>JBAMBE010000051.1:1200000-1800000 GCA_037043585.1 Drosophila mimica | reverse complement strand
CACTCTTTTTTTCCGCATCACATAACTTATAATTTATGGTTGAAATTAGTTTCGACAACAAGAAATTTTTCATCTGTTTTGGTTACTTCGTGGACGAAGTTTGGCAAAGGAGTTTGCCACAACTTTGGCAGCGGCGTTGAAATGCTGTTTATCAAACAAGTACAAACTTTCAACTGATTTTTGATTAAAACTTAATTCCGCCCTTGTGCAGGAAACAAGTATAGTTAAACATAAAAGTCGGGTGGGGGGAAAGAGATGTGGAAGTGCGATGTGGCATGACCAAGCCTTAAAGTTCCAACTGTAAAAGTTTTGTTGCAAAAAGTAATTGAGAAATAATGAGAATCACCGTCTGTCTAGTCATTAAAACAGCATCCGTACTCCACCATCGGACATAGATTTTAATTAAGTTCTTGATGTCCATAGGCAACCGCGCGGTTGATTGATGGTGCCCAAAATAGCGCTAGCTTTTGTGTGGTTGTTGTTCAGATTCGAGTTGTGTTAATACCAACACGAATTTTAATTAGTGCAACACATATGTGAACAATATCTGCACAACTTGAACCAACCAATGGCTGTCAAATGTGTGCGACTCCAGCCAGTCATCAAAATGGCACAAATCACTCAAAAATTTTTATAGGATTTACATCCATCACAAATGTGAAATGTTCTTGCACCTTGGCAAAGAATGCCATATTTTACATCTGTTTTATGTGATTTATCTATATTTATTACACCATTAAGTCGAGACTATATATAAATATATATAGTACATATGAGAAATATATGGCTTTCATGTCTGCTTTCAGCAATACTCTGCAATTTCTTTCACACTCGAAAAAGAATAAGTACGTTTCTAAAATGCCCAACTCATCTTTTTCAATTCAGTTTCATTTTTTTTTTTTCATTCAAGCAGCATTTTATTTTCTATTTTGTCGTCACGTGCGTGCAACGTGTTCTCTTGTTTGCCTGGTGCCATTTGGGGATTATTTGGATTGTTTTCTTTCAGAAATTGTTTTTTTTGTTTTTGCTATCTACTTTCTTGTATTTTTTTTACGGTTTCTTAATAGCAATCACTTTGCTTGAAATAAAGGATTGTGTGGAGTTAGACCAAAATTCAAGTGGAAAAATGTACCTCTTTTTAATGGCCAAATTTACAACTTCAATGAATACAAATGGTCACATAACTACGAGCAATTGTACATAAAATGTGATACCATTTATCACACCTCATTAATTTTATGGGAAATGGCGAAAACTAATCAACCGTATTGTTCAATCGAAAACAAACATAAATATTAAAAGTCATTAAGTCGAACACAAAATTTAGGTTTTAAAATTGCTACTCTTAAGGTAGGAGAATTTCGTAAAAAATACTTAAATTTCAAATTTCATAAAAAATTTAAAAAACTTACAGAAAATAAATGTGGACTATCAAAAATATGACTTAACATCTTTAAAAATGTAGTCATAGATAAACAATGTGGCTAAAAAAAACTTTAATAAATTTGTCCCCATATTTCGATAAGGAAAATTTCGTCGTTTATTTATGTCCGTCGTTTACTACATGTTTATGTATCAGTTTATCTTTTTCATTTCTTTTTGTTTCACTTTCTGCGTTGCCCCAACTCAAAGCGGCAAATAAATGACTATAATAATTTAGGAGTGACACTTACAGCAATCAGGATTTTGTTTTAAGCACAAGCTCCAAGAGTCTATAGTTCTTATTAATGACAATGTTAAAATGCTGATTTTAAGACATGTTAAATTATTTGTCACCAACTTAAATTTGACTTTCTTACAAAAGTCTTAATAATTTATTTTAGTTAGGGTTTTTGAAAAAATTTCGAATTTTCAAATAACTTGTCAGAAAACTTTTCACAGTTTCGCTTGCCCGTATTTGGACAGACCGATCGAGAGCCGAATCGTCGCGCACGAAATACTTAATACAACTGACACAAGATGGCAAAATATTCGCATGATATAATTTGCAACGCAGTCCAGAATCGGGCTCGGCGACTAACGACGCCCACGACGACAACGACGACGACGCAGCGACGGGCAAACGACGACAATCCGCGACGCCTGCCTCAACATGCCGAGTGGCAATTGAACAGTGCGCGCGATTCGCAGCAGCATTTAGCGGCTGCTGGCGCCTATGAATGCCTAACAACGTTGTTAACTTCCACAGCTGCTTAGAATCCAAAAAAGGCAAAAGCAAACGCAAAAGCAAAAGCAAAATCCCCACTTAGCCAAGCAAAGACAAGCAGCGTCTGCAAATTGTTTCTCTTAATCCTCAGCAGATGTTCTCTTAAATTTCTGTTTAGTGCGCAAGCGCTGCTTAAGAACAGCTGATAGCAACGAACAGCTGTTGGCTGTTGCTCATTTTCAGCGCTTCCAGCAGCAATGTTTATGTTTTTGACTTACTTTCACTTTATGCTTAGCACAATTCTGTTACTCTTTGTGCTTTTGTCGTTTGTTCTTTGCTTTTTTGTTTCTCCTGTGGAGGGGGGCGAGGTTAAGGTCAGCGAAAATGCGACAACAGATGGCGCTTTAGCCGCACGCAACCTGCTGACAGTTGCCACAGCCGAGGCTGTAGTTGTTTCTACATAAATACACTTGTTGGTTGGTTATGGTAATGGCTTTAGCTAATTTATGTAGTAAACAAGTCATATGTGCATACTTATGTATGTTTAATGTTGTTAAAGTCATGCTTAACTGCCACATATGTCGCCAGACAGAGAACAAACATTGCTACAGACATTATAATTATGAAATAAAACACTAATAAAACAATTAATCTTAATAATTCCACACACATTTGTATTTGCTGCAATTTTGTGAAGACTGCTTAGATTTTCACATACCTATGTTTTTTAATCTTGGAGTGATTTAGTTAGTTAGTTAATTGAAAATTGATCCAATTGCAAAAACCAGGTCAGATTAGTCATTATACGACCTCAAAATTAGTGCTCCATTTAAAGTTGGAAACGAATTAGCTGAAATTTTGAATTATTACTTCAAAAAGTTCTGGTCAAAAATTCTCTTGGCGATTTAAAAAATTTAAGGACTTTTAAGTCATGATTCGATCTGTAGATGGACACTGCACTTAAAGCTGCAAATTATACCCTAAAAAGTTGCATATTCATTGTTAGTTTTCTAGATTAATTTTTTATTCAAAACTTGCAAACACTATTTTTGGTATACTAATTCGATTTCAGTAATTTAAGTAATTTAAGGCACTAATTGCCGCTTAAGCAAATGGAACCCATGTCAGGCCATTATAATCACTCCACTGACCCATTCAAAAATCTTCTTTAAAACACTATTCGAATCACCAAACATTTGTCAGTGGAGGACCTCAGTGTTGTCGTTGTCGTTGTTGTTGTCGTTGTCGTTGTTGTCTTGGGAGGCAGCATCAGCGGCGTCTGCATGCAAAATTTATAGCGTATCTTTATGTAAATGAAGCGTGAAACTGTCAGAGGGAGGCCGGCAACAAAGCTCCATGTCACAATGTTGGTCATGGTTCTAGAGCGTCGTCTGGCTGCCATGTTGGCCAACAGATGCGTCTATCAAGTAACAAAGAACTTGTGCTGTTGCCTGTTAATCCCTTAATCCTTTAGGACAACGGATTGTCTGTGCCAATTTAACTCGACGCACTTGAGTTGGAGATGTTGAAATTGAATCAAATCCCGCCAGCTTAAAGCGCAATTATGTGAAACAAACAAAAACTAAATGCGCCATGAGTATTTTTTCACTTGATGCCGCCCAGTAATTGCATTCCAAATTAAAAATAATCAGCCTAAGTGATGGTAACAATTTCGTATCATACAACTGCAGGCAGGCAGTGCAGGAGGGGATTGCAAACGAAGCCCGGAAGCGGACACAAATTGTGGCCGTGGCCGTAAAATGCTGCTAAATCGCAGTCTCATTGACAAATATAACTAAAAATGCGCCAGCGGTGAAATCGTTGCCAAAAATATTTTCACCAAAAATGGTGCAGACTTTTCTCGTTAGTATTTCCGGTTCAGCAACAACATTTCGCCCTACAAAATATTTCATAATGTTGCACAGAGTCTGCTGTATCGGGGGTGCAAGCTGCTGCCATAAAGACCAAATGCCAGTTGTGCAAGTTTTTCTGTTCCACAGCCTTTCAATGCAACGGATGATGCTGCAGGGAATGAGGACCAATGGGGTGATTTATAATTAGTGCAATCACTTTTTGCTGGCACAAAATGCAAATGAGTTAAGTTTTGCTGCATGCGGATGCGTTGGAGTATTTTTAAATGAGCACTGAGCAGCTGGCAGTCATCCAACGGATGGAGGAAGCGATCAACGAGAGGCTGTAGTTATAAAATAAATTAATGTATATTGAGTTGCTGCAAAATAAATCTAAGCTTTTGGGAATATTTGCATATTTTTTTTTTTTTTGGTTTGAAAGCCATTCTTGTTATTTATTTAATATTGACTTATATAATTCGAAACAGCAAATAAATATTTATTTATATAAAAATGAATACTAATGCAGTTTGCTTAAAACACAAACATATTTCATGTTTTATGTTGAAATTGTATTCCGGCGAATTTGCAATAAACCCCATTAAATCCAAAATACGGAATGACAGTTCACCAAACAACCAATTTAAATATAACATTTATTTATTTTATTATTGTGCTTTTCTTTTCGAGTGTTGATAGAAAAAACATAAATAACATATGAAAACTGGAAGCATAACAAAATGAAACGAAAATACAGAATATCAATAAATAAATAAGTATATTCGATATATACAATTTATCCGATATATTGCCATGCAACAACTAAAAACTGTGTGGCTTATTGAAGATGATTGTAAATAAAAACCAAACATCACATTCGATTTTGCATTGACAGCCCAAACAATTCTTATTTATTGAGCTGCCTCCCATTTGTTGCTGTTGTGTGTTGTGTGTGGTGCACGTGTGGGCGTTTCCATATGGACACGGATGTGGATGTGAAATGTGGATGCGGACATTTGTTGTGCTGACAGCCGGGGAAAATCGCATGCTTTACATGCATAACAAGTTAGCTGCTGGTCGTTGGCGCTATGACACCCATGATGGAGAGGGCGTTACGGGAATGGAATCCAAACTGTGTCACTTTTCAACTAAAAAATATATATGTTTATGTAATAAATGTAGTGCCTGAATCGAGGAAATAAAATATGGCAACGTTATTATTTCCCTACTGAAAAGCATTTATCTAATGCCATTTACAGAAGCTGTCATCAGTGTTAACGAAAGCGCAGAGTGGGGAGGTGTGGAGGTTGTTATGATTATAAACAAACAGAACGTCAGTTGAATGCTAAACAATACGCTCTCTATTTTTTCTTTTAGCTGAAATTAACAAATGCCAAAAAGCATAAAGCGGGCAGCAAAAGGAAAAACTGTGCCAACGAAAATTTTCAATACATCTTTCGCGTGGGCAATGACAGTTTTCCAAAGGAAGCAGCAGAGGCGCCAAAGTCGGCGGCCCTCAAATGTGTTTACTTAAATGAGCGACACCAGGAGCGGACTACAACTTGGGCCCAAAAAATAGGGCGATGAATAAAACATAGACAACAACTAAAGAATTACGTAAACAAGGAAGTTTTAAGGTTAAGATTAAAAAAATAAACATCTAATGTTTCCAGCAAAATCAAACCATGGAAAAAAATACACAAATGATTCATTTAATTTCTTTAGACAAATTTTTTTGTTTTTAAATTTATTGATTCTTTGGCGCCCAATAAAATTGCTTGTGTGATATTTTTTTCTCGTTCTGTTATTGAGCAATTTGCGGAACTGAATATAATCAAAATTTGAAACTAGCTTAAATTGAGTTTTTATTATTTTTCTTGCATATGCTTAAACAAATCGAATAAATTGAATGTCGTATGCTAGCTATAAAACTAAAAAATGTTTGAAAATAGTCACCGAAAATCTTAAATTGTTTGACGTGTGTGAAAACCAATTGGAATTTAAATAAGCGTATTTCCATAAATTAATTCATTGCAGCTATTTCTTGAATTTAAATGTGCCTAACTTAATATACCCTTGGCATAGCTTGGGTGCGGGTATTATAATTCGTAGCGATTTCAATTTGCATTTTATTAGAACGCCTGGGACAATTCCTGACTTTTATTTGGGCTTCTACATTAATCAAAACGAAGCAGAAATTGCTAGGCGTTACGCGTAAAATATATAATAAAAAAAAAACCAATGAATTGCCACGGGACATAAAACAGAGCCTATGTCAAAGCCATAAACCGCTCAGGATATTCAGCAGTATTCAGGCCAACTGTTAGTTCTATTGAGTCTCTGTTGGAAACATATCATGAATGAACATTCGAAACACCTGCCCGGAGGCAGCCTGGTGACATTGGGCCTTAGATATAATTCAGAGTGCTGCCTATTAACCAACAGCTTGTTAAGGTCCCATGCCTGGTCAGCAGTTCCATTGCTTTACGTGTCGATGTCTCTATTGAGATCCTGACGAAAGGAAAGACAATCTCAGTATTAAATTTGATTTATTGTACACGTCACACACTTTGTGACGAAAGAGGAAAATTTATCAATATTTGGATGGCTTTGTGCCGTAATTTAATTTGCCCGGACTATTGTTGAAATATCGGAAATGAAAATCGCAAAAATTTGATTTATAGCTTAACAGTTGTTTTTAAGTCCAATAATTTCACAGCCTTGCCCATTAAAGTTGCCCGCTGCCAAAAGATATATCAGCAATTTTGTCATTTAAATTTTTCTGTGTGACAAAATTAATATGAAAAGAGCCACTTAACAACCAGGAAACGCATCACCAACCAAGGCGACTATCACCCACCCACCCACGTCCGAGTCTCGCCTGAGGACACATTCACAGCAATTTGGTTGTTTGTGCGAATGTTGTGGGTTATTTTTATGTATCTTTTCTTTTTTTCCTTTATAGAGGTTCCTTGGAGAAATCTGCGTAATGGCGACTAGCCACAATCGCTGTTAATTTCCCTGAAAAAAGTACTATTTACTACTTTCTTTTTGTTACTACCACGTGGCTGGCTGGTAATTTTTCTTGGCGTGTCGACGTCTAAGCGCAAATTAATTAAAAACAACATCTGCAACGGCGACGTCGACGTCGAGGGACGCTTAAAAGGTAGCTCGAGCAGCCTTATAATTTAATCACGCAACAGTTCGTAATTAAGGCTCACAGCGTTCACGTTTACAGTTTAAGGGGCACAACCCGCATGCCGCGGCTTATGAGTTATGCAGCTGCAGCATCGAGTGTTAAAGCCCGATCAAAATTGATATAATAAAACTTTAATTGGCCAAGTTAAAAAACACAGCTGCTTGAAATTATATTCATATAAAAAATACAGAAAGAAATACAGAATTAAAAGCAAGTTGGATTTTGGCAAACTACCAAATTTAACAGACTCATGTTAGATTTTAGATAAATATACGATAATAATTTTATGTAGAAATATAATAGATATAAATAATAAGTATATGAATATGCAAATGATATGCACTCCATTTCTCAAACATCTATATTATTTTGGCCTTAAAATAATAATAATAATAATAATAGAAAATGTGGTCTGCTTGCTGTCGTTTGGCTTTATGACAATTTGAACAATAAATTTTAGAGCACCTTCAAAGTTTCATGCATTTCAGAACATGTGGCATCAACTCGAGAAGCTTCTTGAGGAGCTTTTAACCTTTGACATTGTACGGAACCATGGCGCATACGCACCGTAGAACAAAATACAGACGTAATTCATGTTGTGCACTGAATTATAAATAAAAAGTAATAAGCTTAAAATATACTCCAGGACATGCCATAAAAAACACACACATGCGCTGAAATGTAATTTGACAATGTCAGACATTAATTTCAATTTTTTGGGCGCATTCCACGCATACAAATGCAAATCACAAATCAAATTAGGCATTTCAAATTGATAAACCGCGTTCGCTTCTAATAACAAATAATCTTTAGATGTTCAGCTTTAACAAAAAGTACATAAAAAGTAAAAAATGCTTTAAGTCGGAACTTAGAAACTAAATTGAATTGGTTCACATGGCAGTCACATGTGTCACAACTTAAAATTGCTGACTGTTGCCATCAATTTCACAACTTAAACATTTCTTTACACCCGAGCTTAGCAACAAATGCCTGTGGCACACTAGCTGCACAATTAGTGTGTGTGTGTGTGTGTGTGGGTGTGGGTGAGGATGTGTGTGTTTGTTTGCTTAGCTCGAAGCCAAAAATAAGTCAGCCCACACACACTCCATTTTGGCCAACACGCACACAACAAAAAATACAAAGTCACTTATTCACTGTGCCTGCCCAAAAGTTTAAAGTTTGAGTTAGTTGAATTATGGCCAACGCTTTCAGCCACAACCTCTCATTATAAACCACATGGGACGTGCCTGGCCAGCCTCTTAAATGACTGCCAGTTGTTGTTCTGTTACCCTATACAAATATAAGGTTATTTAATGCTGTTTGCTTTATATCTACATTTAATAGCAGAGCTATTTTAGTCCAAATTATTCACAGACTATTCGTAAACATTGCTAATTTTAATATAATAAGGTTTGTCTAGTGTTTAATATTTTTGTAAGCAACTAAAAATATTAGGTGAAATTGACTGAAGTCTTGCTGAAAGTTTGCAAATTGGAAAACAAAAGAAATTAAATTAATACGTAGCTGCTGTAAACAATAAACAAAATTTCAATTTGCCGCAGGACACGCATTTCTTTATATGAAATTAGAAATATCTTTTTGTGTAGTTTCACTACAAGTTTTCCATAGATAATTAAATAGAACAAAGAAAATGTAGTTCATGACTTGTGCCCGACTTGGTTTTGTTGTTTGACTTGTTTTCCGTTTGTTTTATTTTGCTTATAATGTTCCCAGTCCCGGTTGTCATCAGTCTTGTGTCACCTGTCGGCTGTTTGTTGATTTCCGCTATTTTCCTCACCTGCTCCGATTGTGGGCTGTGACAGGAAGCCGCAGGTGTTGGGCTGTGGTCTGCTCCATTTGTGGAAGAAAGATAATTAAAATTTGTAATGCTTAAAAGCACAGGCACCCCCGCTGTTGGACGCAGTCTTGTCGTCTTTGTAGTCTTTCCATAAAATTAATTAAAACACCTTTGAGTTTGCTGTTCACTGCTCAAAGACAGTGCTTAGTATTTCTCAGCACAATTCTTAGTGTTGCATGGAGTACGGAAACGGAAGTTGACACAGTTACTTGTCTTTTTTTAGCAACACACAAAATTTAAAGATGAAGGTGGCCAAAATTGAATGTGAAACTTAAGTGCAAATATAAATTATTGAACTCTAACCCACTAGCTGTCAACTTAACATATTATGCCCCCAAGTTTGACAGCAAGCAAAGGGCTAAAAAGTATTTTTTTATGGGTATAAAGAGCAACCGAACAGGGTTGGGGCCAAGCCAGGGCCAATTCCAAGTCGAAATAGTCCACTACCAACCAATGAACCGTACTTTACTAATGGTAATATAAATCATAAGCCTATTGACTTCCCTGACAACCGACGGCGCTTCGAATGACTTCCTCCTGATCCCTTTTTATGGGCTGCGCAACATTTGAGCATCATTTTTGGGGGCAGGGGACGAGGCTTCCCTATTGTTTGGGGACTATTTTAAATTCGGTAAACATGCTTTAATGTATAAGCGAAGCACGTCGTCGTGTTATAAAGCATTAATGTGCGTGTTTGGTCAGAAGGGCTTCGAAGCAAATAAAAAAAAAAGGAAAAAATATATTTAAAGGATGAAAACGCCCTCTTGAAAAAACAGGACTTATGGAGTTGAAGCTCGACAGCTTTTAACAAATGAATGGATTTTTCTCTTTTAATGTTTATTAACGTGCATTCTGTGTGCTGATTTTTTGGAGAGGGCACTGAAGAATGAAGGAAAAACGAATTCCACAATTCTGAAAACAAAAACAGGCGCTCCAAAGTGACATTGCCAAAATAACAAACATTTTATAGCATTTTTTTTTTCAGCTCCGATGACACTTAAAAGTATTACATAGGTCTCCAGTGTGCTGCATGCAAATAAATTTTAAATGTCAAATAAATTACACAACCCACATATAAGTCAAATTGCCTTTGTCGTTGCTACCGCATCGTTTGATTAACATTTACTTTTTACAACTCTGACAGACGAAAGACAGCAGAAATTTGCTTCTGTTTGCTTCATGAACAAAACCAATCTTACTGACAATTCAGGGACACATATGTATGTTTATTCCGAGACGCTTAAAATTTCATTGCAGCTGATTAAAAATGATATTTTTTGTATATGTTGAATATTAATTATTTATGTCGTTCGTTATGAAAAAAGTACATAAATACATTATTAATTTCGCAGACATTGATATACAAAAATAAACGCAGACTTGATTATGTAGCCACAAAATGGAACAATTCATTGTTTTTTTTAAATTTTATTACATAAAACATATTTATGAATTTGGGGTTGCTGTGGCAATTTTTGGTTGTTACCACGGATTATTGTGGCAATTACATCGATTTTGATTAAATAACAAGCTTAAGTGCAATAAGATTTCGTCAGCTTATATTATGGTATAATAGTACATTGGGTTTGTGCAATGTCAGTCATGCTGACTGTCCGTCAGTACTTTTCTTCGACACCCTTAGAGATAGAGACTTGAAACTTGGAATAACTTGCTAGTAACGCTTCATAGAAATGAATTTTCGGACTATAATTTTGACTTATGTTCCGATCCAAAATCACGTTTCCAACTTTAAATGTACGATTGATCTAGAGGCCAAACTATGATTAAAACTGCTTTGCTTTTGAAAATGCGTTGAGTTTTGACGAAGTTATGGCATTTTGAAGGTTCGACCTATGCCCATATGCCGATTTTCGACCTAAATGCCGATTTTCGGACTATAATTTTGGCTTGTGTTCCGACCCAAAATCATGTTTTCAACTTTATATGTACGATTGATCTAGAGGCCAAACTATGATTAAAACTGCTTTGCTTTTGAAAATGCGTTGAGTTTTGACGAAGTTATGGCATTTTGAAGGTTCGATTTATGCCCATATTCCGACTTCGGCCATGGAATTCTGAAATGCGCATATCTTCCATAATTTGTAAGCTAGAGGCACCATGTTTTGTAGGTATGTTAATGGTAACTCCCCCAAGAGATCGATTAAAAACCTATTACCTAAGCTGATACACCTGTCGGCTTAAATCGATAAGACCATATGTCTCACGCAATTTTAAAGCTGAAGTCACCACCTTTACAGTTGTACTATATCATAGTATTTCGCTGTCGGTTATGTCCGACTGCAACGTTCTCTCTTGTTTTCTTTGGCTGTGTTATATACATATATAAAATGAGCAACATGTGTTAAAATAAGTTAGAATAAGCGACTTGTGTTATTATAATTTAGCTGCACAAAAGTTGGAACTCTTAAGATCTTAGCAACAAGTAAAGTTAAGCAAATATACGGATAAATAAAGTTGGCAGAAGTAGCAGATGTTTGCTTTGTTGCTTTCTTTTGGCCTTGTTGGGTTGATTTGGTCAAAAAGGAGTAAATATATGTAATGAAGTCACGTATACATTTAAATTTGGCATTAAAGCAAATGCACACAACATTTCCTGGGCCTTTCGATAAAATTGCAAGGTCCGCATAATTTGCCAAGCACAGGAACAGCTAACACGAACAGCTAACAGGAAAATGTATTAATTTTGTGCTGTCGTTAACTTATTAATGTGTATGTTGTGTGTGTATGTGTGGGTGTGTGTTTATATTTTTGTATGTATTGTAAGTGTAATTGAGCGCTCATAATGCTGGCAAACTGCTAACTGCTAACTGGGCTTATGCGTGATATTAACGTATACGTGAATCTGGTGTTGCCATTGAGTGTGTTTGTGCGTATGTGTGTGATCTGCTCTGTATGCCGTTGATTTGATTAGACCATATGCGTGCTAATGACAACTTGGCTGAAATTGAACCGGTCTCAGTTGTTTAGTAGAAAGCAAAATGCGTTGTTAGCTCATTTATTGTGCTGAGGGTGCGCCAAGTTGTTGCCGGTTTTCCTGTTCTCTCTTGAATACAGCAAGTCCGACTGCTCTTGACTTTCAATGCCAGGCCAAGTCAGCTTTGAAATTCGGTATAGATAATAAAGAGCAATCAATTTATGGTCCAAAACATTAAAACACAAGAAGCTTATAAAACTGAAAAGTATACTTTTGATTACTTTGCAATTTTTATGATTTTTGTGCCCTTTTCATTTGTTCGGACTTTAAGTAGTTATTTTTAACTCAAGTTTCCTCTAAATAAAAATATTCAAGTCCCAAGTTGGAAGTTTTTTTTTTTCTAAGATCTCTTTTTCCGTATATTCATCTAGTACAATTTGTAAGTCGAGTATCTTTTCATCTTTTGCTCAGCTGGGTTGTATTTCAGTTAAATATTTAAAGCACATTTGCATAATTTTTGTTACATTTTTTGTCTTGCACCTGAATTAATTTTTATTCTTGTTTTTATTACGAAGCAAAAAAAAAAATCATTTTTTTTTTTATAATTAAAAATATGCATACGCGTTCATTAGTGAAAGTTAACAAAAGAAAATTTGTTGGATTTTTTCTTTCTCACGTAAATCACACAAAGGTTATGTTTTTTTTTAATCAGGTCGCGGTGAGTTTGACAAATGGGCTGTCGTGTCATGCTTTGTGTACATATTTAAGGAGCCGCCATTGTCGGCTTTACAGTTGTTATTCAGTCAGTCAGTCAGTCAGTCAGTCGGCACGTGCATGTCACACACAAAAATTAATTTATGCGTTGTCATGCCAATGGGAAAAGCCCAATGATGCTCAGACTTGGACTGGGAGATGGTCATTCGATACTTTACTACGCAATCAATGAGCTACCAAAAATTCAAGAATCATTAAACTTGTACATAGCTAATTAAAGCCAAAGTTAAACGAACAAAGATAAAGTTTGTCAAAGAAACCGCAATAAAATCAAAAGCCAATAAGAAACCACAACAGCTGGAAGGTATTGTGCAACAGATAGGATAGAAAGTTTTCGAGCCATTAAGGGTTTTTAAAGTTGGACATGAAACAAGATGATATCGCTTAGACGGTATCTTAATTCGATCATTGTTAATTAAATGTACAATTAAGTTTGATTTGCGGCTGGATTATCTAATTTCTTAATGGAGTCTTTAATGATATTTTATGAGCACAAATGGCCATTTTTCGAAGCCGTTTTCAAGCGACTATCCAGCTTTTGCCAAAAGGGCAAAAAGCATAAAATTGTACAAATTTACTTTTCCGCACAAAGAACATTTTCATTATGCCAAATCAAAATGTCGAGAATTCAAGAGCTAAAAAGTGTCAAACAGCAAAACTTTCGAGGGTCGCTAGCCCTCGGCGACTATCAGCCAAAGACCCCAATACAGAGTGTATGTGTGTGTGTGTGTGGGTGGGGGTGGTTTTGGCCATTAGCATTTTTTGCGCAGTCAGGCAAATACACACACACACACATACACACTGATACGATACACCCACATGCGATTTTAGCCACACTGGCAAACAATTTTCGCGCTGAGTTTTTCCCCGAAGAAGCGAACGAGGCGTGAGGCAAGCAACAACCAGCAACGTTTAGCTGCATATCGATGAAAGCGGCGACAAGGTAACAAAGAAAAAAGAAGAAGAAATATTCGTTATTTAAACAGAATTCAATTTTGCATACATTGCGAAATTAAGATAATCGAAAACCAAATCCTTCGGTCTGAGTACCAGAAAATTCAATTCAATTCAGATTTAACAAACTGCACAGTAATTCAGCAAACTACTCACTGTCTCTCTCACACTCACTCTCTCTCTCTCTCTCTCTCTCTGTCTTTCTGTAAAAATTCCTATATTAAATATGCTAATTTACAACTAGACAAAGCAAAGCGCATGTTATCCTGCCACTGAGAGTGAAGGCAACGCGGCAAGGATAACCATGTGCACCATTGAGCATTTTCGCAAAATGTCCGCATAAGCTGGCGATTTATCTTACCCTGTTTTGCAAATTGGAATTACGATTGGGCTCATTAAAGCTGGCCAAGAATTTAAAATTTGCATTTGAACAACATTTAAAAAGGACACCAGGGATTACTTTTGACTAATGCCTACATTTGACCAGCTTTTCCTGTTGGTTGCTGATATGTGGCTTTTGGCCAGCTTAGACAGCTCGTTGAAAACAAAAGCTGGACTCACTTTTATACATTAATGAGGCCAGCAATCTGGCCAACAGTCAACTTGTGCCGCGGACACACAAAAATCTTACCACCGACTGTGCGGTACTTTAATTTCAGTGCAACAAATTGGCAACCTTTCTAAATGAGATTATAAAAAAAGAGTTCATATTTTTAAGACTTGGCTAAAAGCTACTAACATAATCCTATTCTGTGATATGATATACATTTCAAATGTTGTCGGGTTTCAAATCTGATGTACTCATTTCACCTATGGTAACAGAGTATAAAAAAGGTTTTTCTTGTAAGCATGCCAACATCATAAGCTACTAGGCTTTATTTTCGGGTTTTATAGATCAAAAAATTTGCTAACCCAAAAAAGAAACAAAATCCACCACAAATCATCAAAGGATGAAGCAAGTATTTAGACAGCTTTGAGACTGAGGTAACTACAAATGTCACCGACTTAAAGTAATGCCAGGGTATATCTGGGAACCGGCCATATGAATCTACATTTGGGTATTAAAACAGCAAATTAATCCAAAACATAATTTTATACTTAATATGTTTGTTCTGATGCTAATTAGAGTGTAGCAAACAGACAAGCAGATGGGAATATAAATGGAAATTATGCAAATTGGCGACAACTGCATTTCACTAGAAATGGTCTATATTAAATCTAACTTTAATCGAAATTGCTTATATGACACACAGAGTTAAAGAAACCAAAGATGTTCATGATCAAAGTAGAATGTTTAATTAAAGAGACAAGCTAATTAAAATGTAATCAATGCAACTTTGAATCACATTCATTTCGCACTTTTCTCTTATTTAAAGACTGCAATGAAAGAGTCATTAGCAGACACCAGTTACTCACATGAGTCCTTAGTCCTTTGACTGTCTGCCGGCTCGATTGACTAATTAGTGTTTGAACTTATCGCTGTTGCATGTTGCCAGAATAATGCTGCTGCGCCACACGATGCGTATGCGTAATTGCAGATGGTTCAACTGTCCTGTGACTGGAATTTGATTCAAGAGCAGCAACTGAAGCTATTAATTATTGTTTTCGGTTCGGCTAATTAATGGCTGACACACAGACAAAGTTTGTAACTTAACTCACTGATATTCAAAACTCAATAAACAACAATTGATATTAATTTTCATCTATCTGTTTATTTTCTCAAGCTGTGCTAAGCAAAGTTTAATCAAGAACTCTTGAAAACTAAGAAGGCTTTCCTTTGAATAACAACAATAGTATTATGAGAGATAAGCCAGAGAGCATATATCTGAACGACAGGACTTAAATGATACAAATAAAATAATTCAGGCATTTGGTAAGAAAGTTAAATTTCACTAATCTTTTGTAAGAAAGGGCTTAAATTCGAGTGAATATCACACAGAGCAAAACAAACAATAAAACGAATAGCAACTCAGCCCTTTCATTTTGACTTGGCTTTTGCTGTGGATAAACTTTTTTATCCCGGAGGTATTTTGTTTTCTTGTTTTCCCCCTTCAATTAACGTTGTGAACTTTATTTGGTTGAAGCTCGTATGAATTAATGCCCCAAACAATTTTCAAGGACAACAGGAAACACATTAAGCTCAAAGTTTTCTTAATACTAATATGTACTTATACTTGCTCAGCAAGTTTCATGTTGCTTAAGTGAACCACGGCGCTTTAAGCGATTTAACTTTTGATTTAGCTACAAATTTTGTTTTTCCTATTTTCCCTTGCAAGCCCTGACGGCCTCATCAAAATTTCATGTACTGCCAGCGACGAGTTGGCAAACACCAGGAAAAAAAAAATACAAGCATTGTAAAATATATTGAAATTTTGGTGGAAAAAATTAAATAGACTTAAGCCAAGCTGGCTGCCATTTATTAATAAACGTTTTGTTTACGCCAAACTGTTGCATACTTCATGCCAATGGCGACTTTTTAACGGCCTTTTGGGGCGCGAAAGCGCACTTGGGTCCTCTGCTTGTTAACAAGCGCATTTAAGATGAAATTGTGGCGTATGCAAATTGCGTTGCATACTCGAGGGCGTCTTTAAAATAATGGCACAACATTTCACTTTCACTTTCACTCACACATACATACATAAATATGTACATAAATAAAATTACAAAACTTTGTTGCCTGCCTCCCCCTTACTATAAGCAGCCATAATGTATGTTTTATCTGGCAACTTTCCGCATGATTTGATTTATATTGCTATCCACAAGATCAATGCCTGCTCATAACAGTTACATTGAAAATCTTTACATACTCGTTGCCATTCCATAAATCCATATCTGTGGGTAAAGTGTAGAGCAATGTATCGATTTGTTTGGCCACAAAACTTGTGTCTCTGGCGCATTGATGCTACCTTTTCCACAACTTTCATTTCCGCACCAGCCCCTCACAGCCCATCCACCTCTCCAAATAGAGCTCTGTTTGCACATCGCTATAATAAACAATTCTGTAACCATTTGTATTGTGTCTTTTTTTCTCCGGAATTCACCCGGGAGCAGCCAAACCGCAAAACTCAACGCATTTGCAACTTCTACACAACATGTGAGCCGAACAAATAAAGGATACATTATTTTCCTGCACCGCGGGGGGTTAGCTTGAAATTATGAAAATCTAAGCCCTTAAAACAAGTTTAGAATTTATTTTAAAAACATTGTGCATTTTTGGTGTGGAAAAATGTAATCTGTCGTAATATGAGAATTTTTGCACTTTGAATCATCAGAAATCCATGTGTAATAAAAATTGATTTAGTTTTCACAAAATTATGATTGTGAATATTTGTTGTATCTGCCCCCTCCACTAAACCGAATTAAGGATGTCTGCAACATTTGCATAACAGAAAATAATTATCCTGTAGTACTCATTTGAATAATTATTGCGTAGCTGCGTAATAAATTAGAAATCAATACACATGTATGTGGCTAACTGTAATTCAATTAAACAAAAAGTTATAAATAATATGATTGATTTAACAACCATACCTAAAGCTTGGGTTGAGGGGTTTCAATTTCCAAAAAAATAGTTGGTGGGGTTGCAACAAACTTAACTCCATTAAATATTATGTAATAAGTATTCAAATGCTTTATTTCAATTACTCGACTGACCATTTCATTTAGTGGCTTTGCCTATTGGCCCAAATAAATTATTACGCTTTTATTTTTGTGGCGACCTTCGATAAGTAATAAAAACAATAAACAAAGGTCCCGGACGGGTCGCCGACAATGGTTGCCATCAGATATGAAAATTGTAATTTTCCGAGCCAATGCAATGAATACTTGGCAACATTCTTATACATATTTGTGTGTGTGTTTGTGTTTATGTGCTACGCAGGAATATTAGCGCCCACGCACGTGTGCCACATGTGCAAATTCTGTATGAACAAAAGTTTCCCATTGTTGCGGCTAAATAGAATTTTGGTTCCTGTTCATGGAATGCCCAACAATAGCAATTAGTAAAAGCTCTTGTTGTTGCTTATTTAGTTTATATATTTGTGTGTGTGTGTGTGTGTGTGTGTGAGTGTGTGTGTGTGTGTGTGAGTGTGTGGAATATATTTGTATATGTTCATATATGCGTGTTTGCGGTGCGTGCCATCAACGTTGATTAATCTCAAATTAAGCAGTCGCTATATGCTACACTGGTGTCGAGAATAAAAGGCATCCATCAATCAGCGCTGGCCACTAGGTATGCGTATGTGCCCAATGATTTGGAAGCGCAAGGGCTGACCAAGCTGGCAATGAACAAATGCAGAAGAATGACTATGAATCACCCTGTCAGAAGCGTAATCAGTATGGAAAGTTATGCAAAGCAAATATGTACCTTTGAGATATACGCATAACACTTGGCCAAATCTTTAAGCAGTTCAATTTGTTAAACACACCGATGCTTGAGTAGCACTTATAATGCATGAGTACGCACAAACTTGATATATGGCCAAATGACGTAGCTATTATTGTGTTAATTGTGCAATTAATTTACAAAACATGGTGCGAATAAAGTGTTGTCGGGCGCTGAGCGAAAAATAATTGTTATTGTCATTCTCAGATTATATAGTATACTTTTAGGAGGAAGTGAATGGGCCGTTCCCAATTTTCGCAGGTCTGATTACAAAAATTAGCGTTGTACACACTTTAAACGATGCTTACTAATTAAAGAAAAGTAGAAAAGAAAAAAGGGTATGGTTTGCTTAGGGCCCGTTTCTGGCAGCCGCTGACCGTCGAACATTAAAACAAATGGCCTGGCAACTGGCCGAATTCACTGAGTTTTCTTCACTCGTTTTTTTTTTTTTTTGTTTTAAATTAATTAAATTGCAAGTGCCGAGCTGATAGTTAAGTGAGGCAAGTTGTGACAAAGCAAACGAAGCATTAAAAATGTCAAGAAGGGACACACGGAAAGCTGTTCGGCGTCTGCGCAAATCATTGCCATCAACTTAGGAGCAATCAAGGACTCGATTGTCTAAAAAGGAAATATCTACAAAGCAAGAGTTCTGCAGTTCAGATTTCTCGGGATATAGTTGGGAACATGTGCTTTGGTGCTCAAATTGTGTGAGCCCAGGGCACAATTCCTTATTTAAGGAGTGAAAGTGTGTTTCTTATTCGATTTCCTGCCTCAACTTAAACTTTTCACGGAGCCTCCTTTAATGACCTGTCGTGATGAATGATGCCCGACGTTTGCCTGTCAATTTCAGAGGATTCTTAAGCTCTTGTCTAATTATTTTATTTTTTTTTACAATTTCTCAAGTAATTTCTGAAAAAAATCCAATCGAGATAAAAACTTGAGCCAAGCATTTAAGTATTAAATCGCTTTAGCAATCTTATATAAAATTGTATTTCCTTTTTTTTTCTTATTATTTCTGTGTGTCTCGCCATTGATCCCCTATTACGTTGCTGTTCATTGAATTAATGTCAATTTAAAAATAATATTTACACTCAATTTCGTAACATCTTGTAGGTTTTAAGTGGTTCATCCATACTACACACACATCCCTTTGAAAAATGTATCTTAAACATAACACACGAGCCGAATATAAAAACAGTCGCAAATTTGTAGCTATATTTTGCGCATTTTGCAGTAGAAGTGAAGGGGGTGGGGTGTGGCAGCTGTATTTAACTGTGTATTGTCACCAACGACATGAGCTCATATCGAGAATTTCCCAAGTGAAACTGATATTGATGTTGCCGCATATGGCTGCTGCGATTATAAACGCTTGTCGAGCCATTTATGCATAATCAATTGCGGTTGTACTCTATAAAACAATAAACCAAACGAATCAAAAAGTTGGATTTGGAAAAAAAAATTGTATGTTAAACAAAAAAAAAAACACCTTTACAAAAGAAGTTGCATTATTAAAGCTAACAGAACACAACAAATCATTTGATAAATTAAAGAAAAAATCTTATTAAATACATACCTTAAGAAAAAAGAGTATTTCAGCTTCACGGCCACATTTTACAATTCGTCTCAGAGCCACACTTTTGCGGCACTTGGGTTTTATGTCTGCAGTGAAGGATTATTAAAATTCAATGATGGCTGATTTAAATTTTTGATTTGCACACAAGAGAATGTGAATTTTATATTAACGCAACATTTGACAAATTCCCATGTTATTTTGAGCAAGTCAGCCTTGATGACAGCCCATTACAAAACGTGGCAAGAGTTTTCACACACTCTAATGTGGTGCTGCCAGCATCAGGCTTACAGTCGTCGTCATAAATAACCCTTTGCCCCAACTTTGTGCTGTGGTTACAGCCAGTCAACATGACTGTCAAGTGTTAAATGCCACTGCACTCCAAACAGGTCAAACCTTTAGAGATATTTCTGCACCAGCATTGCAACCAACCACATAACTACACATAAAAGGATATTGCGGCTGCAGCTGAGGACACAAATAAAGTTAAGCGTCACTTCGAGCCAAAAACATTCGCTGTTTGCAATGACCAACCACAAAACTAGAAAATGGGTTATTCGGCTAAATGCTTTAAGCTGTTGTTGTGGTACATCAATCTATTTGTATTTGTATTTCTATGACAGCCATCTAAAATAATACTGCAGATGGTTTTTTACACCAAGCACGTGAAGGAATGGCTTCAAATGGCATCGATTATTTTCGGCCAACAAAACGCTCGTTTCTGTCATTTTTTAGCCTGTTAACTCCACCTATCAAAACGTCAGCTGACAATGACAACGACAACAGATGCCCATGTTAAGACCGTGTCTAAAAGCAGATGGCTGTCAACTTCATTTCCATGTAAATACGGGTTAGAAACTGTTGCCAGTACAGCTGCTCGAATATCCTTTTTGGCAACGCTGTTGATCTGATAAGCAAAGTGGCAGCCACAAAGTTGAATTTAAAATTTGAAATTCTTGTTTCGTTGAGATTTAAAGATGCAAATTTGTTATGTATTTATTTGACCTTGCACACAAACCAAAATTGTGCACCACATGGAGGTGCCACAAATGACGGCACGTGTACAAAACGTAGCAAACTAACTACTTATTTATAAGCATTAAGGATTAGTCGAACAGAGTTTAGCTGTGAGCTGCTGTCTGAGTCAATTTTGTCGGAAACTTTTGATTACTTCTTGTGTCATGAAGCCGCAACGCATGTCCATCAGCTGTTGCCTCATATGCACGTGTGTGTGTTGATTACAGTGTGTGTGAGTGTGTGTGCCTAAGTGGGGCAGAAGCAAATGCTTGACACAACTGGGTTATCGTTTGACTCAGCTCAACTCGCTTGTTTACAAAACTAGTTCAAGGAGACAAACAACTGTAACACAAAAATGTCGTACTAAAAATATGGTGAAACCCACACACGCACACACGCACACACACACACACACACACAGACACACCGAGTGCTTGACAAGCCTTTAAATAAAAAAATGTATGCACACGGCTCGCAGGAGTGACAGCATTTAGCGTGAAACAATTTTTTAATGAGAACAGGAAAATTGCAATAAAAAAACAACAGAGGAAACAACTACCAAGGAATGAACAAGAGTTCATTCACTGTTGTTGTTGTTGTTGTTGTCCTTCCCATTGTTTTAGCTTTTTTATTTACATTTTTTCTTCGGTGGTTTCCTTCACTGATTGGTTTGTACTTTGTGAATAGACACCTTGGGCGTATTGGCAAAAATGGGCGTCACTTGAATTGAACAACTGTTTTGTGCCATTTTTGTTGTTGTTGTTGTTGCTGGGCTCAGGCATCACTTCGACTCCACTAAAAAAAAAAAGAAGGAAACTGGGCCAACTCATCACAAATGGCAAAAAGCACGCAACGTTGTTATCGTTTTTTGTTGTTGTTGTTTCTCCTGTTTTTTTCTGTTTAATGAACCTTTACAAAGTTGTTTCATTTTTTATGACGTTCTTGTGCCACATTGTGTGCCTCAACATGTTGTTTCTGTAGTCTTAGTGCTTGTAAGCGCATTTCGTCGAAATGCTTTTGAGTTGCAAATAAATTTTCAATTTGCTGTATGCGTTAATAATATTATTTCCACTTTTTTTGGGTCAGGTGTGGATTGTGGCAGGTGAAAGCATGAATTTTGAGTGCAAAGTTGAGCTTGTGAATGCACATAATTTTATCAAATGCTGCTGTGCAAATAATTCTTTTTCAAACATCGTGAACTTTTCTCAGAAATGGCTTAAGATTACAGACTCCCTAAATTGCGACTGAGGGTTGTTTTGCTTTTTTCCTCGTATTTAAATGAGAGGATGAATTATGTGAAACTTAAAACTTAGTGAAACTTAAACCCCATTTTAATACCGGTTCGTCCCCCTCTGTAGAGTCTCACTAATTGGATTACATATTACTCTAAATCTTGTGATGCAGTTGTGATCATTACTTTTCAACATATATTTTTGTTTCTGGCTTAAATGCTACATCAAATTCAATCTTTTAAAGCATAAGTTAAATCTTAAATTCACTGATTACATATTCATGTACTTTTCGCACACACTTATAAATATATGATGCATGTCTGCAATGCCAAAGAAAATAAAAGAAAATTAATATTTTTTTCCACTTATCATCTTCAATATTGTTTTCCACTGTTGTTATATCTGTTACTTTATTTAGGCCTTCAATCAATCAATTACCGAACACGTGTGTTTTACATTTGCTCAACATTTCTGCTTCACATTTGACTTTGCGAATATGTATTGTAAATGTATCTGAGAGTTACGTAAATCCCAAAATAAATCCTGAATAATTTAAGCACAAATTGAGTGAAAACCGCATTTCCCATCCACATTTCACAGAATTCAATTGAATAAGTATTTTGACTGGATACCTGACTCAAAGTGCTCGACATCGATTTATATTGACATCGACTGTACATTAAGCTTATGTATTGTGTTGGCCACAATTTTGTTTACTTAACTAATGAATTTTCCTTGTAAGCCACATAGAAGGAAATCATTTTACTTATTATATTTATTATATTTTAATTTACTTTAACACTTTGCGCTATGTTGTCCCTAGTACAATCGCCTTGGCACCTCTGCAGCTTCCGATTAAATAATCTGCATACTTGAGAGACTGCTATTTTTAAGCGAAAATAATTAATTAAGATATAAGCTGAATATAAAGTAATAAATTACTAAATACGCTACTTGATGATATTTTCCGTTTGTATTCATTAATTGTGAAATGTCGACACCTTCAATACTACGTGCAGCAACAGAACCAACTCCGTGTTGCATGTCACACAATATGCTGCTCAAGGACGATCTTCAAAGAAATGAGCTGTTATTCTATTTACGTGTCTCAGCTGTCAATGACAATAAATATATTGTGTCAACATGAACATTTAAGATATGCGATAAAAACCAAGAATTTCTATGTCAAATTGAGCGACACATGAGCCTGCCACATTTTTGGGGCGTTCACCACAGTGTATGGTTTACTTAATCAATATCTTCAAGCTGAAAGTTAATTTTTAATGAGCTCGTAATTATAAGCAACTCCCAGATGGCTAGTAAATCTTATCCAAAAGTTCTCCAAACAAAATGATGAATCATTGATGAGTCGACTAAAAATTGCGTGCCAGAACAAAGATAAATCGAACGTTGACTTGCAATTCCCCAAAGCATGCAAATGGAAGTGGTGTAATTTGATTTATAATTAACCGGCAATTTTAAGTAGTTATAGTTGCACTCGTATCCAATTTGCTGACCAACTCATTTGCATATCAACACATTGCCACTGTCCCTTCTGGGCAATTATGTTAATTTTGCCGACCAGCTGGCGCACATTTTACGAATAACCAAACAGCCAAAAATTCAAAAGCCAATGGCCTTCAGTTGGCGCTGTGGCATGGGGCAAGTGGTCGGAAGCACCCTTCGTGTGCTTAATTCAACAAAATTGGCTACAATTGCGTTTTAAATTCCAGGCAAAACAGCTGGCAACCTTGGCCATCTTGAAATTAACAAAAGCTCTCTGCTAAAATTAGGGGCATTCGAAATTTTACAATCATTTCGGTTACAAAGTTCCCATAGCAATTTCTAATAAATATAAGGATTTGGTTTATAAATAATCAATTTGTGCTAACAATTTCCCAAGAAACATTTTTGTCAAAAGGTTAGCATTATGACTGGATTATGACGACAGTTAAGAGGCCTAATTACGAGTCTGATAAGGTTTCTTTGAACAAGTAGCCAAAGGGTTTACATAAATCCACTAGACACAATTACTATAATTAATTCTGGACATTATCTTAGCTTTCATGTTGCAGCATATCTTAAAGCATAAGATTAAATAAATATTTACCCAGTTTGTTTTTTTATTAGCTTTCTGTTATATTTCTTACTTGTGTTCAAATTGTTTGCCAATAACTGAAAGTTAAACGACACAGACACATGTGAATTTGAAAATTGTAAACAAATTCAACAACAACAATAAAAATAGTTTCGTATTTCATGACATTTTGTTGATGAGAAATACTTCAACATGCACAAAACGACCCAAAAACTTGAAAATCACAAAAAAAAGAACTTAAAAGCAAGAAACCGTAAGCGACACAACGATCAAAGTTAGTCCTCAACATGTGTGTGTGGGTGTGTGGGGGTGTGTGCGTGGGTGTGTCTCTGTGTGTGTCTGCATTTAATTGCAGTTGAATGGCAGCATCCTTTTCTATGCTTTTTTATTAGTTTTCTGTTTACTTAGATCCTCTCATCAATTCACATTTTGTCTCTGGGTTGTCTTTTATGATTTTTCTGCAAATGTTTATTGATACTTTGGAAGGAACTTCGTCTGGGGAGGAAATTCTGTTTCAAAAACTGCAAATTGTTGCATGACATAAGGCAATGACGACGAATTGAAATATGACAAATCGATTATAATTCTGTTATTCAAGAAAAATGTGAGAATCGTTTTGTTTTACTTTTGTAACAGTTTTCCATTAAATGCCTAAAACACGCAAAAATGGCTAAAAAGTCATATTTCATCAGGTAAGATACACATACTATAACAATTTTATACTCTCGTTCTCAACACAACCTCAAATTAAATTTTGTGTTTTACATCCACAAATTAGCGAGTTGATCTATGAGCGGTTGTTCAAGCGTTTTGACCTTTTGAGCCGACAATTTGGGGAAATTTGCTTTTTGCCGCTTATTAGCTTTTTACACAATTTGGGTGGGATCAAAGAGGAGTTGTTAGCAGCTGCGTGCATTGTGAAAGCCATTTCGATATCATTAAAAATGGCGCCCTAATGTATCATAGGATAAAACAAGCTATATAACATCTATATAAAATGGAAACCATCACGAACCAAATTATGCCATTAGCAGCTGCGAATTGGGTCCCGGGCAGCTGATTGTTTTTTGCTGGATTTGCATTGTCTGTTTGCACGCAACTGAAAAATAGGAAGTCCCATTTTGATTATGACCACAATTAATCAGTGTTATTTGCTAGCCTTTAAATATGTAAATGCTGAAAAGCGAACTAGTGTTTTTATTTTGCTCCTCCATGAGTCAGCATTATTTTAATGACCAGGAAAGCAGAAGGCTCAGTCAAGAAAATAAAAACAATGAAACAACAAATTGCTGGTAATTAAAGGCAGTGATTTTTTAAAGGTCGACAAATAATTGTTTCATAAAAAACAAAGAACAATATTTTTAAAGGGGATGCGATAAAAAAGGAACAGCTCATTAATCTGTAGAATAATATTAATATATATCCACTTTAATATGAATACACTTACCTGCACTTCAGTATATCTAATGAAGAGCAAACAATTCTAGAGTTACATAAAATCATAGTTTATTCCAATCATAGATAATTTATCATAATACAAAAGACAGCATACGATGCTTACTTATAGCCAAGGATTATGGCCAATATTCAAAAGGCATTTCGCAGGGCTTAAATCCTGAACTATATTTAAATTATGGTATTCAATACGCATTTGCACTTAGTCACTAACAAACTATGTCAAGTATCACTTAGAGAAACTTATGCACCACCCAAAAGAAATGTTCAAAGACACCACACCACCAAAAACTTTGGCGGAGCGATGCACGCGCGGAGGGGCTCGTTCCGTGCATGCAGCGCTGGCCAAAATGGGCGCGAGGAGAGTATTAAACGATTTGTTATTTGGTATTAGCTACATAACCATAATAATAATCAAATATCAAATAAATAAAAAAAAAACCAGTTAATAATAGAAAGTACACATATAAAGACAGAGAATTCTAGTATTTACTTAATTTACAGCCACAGCGCATCGATGGCATCTTCCATTTCCTCCGTTGCGGAGCGAGTGAGTCGTTGGGGCTGAGGCGTCGTCGAAATCGCCTGCTGCTCGTTGACAACAACCGCTTTGGCCTCCATCTCACTGCCGCTGAGCAGCACCATCAGCAGCACGCTGCTGCGTCGAGTACGCGTCTGTTCCAATTCCCGTTCCCGTTCGCGTTCAGGATGCTCCTGGTGCTCCTGCAGCTCAGGGCGTTTGTTGCGCATTCTGCGCAACCAATCACTTGTGGGCCAAATGCACTTGCCACCCACGCTGCAACGCCGCCGATTGGCGTCTCTTGCTGTGCGTTCCGCTCTCCGTGTTCTGCTGATGTTGACGGCAGTGTCCTTTGGCTGCAGCATTTCAACCACGCAGATGTCGTCAGTGGTGTCCATTTCGTTGACACATCCATCAACATCAGTCGCTGTTTCAGTCATTGCCGACGGCGCCGCAGCTGTTATTGTTGTTGTCGCTGCTGTTGACACCGTCCGGCTGCACTCCTGCTACACATTCGTCACTTGTGTAGTCGCACCCAAATCAATGGCCATGCTCTTGCTAACAGCATCCGTATGCAGCAGTCGCTCCCGGCCATAGCCATCCAATCCTCCGCCGGCGCCATCTCTCGCATTGCCATCGTGCTGCGACAGCGGCAGCCATTTGTCGAACCACCGCGGTCGAAAGAGCAACGTGAACGTGCTCCGAAACTGTCGACTCATCGAGCAGTAGAGTATAAAATTGATGCTCGAATTAATGAGTGCCAGGATATCCATTAAGTCACCTGTAAACAGACAATCAGAATTAAAAACCAATGAGTTCCACTGCACATCCAAAATGACCCATCCAAGCCCCGTCTGCCAACTCAACTTGTCTGGCATTTAGACAGGTTCAAGGTGAAGGAGACTAACTAAATGCTAAATAATTGAAGCTACTTGGCTGGTAAACAAGTAAATGACTTGTTTATGTGCATTTTAATGACAGTTGTGGCCTAGCAGTGCGTATGATTAATGTCCGTTTGAAGTTATTTTGAGCACGTGAGTGACTTCCATAGAGACACGAACTGGCGAGACTCTAAAATTGACAATAGACACTGGTCAAATTTTCCACTCTGTCAAAAGTTATTCGTTTTTAAAACAAAAAAATAAATGACTTTTAACCATGGTTTGAACTGTATTGGTTTGGTTTTAATTTTAACGACGGACACGCAATTTGAGTCAGGAACTGGCCAAACTTAAGTAGAATCTGTTCGCATTCAGCTTACCAGCAAATAAAAAATCCTTTAAATTAAATGCAAAGAAAAAGAAAATTCAAAGAAAATCTGCTTTTTACTTACTTAGCTTGAGGTAACACTGCATTAGGAATGCGTCACCGAGCAGCGCATTTAGCAGTCCCATGATACCCTGGGGAAATTCAGTGATGAGAAAGAGGAGGAGCACCGCCAGCAACATGCGTGTGGTGCGATCCGTTTGCTTCTCCTTCTCGAGGAGCTTGCAGCTCTTGGGATGCGTGGGAATCACCACTTTGCCATTGACTATGGGCTGCATATCGTTTGCCGCATTGCAGGCGAGGATTTTGCGTCGCTTTTTCGCCTCCAGCAGGGCGCCAATCAAGCGAACCGACAGAACAGTCAATGCAAAACAGGGTATTAACTTAATCAGCACACTGTAGATGACGAATGTGGCATTCCGCAGGGGTCGATCATGAAGCGCCAGTTCACTGTGATATAATTTGTAAACAGTCACGTTGCGCTCCCCACTCTCGAACAGGGCTGTTGTTGTTGGCTGTGGAACTGTGGAATAGCCAAGCATACTAGTTGCTGTGGTGTTGCTGCCACCTGTGGCTATCGGCCAGGCCATGTCAGGTGTGGTGCTGGACATCACTTGCAGCGTCACTTTCTCCTCGCTGTTGTAATCGATAATATATTGACTCAGCGGCACCGATTTGATGGTCTTCCCATTGGCGTCCAGTGTCTCCAAGAACTTGGCTATGGCGCTGACAAGATACAGCCACGGCGACACCACCAACACACACACCACATACGCTGTCGCTATTGTTATGGTAGTGGTGCGCATGCCACACCATATCCGATTACGCTGCGGATAACTGACGGCTATATAACGCCACACAGCCAGCGTAACTGTCAGCCAAATGGAGATGGTGTGCAGCACCTGGGCAAAGATCGAGTGGAACTTGATGAAGCACGCCCAACCGTAGCTCAGTTGCTCCTCCCGCGGCAAACGGGCGCTGAGTATATAATCGTGCACCGTATATGGTATATACTCCAACATCACGGCCAGATCGGCCACAGCCAGGCCAGTGAGTATCGCATTCGTCGGCGAACGCATCTCCCGACGAGTCAGCACAATTATGTTCAGTGTATTCGCAACTGTGCCCAAAATGCAAACGACCAGCGAGAAATATCCATGAAAATATTTGTAGCTGTGGGGAAAGTGTACAAATTATTAATTATAGTTTAGTTTAATAACAAAAGATTATTTATATATTAAATAAATAAATCAATTTTAAACAAAAACTAAGAATACACTAGTCTGGATTACTCAAATGGGTCATATCATCTACCAATATTTTTATGTATTCAATTTCAGGATTTTTAATCATGGTTTGTTCTCTAGACGCGAACTGCATTTAAACTTAAAATAAGATTTAGCTCGAAACTCATCCTAAAACAAGAGAGAGCGTTGCAGTCGGACGTAACCGACAGCGAAATACTATGATACCATAATTAGTGTGCAGCCAAGAAGATATAGTATTAGAAATTTGGTGACTTAAGCTTTCAAATTGCGTGAGATATACGGTCCTATCGATTTACACCAACAATGAGCGTGGGCTTCCAATTTTTTATCGATCTCTTAGGGGAGTTACCATCAACATCAAAATTTGGTGCCTCAAGCTTACAAATTATGGAAGATATGCGCATTTCAGATTTCCATGGCCGAAGTCGGAATATGGGCATAGGTCGAACCTTCATAATGTCATAACTTCGTCAAAACTCAACGCATTTTCAAAAGCAAAGCAGTTTTAATCATAGTTTGGCCTCTAGATCAATCGTACATTTAAAGTTGAAAACATGATTTTGGGTCGGAACACAAGTCAAAATTATAGTCCGAAAATCGGCATTTAGGTTGAAAATCGGCATATGGGCATAGGTCAAACCTTCAAAATGCCATAACTTCGTCAAAACTCAACGCATTTTCAAAAGCAAAGCAGTTTTAATCATAGTTTGGCCTCTAGATCAATCGTACATTTAAAGTTGAAAACGTGATTTTGGATCGGAACATAAGTCAAAATTATAGTCCGAAAATCGGCATTTAGGTCGAAAATCGGCATATGGGCATAGGTCAAACCTTCAAAATGCCATAACTTCGTCAAAACTCAACGCATTTTCAAAAGCAAAGCAGTTTTAATCATAGTTTGGCCTCTAGATCAATCGTACATTTAAAGTTGAAAACATGATTTTGGGTCGGAACACAAGTCAAAATTATAGTCCGAAAATCGGCATAGGTCGAAAATCGTCATATGGGCATAGGTCGAACCTTCAAAATGCCATAACTTCGTCAAAACTCAACGCATTTTCAAAAGCAAAGCAGTTTTAATCATAGTTTGGCCTCTAGATCAATCGTACATTTAAAGTTGAAAACATGATTTTAAGTCGGAACACAAGCCAAAATTATAGTCCGAAAATCGGCATTTAGGTTGAAAATCGGCATATGGGCATAGGTCGAACCTTCAAAATGCCATAACTTCGTCAAAACTCAACGTATTTTCAAAAGCAAAGCAGTTTTAATCATAGTTTGGCCTCTAGATCAATCGTACATTTAAAGTTGAAAACATGATTTTAAGTCGGAACACAAGCCAAAATTATAGTCCGAAAATCGGCATTTAGGTTGAAAATCGGCATATGGGCATAGGTCGAACCTTCAAAATGTCATAACTTCGTCAAAACTCAACGCATTTTCAAAAGCAAAGCAGTTTTAATCATAGTTTGGCCTCTAGATCAATCGTACATTTAAAGTTGAAAACGTAATTTTGGATCGGAACATAAGTCAAAATTATAGTCCGAAAATCGGCATTTAGGTCGAAAATCGGCATATGGGCATAGGTCGAACCTTCAAAATGTCATAACTTCGTCAAAACTCAACGCATTTTCAAAAGCAAAGCAGTTTTAATCATAGTTTGGCCTCTAGATCAATCGTACATTTAAAGTTGAAAACATGATTTTGGGTCGGAACACAAGTCAAAATTATAGTCCGAAAATCGGCATTTAGGTTGAAAATCGGCATATGGGCATAGGTCGAACCTTCAAAATGCCATAACTTCGTCAAAACTCAACGCATTTTCAAAAGCAAAGCAGTTTTAATCATAGTTTGGCCTCTAGATCAATCGTACATTTAAAGTTGAAAACATGATTTTAAGTCGGAACACAAGCCAAAATTATAGTCCGAAAATCGGCATTTAGGTTGAAAATCGGCATATGGGCATAGGTCGAACCTTCAAAATGCCATAACTTCGTCAAAACTCAACGCATTTTCAAAAGCAAAGCAGTTTTAATCATAGTTTGGCCTCTAGATCAATCGTACATTTAAAGTTGAAAACGTAATTTTGGATCGGAACATAAGTCAAAATTATAGTCCGAAAATCGGCATTTAGGTCGAAAATCGGCATATGGGCATAGGTCGAACCTTCAAAATGTCATAACTTCGTCAAAACTCAACGCATTTTCAAAAGCAAAGCAGTTTTAATCATAGTTTGGCCACTAGATCAATCGTACATTTAAAGTTGAAAACATGTCAAAATTATAGTCCGAAAATCGGCATTTAGGTTGAAAATCGGCATATGGGCATAGGTCGAACCTTCAAAATGCCATAACTTCGTCAAAACTCAACGCATTTTCAAAAGCAAAGCAGTTTTAATCATAGTTTGGCCTCTAGATCAATCGTACATTTAAAGTTGAAAACGTGATTTTGGATCGGAACATAAGTCAAAATTATAGTCCGAAAATCGGCATTTAGGTCGAAAATCGGCATATGGGCATAGGTCGAACCTTCAAAATGTCATAACTTCGTCAAAACTCAACGCATTTTCAAAAGCAAAGCAGTTTTAATCACAGTTTGGCCTCTAGATCAATCGTACATTTAAAGTTGAAAACATGATTTTGGGTCAGAATACAAGCCAAAATTATAGTCGGAAAATCGGCATTTAGGTTGAAAATCGTCATATGGGCATAGGTCGAACCTTCAAAATGCCATAACTTCGTCAAAACTCAACGCATTTTCAAAAGCAAAGCAGTTTTAATCATAGTTTGGCCTCTAGATCAATCGTACATTTAAAGTTGAAAACATGATTTTAAGTCGGAACACAAGCCAAAATTATAGTCCGAAAATCGGCATTTAGGTCTAAAATCGGCATATGGGCATAGGTCGAACCTTCAAAATGCCATAACTTCGTCAAAACTCAACGCATTTTCAAAAGCAAAGCAGTTTTAATCACAGTTTGGCCTCTAGATCAATCGTACATTTAAAGTTGAAAACATGATTTTGGGTCAGAATACAAGCCAAAATTATAGTCGGAAAATCGGCATTTAGGTTGAAAATCGTCATATGGGCATAGGTCGAACCTTCAAAATGCCATAACTTCGTCAAAACTCAACGCATTTTCAAAAGCAAAGCAGTTTTAATCATAGTTTGGCCTCTAGATCAATCGTACATTTAAAGTTGAAAACGTGATTTTGGATCGGAACATAAGTCAAAATTATAGACCGAAAATCGGCATAGGACGAAAATCGTCATATTCACCTTCAAAATGCCATAACTTCGTCAAAACTCAACGCATTTTCAAAAGCAAAGAAGTTTTTATCATAGTTTGGCCTCTAGATCAATCGTACATTCAAAGTTGAAAACGTGATTTTGGGTCGGAACATAAGTCAAAATTATAGTCCGAAAATCGGCATAGGTTGAAAATCGTCATATGGGCATAGGTCGAACCTTGAAAATGCCATAACTTCGTCAAAACTTAACGCATTTTCAAAAGCAAAGCAGTTTTAATCATAGTTTGGCCTCTAGATCAATCGTAAATTTAAAGTTGAAAGCGTGATTTTGGGTCGGAACATAAGTCAAAATTATAGTCCGAAAATCGGCATAGGTCGAAAATCGTCATATGGGCATAGGTCGAACCTTCAAAATGCCATAACTTCGTTAAAAATCAACGCATTTTCAAAAGCAAGGTCATTTTAATCATAGTTTGGCCTCTAGATCAATCGTACATTTAAAGTTGAAAACGTGATTTTGGGTCGGAACATACGAGTAAGTCAAAATTATACCTTCGGTATCATAGTATCATTATAATTATCATCTCAAAAAATGTGTTTAGAGATTGGCAAAAATTTCCCAAACCTATAGCTTTGCTAGGCAAGAAAAATACTTGAAATAAATGTTGGAAACACGATTCTAGCTCGAGTAATAAGGAAACTTATAATGATGTGGCTATTTCCGCATTTACTTATTATTCCGAATTATGGTAGATATTTGATTAAGCTGAAAGTAATTAATTTTTGTTGCCTTACGTAGGCTTTATTATCAAATAAAAATAAACACAAGGTATTAACAGCCGCCCTATATACATATATTTAATGTTAATTACAAAGCTGATCTCATTATGTACACATCAATTATCACGTGAGCAGGCAAAATTACATTTAAAATAAGTAATTAATATTCTGAAACTGCTCGTCCCCCCAGCAGGCAATGAGCCAAAAACCGCTGAATACTTTTGGCTGCCCCGTGGCCAGTTTGCCACACGCCCATTAAACTTACTTTGTGTGGAAATCGTCGACGCTGGAGCCGCAATAATGCGGCTGTGACATGTTCGTGACCATGTTGTCAATATTGGTTGGCTAGTTGCTTGAATGGTGGCTGGTTCGCCTGACTGCGTCCGTGGTCTTTGCTCCTTCAACTTGCCACGCCTGATGCACGCCTCCTCTGCACAGTTGTGGGGCTGTGTGGCTTGTGTGGAACTCGTGGTTCAGCAGTACGCTGTCAGCATGCCCCAACGAGCCAACTCTGTCTCTTCATTAAAATTCCTTTTCGGTTTTTTATTTGTCACTTGCGATTTTCCAATATTTAAATTGTTTGGCTTGTCCTGTTGCAGAAATAGCTGAAATAAATTGAGCAAAATATTTGTTTAGCAATCGTGTCTGGCGTTTAGCAAATATTCTGGGGTGTGAGTCAGCATGTTTCGTGTGAAATGGCCAAGTTGTTACGTGTTGCCATTAATGTGGTTTTCACAGCCCACTATTTAAGCACATCTTTTCATGTAACATGCAAATGAAAAGTGAAATACAACGTGGGTTTAGCCCAAATTGAAGTTCAGGGCCATAAATTATGTGGCAGTATGCCAGGTCAGCATGTCAGGTGTGAATTGGGGGAAAAAGTAATATGTGAACTGTAACTCCTAGCTACCCTTGATACTTACTAAGTATCTCGTCATTTATGAGATATCATTCATCAGCGCTCTTCCCTTACTTTTAGTTACTTACAGTTTATTAAAAGCTTTTACTAATCAAAATCTTTCCAAGGTCAGTTTTGAAGCAGACAATGTTCAAAAGCCATAAATTTAAAGCCCAAAACAGTTTAGGTTAAGTAATTGGCCGGAACCGAACTTTTACCGTTAGCCTGTACAAGCAATGGCGGAAGCCAAGCAAAAACGAATTCCAAACTTCAATCAGTATTACACATACGCCCCCAGTGCCGGAGCAGAGTTAAACAAGTTTTTGGCCTCAAAAAAAAACAAGTCATTTGTCTTCACACAAAGGCAGGTCAACTCATGCAGTTGGCAGTTGGCTAACGAAGGCACCGATTGTGTTATCTATTGTCCACCCAGTAGTGATAGTTTGCTGAAGTTAAACATGGGCTACACGCTGCATCTACGCAATGCAAAGCCAGACTTCATCTACAAAATAATCATTGCCAAAATGTAAAAGTAACATTTGACATTTAGTTGCATGTTCCACTTGACTTGTGTCCTTCGTCGACCACATTTGGGCTTAAACAGAGCTTAGCACACTGCAGCTGTATCTTAAATCAAGCCACCATCTGCAGTCATTTTTAACATTTAATTAAAATTTTTCATCTAGCGCATTTCTCACAAAATCTCTCTCAGACCACAATTTTTACACATTTTTTCTTTATTTAAAAGCTGAAAATATGAATGCATTTAATTCTTTTTGGACTTTAATTTCAAAATCTCAATTAAATTTTGTGGCATTTTAATTTTGCTTACAAGACCTTATGCCAAACATCTGAGCCTAAAATTGACACATAATCCACTAATGTTGTAGGTGGCACATCTGCAAGTAATGGACAGACTACGAAGACCAGCCTATTTGCCACAGCATGCAACATTATTAAATAATAAGAAACATCGAACTTAAGCCAATTGGAAGCAGCTGCCAACTACCAATGTATATCGTAATTAAATAGGCCAAAAATTCGAGCTTAAGGCTGACTATGTGGGCACATTATTGAGGGCCTCATTAATAATGTTAGCCCAGTGCTAATGGCCACAATGGCTTCATTAGATCATTTAAATTGCACGTTGGTTACGCATTAAATGCCAAGTGTTTATACCATAAAGACTGCTGCTGTTGGCGGCATCAACAAGTTGCCAAGTTGCGGGGACTGGTGGGCGATACGTGACTTGCCTCAATTTCAACGGTTTCCGGTCATTCCAGAAAATCCAGAAGGAGATGCTAATGTACGCAGCTGCTGAACAGAAAACGCTCAACACTCCGACGTTAATTTGTGGCATACGCTATGTATAAGTTTTTTTTCTTCCTATTTTTTGCGTCAGTTGACCGGGTCTTGCCACACCTCCAGTTTCTGCTACTGACTGGCTGGATGATTGACTGAATGAGTGGTGTGTGGTTGGCCTGGAGAGCACTACATTTTCCCTTGGCGTAGTTTCCAAGAAATTTAAGCTATTTGTTTATTACTGTTTCGCACAGTTTCAGAAAGGTCTGCACGGAATTCGATTAAGTGTTGCTGAGCAACACGCTGTGCTTTAAATTGGTTGTATTCCTTCCTCCTTCTCGTTGTTATTGAAGACGTATTTTGGGGAAAACATACTCTGCATTTAGATTAGCCATTTTTCGCGCCCAGGGCATAGGTTCTAATAATAATTATGATTCAACCTCATGTTTTTGGATGGGAGGCTGATAACGACGTTATACTTATTTGTCTTATTATAATTGGCAGCTCTTCTACCCAATTGAAAATACTTCGAAATCCAGTTAACTTTTTCACCCACAAGTTAATTGAAATCCATTTAGAGTCTACCCGAATATATTTATCAACAGTAATCGCTTCAGGGCATTGAATGCAATCTTCACTTTTGTTTCCAGTACCCACAATAAAGAAGTCGAAAAGGAAATTCCAAGAAATGGCTAACAAAACGATTGTGAATTCAAGCCAAAGAAACTGAAAACTCAGAGCTTGCCAACAAGTATATAATTCCTAGTTGAAGAGTGTTGATTAACAGATACTCTGTAGAAAGACCTAAGCGAACACTGGGAGAGGAAAAGTAGCGAAACTTAAAAAACAACAGTTGAAAATATAACAGCAAATGCCAAAACAAACCTATGTATAAAAATTAACCTTAATATGGGTAAAATAAACAAAATGCTAATAAATAGGGAACAGAACAAGAACCAAGGGACTCACAAGGCAGGTAAATTAAACTTTGCACAGAAAATGAACAAAAGACAAACAAAACAGCGCCGAAAAGAAACAAAAATGCTGCAGTTGACTTTACAAACGATCTAAACAACAAATTGAGGGAACAATTTGGGAACAGGAGGCTGGCAAAATGGAAAATTGAGATTCTGGGCCAACCGCAATGCCGTATTTGCATATTAGATTGTGTTAAAATGGCCTGCATTTGACAGCAGATCGACCATTTCCGTTAACATTAAATTTCTATTTATAATGCAATGAATTTAATTGAATATTGCGCATACGCAGTGTGCCACCGACCAAACACTTGTTCAATTATTTAAGCTGATTTTGTTGCTTGCCTTTGGCACATTTCCTTCCGCCGAATGCCTTTGATGATTTCGAGAGGCTTGGGAAAATGCTTGGACGGCTACAGACCCAAGTTGTGCCCCGAATGAGTATTTATTTCTGCTTTTTTTCCTGTTTCTTGAGCATTGTGTTTGTGTAAACGGAGTGGCAGCCAGTCGCACACGTGTGCGTTTCGAACTGTAAAACCGGATTGCTTTCAATATGGACAAGCGCTCCCACATTCGGCATGTTTACTCACAAACCATTAAGGTCAACCTTTACACGTGTACAGTTGTTACCTTATATGCCTGAGAATACCAGCCGAACAACTTATGCCAGAGCGGGCACTACTTACTCAGCAACCAGTTTCCATCTAAAGCCTCAAGGGTTTCACTTTCGACCTATTTCCCTGGGAAAAAAAACTTTATTTGCGTTGGTCAACTGCTCGTTAGACCCTCTTGAGCTGATTCTCGAAATGACGACTTGAGGACATAAAGTTGGCATGACTTAGTCTGCGCTTGAAAAAATCACAGTCAAGGCTATTTAGGAAAATATGTATAAAAATTCGTATTATGGCAATTTTCCTGTCCTTTTTCACATTGATGAGGGACCATAAAGCGCTGTGCTTTAAGTCAGCGCAAATTGTGAGCGCTTTAAATGCATGCCGCACTTAATACTGCTTAATGATTGTATTTTAATGTATGTTTTAAACGTTAATCTACCCCCCGCATGTTAATTCAGTTAAACGGATTTAAGGCTTTTGTTGGAATACGGCTTGACACGCAGTATTGTCATCCAAATATTTACTGAGGTGAAGTGGCGCGAAAGCACACGAGCACACACCCACCCACACACTCACATACACACATATGTACATATACACTCACACACAGATGTAGACACACAGATGCACACACACACAGCACACATGACAGCATTTCATAATTAAGCATTCAAAAAAGCAGCGTCAACAAACACAGCACTAATAAATGTTGGCCAAGTGGAGAGGGTTGTAAGGTTGTAGGAGACGGATAAACATAGATAACAGTTGGTGGCTATTTTGGCATAAAGCGACCGCAGCTGCAAGGAACAAAAACAACTGCACATTGCCAAAAAAAAAAATGAAAAAAAAAACAGGAAAAGAAAAACACACTCAACATGAGAGCGAGTTTGAGTTATGTCCTTTGTTGTTTTTCAGTTACGTAGGTCAAGGTAATAACTGTAGTTGCATTTTATGTAAATTGACTGCAATTATGAAAGAGCCAACTTCGAAAGCCCTTTGTTTGTACGATCTATTTAAAACTATATTCTATGGTGCTTAATTAAAAATGCAAATGCTGGTTTGAAATTTTAGCGAATTTCGAAGCTCAAACTATAAATGTGAAGCTAACTTTAAGCATAAGCCGAGTATTGTTCACGTATTAAATTGCAGCTGCGAGTGGCGCCACTTGCCGTGCTTCGCAGTTAAATTCAATTAAGACTCACAAAATATATGCCCCAAATAGCTGTTAGTTTTTTTTTTTTAATTTGCGTTCCCAGTGGTTATAATAACAATTTGTATCTTATCTATGTCAGCTTATTGTTATTATATTGGCTGCTGATTGTATTGTTTATGAGCTCGTTTATTAGATGTTCTAATATTTGCCTACTTTGTTGATCATTTGGACAATTGAAAGTTTATTAACGGCTTTCACACTCTATCTCTATAAAATATCAATTAATTGTCCACAGGCAGCTGAGCCTCATAAAAATATAATCTTTCGCACCTTGTTTTGATGAGCTCAACAAATAACTCGGCTCTAATATTCCGAATTACATTAATTTACGACAGCTTTATCAACCATTAACCAATCTCTTTATAAAAAAACACATTTTTTTGTTAGACTAAAATAGATGTAAAATTTATCAACCCATTAAGTTTAATTAAAAATTGCTATTAGCTTTTTTCACAACAATTTGTAAGAGGCATAATGCAAAATGCATGCCACAATAAAAGCTAATGAGACTAATTGTTCCCGTCAATTAAATTGCGTATTATTTTTTATGCACTTATTCAGTATGTTAATAACTGCACAAATTTATTGACAAATTAAAAACAGCAACAAAATAATCACTTCTTAATGACACTTTTTAATAAATATGATAATAAACTTCAGAGTGGCACAAAATTTCATGGCCAGATATGCAACACATGCTGCCACTAAGAAAGCTAGGAAAATTCCATAATTCTAGCTTTAAAACTGAAAGAAATACTGCAAGACTTTATTGAAATTAATTTTCCAGATTCCCATAGGCACTAAAGTATAATAATAAATACAAGGAAAATGCTGTCAGAGACAGATACACGTGGGATTTCCATTGCTTTAACTTAAAGTCAACTTTTTAATTTATCATGAGTACCTGTTGGCAATTCCCTTAACTGCCTTTTTGTATATTCTACGTGCCAGTTTCATTCAGGTTTTCAGTTTTTCATTCCTTTTGATATTTTTCTATTAAAGTGATATAAATTTGGCGAACCCATCGTTATCCGAACCTCGGGCCACAACGTGACCAACAACATTAAGTTGTGGCCAAAAGAGGAAAATGGCGTAAACAGAATTTTCCAGACAGCATTCAAAAAAACAAAAAAAAACAAAAAAAAAAAATAAAAAAATAAAAAAAGATACAATACATTGTGTAAAAGGCCCAGTCAAGTAAATGCCATCAATTTTTCATAGTCAAACAAATTTTTACTGCAGTGTCATAATCAAATTAATGAGTTTGCCAAATGAAAAGTCCGAGCAGATGCTCACTACCACTTGCTCAAACTCTGTAAGAGAAGGCCTAAATATGCTTATATCCTGCCACATTATGAAATTAAAATAGCCAAAATGATTGATCGATACACCCACACATCTTTATATTTTTCTATCTTGCTAAGTGTCGTAAAAAAGCGTTTTATATTGCAAAATATTCCTTTTCCATATTTCCTTTTCATCCTTTTCACTGGTGTCGAGTCTGCCAACATATTAAAAAAAAAATCACAATTTTTATTACCCAAAACTTTATACATTATGCATATCATATTAAACAAGAACAAAACTGGCGGACAATTGTGATTTACATTTCTTAGCCAAGAGCATTAACTTGGCCTTTTATTATTTATTTCTTGCACACACACACACATAATTCTTGATTCCCTTTTCATGAAATTCATTTCAGCAACTTTTTCCCAACAAATTTCAAACAAAATTACAACAATTTCTCGGCACAAAATGTTCATAATTAAAGTATGATCTCAACCGGTATAAAATAATTCAAATTCATATGCGCAAAAAGCATTCTCGGAATTGTTCGATAAGCTGCAACTCCGCCACTTCCCAGTGGTATCCTCCTGGACTTTCCTTCTCAGTTTCCATTCGGGAAATACCCATTGCGTCGCAACTTATCGATTCAGTACCTGTGCTCCTCCTGCTTGCAACGTTTTCATATTTGTGCCGCTGGCGTGGCGTGTAAATACTAATATATATATATGTATATACATATATATAATACATGCTAATTTAGGTATGTGAGGTTATTTGGACGTGAGTGTTTATGATAATGATAATTTTATGCTGCCTACTTCGAGGCTGCTCCCAGGGCGCATTTGTAGCTCCCCATATCTTTATTATTTGTTGTGGATAACTGTGTGTGTTCGTATATTACTTGTTATAAAATTACAACAATTTTCCTACACCATTTGAGGCTTATGATTCTCGCTGCCAACACGACATTTTGTGCTCCCTTATTTTGATTTTTTTTTTGTTATTTTTTCCCAGGCACTTTAAAAATGTTTTTAAATATTCATATTTTGCACAGCGTCGGTGGCTGCCACAAACAAGTATAAAATATTTGATTAGCCTTATGTGACGCAAGGAGATATCGCATGAGAAGACACATAAATTTCATTTCGTTAGTTTCACTTGACTTAAATTTCGCTTTGCTTATTATGCCGTAACGCATAAAATAAGTCTTTATAGTTATAGCCCCAAAGGCAAAACAGGATCTGCATTTTGTTCACTACTTGCCAAAGTTTTATTATGCTTAGGCAACGTTGTGCGTACATAAGTTTTAGCAATTAAGCTAAGTGTCATTAAAGGGGCTTTTCGTCTAACTTTCTTAGGGCCTCAAGTATCTTATGACCTTAAATTTGACTTTCCTAAATCGCAAAGTCGCTGGCAAATGCTACAGCTACTCCTGTAATTTGGTTATAGTCGCTAAACTCACCACACCTGATTGATTCAGTTATAGCCAGCTTTGATCTATTTACCTATATTTAAAAAAAAAAGAAAGAACTTTGCGCTGGCAACCTTTTAAGACCCTGTGCCCTTTGCACACGCTATGCAAATGTGAAGCAGTTGGCCAACATCGAGCATCCAAACAAAGCCAAATTGCATATTCATACGCCAATTGACTACAAAAGCGATCAACCAAATTTCTGCTGAGCACTTGGCTCACTTGGCATTCGCACTTTTCGGTTTGGCTAAAAGCTTTCGAATAACAATGGCAGTGGCAAGTACAATGAGTTCTTGTGGCAGCATCGTTTACCTTGAGCTCAGAGAAAGCTGCAAAAATACAAGTGGCTAACTGAATGAGCCAGCAATCCAACTTAGAAAAACAATAAAAAAAATACAATAAATTCACTTTTTCCGTGAACCTACGAACTTGACCAGCGTTTACGTCCGACTTTTTTTTGCGTACTGTATAAAATTACAAGAGGGCAGTAAAATTATACAGTGCTTCATTTTTTATGCCCCAAGAAGACGTTAAGCAGAAGGGTTGTCGTTTTAATTAAATTAAAATAGCAAGCGTGTTGGAGTCGTTGATCAAAGGGATGCGGAAACTGCTGAATGGGGTCAACAAGTTGCCAGAGCAACTTAAGAAAATTGCGAACCTAACCAGGTAAGTTAACTAAAAAAGTGTAAGGGCTTGAAAAAGTAGAGCAGATATGTAAAACAGAAAGCGTCGAGCATAAAAAAAGAAAAACAAACCAGCAGCAAATTTGCTTTTTTATATCAGGTGTGGCATGTGTGTGGCATGTGTGTGTGTTAGGCAGATTTACAAGTAGCCAGAGGCACTTTAGTACACTCGAGACATGTAAAGAGAGTACGGCAAAGGAAGGAATCCGAAACTAAAACGCAGACGGCCAAGGTAAAAGGAATTGGACGGACACAAGAGTGTTTTTAGACACTTGCCTGTAGCACTCTTTGAATATGTAGTCGTTGTCGCCTTTTATGACACGAGCTCTATTCATGTTAAGCTACAAAGCTATTTTTCGTAAGCTGACACTTAAATTATCCCAACTCTTCAATTTTAAGTTTCTTAAGACTTAAAACGAAAGTTCGCTCGAATAAATTAATGTCTCGCAGACAAATTGGATAAGCAAAACCGCGCAAGATTTCAATTTGGAAAATAGAGTATGTTTTTTAGGATATGTCTATTTGATGTACCCAACATTAATCGTGTGAAAAGAGTAGGATTTTAGCTTTTCTATTTCTTTGTACAATATTAATAATATATTAATTTAAACATGAAAAAAAACCAATTATCCTTTTAAATTTAAACCAAAGCATTTTCACCGCCAGCTAAAGTCATAACGTAGTTTAGAGCTCAGCGCCAAGTAGTGAGTTTCACTATTGACTGGGTTGCCCCTGCACTGCTTCTCCGTGTGCCACATCGACAATTTGGTCATTGACATATGGCTTGTGGTGCATGCAACCATGTGGGTCGATGGGGTTGCGCATATATTCTCCAGGCGACCAACAAAACACGCTAGCTCGTTTTTACGTCGACAGCTCGACTTTGTCAGTTGTTTAGCAGCGGGTGGCACTTTTGGGAATTTAATAAATTGTCGACAGACAGGCAGCTGTGCCTCGATGTGGCAGGAGTGCAACGAGCAAATGTGATAAAGATTTTCCATCCACTTTGCCATGTCGAGTTGCATGTGTCATTGAAATATTGGCAATCGTGTTTCCCCTTTCTTATGCAATTTAAGCACCTTAACAGCACCTTAACGATAAAGCAACCCATCCTGGATAGTTGCTAATGATGATGATGTACTTGATATGGGGGCATTGCCCCGCCAATCGAACTCAAACACAACTTCCACAAAAAGCAGCAAATACAAACAAAAAGTTCGAGTAAGGGAAACTGTCTGTATCTGAAATTCAATTCAAATTTCAATTTTCAGTCGAGCTGTTGGCTTCAATCACTCGCTTTGCACATTTTCCTTCTCATTGCCATCACTTTGATTAAATTTAAATATTTAAAATGTGCTGCTTGCAGCGCCGACTAAATATTTCAATAAATGCACAGCGTCAGCGAATAAGGAGCTGCTGTTGACAATCCTTCCAAGCCGAAGACATGTTGCTTTGCAGCTGTTGACAGCCGTCTGCTGAGAGACGTCAACATCAGGTGATAAGCATGCCCTTAGTGCTTCCTGTTTATGCCACAATATTCCCAACACTTGCATATCAAAAAGTCGAAAAGTGTATCCCAAGCCGGCAATAGACAACAGCCACTGTTGGCAGTCTGCCAAGCATTCACAAGTCCTTCTTCTTTGCCTCTCCCTTTCCTTGTTTTGCGTTGCAAGTGCACCAGAAGTGTGTCTTGTAGGTAATGTGCAGTTTTGTTGCACGAAAAATGCCGTCTTAAAGTGAAAATATGTGGGATGTGAGATTTGCTTATTAATACAGCTTCTGTATGCAAATCAACCAGCAACCAAGTGTCCTAGTGCGATAACGTGTTTAGTAGTGCTGAGGACTTAAGGACGTGGCAGCTGCAGCTGGGCCAACAGCCTCATAACTCAACACTTGGCCAAGTGTCAATAGACGCCGAATAGATTTTTCGCTTGCGTTGTTTATGTTTCTGACAAAATAAAAATTAAGCTGAATCCACAAAAATCTTCGAACATAAAAGGAAAGCAATACTTAAGTGAAATACGCATTCTTCAAGAACAAAAAGGGAGAAAAAAAATCCCGCATGTGGACAATGGATTCCCTTTTTGATCAGCCCAGTCAGCTCTCAACACTTTATTCTTTATAATCTCTTAAGGGCCGTTTGTTGATATTGCCATTTGCAGCGGCGTTGTTGTTGCTGTTGTTGCCACACAGGGCAATGTCTCTTTTCTCTGTCTGGAAAAGTGTTCATCTTTATTTCTTTGCTCTACTGTTTAATGCTGGCCAAGTAAACAAAGCGCTTCAGCTTAAAGGCCCACGTACGACCTTTTCCTATGCAATGGTTTATTGCACTTTGCTTAATGCTCTGTTCCTAAAGTGGGTGGCTCGAATAACGAGGGTTCGCAGCTGCTGTTGCCTCTGTATTATTTTTATACTTATTATGATTAGGTCAAATGTCTTGCACCCGGAACCATGATGAACTCTTAGCTGCGAAATGGGAGAGTTTAATAACCATCAGTCCCTTAATTATAGCGGTACCTTCTTTCTTAAATACTACATCTGTTCTGAGCAGCTCCAACAGTCGTTATGTTTACTAAATTTAGTGCATCTAATAGCCATAATAGCATCTGTGTGTTTACAGTCACATAATTGCATATATAATAACATATAATTGCAGACATAGTCGAGCAGTTCCCACAATTATCTTTGCATTTTCATTTAATACCAAGCATTTGCCACTCTTTGCACAATTTTCACTATTTCATCTAAATGCTGCATAAATAACCATTTTGTTGTACATGAAACCATAATCAACATAAATGCATTTTTGCTCTACTCTCAGAGTGTTTCCTCAATATTCACAGTGGGCACATTTGGTGTGCGTCAGATTCGCCAAGTTTAATGCAATATTAACGATGCTTCTAAGTGAGAAGTTGAAGATGAGGGTGGCAAAATATGAATACTGATAAAAATCTGTCCCATCCGTATCCGTCTCCGTCTCCAGTCATGCATATGCTTTTCAAATGAGGCTGGCTGCTGATGATGGGAGATGATGATGTTGACGCTGTCTGGTTTTGACCTTGCAGTTGGCATTGCACAAAATAAAATGCATACGTAATTTGCATATTGTTTTCGTTGTTGTTGCTTTTATATTGTGCACACATATGTTGCCAAGTCCTCTGCCAATGGAGAGGAGCAACTGATTTATTTCAAGTGTTTTGCCACAACGGAGCTCTGGGCGGACGCACACGCCTTGGCGAAATGAAATATTGATCCATTTAACGGTTCTAGCCGGGTAAGCAAAAACTTTTTATGTCACATAAACTTTTTATCAGGCGACGATTGAGGCACAACTTTGTCAACCCATATAAATACTGGAGCTCACAGCATACTGGTATGGAACATTTTTTGGGCTATGCTCATTGATATATTGTAGGTAATTTCAAGGACGGCTAGACGCACACTTTACGTGGCTTATTTGGGAGTGAAAAGGTCTTAATGTAGGCTAAGACCATAGTCATTTATATTGTGCATCACCCATTGGGATTATCACATTCGGAGCACACATGCCAGGCCTCATCGTCGACCACATGTCGTTTACACAATTTTTTATGTAAGCGCAAACTTATTCGAAAGTTTGTAAAAATCTGGAAATTGCTTCACTTCCCGTTGTAAAAATTGATTAATTTATGATTTATGTACTCAATCCCACAACAATATAGCACCACATGTGGTTTATGTGTTACATTTTACTCTCATGATGAGAGCACTAGGAAAAACAAGAGTAATTTATGCAAAGCTCACTTTAAGCATCCAATTGGCCTGTTAAGTGTGTTCAGCTGTTAAACTCCTCGAGCAATTTATTTAAATGACACCAAAAAAATAAGAAGTGAAACCGACGCTATTTGCGAGAGTTTCTGTTCTTAACCAAAGAAGCCACAGACTGAGTCTCAGACTGGCAACAGACAGAGCAGAGCAGAGTCCAAGTAGCCAGTCAACTTGCGGTTACACTGAGACAAAAACTGTTATCATTTGCCTTGCAGAGCTGTTTGGGATCAAGCCACAATGGACAATTACCGTCTCCTGGACAGTTGAACAAAAACTAACTGGCTCAACTGATGCGATAATTCTTCTTATGACCACGGTAAAAAGTTGGTTGTTGTTTGACGCGCTCCATTGAAAGCATTGAAGAAGAGGGAAAAAGTGGGAGTCAAAGCCAAAGTCACGACTCTACAATTACATAGGCTATTGACATTTGACTTGGGGGCTGTGACTGTGATGAATACGTCAGACAACTTAGCCAACATTAAGGAACCGAATTTATGGCCATATTCATTCATTGCCTGCTGAATCTACCCTGTAATTACAAGTATTTGGAAAAAGGGTATCTCAACTTGGGAATGTATTTAATATATTTAAGATAGCAAAATCTGAGACTTTAAAATCAGTTATAGTCTTTATATTCATCTGTTTTAAGCTGGCAACTATAAAATATCTAAAAAGAATTTCTAGAATTTCTTCTTTAACGCACTGGAGATGATATCTCCGGGCCACTTAATTCTAAATCATGGAAATACACTTATATTTGAAAAACTGGGTATCCTCCAGTCGATCACACTCATCTGGGACTTTGACAATGGCTGCACTAATTTATGCCATTGCATTGTCGCCAGAAAAATTGTCTTAAAATAAATGTGTCAGCAGTGAAAAAGTCAATTAAAACTAACGACCATCTTCTCGCAAATTCTGACGTCTTTAATCATTTCATGCATATAGAAATTAAATACTAGAAATTTATATTGTGGCTCATATTGACAGAAATTCGGGATGTTTGGAGAAATAAGGTGGGGCATGTGCCGTTAAAAGGAAAGGATTGCACTAAGTTAAGACAACTTGCGAACGGCAATTTCCTTTTGGGAAATTAGAAAACTTTTCGCTATCTCCGTGCCAACTGACCAAATATTTCGGCAAACAAACAAACCTTTCGTGTATTGTGAATTGTGTACAGTCGCCCTTTTGTGTTTTGGTTACTTTCTGGCCTTTGTTATACAAATTTCTCGACTCACTCTTTTATTGTGCTGCCATAAAAAACGAAACAACACACAGAAGGCATACAGATAGAATCTAACAGAAGTATAAAAATGTCAGGTCTATATGTTTAAAGCTGGCGTTGGTTTCTACTTTATATTCGGTTGTCCTTTAGCTTTTATAGTCGCTAGTTTTACATTTTTTTTTAGCAAAAACTTGACTATGAACTCTTTTATTTGTGTAGCTGCGCACAAAGTGAAAAATGATTTTTATGCCTTTCAAGAGAGCTTTACAAATGATGTGAGTCACTTTTATTGTGTATTTTTTGCGCAGCGACTATTGACTATAAAAAATATATTTTATGAATCCACATAAATTTTATTTACACTTTCCTCAGAAACTACACCCCAGTTGCTAGTTGTACGCGTTGGGTCGTTTACGGTACTTGGATTGCACTTTTGTGGCCACATCGATCATAAAGAAAAACCAAGAATATACTTATGTGGCCGTCGATACTAAAATGACCATGAGTGTAGCATGCGGCTGGCAGATAATAATGGATAGGTAATACAGGATGGCAAGCAGCACCCAAGGGATATGCTATGTTTACAAATAAGCATAAATATGAGCATAAATGATAAATGGCTTAGACAGTATTAAACAAAAAAAAATTCGGTTAAAGCTTATTACCTAACATTCTTCCACATTTTAGAATGACAACAACAAAACAGTAAGGAATAATTCAATATATAAATATGAAAATAATTAAGCATTCAAAAATCAATGCTATCAACAAATTTCAATTTTAAACTATATAGTTTTATAAGCTCTTTTCGGCAATGAACATGAGAAGGGCTGTGTTAAATGGACTTTAGAAGCCTTTAATCTGCTGTAAGTAAACTTTGTGAACTTTTCAACAAGTTTTAGGCTCGGGCTTAAACAAAAACTCACCTCACCGGCATACAAAAATTGGAGGATAGAGCTTCACTTACAGCCGCGTAAAACGGTTTTTACCCGCTTTCAACAGAAGTAGAGAAACGAACTGCACTTGTCATATTTGTTTTGTTAGAAATCACTTAAATTTGATGTCAGCAGCAGTCATAACTTTGCCCAGATGTTGTGTTGTGATAAATTTTAGTTAAGTGCTTTTTTTAAGGTTTGTGTCACGCACAAATGGCGCAACGCAGCGCAAGTCGTGAACATAAATAATGCTGCAGAAACAAAAACTGAGCTACTGATATCCAGATGCAGACCCGTGGCGTTGCCGAGACACGTGCGTGCAGCACCGCAATAGAGAACCAACTGAATAAGCTGGAATATGTGTACCAGCTGTTGGGCGCACTGAAAGCAATTTCCTGTGCGCCTGTCGAAAATGTTGCCAGTGCGTTGGCACTGGCAGCGGCGGCAGCACAAGACAGCTGTTCTTGCGTTCCACAAGGCGCAACTAGTGTGCCAGTTGGCATCCACAACAACAGCTGACAGACTTGTTGACGCTGTAAAGCGCTCTCTCACATCCAGTCTCTCTCGCTCTCTTTCAGTGCTTTGCAGCCATTTTGTTTTTGCCTGCTTTTGCTATGTGGATCGCATTTGTAGGTTGTTTTTATGAATGGAAATCTCACACTTCAGTTGTAACGTCCGCATTTCATGCTGTGATTCTGCCTAATTTATTTCCAGCAAACTTCTTGCTACACTCTATTTATGAGCATTGCAAGAATTTGAAACAACTGTCAAACATGCCTATTTGACTGGCCACCTTCGTTCCACAAAACAACATTCGCACTAAAGTAATAAATCATCAAATGGAATGATTTAGTGCATAACATTTTTACCAACAAAATAACAACAACAGGAACACGAACTTGCGAAAATAAAACAATTTTTATACTCTTGAAAAGACCGTGTGAAAAAATGTTAAAATCCTTTTTTGAGTGGTCATAAACCGTTTTTATTTTTTATTTGCTTGTTGTTCTGTCTGCTCGCTTTCTTTTATTGTTTTTTTCTGTTTTTTGTACATTTGTCTAACCGTTTCACTGTTAGATTATTGCTTATATATTCACACAGATACATATACACAAATGTATGCACGTTTTGGATTATATTATTTGTCATTTAGGTGTACATGCATGTGTGTGTCTGTGTGTGTGTGTGTGTCTGTGTTTCAATTTGCATTTTGTTTTGTTATTTTACTTGCGCTTCGAGCTCAGATTTTCCGCAGTTATTTTTTGCATTCCCATTTATAGATGCGTATAAGCTTAAGTGCTACACGATGCTATTTCAAAATGATTTAGATTAAAGAAAATATATGTATATTTTTATTCTGTTAAAGTTGCAAACTATAACATACTTAGTTTTACGAAGTATATATAAGATTTTTAAGTACAGTTTGAATTACTTTTGCAATAAAGAAGCCTCAACAGAAGTACAATATCAAATTTCATCGATTAAACATCATAGCAAAACCATAGTACCCCTTTTTTCTGAGGGGGTGGTGTGAAGATGGGAGGCATCTAAATTACACAAAAAATGTCCATGCGATTTGAAAGGATTATCGAGGAGCGGTTGCAAGACCAAAATGGTTTTCTGGTTTTTGCGGTTAAGCGAACAGTTGCCATGGCAGCTGCTGTCCTCTGATTTTGGTGAACTTGTAATGGGAACGGGTGTGCGTATAACCATGGGAATATGGCGCTGTCAACTCAGCATTTCCGGGCACTTTGACAATCCCTCGCACACACAAACACACAGGCGATATACATGTATGTACATACATATATTGGAGTGCTTCAGTTAAGGAATCTGGTACGCTTTAATGCAAAGTAGCTCAATTGGTTTCAGTTTTGAACGGCACTCAAGTGACTAAAATATTTAGCTGGCGGCACAACAAAATGGCTGTCAAATAACTTCCGGCTAGTAGTCGCTTTAATTCTGTGGGGTCACGTGCAAAATTCAAGGCACCGAAAATCAATTTAGTGAGCTGTCTTCCTAAATCCGTTGCTTTTGCACCCGAACCAGCACCTCTGTCGCCAAACACATTATCGAATTGTTGTTATTTTTGCGTCTCAGATTTGATTTTGTCCTGGAGCTGCTTAGGTGAAGGAACCTTAGAACTGTTCAGCACAAATCGATGCAATTGAAAAATAATTGAACGTTTGAAATGTTTATTGAATGTCAGTTCAGTTCAGTTGAGTTGAGTTGTAACGTGTGAGCAGCCATTACCACCCAGGGGCTGTTTCTTTCCTTCAATATGCCTTTGCATATCTAATGGGTCTCCTCCATTCGGTCTTCGTGTCTGTTTTTATGTCTGTGGATTGCGATTCCTCGCATTCCTCGTGCCATGCACGTCTGTCTTGTGTGTTGAATAAAAAAATATAATAATAATAAGAGAGAAAAAAACAGTAAAAGCCGTTATTGATTGGATGTTTAGCAGTTGCTGCTTTAACGGCACTTAGGCTCATAATTCCGGTCCTGATATGTGTACATGGAACGGGGCAGGTGTGCCAATCATTATGTGATGACATCCCTATGCAAACTGTCGCAATAATGATTTTAAGTTAATTCTGGCACTGGTAGGAATATTAAAATACATTAATTTTTGCCAACCAGTTACGCCAGTAACTCTGTCATCGATTTGTTGTTCGATTTGTTAGCAGGAAGTTTTTATAGATATTAATCAGAATCATTTTGTTATAAGTTAATACAAATAAGCTACAAATTGTCACATTTTTTTTTATTTTTCATTTTTTTTTATATTTACACTCACAGCCCGTTTCAAATTGTCAAGTTAGGCAGTCACTTGGGAAAGTGGCCTAAGTTTTCACTCAAATCAATCAGTTAACCGTTGTGTGGAAAATGGAAAATAAATACTTAACGATTTAAATAAGGAAACTGTCATGACTGCTTAATAGCAATTTCATGCGGTTTACTGCCAGCTTTAAAAATCAAAGATGAAGCTTTGCGGCTAAGTTCGAAATCAAGTTCATTATGGCAGGACCTTTGACAAGTTGACATGTCTAATAAAGCTCAGAACAGGCTAAAAGGAAGAAAGGAAGAAACTGAATGGGACAGAAAACAGCACAAATATCTGCACAATTCACCTGCAGATATATGAACAACTTCTCGTTTTGTTGTTTGCTTTGTGTGAAAAATAATAAAGAAAAACTGACAGAATTATGCCCAAGAATAGTCATAAAAGTTCATGAAAATTTCAGTAAAATTTCATTTTCATAAAGCTTTATTTTTGTGTTTATCTTTCCTTTTACTTTCTTTTTGCATTATTGAGTTATGCCAAGTTTTTGTCAAAGACTGCTCGAATGTCTGATTGTAAGAATTTTCTTTTTTTTTATTTGAAAAAGTACTCAAGCTGTGACTAATTTACCTGATTGCCTGTTTTCGAATATAACTGAAGTCTCTAATCAAACAAACTGACACCCACAATTGCTTTTGATTAGGGGTGAATTTACTTTAAAGAAATTGATAATTGATTTTTCACTTCCTCTTGAACATGGACATGAAGAGTGCTCCTCTTACTGGCTGTTTATTTATATTTGATTATCAAAACAGTTATTAAATTTTTGCTCAGTTTGGTTTAGTTTTGGCTGTGAAAATATTTATGTGTCTGGCGCTCGATTGTTGACATTATGTTTTTGGTTTGTTGCTTTTTCTTATTGGGCGAGTTGGGCAAAAAACAGTTCGCTTTGTAAATCAAACTCAGAGAGACAAGTTTATCGCTGGCTTTACCCCAACTACTGGCCATGTCAGCTGTTTCCAGTCCCAAGCAGTAACAATATTCAGTTCTTTTTTATTCCATTTTTTTTTTCTTTTTTGGGAGTTTTACGCATGGAGGCAACAGCTGAAAAACAAAATTTATTATCGTTAATATTTACGTTGCTGTCGCTGACACATTTATGATAAACATGTATGTTTGGGACCTGCTTTCATTGCATTGGGCACGTTTTCAATTTCATTTTCATTCGTGTTGCCTATTTGGCGGCGTGAAGCCTTTGAGCTGTCGAAATTTCAATTGTAATCACACACAAGCCCACACATCTAAAAATATACATATGCAAATGGCAAGCAATTTGCTAAATGAGCTCATCAATTTATTTATTTCATTGCGGCAGCCATAGAATCGCACCCAATCATCAGACCAGCCCAAAGGTCAACACTGGCAACAGAAGCCCAACGTGCAGAAGTGCAGCTGATTAATTGATTTATTACTGAAAAAAACACTCAACGCCTGAGCGACGCCAAATCACTTTCTTAAGGATAGAGACAGCGATAGAGAGAGCGACAGAGAGAGAGACAGGGAGACGTCGTGCAACCAGCATGCAATTTATCACGTAATTCCCCAATTAGCACGAGTTAAAGTTGAAACGGGTACTCGCGAATCTCTGGCGCAATTAACTCGCAGTCTGCATGGGTCTTTAGTGCCCCAAAAGGGTGGTTGGTGGCAGCTACCCTTCAAAGATATACTTACTCTTGGAATATACTGTAATCAGCGCCAGCGTATTGAGGGCCTTGGCAATTTATTATCATTGCAACTGCCAGCTCATAATGTGGAGCGTTCAGAAATGTTAATTAACTCGTTGAAAATAAATCCGAAATTGAAAATTGAGAAGATGGACTGTGAATGCGAGTCATTGCTTAACATCAGATAAAGATTCGATTTAAGCAATTCTCATTTTAATTGCTTAGGAAATTGAGTCATTATTGAATCAGTTTTAAATGGAGCTTAAGAAGCAGAGCCAGACAGATGTTCAGTTAAGAAAAGACATTAAGCTGCTCAATAATTGAAAACAAGAATTGGATTAAGGTTCATATACTTTATACTTGTGTATTAATACACTTGTATATCATTTAGCCAGAACTCAACTTATTGTAATATATATACTCGTATGTACTATAACGACTATTTATTAACAATTTCTCAAGTTTCTTTATAAAATTACCAATGACTTGCCAAGCACGTATATTTTATATGTAACTAGGTATTTACTTTGGACTACTTTAAGTTAATTCACTTCTGTTTAACATAAAGTTAATTGACCCCAAAAGAATAACTACTATCAGCAAATTTATGTGCGCTGCTGAGTAAATAATATTCGCTTGAACACCAGTTGAATGCACTCATTTTGCCCCGTCGAGTGACGAGCAATAGATGAATGCCAGTTGAATAAACTCAATTTCTTTGAGACCAATAAAACTATAAATAGCTTAAGATATCCTTAACAAACAGCGTCACTCGACTATTGCAGAGATAAATGATTTCATTTCGATGCACACTTTTTCAATTGACTGGTGCTGAGAGCCGCAGGATTCTTGAGTGGCAAGTAGATGAAGAAGGGGAATAAGATAAAAAAAAACACTCGATGCCAATTCAAATGTACAGCTGAGAACTGTTTATTGCTTAACTTAGTTAACAATAACAACAAGCAACGAGTAACTAACTAAAGACGCTAGTTTATGTACAAAAATGCAAATCCATTCGATGAATCAACGGATGGGACTCTTGACGATTACCAGTTATTGCTGCAACTGCAATTTCAGAAGCTTTTGTCGCAAAGCCTGCGTAGTTGCAACAACAACAACTATTGGTATAAGTGTGTGTGTGTATGTGTGTGTGTGTGTGTGTGTGTGGTTGTGAGTTGTGAGTTGATCTGTATGTGTGTAAGTCTGCTTATGTTTGTGAGTGTGTGTGTGTGTGTGTGTGTGTGTGTGTGTGTGTGTGTGTGGTTGTGTGTTGATACTACCAACAGCCCTGCATATGGTTGAGCTGCTGGATGGCACCGCATCCGATGCGATTTTGCATATAATCCGGAAAATTGCTTTGCAGCACTCGCATCGTATTCCGTTTGTAATCGGGGACTGCGTGGGTGACCAACTGGCATGTCTGACTGCGATAGACTGGCTTGAAGTTTGCTTCCACGAAAGTGGAATTGGTGTCCCAGCGATACACTTCCGCATCTCCCTCGTTGCGGAAGAATATGGCGGAGCCATTGTCCGTGCCAATGATGACCATGCGGCTCGGTTTTTTGCCCAGATCTGCAATAACAACAGCGGTACAACAGGCAATTAAAAACTGTATGTTGTCAACCAAAAACGAAAAAAGAAATCTCACCTAAAATGCGTCCATCGGCGACACCGCTGCGCAGATATTCGGATTTCAGGGAGAAAAGTTTGCTGGTGCTCAGATAGGTAAAGTAGAGTTCCGTGGTGCCGCAGTCGCGACGTATTAGCGCTATGTAGAGCACATCCCGGGAGCGACATCCGGCAGATACGGCCTTGGGCAGTACAACACGAAAACCGCGATCCGCTTGCAGATTATAAACGATAATCGCACGATTCGCGGCATCGCTGACGTAGATGAAGCATCCGCCATCGGGCGCATAATCCACCACGAGATACTGCAGACGGGAACTACCCGAGGTGAGACCCTCCAGCGACACAGTCTTCAGCACCTTGCCCGTCTTTACGGACATGGCAACCACTTTAGGCGCACACTTACGCACCGGCGTCTCCAGAGTATTCACGATACCCGTGTCTAGCACCCAGAGCACCTCATTCTGATCTACCACAAGATCGACAACAGATTGCAACGCCTTGCAGTTGCCCTCCTCCTGCAGATCCCAGCAGGGATACGGCTTGAAGGTTGTCGAACAGGTGCCCGGCAGCACATTAGTCTTCACTAGCGTCGCGGGGACACCTTTCCGATAGCGTGGCAGTGCCAGATAGATGGAATCACCAATCAGTTGAGCACGAGTGGCAATCACATTCTTAGCGATGTATTTGCCGGAGCTTTTAAAGAGCGACTTGGTGCTGGCACAAGGGAACTCAAATTGACCGCCCGTCCACTGAATGGGCTGGGCATCGGAGTGAGCGCGATCCGGAGTCCACAAACCGTACCTGGTGCCCTGGCCAAGAGCGTGCGGTGCAATGCAAATGGCCAGGAGCAGCCCCAGCCAATCGGCTACATGGAAATGCATCTCTCTGTGTGTGTCTTCTGTTGCTTAACTTGATAAAATATATATATTGACTGCACTCCAAGTTGGGCCATGTTTCGTGTCTTATATAAGCCGTCGAAACGGTCAGAAATGAACGACGTGCTGCAAGCCAATTTCTCAGATTGCAAACATCTTTTTAGTGAAAGAACCTTGGGCGTGACAGCAAAAAAGAATCAAAACAAACTATTCGAAACGTTGCTGTTTGGTATGTCTGCTCTATGTGTCTGTGTGTGTGTATGTGTGTGTGTGTGTGTATGTGTGTGTGTGTGTGTATGTGTGTGTGTGTGTGTGTAGAGTGTGACACTCAATTGCATTAAAAAAGTAATTGAAATGCTTCACGAGCAGAAGCCGCAGCAATGCAAACAAAACTGAACACAACACGATATACATATATATATATATATATGTATAAATTTACATATATATGTAGTAAATATGTAAATGCACAATACAAAATGAGATGTTCAATTAAATTCTATGTTTTATATATTTATACCTAGTTTAGCAAATAGAAGAAGTTTGATTTCATTTATCAATTATACTAAAAAGTAATTAAAAGATACACAAAAATAAAAAATAAAGTAAACTTTTGTTGACTCGGTTTAATTATCATTTGATTGATTAAATTATTTACAGTGCATATATATGTCAATAGCTCCCTCTGAGTTGTCTTACAAAGCAATCAGAGTGTTATACACACACACACACACACACTCCCACACACCCACTCAAATGCATACACCCACATATACCCCACGCACAGTTGGAAGCCAAGTGAGTCCTGATTGCAACCTACTTAAAAGGATACTTGTAGCTAATTGCTTGTATGCACCACAAATTGGTTGATATGGTAATTTGCCACAACAGAACCCCGACTAATTGGATAATTACTTATTCAAATTGTGATTGAAATATTAAATTACACATAATTTAAATGGCTTTCTCATAACGCAATCAATAATGTAAGCCCCATCGCGTTCAGTTGCAATATTATTAATAGATTGAACTTAACATCTGATAGCTTTAAGTACAGTAAAGCATTTCCCTGGAGAACATCAGCTGCTCCTATCCCAAAAAATACATATATAAATATTCAAATATAGCAAGCAAGAGACAACGCCCGAAGTGTTTCCTGCAACGTGACATGTTTGGCATGCCAAAATGACAGTTAAGACCCGCAAGTTAATGTGTATGTGTGTGTGAGTGTGAGTGTGTGTGTGGCTATGTGTGTTGCCAACAAATCCCCTTCCCACATACACTGGCGTGATTTATTTGCGCACTTTTACACATCCCACACTCCGTCTAGTTGAGAGCTTGGGAAAAAATATTGATGACAAGCACTTCCGGGCTGTTTTCCGTCTTGCCTTACATAATTTATGCAAACATTAGCTTACCGCCCGGAGATATAAGATACGACAACTGAGAGGCAAACTGACCTACTGCGGAATCATCCACCTAAAACCTCCCCATTGGACACGGCAGAAATCCTGGCCTCAAGTTGTTTACCCTCCGATCATTTGGACAGTTTTTATTGCCAGTTTAACGAGACGTATGCGTCATGTGCAGAAATGCCACTTGGCCAGAGGCAGACGACAGTCGACAGTCGATAATCGACAACCGACCATTGACAATCGAGAATTGGCAATTTGGCCCAAATTTTCGTTAAACGAAATGCTTGTTTAAAATACACAAAAATTTACCTAATAAAAGTCCAATTGAATACGCAAATAGCCCACAATTTGTACTTTGACTTCGTATTTCTTTATCCAAACACACAGTCTTTTCTGTGCCTTTTTTAAAAATCAAAAAAATAAATAAAAAAAAAAATAAATTAAATCACTTCAAATAAATATTGACTATGGTCAAGTTTGGCGTCGCTCTCTGTTAAATGGGTCGATAAACTTGCTGGTTTCGGCAGTTTTTGCTTCATTTTACCCGGGGACAGTGGAAAATGCACATAAATTATAATAGTATTTCAACTTTCTGGCTACTGATTTGACGATTTCATGGGGTATTAAAGGCGACTTTGGAGACATTGTTTTTTTTTTTTAATTTTTCTATCTAGAAATTTTAATAATAATAATTAATGACTGACATATTTTAGACATTTAATAAAATATAAACCAATTTGTGATTAATTGTTATTCTTGAGACTTTCTCAAATTCCAACTAAATTTTATTAAAAATGTTTTCTAGGGTATTTGATAAGTTTAGCAGTGGCTTAGTTTTAGGTTGAATGCTTTCTTTGCTATTTAGTTTGCCACATAATTTGTGTGCCATGCTGTGTGTTGTTTTTGCTTTCGGTTTCTTGTTTTCTCGATTTATCGTATTCTGACTTTTTTTGGCCAGTAAGGTTTTAATGTTTACGTTAGCTTAAAGTTTTATATATAATTTGGGCACAAGCTCAATTGGTTGACTTCGATGATTTGCCATACTTTAAAGAGCTATTCATTTTAATTGTATTTCGCTTAAATCGTTGCACAATTGAACTGTGTGGAAATGTATTTTCAATTTTCGTTTACTTGTCTGCAAATTGTAAATCCGTATACGGAATATATTTGCAATTTATGACAGCCAGACCGTAGACCATAGACCATAGACCGTAGCAATACGCATATGCATACTTCGACGCATGTGGCAGGCCTTATTTATAAATATGACTTGCATTTTACACTCGATTCACGTATGGCAAAATTTTATATTTATTATTGCTTTTATTTATGAAATCGAATAAATATTTATCTATAGCTCGTGCAGATCTCCAGTGATGGCATGAAATACGAAACACCCACACACATACAGCCACAGGCACTGCCACAAGCACTGCCACAGATGCCGTTGGCTTTGTGTGTGTCTCGTATTATACATTTTCAGATTACCATCAAAAAAAGGCAACTTATGACAGTTTATGAAAATGAATTTCACACAAATTCAATCTGCATGTCATTTAACATTGTGCTTGACTCGAAAAAATTGGCAGATTGGAGGGGGCCAAAGACCGACTGCCTTCACCGGAAGGGTCATCACAGTGCTTTGACCAGCTTTTAAATTTTCGACTGTCTTTTGATGTGGTTAAATTTAAAAAGAAACCAAACTGCGGCCACTCTTGACCATAATTCAAAGCATGTGGTGTCCACCCCAGGGCCCAGGACCCATTACCAAACAAAGCCAAGCAGCACGCCACGGCTGGGATGGACCCATCCAATGTTCTCCATCACATTATGTCCACACGCTGCTACTTATTTGCTTTGTGATGGGGAAAAGAGACTGGTAAAATGGAAAGATAATCAGGCAGCAGAGATACTTAAGGACGGTCACGCGTTGTTTACGATGCCCCAATCTCAATCTCTCTCAATAGAGGTCAACGCCACATATTTATGGGGGTAATAACTTGGAAAAAAAGTGAAATCAAATTCCAGGGGGCACCCGGATTTGAACCGGGGACCTCTCGATCTGCAGTCGAATGCTCTACCCCTGAGCTATACCCCCAGATGAAATACGCGCAGTTAGAGCTGCAATTGACATAAAAATCTAAGATAAATTTAATTTGAAAATAGAAGTCTCTATTACTTGCTTATCAATGCTCAAAGAGTTATCAGCACAGCTTTCAATTGAATGGAGTGACACAAGTTGCTTTAAATTATTATTAAACATCTGCTCGAAATGTGCTTGAATTAATTTACTCAAAAGATGTCTCAAAGTTGATAACAAACGACTCACTCTCCTCTCATCCACTCAATTTCCTGATAAATATGATGGAGAAGACATCTTTTACCTCACCTAACTACAAAAACAAACTTCGTTAATGAATGAGCACAGAAACTTTGCTTTAAACGGAAAACTATTGATTTCGACTTAAATGAAGAGGCAAATTTGGGTTGTTGAAACTTGTTTTTATTTTGGCTGTTTGCGCATTTTATTTGCAGCCACAGCATTGCATGGGAGCATCGTAAATTTAAATTTTGATTTGCTTAAATTGCACACGCGTTAGAAATGGATTTAATTGTTCAGTGTCTACTTCCGCAAAGTGCAGCATGTTTGCAGTGCAGGGGAGGTTGAGGAGAGGGATGCCACTTCCGCTATTTCGCAAAATGGCGTGGAGCATACGTGCTGACTGGCCAGCAATTGTAGTGTGTGTATGTGTGTGTCTGTGTGAGTTTGTATTTGTGTTCGTGTTTATGTTGGACGAGACACATGTTTCCTCATGTTTACCAGACGACCTTGCCCCATGGCAAATGCGTTAAAAGAACACGCGCCAAAATGCCGCAATCAGATAATGACTATAAATATAAATGTGCCAATCTCTGCAACTGTTTTAAATAATCCAAAAGCAGCTAAAGACAGAGCAGCACCGGCTTCAGTTAGTAACATAAAGTGATATTATTAGGAAAAAATGGCCACAATGCTGCCATTGTTGGTGGTCACCTCCCTGATAGCTGTGACATGTGCCGGCTACAGCTCCACGCTGGTCGGCGACTCTTCGGGCAACTCCAACTCGATTGGAAGCTCGAAATGTGATAAGAATCCGCTGGCTGAGCTCACCTTCCAGCTGAGTGGAAGCAACCTTCACTGGCCCTGTGATTCCACCAAGAACATCTATGTCCAATCGGGTCGCTATGTGCCCAGAAATGTGATTGTGACCCGAGCACAACTGCAGCGAGATTCGGCATTTGTGGCATTGCCCCGTTACAAGCAGGGCGTGCCTTTTACCCTCGGCAAGGTGAACCTGAAGAAGGGCGAGTGCTTGACCAAGATAGCACCATATCCCTGCTGGGCCATACAGGAGGAGGGCAACTGTCAGGCACTGCAATCCGTTGTCGATGTTGCCGTGGATCAAAATGTAAGTACTATTATAATTGGTATTTCCTGGAAAATTTGTTTCACAATATATTTTGAACACGGAATGACAACAAGTCAACTAAGCTGTAAAAGCAATTTGCTTGCCGTTAAAACGTATCTTTTATTTATTATTTTTTTGTATGCAGTTTTCGCATTTAATGCATAAAAGCATTTATAGAAAATGCATATGTGTAATCCCTACAAAACTTTTTTCCAGTAACTCCCAACTGTTTTTATTAAAACAAAATAATAAATTAGTGACAGTCATCCAATAAAAAATTGTCCATGTAAATGGAATATTATAAGAGATTGCATGAAGTACACAATCCAAAAATCCCCTTCATTTCAAGGTAAACAATTTCAATGAACCGCATAAAAAATGCTGATAAATTCACTGCTCGTCTTTCAGTTGAAATTCCATTTGTACAAATTTAATTTGAAGTTCAATAAATTATCGTCATCTTGCTGATGTTGTACTTTTTTAAGCTACAAGGAGAACATTTTGTTAATTAAAAATACTTCGTAATTTATATTATGATATTTTTGAGCTTATATCATTTCTACAGCAATTGAGTTAAGTTCATATTCAATGAAAATAATTTGTTAAATTCATTTTCCCCTACGCCGCTATTCATTTAAAAGCCATATTTCAAATGCGTTTCTGCAAAACAATTCAGCATTTCATTTAGGCAAAAGTCAACAAGCAGCAACAACAACAATTGCAACAACAACAATTGCAACAACAACATCAGCTTTATGTTGGCAAACAATTGGCATGCAAATTTATTTATATATTTACATTTGAGTAACTCTACCCAATTTGCATGCATTGTTTGTTATTGTTGTTTTTCGCTGCTTGCTTATTTATTTTGCTATTTTGCTGACGCGCATAAAAAAATATTGAATTTTAAAATGAGTTAACACTTAAATGATTGGGCTCGTTAAAATTCCAGCTTTATCTCAATTAAAATGGAAATATTTCGAATTCCACATCACTTATGAATCCATCATCCTTATGATATTATTTGCAGGGTCTGCTGTGGGCCTTGGATGTGGGCATTGTCAATACACTGGAGCAGCCAATACGCCGCTGCAGTCCCAAAATTGTGGCCATTAACACGGCCAATAATAAGGTGGTCAAAAGCATTGATCTGAGCGATCTGGTGACCTCCGACAGTCGCTTGCAGTTTATTGTCGTTGACTACTCCAAGGATAACAAACCCTTCGTGTAAGTTGAATTACTTGATTACATGACCAATTAGAATAACTAAGAATAGAATAATTTGTTAATCAAATGAGTTTTAAGAATGTAGAGAATTTGTGTAAATTGGTCATCTATCGATAAGCGATTAGTTTGGGGTCAAAAATGTCTCAACGCGTTGCACGTTTTATGACAAAATTATAATAACCTTAAAAAAGCAGGTAAAATAAGAGAAACGGAAATCTTATCTGAGTGTCTGCATTTTGGTGTCTTGATAAGCGCAGCGAAAGTTTCCACAAAGTTGAGAATTAATTGTTTTTTAATCGAATGGTAGTCATTTTGAACTGATTTCCAGTAACAATCTTTCAACTCTTTCACCCATTCACAGCTATGTGGCCGATGCTGGAGCGCGTAGCATTCTTGTCTATGACATTACCAGAAGCAAATCGTATCGCATTGTGCTGCCCCGAGCAACAGCACCGACTAATGATGTACTCTATGTGGCACTGACAGCCAAGCCCGACGGCACCTCGACGCTCTTCTTCAGCTATTTGAGCTCGCCGCGCCTGTACTCGATTAAGGGCGAGTATTTAAGGGTGGGCCAGGGAGCCGGTTCCATCATAGATGTGGGACCCAAGCCATTTGGCAAGCAGGCAGTGCTGCTGGGCGCCGATGGTGGCACTTCGCTCTTCTTCCGCTACAAGGGCGAGAATGACATATATCTATGGGACTCGCAGACATGTTTCAAGGCATCCAATTTGCAGGAGGTGCAACGCGGCGGCGACTGTCGCCTATCCACACAAGTGCTGCCAGGACATAAAAGATTCATGTGGGCTCTAGAGAGCAATTTCCATGATTTCATTTCGGATCGCACTGGCTGCAATGGTGCCTCAATTGTACTGCATCCCGTTGTGCGCGAATGCGATGATTAAATGGATCAACTAACACTTTTATTAAATCTAAGTTTTGTTAACATATAAATTAAAGTTTCACAAAGTTTAACATTTGCCTGTAACACACGAAAATTTAGTCAGATCAAATATCTGATTCGATGGGCAATTGCCAGGCTGCACAGCGCCTCCTTTCCTATCGCAGTGATAATAACGATTGCAGTCGGTCAAATCACCAGTCAGACCAGGACGTTGGCAAGCTCCAGACGTGTCCGAGTCTGTCTGCTGGCCATGGCGACACATGAGGAATGTGGCATCAAAGTAACTGCCATCTGGACACTTCTCATACTTTGGTTCCCCTTTAATGCAGTAGTAATAGGAATATGGCGGATCCGCCGGATAAAGCATTCCTTTTTCACATGGCACTCCTGTGTCCTGACAGCCAGTTAGGATGCACAGCAACAGTATCAGCAACAACCTAAATCCATTCATTCTAAGAAGACTATTGATTCTTGAGTTCTTCGAGCAACGGTTTAAATAACATGAGATAAGCACGAGACCGGAAATGTTAAGGGTACTAATTAAAAGCGATTGCACGAATTATAAAAATCATCCAAGAAGATAACAATGTGCAATGTGTCATCCCTGATATCGGAGCCAAACTGTTCCAAATTAGGATTTAATTTAATGATTTGCTTTAATGATTTTATTGCGAAGATATATTTATATACACAATCATATGTTAATCCAAATTGGGTGGTCTGCATATGGCACCATGCCCATCAAAGGTGCTACCTTCGGGGCATGTATAAGAGGTTAGTTCTCCATTGTGACACAGAAGATATCCATTCTCCGATTCTAGAGGATACATCTTTAATTCTTCGCAGGACTCCAGCTCCTCAAACGACATCAGTGAATTTGGTTCTATTAACCTGGTGTTGGGCACACAGCTGTGTCCATTGAATCTGTAGTCATCGCTGCATTTCAACATTAGCGGATAGAAGATATCCTGATCACCTTGCTTATCCTTCTGGCATATATAGTAGTAGTTGCTGTTCGAGGGCCAAACCCCCGTTTGACCCACATAATTGCAGGAGTATTGCTTCTCCGTGCACTGCTTGCTCTCCCGTGGCAAGCTGCAGGTGTTCGCATCCAGTGAGTAGGCGGCTCCATTGGTACATTGATGGCGTGTATCCACATTCTGCTCGTTGCACACATGATAGTTGCGACAATCGTACGGATCCGGAAAGATGCCCGGCGATTGGCAGAAGAACTTGCCGCGCACCGGCACGTGACACTTGGGCTGCCAGGTGCACCCAATGACATCCTCATCGTTGCAATAGAAGCCACGCTCCGTCTGGCACTCGGTCATGGAGACCGTCTGCCACTGGCCATCGACATGCGAACAGAAGCCGAGCGTCGAACAATCGACGCAGATGAAGCCAGCGAGGCGCACATCCTGGCAGGGATTACTCACCAGCTCGGCTGAGTCAATGGCCAAGCTATGATTACTTAGTAACGGATTGGCCTGACTGCCAGCAGCGATGCAACCAAAAAGCACTAGCAACAATTTAATACAAATCATTTTCAAGACTGTTGTCTGCAAATGTCTCAGGCAGCTGCTTAAATAGCCAAAGATAAGCATTCGATGGAAATGTAAAACGTATAATTAAAAGATAAAGACTCAATTGGATAGTTCATTAAAAGATGTACAGAAATATTGATAATGCACTTAAGATACTGTTTAATATGCGTTTAGCATGTGCCCAGCACGCAGGAAGATTGCTCCGGTCGATAGTGGGTGCCCGCAGGACACTCCAAATGACGCATCTGGCCATTCAAGGCGGAGCAATAATAATACTTGCGACAGTCATCCATATCGGCGATGAGACCCACATGTTCGCATCGGGTGGGCATTACGGAGAAACCATTGTCATTCGGATCCACAATCTCCGAGTCGTTCGTGGGACGGTCAGGTAGAATGCCGCCGTTGCTCGGACTGCAAACATAGTTCGAAAAGATTTCACCATCATTGCAGCGATGCAGTGAAGGATAAACGACAACGGTATCGTTTAGATTCTGATTCACCGTTGACTTGCACACGTAGAAAATGTTGGGATTATTTGGCCAGGCGGCCACAAACCCGACCTTGGGGCAATAATACTGCGGCTGAGTGCACACGCTGCTCTGCAACGTCATCGAGCATTGACCGGTGCGGGCATCGAATGCCTTGTCATTGCCACAGTCGACGGCAGCTGCGACCAAGGTGGCGCCCACAAAATAACACATGTGATACTTCTGGCAATCGTATGGATCTGGAAAGATGCCTTGCGAGGTGCACTGAAAGTTGCCAACAATACCAATTGGATGACAGGGCCCAGTCTCATTGGAACAGACGCCCAGACGAACGTTGCAATAGTAACCGTTGGCCACATCACACGATTCGACGGGTATGTTAACCCAGCCGTTGGAGTGCTGTACACAGGTGGCCAGCAGCTCGCAGGATTCGCAAATGGGTCCCAGTGTCTGGCGGCCCTCACAGCTGCTCGTCTCGCGCGGCTGAATGATTCGTGTTGTGACCGTCGCAGCTGTCAGCAGACTAATGACGTTCAGCAGCAGCTATAGAAATCATGAGAAGATTAATAGATTTCAATAAAAATTGTATACCAATCACTTCCCAGCAACTTACCAAGCTTAAAGAGAGCATATCGAAGGACATGTTGAGCACTTTCAATTTCGGAGCACGTCTAATTGCTGTGAGTTACTCGAACTATCTAAATTGATAAGAAAAAAAAAATCGAAAAGAAATCACCCAGTTTTGAGTCACAACCCAAATATAGCAGAGATACGGATACGTGCAGATGTCTTTTACTCTGGCAATGGATGGTTCGGGAGACACTCTTTATATCAGATAGGTGTGCTCTGTGTGCATGTGTGTGTGTCTGTGTGTGTGTCTAACATCTTGCGAAAGTGAGAAGTTGGGCAAAGAACAAAAAACGTAAGCATTACAAACAACAAACAAAAACAATTGATTGGATTGCTGCTCTTATGGGCAAATGAGTTCATATTTACACAGTAAAACCATTGGGGCAAAATCATAGTTTATTCAATAGTTTCTCTCGACAAACAGGAACCACTTAACAATTGTGTGCGCTTTTAGAAAAATTAAATATATGCTTAACAATTATTTAGTTTACTACACCTGTTACGCTTTTGCTTTTTGAATATTCAAAAATGGCGCGCAGCGTAATCGATATCGGATAGGAGAACGACATCGATTACAAATAAACCATTTGTTTTGATATTTGAATCATAGAATTTCTATCGAATTTCGGTATTTTTGGTATTGCTACTGCTTGCCACAAGCAAGCACACTGACATAGAACTCGCCGTAACAGCTTTGTTATTATTTTACTAAATTCCTAATGGATTTCATACACGAATCTGTGGCGCTTGGCGTCGATTTGCTCATACTCGGACTCTGTGTACGCGAATATGTTAGCTACAAGAGCACCGTCAAGGTGTTGAAGGTGAGATCTCTGCCCCCCATCACATTGCATGTGTTATCCTAATCATAACAATGTTCGGATTATTGCAGGCAGCGCCACAATACAATATAGATGGTGAGCTGAAGAACATTGTGGCACGGCAACAGGACAAAAAGATACCATATGCAGTTATACGGGGCACAGTCACGCCCATTGGCGTGCCACTGCGCAGCTCATTTGTGCCCACCGTGAGCGGAGTGCTGCAAATTGTGAAGCTGCACGAGCATCGCGTGATGCGCGCCTTTGCCGGCTTCTGGGCGGAACAGCGCAAGCTGCTGCACGAGAGCACAAATGAGATGCCCTTTGAGCTGTGCAATCAGCAGCATGGCGTGGAGATTGTCGATGCAATCAGTGCCGCTGTCCTGGATGTAGACGTTGTCTACGATAACTATGAGTCCACATCTCTGTCATTCTTCGATCATGTATTTGGCTTCTTTACGGGTGTGCGGCAGAAGGGACTGCAGACTACGGAACAAGTGCTCCGCGATGGCAGCTTCCTGACCGCCATCGGTGAACTGGAAATGGATGGACAAACGCTGCGCATGCAACCCTCCAAACAGGGGCCACTCTTCCTAACCACTGCCACCAAATCGACGCTGATTAAACGATTTGAAGATGCCAAGTCCTCGACTCTGTGAGCTAAACCATAGATACTAAGATCCTTCGAAAATATAAATCACGTTCCTTTGCAGCTTTAAGATTATATTGTGTAGCAGCGTATCCATTGTTCTGGTTGGCCTCATCGTGCGCAAGGTTTATCGCAAGAAGAAGCAGGAACGTGAGGAGGCTAAGATACGCAAACGCCTGGAGTCGGAGCGACGGGAGCGACGTGCACGCAGTCGTCCACATACTCTGACACCGGATCAGCTATGTGTTGTGTGCTCCACAAATCCCAAAGAGGTAAGCTAATCGACAGACTTACAGGAGCGCACTCTGACTTTTACTTTTCTAGATCATTCTGTTGCCCTGCGGTCATGTGTGCCTGTGCGAGGATTGCGCACAAAAAATCGACGTTACTTGCCCCGTTTGCCGCAGCAAAATTGGCTCAAAGGCGGCCGCATTTATTGCCTAGTTGTTGTGTTATCCAGTCCAGTTAGAACCAATTGTATGTAACTGTCTCGATAAGTGTTTGTTACTGAGCTACTTTTGTGTGCAGTTTTCCATATTGATAAAATTCGTTTCAAGTGTTGTCCAAGCCAATCTAAGCACTGTTTCCCTGCATAATGTTTCTATATTCTCGCTGATGCTCCAGCAGCCTCAGAAAGACCTTGTACTTGCGATTGTGCAGCTCCACAGTGTTGGGATTCGGCATCAACAGCTGACCAGTGCCACCCATTGCCTTCGAAGCGCTCTACAAACACACAGATGCGAATTTCGTTAATATACATGTTGCAGACGAGAGTTAGTTCTGCTGTACACACACCTCCAGGCTGTCGTAGTGACCGGCAGCAGCAGCGCCCAAAGCGGCCGCACCCACCAGCACCATTTCCTGCTCGTCGGGAATCAGGGCAGGCAGATTGCAAGCATCCGCATGGCATTGAACATAGAGCGGATTCTTGGCCAGGCCGCCGCAAAAGAGCAGCGTCTCAAATGCGGCACGCTTGTGCTGATAAAGAGTCTCAATGATGTGCCGGGTGCCGTACTAAAAATTGATCAAGTGTGAATAAATAAACGGATAAAAACTAAACCGTTCGTATTCAACTCACAGCCAGTGCCTGTACAAAAGCCAGATATTTAATTGCCAGAGATTCAACGCCGCGTGTCATGTCCAGGCCAGTGATCTATTTAGGGCCATATACTCGATTTATATATGATATTGATGGACTGCATCATTACTTACTGTTCCGCGCAGTGTGGGATCCGCAACAGGCGAGCGGTTGCCATGCAAATCCGGCCAAACATGGACGTCATGCGTCAAGGAGCTAAGCTCGCTGAGGCCTCGTCTCTCGGCCAACTCGGGCAGCAACTTGTTCAAATGTTGGTAGATATATCTATGAGAAACATAGATAAATTTAAGTGCTCAAGTCAAAGTGGACTTTACTTACTTATCTCCGCCCAGTTTCTCATGCAACTCGGCATAGCTTTCGTGCGTCTTGAGCACATGATCCAGCAGATGGCCGGCAATAGATTGACCACCCTCGTTTAGAAAGTAACCTGGTATGATGGCATCTTGATAAGGACCCCACACTCCCTGGGCAAAGCAGACATCACGCGTGATGCTCATGTGGCAGGTGGATGTGCCCGCTATTAATGCCATTTTGCCCTGCACATCGTCATCATCGTTTGCATCATCGGCACGACAACCAAACATGCCCAACGCGCCGGCATGTGCATCAATTAGGGATGTGCTGACCACAGTGCCCACGGCCAGTCCCAGTTCGGAAGCAGCGCGCTGAGAAAGTCCATTTCCCACGGGTTTGCCTGGTGGCTGGACATCGCTGCCCAATGCCGCAAATTTCTCATGCGTCAACTCCTCAAGATCGGCGCCGCATAAGAAGTCCTTGTTCCAACTGTGCGCGGCTGCATCATAGTTCCATTTACACACCACGGAGCACAGGGATCGAATGTCGACACCTGTTGCCCGCCACGTGAGAAAGTCGGGCAAATCGAACGCACGCCAAATGCTTCCATAAGTCTTGGGCAGATTACGCTTCAGCCACAACAGCTTGGGTATCTCCATCTCCAGCGATACTTGTCCACCCACATATTTCAGTAGCGAATGCTTGCCGGCATTTATCTCGGCCGTCTCCAGTTCGGCTCGATGATCCATCCATAGAATTATATTCTGTTCGGCTACGCCGCTCTTGCTAACCGTTAACGGAGCTCCATTAGCACCCAAAATGACCAGAGAGCAGGTGGCATCGAACCCAATGCCCTTGACTTGTGTATTACTAACACCAGCAGTCACTTGCTGCAATTAAGAGTTAATCTAATCTTTAGAGATTATCAGCAGGCATATCTCAATGCTGTAATCCAATTATACCTTGACGACTTTACATATTGCACACCATATGTTCTCACTCGATTGCTCGTAGTAGTCCTGTTCCGGTGTCCACGTTTTGATCACCTCCACCGCCTGCTCCACCACACGTCCCTTGGAGTCCACTAGCGCTGCCCTCGCACTGCCAGTGCCCACGTCCACGCCCACAAAATACACCCGCTGAGACATGTTGTGGCCCTCTGCTGCTCTTTGCCTGCTGCTATTGTTGTTTGCGGTCAATTAAAGGTTCTCAAACCAAACGAGATGAGCGCATAACATTGACTGATAAGAAATTCGAGCTGTCTGTGGGCTTATACCGGTTTATTGAATATCTCCAGCAATCTGTGGTGAATAGCCGAGCTGAGGTAGATTGACTGATGGCAACGCGAACGATACTGAACCCCAATTAAATACATTCATTTTGCATATATGCATAAATTAATTTATAAATTGTATGTATATATATATATTGCAATTACTAAAGTGGAATTTTGTTTACTCACTTTCTACGCTTCTAACATCTACAACAGTCTCTCACAGACTAAACACTCGTTCTCAAGTGCGGCTTACATTTTTAAAATTACAATCAACTCAAATTACCGCGCGCATTTCTCTCTCTCTCTCTCTCTCCCTGACACACTCAATGCAACAGTTGCTCAAGGCCAATTGCTTTTCACGATCGAGTCGTTTATATAGCCATCAACATTGCCAATCACAAATAAGAGCGTATTGCTTTCCAACAGTCTGGCAACGCCACAGAGCGACCAGCTTATATTTATTGTGGTTTTTGTTTACAATGGTGCGCATAAAAAATCGGTAGGTTAATTAAATAATTGTTATTTATGACATGCAGCCGTATTAATAACCACCCACGTCGCTTATCAGCTACATAGCTGTGCAAATTGTGCCATATGCGCCGGTGAAAACGCTGCGGCTCAACGACCACACTTTGAGCAAATGCCTGCTGCAAAATGTGGAGAAATATTACGGCGTGTTCGGATTGGGACTCTTGGAGCACGGTTTCCGTGTGAAGTACTGCAATGAGCGAACGAAAATTGCAATCATACGATGCCTGCATCGCGGACAACGCTACGTCTCTAGCATATTGCCGCTGATAACGTTGGCAAGTAGATATATCTACTATATACATATCATATCTAGTTACATTGAAAACTATATTGATTGCAGATTGGTGATGTGCGCGCCAAGTTTCGCACTCTTTACACGGGCGCAACAATCATCCAGTGCAATAAATTCATCATCAGGCATCAGCGACAGTTTCTGAATCGCATGATGGGCCAAGTGGCATCGGCCAAGGAGCGTCAGGATCTCTTCAAGAGCGTCATGGAGTTTGACATGGACAGATAGTAGATTGTAATGTAGTACATAGTAATGTAGTATATAGTTTTCTTGTGGAATACATTTTTTGATCCAATTCGGCTAAAAGTTAGGTTTACAATGTTTTTTGGTACACACAATCATTAAACCTCGATGAGGAATTTGCGACTTGGCGAACGCGAAAGTCTCGCAGTGAATTGCTTCAGTCTGTGATGCAAATCCGTAAAGGTTAATTTCTTCTTCTTGCTGTAGACATTCAGATAAATACCCAGCACAACGATCAATCCCGACCAGATATATCTATTGAGAAAGAGAGAGAAATGTTGCAGTTTAAGAAAGGGGATTAGAGATGATGCAATACAGTTACTTACTGCACTGTGAATGGTTTGCTAAAGAACAGAAAGGAGAAGGCAATGGTCACCGCCTTGCGGGCAGTCGTCACTGTGGCAGCAAGTGGAGCACCGCTGCTCCTCACCAGCGCCAGCACAAATTGTATTCCCAAGTAGCCGGAGAGACTAAAGAGGAAGCCGTAGCCAAAGGTTTCCTGTGGGTGGGCCAAGCAGAAGGCGAATCCGCTGAAGAAGTTGCCGGTGAGCAACATGATCACAAACAAATAGACAAAGCCCAATCCATAGGAATAGAAGACCACTTCGCTGCTGGGTGCCTTGTGATCCCTCATTGCCTTCTCCTGCACATTTCCAATGACAGCATCGCATAACAGTGCTCCTGATATCATGGCCACGCCAAGCGGATTAAAGTTTGGTGACATCTGCGAATCGGCGAGGGTAAACCAGGCGAGACCAATGCACATGGCCGTTGCGGCGGCAAAGTCGAGTGGTCCATAGCGCTTGCCCTGTATAATGATGCTGCCGACGAGCACCGGGATCAGTTTGCAACACTTGAAGATCACTTGCGTGGGATAGTTGAGATAGCCAAGGCTCGAGTTGGACAGTCCCATAGTGCCCAGCGTTAAGCCGGCAAGGACAAAGTACGTGCGCAGGGGTATGCAACGTGGTGCCGGCTCAGCGTTCCACAGAGTGCCATCCATCGTCCGGTAGGCTTCTAAACGACGCTCAACCAAACCAAAGCCAATGTAGTAGCCAAACTGGATGAGGGTGAGAAACCAGCCATAGGGCTTAAAGCCCTCCACGGTGAAGATGAGCTCCTGCAGATACCCGTAGATTATGTAGAGTATAAATACGCCGGCACAGCTCAGCAGAAATTGCGTCGTTCGATTGTAGTGGGTCAGTTCAAAGCAGAGGATTCGCATTTCCCCCGGCGGCGGCGACTTTGATGTAGATGAGGATTTGCGCTGTGTAGCCAAAGGTGGCAGAGGTGGGGCATCATTTGCCGATATCCCATTACTGATGTTGTTACTACTGTTGATACTGATAATGCTCTGTCCGTCATTGTCCACTTGTCGACTGTCGCCCAACATTGTGTGTATGTGTGTTTGTGTGTGTGTTTATCACAGTTTCGGTGTAATATTCTTTCTTAACTATTGCCACGCAACATCATTAATCGTTCACGCTTGCATTTCTGCTTTGCACATTATATGACTAATTCATAAAACATGCAACGTTTTATTTGTTTAATAGGCTTAGCTATGGTTTTGTTTTGTTCAGTTTTCGTTGATGGCCATTCGATAAACTTCAGGTTGTATCATTTAAAAAAGATACATTCTTCGCTGCCAGACTGTTTGAATTTTCCAAAATATGTATTTTATGGTCACTCTAAATCAGCAAATTGGCCACACTGACAATCGGTCGATTGCCTGAACTGTCTGGCATCCCCGTGCAGCATAGTCTTAAAAACATCGTTTCGTTATTTAGCAACTCTCGTTTTGTGTTTCATTTTAAAAATGGCAGACGTAGAAAAGGAGCCTGAGAAGACCATTGCCGAGGATTTGGTGGTTACCAAATATAAATTGGCTGGCGAAATTGTAAATAGTAAGTAAAAAAGAAAATTATTGTGAAAGGAAAGTGAAATCCAATTGGCTTTTACCATCCGTCGGCCGCTACGTGTAGCCGACAACAATGGAGCCAGCGAAGACGTCGGCGCTGACGCTGACGTAGACGTTGACGCTGACGTTGCTTGCAAGTAGCCACGCGGCTGTGTACGCGGGATACGCTAATGTGAAGCGTGCATAACCTCAAACTTTTCAGGTGTTGAATTCTTTTCCAAAATTCACAAACAATAAAATTACACATTTAACACATTCAGCTTTGATTTCAAGCTACCTAAGGCGGCCAAACTAAATTTCAATGCTAATGTGAGAATAGTGGCAAAACTCGTTTCGTATGGAAATAATTCGACTATTTCTGTTTGAATGCGTTTAATTTTAGAAACACTAAAAACGGTTATTGGACTCTGTGTGGTTGATGCCTCCGTCAGGGATATTTGCACCAAGGGCGACAATCTGCTGACCGAAGAAACCGGCAAAGTGAGTTTTAAGTAATCAAGCATCATCGTACTTATGTATAAAGAAAAAAAGAAAGAAAAACAAGTCCAATGATTAAAACACACGCAATTGAGGGCCGATCTCTGCGTGCGTCGCTGCTGCGCTGCTGGCTGGTAGCATGTGCGTGTGTGCCGTAAAAAGCCGCATGTTTCCTGCGTGCGAGCGTGCGTGTGTTGAATTTCTGTATTCCACCCACGTGCGTTCTTGCCGCTAGGTGGCTGCGTTTGTTGCGTGCGTGCTCTGATGAGGCCCAAAGATCAACAGATTATGAGATCTGAGGACATTTTTGGCAGGCAGCCACCCGTCATTTTTGTTGACAAATTAATTATTAAATACTACTCATGTGGTTCCTAGGTATACAAAAAGGAGAAGGAGCTGAAGAAGGGTATCGCATTTCCAACATGCCTGTCGGTCAACAATTGTGTCTGCCACTTCTCGCCAGCTAAGAACGATGCCGACTACACGCTCAAAGTGGGCGATGTTGTTAAAATGTTAGTACACCTAAACACTTGCAACTGGCAGCAGCACTCATATAAATTAACTTGCCTTTCTTTACTTACAACACAGTGATATGGGCTCCCATATTGATGGCTTCATTGCTGTGGCAGCGCACACAATTGTCATTGGGGATGGCACGGATCAGAAGATAAGCGGACGCCAGGCTGATGTCATACTTGCCGCATACTGGGCCGTCCAGGCGGCGTTGCGTCTACTCAAATCCGGCTCCAACGTAAGTGTAAATACAACATATAGTTTGCTGCAAGCAACGGATTGTCTTGCGTCTTATACCCAACGCCAGCACATCTCAACACTTGCACAAAGCACTGGCGACAATTGGCGATTGCTTGGGTCATCACATATTAATGGCTCTACTTCTGCTGATTGTTCTCATTCATATCTGTCTATAGTTTAGTTATCCAATTGCTGCAGGCAACGGATTGTCTGCTGCTTTATAAATACAACTGGCACAGCACAGCTCAACGTCTGCATAAATCAATTGCGGCAATTTCGTGAACTGAACAAGTTTATTTTCAGAAATGTTTGGTCTTTACAATTGCACACAATTCGACATATATTACCCCATAAATAGTCCACGTTTTATATTTATAACATATAGTATAACCTGACGTTTGGGTATTTTTGTGTGTGCTTTATTTCTGCAGAATTACTCAATCACGGATGCCGTGCAACAGATCAGCGAGTCGTACAAGTGCAAGCCCATTGAGGGCATGCTGAGTCATGAGCTGAAGCAGTTCAAAATCGATGGTGAAAAGACAATCATCCAGAACCCGAGCGAGGCGCAGCGCAAGGAGCACGAGAAGTGTTCCTTCGAGACGCACGAGGTCTATGCCATCGATGTAATTGTCAGCAGCGGCGAGGGCGTGGTAAGTTCACCTTCTCCCAAATTGATCAGCCAAGCCACGATTTGTTCAATGATTAAAAACACGCGCATGAGGATCGGCAATTGCAAGGCGATGAGGCTGAGCATGTAAGCGCCCTGTGCGCTTGGCGGGCCAGCATTTAGCAGCTTGGCACATGTTGGCTTCGGAGCTGCGCTTTCGTTGGCCCAAAGATAGCAAGATTATGAGATCTGAGAACGCTTTGACACATTATGGAAACTGATTGATTTCTTGAATATATGCAGCATTGATTAATGATTGTGTTTGTTGCAGGGACGCGAGAAGGACACAAAGGTATCCATTTACAAGAAGTCCGAGGAGAACTACATGCTTAAGCTGAAGGCATCGCGAGCGCTGCTCGCCGAGGTGAAAACCAAGTACGGCAACATGCCCTTCAACATCCGCAGCTTCGAGGAGGAGACCAAGGCGCGCATGGGAGTCGTCGAATGCGTATCGCACAAGATGATTGAACCCTTCCAAGTGCTGTACGAGAAGCCTTGTAAGTTTTGACTACTTCTTTCCTATTATTGTATGACTTGATTTTTGCGAAACTTAATTCCGGATTTGGTATAACTCTTGAGCTGCCAACTACGGCCAGACATTTTGCTAGAGCAAAGCTCCAAAGGCTTTGGCGTCTTCAGCGGTTGCCTCTATCCTCGGCCTCGGTCTGAACATGCCATTGCTACAAATGAATCTTGCAAAGAAATATCCCCCCATCCGAATGGTAGACTTAATGGACTTAACGTTAATAAAAACTTGCACTTGCAGCTGAGATTGTGGCACAGTTCAAGCACACGGTATTGCTCATGCCCAACGGAGTCAATCTGGTCACCGGCATACCCTTCAATGAGGACAGCTACGTCAGCGAACACAGCATTGCACAAGCTGAGCTCAAGGTAAATCCATAATCCAAATTAAGCCTTGCCTGCTTTCTAATATGATGTTCTATTATTGTTATTCAGGAACTGGTCGCACAGCCGCTGGGACCTGTTAAGGGCAAGGGCAAAGGCAAGAAAGTGGCGGCCAGCAATGCTGCTCCGGCGTCAAAGGTGGATGCGGCGCCGGCCGTTGAGACCAAGGCATAGAGTCCTCGGTACACCGTACATAATACGCCGCCTTGAAGCAACAATAATGTGAACAATTGCGCTGCCTACTGCTGCTGCTATATCAGTTTTACTATAGAATTCGTTGAATAGTAAATCAGAGAAACCATTTGACAACATCAACCAACAACAACTCTTTTTCGTTCCAAGAACTTTTCCATTCTAACAAGAACAAAAAAGAAAAACATAATAATAAATACCACTTATGACCTTATAGTTAGGCCTGTAAAGTTGGATTTTGCAGACAGATCTTTACTTATTTCCCTAATTTTTTCAAAAAGCGTACTGAATTTTGTCGATTTAATTGCATAAATATCGGTGTGTTCAAAATTGCAACGAAATGAGAAATCGGAAAATTTGTAACACTTTTACAATAAGCATGATCATGATCTTTGAAATACAAAAACGTTAAAATTCACACACAGTAGGTATTAAATAAAATTAACATTTTATACAAAAAGAAACAAAACTGATAAATCTGAACTGAGTTATTATTTTGCATTACTGATAAAAATAAAATTACAAATAATTCAATTCAATTGATTGAAGGAAGATGAAAAGAACATAACCACAATCATTATTTCCAATACAAATAATTTTTCTTTTATTTTTTATGATTTATGTATTTAAGTTGTGTTCACAATTTTTTGTTTATATAAATTTCTTGCATGTAATTAAAATTGTACACAGTCTCATCTCTGAACTCTTTTGTATTACAAAAGTAGCAAGAATAATATTTGTTATCGTTACTGTTATTAGGACACCCATCCCAGCATCCCCCCGCCTCACTTTGCCCATCCCGTCGCCAGCCTACCGTCTCGATACGCCAAACGAATATAGTGCCAACAAAATTAAACAACAAAACAAATTACATATTAATATGCTACGAACTGAACGTATGCAAATTATCAGAACGGGAAACGGACGCGCCGTATTCGCGATTGAAATGAAATGTGCAAGCAGAACGACGGACTGTGGCGTCATCAACGGACTCGTAGGACTGAATCAATCGCGTTTGATTAGTTGATGAAATACATGTTGTGCATGTATTTGTGGATCCGGTTATAGAAGCATGCAAAGCAAGCCTACAGTTGGCTAGGGAACGGGGTGGAACGATAACGATGATTATATGAGCGCCGATTTGAGGACTTTAGTTATCGGCGTGTGCGTCCAAGGGCGCCGAGGCGGTCACATTGCTTGGCTTCTCCGGCGTGTCCAAGTAGATTTTTAGCGCTCGTTCGCGACGCTGCGAGTAGCGCGTCGTTGAAATGCAACCCAATCGATCCAGACGTGCCTTCTCCCTGTTGGCCAACGAGCGGCGCTCCTCAATCGACAACTCTTGGTACGGTACGCCCTTATCTCTGCAACACAAGATCATCAATAAATGCATTCCAAATAGATTTTTATTTATCTGGCAATACACTCACTTGTATAAATACATGTTGCCGCTTTGCGTTGTGTTCAGCGGATACATGTCCAGCGACGCCGGCACAGAGAACCAGTTGACGGCCTCATTAACGCTAACTGCCGATATGCTTGTGCAGGGAAAGTAGCTATTCACCTGCAGAAGAACAAGTTATGAGTGTTATTCTGTGTGTTATTCTCATTGCTGTGTCTGTGGTGCTTGTTCTGGTTTTGCTCTTACCTTCATATAACTTAAGCGGTCAACGGTGATATTGCATATGGTTGACAAACAACTTCTGATTTCGCTGTCCTCTGCGAGACGAGAAAGTTTGTAATTTGCTAATATGATTCATTCATTTGGCCAACTTACTGTCCATTGTGATTTCTTGGAATTTGCCAAATTCCCATTTGTCTGGAAACCAGCGGCGAACGAATATGGTTAACGAATCATCCTTGGGCTGTGGTTCCACGCCTTCCTCGCACTCTTGCAAAATAAACTGGGAAGCAATAAAATGAGACATTAGGTGTCGATAATTTGATATTTGGTGTACTCCTCACCTCAGCGGCAATTGTGGAGCGCATGTCACAGTAGAGCAAATCCTCGTTGGCGAGTATTTTGATGGGACAACGACCGCCCTTTAGCCAGATGCGACTGTTGTCGACGGTGAGGGACGTGTACTTGGCATCGATGCGATGCAGCTTGGCGACCAGATCCTGTTTGGCCTGCTCCACGGTAGTGGTGGCACTGTACACCCACTCACAGGCGCAGGGCAGCTTGGCAGTCTCATTGTCCAGATCCGCCAGGCGCAAAAAGTATATCTTGGCCTTGTACTCGTCCGGTAGCAGTGTCTTGCCCAGTTCCACGGTCAGCGTCTCACCCTCATTGAGAAAGACCAGCGAATTGGTCTGACTGTTTGATATGGTGTTCTCATGTTTGCGCTGCAGCTTAAAGTAGGCGCCAGGCACACGGATCAGTTGCTCGATGTGCCGCTTGAAGGTGCCCATGCGCATGTGGGTGCCAGCGAGTAGCTTATAGGCGTGCTTCGGTTTACGCAGCTGCGACTCGTCATCGGATTGGTGGCCACTCGTGCTGCTGGTGGTAGCAGCGTCCACGCTATCGATTTTGATGGCATGGAAAAAGTGTGTGGTTGTGCTTTGGGGCAGGGAGCTGTTGTCGCCAGCTTCGTTGTCATAACTGCCATTGCCATTGCAGTAGGCATGAACGCGCATCATGGCGTCTTGGGAGGCGGCCTCGTCCTCGGGACTTGACAGCTGTGGTGAGTGGCTGGTGGAGCTAACTTGACTATCGCCGCCGCCGCGATGTTGCAGACTGTTCTCAACCAGCGTACGATCGCCGTCACTCAGGCTGCTGTCCTCCGAGTTGGACTCGTGGCCGGGCGTCGCAAGCGGCGCCAGAGAATCGGGCTGATCGCGCTTATAGCGACGCCAATCACAGTCGTTGTTGCCGGCGCTGCCGCCCTCGGGCGTTGCCTTGCCGCTTGTGCCATTAATGCCGTTCATCATGGCCGCATCGACGACATCAGCACCGGCGGCGCTGCCATTGACTGTCTGCAAAGGGGAGAAGAGTTACTTGAATTGACACTCTGCTCTTCAATACTTGCATTTAATTCGGTTTTTCGAGATATATAATTTGATGGGATTGATAGGGAACCTAGAACATACCTCTATGGGAGCTGCAATGGACTCGGTGCTGGGCACACCCAGCATTTCAAGGCTGCTGGCGTCGGTGTTAGGCACGTTTAAGTAAAAGTATGTGATATATTTGAATTGAGAGTTGGCCAGTTGCTGCAGATGCTGTTGCGCCTCCGGTGTCGGTTGCGGATCGTAGGCGACGAATGCTTTGCCGCGCACGGTCGCCAGCAGGAATTGCTGCTCGTTAATGTGTAGGCGTGTTGCGATCGAGTGACGCAGCGTATCGTCTCGCGCTGCTGAGTAAACCAGGAAGGGACCGTCCATCGCCATGGTCGAGAGATCTACTTTAAACACATACCACGTGGTGCCATCGCCGGCATAGTTCTCAAACTGCTGATCCTCGGCCCGATACTCCAGCAGAAAGTCCAGATTGTAGTTATGCGCGGCACGGAGTTCCGTCAGCGCCGGATCCGTGCTGTTCTCCAGTGACTGCAGAATTGTGTCCATTGATGAATCATATGCAACCAGACGACAGCGCGACAACGGCGCAAACTGATCCACATTAAGCATCTCGTGTGCCGACATCAACACCAGATTCACATCAAAACTCTGCGAAACATACACACGCGTCATCTTTAGCTTTTTGAGCGACGGATTATAGAAGTAGACACGTGGCTTGTACAAGTCCGGCAGGGCCAGGTCTGTTACAGTGATGTGCCTGCCCAGACGTGTCACGCGCGTCTCCTCCTCCGCGTGCAGTTTGGGCAGCAGCGACTTGATGTGCTCCGGAAAGTCACCACACTTGGCCGCTGGCTCGTTGCGTTTGGCGTCCACCTGACGATACATCAGCATATAAGCATTCGTGCTGGACGTATACGCGCTCGAATAGTAACTGCCGTTGGGTCCGCCAAAGGAGCGCTGGATGTCCTCTTGCGTGATCTGCAAAATGAACAAAAACGGTTCCAATCAAATAATGTCGTCTGGCAATAAAGCTAGATTATTGGCTACCTACCGAAGACACATTTTGATCGTTGAAGCAAAACCAATCCTGGCTCTCAAAGTCCTTGATGTACGCATAATAATGACCGCCCGATGCGCTGCCCGAGTGTATCATGATGGCAAAGAGCTCATAGTTATACGGACCAGCTAGCGACTCCTGTTTGAGTCGCGCCTCCATGTTGGCGCTCTTGCCGGTGCTGCTGCTCATGTCGATACCCTCGTCCTCATCGTTCATGTCATTTTCGTGCTGACTGGAGCTGGCCGTGGTCACCACACCACTGCTCAAATTATCCTCCTCCATGGCCGAGCCACTGTCCGCAGTGCTGCAATCGTCCACATTGCTGCTGCCGTTCATTTGATATTGCTCACCCTGACCGCAGCGATTAACAAAGCTGTTCAGGTTCAGTTTCTGCGGAAAGGTCACTCTGTGGGAAACATAAAGGAGATTAGAATGGATACAAAATGCTGGAGTTTAAGACATACCTGTCATTCAGCTTGATGCGATGCATGGTCTGATAGTCAAAATCGAAGCGCTTCAGATGCAGCGTCAGTATGTATGGGAAGGACTTGAAGTGCAGTCCCTTGTGGGCGTCACACTTCTTTTTGCACTTCTCGCACAGATACTGATTGTTGCCGTCGAGCGTCTCGGGCTGAACGAAGGCACGCAGTGCTTCCTCGATGCTGCCGTAGGCGGAACTGCTGCCAAATGGACGCACCGGCAACGGTATGTCGAGGAAAGTATCCTCGCGCGTCTTCTCCGTATTGCACTCCAAGCACTTTACATAATCATTCATTTTGCCCTCATAAAGATTTGAAATGAGATTGGCCTGTTTGGTATTTTTGAACTTGTGCTCCAGCGCATCGAACATGACGCGGCACAGCTCCTGGATGTCGTGTTGTTGCCAGGCCTCGGACGAGTCCCAGCCAAAGCTGCGCGTCAAGTCTGTCGTCTCCACCGATGATTTGGGCGATGTCTGCAGATTGAGGAACAGCTTTTGCAGTTGATATGGTATGTTCTTGGCCTCGTTGTCATTGTCAGACTCCCAGCGATACAAGGCATTGCGAAATTCCGGCGTCATGAAGAGTGCCTGCAGCAGACTGTTTAGGTAGCAGGTCATCGCCTGATTGACCAGTCCCACATAGCCGCGTGGAATGACGCCATTGCGATGAGTCTCCGTTTCTGTGTTGGCCGAGGCCACAAATTCTGCGGCGGCATTGTTGGACAATTGCCAGGCTGGCACCTCATCGTACTTGCAGCCAAAGAATTTGCTATACTCCAGCTCCTTTCTATTGTCACCTTCGGCCTTAGCGCTACTATCATCGCCAGCAGCAAGTGCATCGGTGCCAGATTCAGTTGCAGCCAGCAGTTCGCCTACGGTTGGACCGGCGCTGACGAAGTCGTACTGGACAAGTGGATCCATTAGCGTGGGACTTGCCGAGGCGCCCAAAGCCAAATCATCGTCCGACAGCTGTTCAGCATCGGAGACGGGACTTATGTTGAACAGCTCCGGTGCAGCATCATCCACAGGCGAAATGAGGATTCTATTTTGTGGCAATTGCTGCTGCAGCTGCTCTTTTATTTCAACTTTGGTTTGCTCATCCATGGATACGCCGATTGGCGAGCTTGGCAGCTCCACTTCCACTTCCTCGATTTGTTCTGTGTCCTTCTTGACAACCTTATCGTTGCTTACACTGGGGGGCTTGGTTTTTACTTTAGTGCTGATCTTGGTGGGCGTTGTGGGCGTCGAAGTTTCGCTTGCTGCTATTGGCTCAGCTGTTGCCGGTGTTGTTGTTGTTTCCGTTGTGGGACTGACGCTAGTTTTGGTTTTGCTCGGTGACTTTTTCTTTTTCTCGCCTGTTGTCGTTGTGCGCTTTTTTTTCTCGACGGTTTTTGTTGTTGTCGTCGATGCTGTTGTTGTTGAGCCGTCTGCTGTCTCTAACTGCTTGCTGACCGTTGAGGCTGACTTCTTCATGACCAGTTCGTAGCGTTTAGCCACATTGCCGTCCCAGGTGCCATCGGGCAGCAGCACTAGATTGTTCTTCAAATTACGTTTAAAACCGGGCACATCGAACAGCAGCTGGGCATCTAGTGTGTTCAAATGGACCTAAAACATTTAATTAGTAACGAGAGAACTGATGAAGATTTTTTGTTTACTCACCAGATCCTTGTTGCCGAGTGGCTGAAGCAGCAATTCAAATTTGCCATAGGCAAACTGTGTGCCAATCAGGGTGATGACTTGCTTTACCGTAAAATGGGCACGTACAACGAGATTGATTTTCTTCTGCTGGGAGCCGGGTGTCTGGTCAAAGACGGCGCACTGTGTGCTGCACTCGCTGTTCTTGTCCTTGTTGTCCTGCTCAGCCATGTTCTGGCGTGTGTCGTCAACCAAATGTTAAAATGCCTGCAAGTCGGGAGTAAAAATATCGATTTTTAAGAATTTTGAACGTTTGTGCAAAGGAAATGCCAGAAAGTAATAAAGAATATAAATAAAGAGCAGAAGAAAAAAATAAAAACTACTGACATTTGATTGAGAAGTCAATTTTGACAATAGCTGTTGAGCAGAACAAGGAACCCAAATCCATACGAGCTGTTCATTGCTCCCATCCGTTCCCCAACGACGCCCCCAACGCCCACCGCAGACCTCAATTCGAAAATAAACCAAAATCGCATTGCTGCTTCGGCGATTTGCGTTTTTCGCGCCTTATTTGTATGCGAGAACCACGAAAAATCGACATAACATGAGTCAGTTAGTACGGAATTTCATAAACAAATTGAGGCCGGAGGCAGCTTCTAGAAGCGTTCCATATTCAGCTGCTGCTGCTGCTACTGTTGCTGTTTGTGCGTCCGAGTTTTCAGCACTAGCGTCATAATTGCCGCATAAATTGCTCCTACAAATGTCATTCTCCAAGTCGATGGCTGTTGCTTTCTTTGTTGGTCTATTTGGGCAACGGCTGACATTGTAACGGAAGTGGTACAATATTTATATTATATATGTACATATACATGTACATATATGTATCTTTGGCATTTGGCCGCAATGCGCAAAATGTACAAATTGGTCATCGTTTTCGGGGGGCGTGCACAGATATATGTAAATAAAGTATATTTCAAAATGGATTTTGGAAAAACTATAATTCGTTTTGACATTTTACAGTTTTGGACGACAGCTAATAAAGGAAGCTGCCAGCTGGAAACTAGCATCGACAAAATGTATATGTATGCAATTTCCATGGTATATGCATGTTTATTTATTGATATAAGTCAGTTTTCTATAAGAAATGGTGTCAGGCGCAGCTGTCGCCGTCAATTTGTATACATTTGTGATAACGAATCAAAAAACAACATTTGTTTAGCTCGATTTTATGGAACTTATGTTGCACAATTCTTGCGAAAACTTCTATACTGTATGCTGAAGCCGATGTTTACCGGAAAATTTGCACAAATACTAGCGCAAATGCGTTCACGGTCTAATTAAGTGTCCAAAGCATTTAAAAAATACGAAATGCGCAATGTTTTTCCAACTGAGATTTTCAAAAATAGGCACAAACATGGCAAAATGAGTCGAGGGGCGGACTGAGGCAAGACGACGAGAGATGAGATGTGTTTGTAGCAAGTGCTGTGGCCAAAAGATAAACGCAAATGAGCTGCAATTTCAAACACATGTTGGATGAACGCAAGCATTTATAAGATATATTTTTATATACATATTTATATGTACATATATATAAATATATATATTTATATATATATATGTACGTGGACTGGTACACAAACGTCAGCAAGATCGGAATCCAAAAATGCTAATATGCGACCAGCACAAATCAAAATAAAGCAGAAAAAAAAGTGCGTCTAAAAATAAAAAAGAGACGACGACGATGGCGACGGCGACAGCGATGAAAAATCGCAGAAATTGAAGGAAAAAAAAAATAACGTCAAAGAAAAAACAAATATGCAAATAGGCAGGGAGCACAAGTACCCGTCAGATACTATCTGGCTATTTGTAAATGCGAAGGTTTCCGTTACCACACTGTATAGGAATACTATGTTTATGTCTACAGATCGAAAAACGCAGACGCATAGAATTCTCATCAATATTTACATTGACGCTGATCCTCAAAACGCGTGACGAGTTCGAAGAAAATTTGTATTGAAATTAAATGAAAATCTAGCGAACACATTTTTGATTTATATGTTTTTGTCAAAAGAGAGTGTTAAGTGTTAAGTGTGTATGTGTTTAATTCTTATTCGCATATAGTTTGCGCTATTTTTAAAACTATTTCGGTACATCATTTCAGTTTTTGAGGGCGAGACACATGCCAAATAGATATAGCTCCAATTTCTCGGCTATATAGTACACACACACACACAAATTGAGTGAGTTTCGAGTTCGATATTCGAGTTTTCAATGCATACACAAATTATGCAGTTTTCTCTACTCTCTCTATCGTTTATTATTACGAAAGCGCAATCTATTTTAAATGGATTTTATTTATAGACCAATTTGCTGGGGGATTTGCACGCTTTACGCGACTTAACTAACTCCATTTGAAGCAGCAAACACACACAGGGTTTATAAATATATATAACTGATGCATATATCTTTTTTTGTACATATATGTATATATACACATATATATATCTTTTATTTTTTTATGTGCACAAACACACAGACCGTCTGATTGCTCCCCGAGTTCTTTGCGCCGTGAAAAACCGCCGTCAACGCAACGACATCGTTTAACGCGTATGCGAGTACTGACCACCACTGCTATGGCGACTATAACACGAACTGGCACTGGCGCTGGCGCCCCCAGAGCACCCGGTTGCTCCACTGCTCGCCTCTCCTCTCTTTGCCTAGCGTCGCCCTCCACCGATCGATCGCGTTTACAAATGAATATCCGCTTGGTTGAATGCGCTACAAACTGGGTGTGCTTTACTCATTTGATGCAGTTGTTCGCACTGATAACAACAAAGGCACGCCAACTTTTGCTGTTGATAATCACATATCGATAAGTGTTTGAGTGACTAAGTAGCTTTATTGGGGGTGGCAGGTGATACAGCTGTGTAGTTCACCCACTCAGCCCTTAGATCGGTTATTCAAGACACATCGAAGATTATACACACTCTCAAACTTGAATCCACGCTCAGTCTTAGCTACTAATTTAAGGAAAGACATGGTTCGGATCTTGATTAAGACGGCAAACGTTACACATATCACAACAAAATTGGAATACCCTGTGCAAAGGGTATTATTACTCAATGAATAGCCGAGTATGCATTAATCAGAATGCGAAGAGCGAGCAATGTTTGTAGAAATGTACACTGGCAAAAGTGCTATTAATGTTTTTTGTTTTTGTTTTCTTAGATGCCTCTCGCCAATTGGCCAAATGAATGACTATTTTTATGCGCTGCTTCTCGCTGTGCCTCGCCAGCGTCTCATGTGTGACTAACAATGAGTGCCGGCATCGACATAAGATGCTCTCTTCCGAAAGGGAGGCCAGTCGAGCGAGTGGGTTAACTTTTCATGTTGGCGAATTTTCGTTTGCGCAACACTTAATGGTTGCAGGGGGCCGGGGTTGGAGGGTGACGCGCCCGGTGGGCGGTCGGTTGATCGGTCAAGGTTTTGCTTTGGAACGTGACACATGTGACTGTGTTTTGTGTGCGAAAGCGAAACTAGTTCAAGCTGTACGTCCTTCAACGTCTTGGCCAAATGTCGGAAAACTTGCGGCTCCAAAATATGCTCACAAAAAACATACACATACATGTATAGGTGTATGTGTGTGTGTGTATGTAGGCATACATACAGATACATACATACATATGTATGTATGATTTCACTTACCTGAACTGTAAAAATGTTGCAATATTGTGTGTGGTATTTATGCAGAATCCAGCTCAATGTTTGGGCGTACACAGGGCTTTTGATTTAATGCTATCTAAATTGGTTAAACGGAGGATGGTTGATGTTGGTACCGAGCAGCAATCATTTTTATAAATGAAACAAATGTTTTTTGTTGTTCGGCTGCGGTTTGGCTGCACTTCTATCGATCAAAATACCGATAGTCAACTCCTGCTTTCGATGGTATATCGGTAGTTGAAGTAGTTTATTTACGAAAAGCATCGATGCTAGAGTTGCAATTCGATTGCGGTGTAAGCGATATTTTTTATTTGTTGAAAACACATTAAAGTCGAAAAATCAAGTGCTTCAAATGTCTAGAATATTTATTGCTTGCAGATTAATAAACCAACATTCTATTGGTTAATTATTAGATAAATTTTATGTTAATTTTAAATCTGGCGCCCTTGCTTATCGTAACGCAATGTTCCGGATGCAACCCTACTTTGCGAGAAGCATCGAGAATTTTCGACAAGCAGACTGCTCCGAGTCTATATAAGGGTGACGTGCGCTGCCACTTCGATTTATTTAGCAAAATTAAGAGGAACGTAAAGAGGGTGTGTACCCGAAAGAGGAGATATCCGAACTGAATAATTGATTGAAAATTATATAGTACATAAATTGTTTCCAGACAATTGTGTGTTTTTAAAAGTGCATTTCACATCAAGTAAACTTTGAAATTTGAAAGTAAATTCAACAGAAGTATAAGTGAAATTTATAAATACTTTTTTGCTGCACAGCTGCAAAACAAATAAGGTGAGTGGGCAAACAATCCTAATAATTGTTGCTTAAATTAGCATGTTTTCAAGTGTGACCCTCAAGAACATAGATAAACGAAAATCAAAACATAAAATACAATTATAAATCAAATTGTAATCCCAAACACGGATGCGACGTCGACGTCACTCTTATATATTTTTTGTGTATGTAGAATGACAACACAGCAACAGAAATAAAATCCGTTGTCGTTGCACAACTCGAAAGCTTCTAGCAAATTCCATTGAGCGACGCGCGTTCGAGAGAAAGAGGCAGTTGTTGCTTTTGCTTCGTTTCGATTGTTGTATCAGTATGATAATTGTGTGCTTTCTTTTGTTTATTTGCAGTTGAGTGCGCGGCGCTAAAGTAAAGCAAAGCAAAGCAGAATGGGCAAAGATTTCTACAAGATTCTGGGCATTGACAAGAAGGCCACAGACGATGACATTAAGAAGGCGTATCGAAAGTTGGCACTTAAATACCATCCGGATAAGAACAAGAGTCCGCAGGCCGAGGAGCGTTTCAAGGAGATTGCCGAGGCCTATGAGGTTCTATCCGATAAGAAGAAGCGCGACATATTTGATCAGTATGGCGAGGATGGACTGAAGGGCGGACCGCCCGGATCAGATGGCATCGGACAACCGGGTGCCTACTCATATCAGTTCCATGGCGATCCACGCGCCACATTTGCGCAGTTCTTTGGCTCGCAGAATATCTTTGGAGCGGCAGATCCGTTTGGCGCCTTCTTTAGCGGTGGTGGCGGAAACGGTGATGGCACCGAACAAATCTTCATGAATATTGGCGGCGACGAGATGTTTGCTGGCGGTTTTGGTGGCAATCCCATGGGCGCTTTCCGTTCACAATCATTCAATGCACAGGCGCCCAGCCGGAAGCGTCAGCAACAGGATCCACCTATTGAGCATGATTTGTACGTAACGCTGGAGGAGGTCGACAGAGGCTGTACAAAGAAGATGAAAATCTCGCGCATGTCAATGACAACTGGCACAGCGCGCAAAGAGGAAAAAGTGTTAAGCATAACTGTTAAGCCCGGCTGGAAGGCCGGCACCAAGATCACATTCCCCAACGAAGGCGACCAGGCACCGCAAAAGCTGCCGGCAGACATCATCTTCATCATACGCGACAAGCCGCACTCGCAGTTCAAGCGCGAGGGCAGCGACTTGCGCTACAATGCCCAGATCAGTCTCAAGCAAGCTCTGTTGGGCACCTCAGTGACGGTGCCAACGCTGCAGGGTGAACGCATGCAAGTCAATACGCAAGGCGAAGTCATCAAACCCAACACAGTGAAGCGCTTCAGTGGGCGTGGACTGCCCTTCCCCAAGGAGCCGTCGCGTCGTGGCGATCTGATCGTCGCCTTCGATATCAGATTTCCGGACACGATTCCACACAGCTTAAGAACAGTGCTAGCGGAATCGCTGCCAAACTAAATGTGATGGTCGGCTCGGTTGTCTTGTACAACATTTAGCTTTGTTCTCTATCATAACATCTGTAAATTATGCTTAAAGTTTAAGTTTCTAATTAAGTTTACCCTTTATATCTTTGTCGTAAGGATAGGACGCAAAATTAATTTTTCTGTGTAGGCTTGAAAAATGTTGTTACCTTGCCAAACGTGTGGTTAGAAATTCGATGTTAATGTTGATAAATGCAACACCTTAGAGTTGAATTTTCGCGATAAGATAAGAAAATAATATACAAAACACTGAATACAACAGATACACATACATATAGTATGTACGAGATAGCCGAAAGTGTTTTGTGCTGGATACCGATCGGTTACTGAATTATATATTTTTTGATCATATTCTAAACAATAAACCAAAGTAATTAATGATATTGCCAATTGTTAACATATATCCACATCGTTACTACTGTAAAGCATATGTATCCCCTGACCAATCCAACTCGGCTCCCACAAGACACTGCAGGGCTTCCGTACTCTAAAACACGCGGCTATTAAATTGTAAGACAGATCACACCTACATTATATGAAAGCAATAGAAGTAGTACGTTTTAGTACCATAACTGTATATTTACGTGAAAAAAGTATTTAATAAACTAATTGAAAACAAACAACCCTTCTGCCGTATTTTACTTGATTTGGGATCGGGTTACAGGAACTTGCTGAAAAAGAAGTGCACCAGAAAGTCAACCAAATTAAAAAAACAGATTTCATTGATTTTTTTTTTAATTTCACATTTTATTTTGTTTTTATTTTTGTTCACTTCAAAAGGATTTTTGTAATTTATTCATTTTCACATATTTTCACTTTCCTTACTTTGAGTGTTAATTTGCATTTGCAATTGTATAATAATGTTTTTTTTTTTTTGTTTTTCATTGTGTATTTTTTTCTTGTATATTTTTTCATTGTTTCAAAAATTATTAACATCGATTGCATGTTGTTGCAGCTGTTAATTATCATAATAAAAATGGAATTCTTTAATGCTTGTTCATTTTGTTCGTTATAACTAGAATTGTTTCTGTTTAACTTGTTGTTCTTGTTTTTGTTGCTATTGTGTGTTACAAATGGTTCATTATTATTTGAATTTCGATTTCATAAATTTGCTTATGCTTGTGTGTTGTGTTTGTTTTTGTTTTTGTTTTTGTTGACTTATAACTGTAATACATTTACCATCTTTTACTGTTCATTACTGCTTCAGCTTCTGCTTCTCTTTCCAAAGTAAACGTGATACAAAAAATAAAGAGACTAACAATTGTATTAACAAATAAAATACCCATTAACAATTTGTTAAACGTGATACGCGCACCTTTTTCTGAGGCAGAGAGAAGCGGCCTGAACTAAACTAGGTAAATAAGTACATGTGTTTTTTTTATACATGGTATAATAATAATACATATATTAATATATACATCTACATTAATATATGTATATTTTTAAAATGCATTAAAAATAGTCAAATGTGTACAAAAAGTTCATACTATTTCGAATGATTTATATTCTTAACCATCTTTAAATGAGCTTCATAATTTAACTATTTCATTGACTAAAGTTTCCGGCAACAATTACTGCTGACTGCTCTTCGCTTTTGGTTTATTTATTATTATTATTATTTGTATTGTGTTTTGTTTTGTTTTTTATTATTTTATCCTCAAACTTATATAAACAGTAAAAATTATGTTAAAATGTTGTGATTTGGTTTTTTTCTTTGCTTTTTGTTTGATTAACATTCATTCATTTATCAATTAGACTGTTGTATACTTTTTTAGAATTTCTGTTGACTCAATTCTTATGTTTTTTTGCTTGTTATTACCGTCTGTTTTAATTAAAGTTTACATTGTATATTATTTAATTCAATTTGATTGGAAACCTAAAAATGTTTTGATTATGTTTCGATTTTTGCTACTTGTGTGTTTTCAATGGGATTGAAAAATGAATACATGATACGAGTAGTGTCTCTCGTCAAGTACACTGAAAACAAAACCTATTCGCAAATGCCAGTACAGTGTACGCCTGGTAAATGAGCTGGTTAGTGCATTGATTAAATCATTCAGCAATTGGGTGAGTTCTTTTTCCTGATTTGAATAACTTCCAAGCTGCATTCACAACCAATATAATTATTATTTTAATCTTCTTGTAGAACTTTGCGGAAAACTTCTTCTCTTGTTTCCATTTTGAAAACCCATATTCAAAAACAACAAAATTATACAAAAAATAATCAAAATTTGTGCTCAATATTTGGTTTTTTTGTTTTCTTCTTGTTTGTCATCTATGGAATTTAGCTATGCATGTAATTTGTTTGCTTCGTGTTTTAGTTTTATCATCTTTTTGTAAGTGTTTGAGTGAAGATCTTAATTATTATATTATTGTAATTAAGCTAGAAGAGTGTTTCATTATCTTTTTCTTTTTTATTTTGTTGTGTGTATGTAGTGTTGTTGCCGTGTTCGCGCTTATATATTTATATACTTTTCTTTTTGTTTAGTTTATTTAAATGTTTTGCTCGCGTTTAACATGTTAGGTTTTGCTGTATTTGGCGCTGAATTCTGCAATTAACCGTTGTTATCTTGGATTTGTAATCCCCAACTCATTTATATTTAGTGTGTTTATAAATATGTGTGTTGTTTAAGTGTATGGAATTCATTTTTTGTTAGTTAGTATTACTTGTTAGTTTACCATTTAACATTTTGACTAAATTTTTGCTATTTTCTTTTTTTTAAATGTGTGTGTTTTTAAATGTATTTTATGTGGTATCTGTATGGTATTTTCTTATTCGGTTTTTTTTCAGTGTACTTCCTACAAACTAAACACTTTGCATTGCAGCTTTAATTTAATTCGAGTGTGTGTGTGTGTGTGTTGATTTGCTTTTCGTGTTGCTTAACTGTCTAAAGATTTCTTTCTTATTTATGTTTGTATCTTTTTGTTTTTTTGTTTTATGTTAGAACGTTTGTTTAAAGTTGCATTTTTTTAATATATTTGGTTTTTGGGTTTCACTTGCGATTTTTTTTATTTATTTTTAAATTCACTAATCCTAAATACAATCAATGTTTCAATTTGTTCACGTTTTCTCCTCAATAAATGTATTTAAATCGAAATTTGTTTTCAAGTCTTTTTCAGCGACAAATGCATTTGAATTTGTTCACATATTTTGGTTTTGTTTTCTTTAATTCTTATTAAATTTTTTCAAAATCCTTTGCTTTAATTATACGTTTATTATATGTTTTGCACATTAAATACAATCGATAATATAAATCAAAGTCTTGTTTTAAAAAAGATGTGCATGTTACCATCTTTTTGCTCTCATTAAAAACGTAAACAAAAAACAACAAACGTTTTTTTCTCCTTCATTCGATGTTTTTGTGATGCTTAAAAACAATTCGAAACTATTCACTTTTTCGAAAGCAACATTAACATTTTGACACACTTGTTTCAGTATTAATTAATTAATGAATTAATTAATAATAAATAAAGTATTTATTCGTTTTTTTGTTATTTTGTTTTGGATTTGCTGCAAGTTGCTTAATTCGTGGGAGGGGGGAAAAAGTGTTAGTTCGTATTGTTTCTGTGTTGTGTTCTTTGATTGAACTGCTGTCGTTTCATACAACACTTGATTAGTTAAAATTGAACAAAAGAAATTAGTTAAGAGTTCTTATGTTTGCATAGCTTCATGCTAAATGTATTGTTTTGCTTTTTCTGATTTAATTTTTCACATCGTCTTTGCGGGTTGTTGACTGTGGATCTGTGCCTAAATTTATCATGTCTCGTGGTTTCCACACCGGGGACCCTACAATTAAATGAAAGAAAAGAAAAGATACAATGGAAACCATATATGAAAAAATATGAAATTTTTCGTATTCTCGTTCTTTTTTTCGTTTTTTTTTTTGCGGTCAAACAAGAATCCAAAACTTAATTTGTAGTTTTAGTAGTATATAAAGAGAAGAAGAGAAATGTTCTCCATTTTGTGGTAATTAACAATTGGGTATATAGTTTGTTTTGGTTAATCAAGTGGTAGCCAATGGTAGTGTTTAAGATTCAGATTATTACTTTCAAAACATGCAAGCAACCCGTTCAAAGTACTTGAAGTATTCAAATACTTTCAACGTTTTCATCTTAAATAAAATATAAGCGAAACTAATTATTGTTTTATTTTTTGTTTGTTTGTTTTATTTAAATGTATAATGAGCACTACTTTTAAGCTGCTTTTGCTACTTAAGAAGAGGATCGTAGGTGGGTGAAGAAGGTTGAGGGGATTGGAGTTCAACAGCTAGGCTAAAACAACTAAGTAAGAATTTGTATAAAGTTAAGTTTTTGATATTTGTTGAGGGATTAGAGCAGTGTGGGATAAAGTTTAAGTACTGTTTGGGTTAAAATGTTGACATCGCTTGGTTTTTCATAATATTTGCTTTCTTTTCTTTTCTTTTCATTTCATTGTTAAGTTGTATTAAAATATTGGACAAATGTTCGAATTTCATAAAACAGTTTTGCATTTTATGCCAACATTTTTCGTAAGTTTCGTGTCAGGTCAAATGAAATGGAAATTAAAATAAATGTCAAATTTCGAATCTTTTCGAAGATTGATGATAAATGTATTATAACACTAAAGTGCAGCTCCAATTAGCCAGTTAAATTCATAACTTGGATATGCGATTGATGCCGCACATAAATTTTAATAAAAAAGTTTGCAGCTTGTTTCGGAAAATAGTTTTGATAAAGAAGAAAAGTTTTGTTGTTGGAAAATATTCAGCGTGATTAAAAACGATGAGAATTTTGTGCTATTTGAGGTATGAGGTACAGAAAAATGCAATGCAAAAAGGTTGTACGAATAGCGAAATTAAATTTATTAAGTTTTTTTTTTTATTATTTTCGACAAATTGTTAAAAATAACGAATTAATTGAAAGAGAGGGGAAATGTTTAGATGGAGTTGTTACTTGTATTCATTATTTGGTTGGTTGTGGGGGCACGTGTGTGTAACCATAAGACATTTATATAAATATTTCGATTATATTTGCATATTATATATTGCTGTTTTTATCATTGGCACTAAATTACCATAATCATAATCATAATCATAGCATTTAAAAACATTACGTTATTTTTGGCACAGTTATTTCATTTGTTGTTTGTTGTTGTTGTTTGTATGTAGTTAGTTAAGAAAATGCAAAACGGGTTATTATTGAAATGACGAAAGTGGTTAAAGTGGAAAACTTGCAAAATCGTCAAAAGCGCACCAAAAATTCTATTTCATTGAATTTATTGTTTATTAATATTAATTAATCAAGCGATGCCAACTAATTATACTTAGGTGTTGTTGTTGTTCTTTGGTTATTGTTTTAAGCTATCAAGTATTTGCAACAGATACAACAGATATGCCATATACGACTGGGAGTGTTGTTGTATGTGTCGCTTACAGAACTTAAGCATGTATTATATCCTTATAAATAGAGACATTCATATTTCTGCATTTTAGAAATTACGTAATAAGGAATTCTGATACGGTTCGCATTGTTTTGAGCTGTATGAGTGTATTTTCATTTTTGTTTTTGTTTTTTTTTTTGTTTTGATTATTTTTATTTATCTTCAAGATAATTTGCAATAACAAAATTAAATATCACCCGTTTAATTGTTTAATCGCTAATTCAATATATAATTTATAATTTTTTTTTCTAAGCGCACCTAATTTACAAAAAGGAAAATACGCACTTACCTGCTAAAATGTGACTAAATTAATACAAATTTGCCAGATTCATAACTAATTGTGTTGGGCGCCTAAACATACGATACAAAATCAGATACAGTACAAATTCTGGGTTCACTAAATGTCCTTATGATGGGGGGGGAGGGGGTTTCGGGGTGGCAGGGTGGGGTCTGCATCGATTACTGTCATTTTGTCGCTGTCCAAGAGCTCATTGACATTAATTTGAATTGTTGTTTAATTAGCTTTTCTCTTTGTTTACTTTTCAATATTAGTTATTTAAATTTGACGAGCTTAATTATCATTTTATTTGCCGTCGCATTTGATTTTCGTTTCGCTTAATGTTGATGATTTTTACTCTGTTGATTATTTGATTTGATTATTTATTTAGTGGTACATTTATATAAAATGCATTTTGCATATGCAATAATGACACTTTGTAGTATTTTCCTTTTTTGATTGAATAAAGTTTATAGGCATTTACGAGCTTGTTGAGCTTTGTTTAGAATTTATTTTTTATTATTTTTATTTAATTGTAGTGTATTTGCTTGTAGTTTTTGTTTTTATTTTTTGTTTGTTATGTATATTTATGTTTTGTATATAGTTAGTATATTTCAGGATTTTGTCGTTTGTCCTTTAACTTGTATGTTGTATATATTTTGATTTCTTTTCCTTTGCAATTTGAATGTATTTTTGATTTTACTGCTGTGAAGCCCAGTGTAAACTGTAAACATTTGTTTTTGTATTGTAGATATCTTAAGAATTATTTTGACTATTTTGCATTTAGCATGAACAACCTGACATTTGATCTTTAAGTCCGTCTTGGGTCTCTATATGTACTAAGTATATGCCTGCAGTTACTAGACACCCAAACTTAGCCTAATTATGTAAGTTGATTTTCTTTTTGTATATGTATATGTGAGCGAGGCAAGCGGAAATCAGTATTGAAAGGAAAATTCATGGAATTCATGAAATGTATTTGAAAGTGGAAGATGTGAATCTTTGGTAATTGTTTGGAATTGTTTTCGCTTGCCTGCCTTTTGTGGTTTAGTGTAGTATTTATGTATATAGCCGCATACATACGTAACTCTAGGTATAATCCTTTAATATAATATATGCCTATATGCATTTTGTTGTATGTATTTAATACTGAACATTGAGGTACGACTTACGATTATCATTCTTCAATACATTTATTTGCATTTGATTTTTATTGTATTTGTTAATTTGTTAAAATTCATAAATGAGAAAATGAACTGATTAAATATGATTTGCATTTGCTGATTATTCTGATTATAAATTACAAATTATAAATAAAAATTAAAAAATTATTTGTCACAACACGCACAAATATATTTTTGACATTTATTCTAACTAACTATGTAAATATTCATCGTATTTGATGTTTTCTTCTTCTTTTTCGGTTTTAGGTAGTATGTATGTATAATGTTAACCTATAGAATGTTGCCAACCCGCATTTTTCACTTTGACTTATAACTAAAAAATACACACCCGAGTATACAATATTTTCCCGCCAGAGGAGGCAGCTGCAATCATTTTTCATCTTTTGCAGGCCATGTAATTAAAAACTTTTCCTTACGATTCCAGGAAATGCCAGTGACACAGTTTGCGCAGCTAATAGTTGCTGCATCTGACATTACCTACAACTTTTTACCCCACATTATGTATGTAAGTACCCATCCTTTTTTAGTTTTTTTTTTGTTTTTCTTGTTGTTTTTTGAGTGTGTCTGTGTGTGTGTGTGTGTGTGTGGTTGTTAGTAAGTTGGGCATGCATGTCTCTTAGTTTACTTGAGTGCGAGTATGAATTTCAACTTTAGTTTTTCGTCGTAATTACGCAACTTGAGCGTTGTGTGCAACGCGGCGTATGCGTCATCTGTGTAAATCATAGCCTTAAAAACTACGCACCTAAAATTCTCTCTATTTTCCCTTTTCATTCTACTCTCCATCCTTCTCTCTCTCTCTCTCTGTGTCTAGCTGTGTAAAATAATTAACCTGAAATGTGACACACACACACACACACATTTACGAATTGCAGCTGTAACCTAGAAAAAAAACTAAGGATTTGATTGGCTGTTCATAAGAACCATGTGAAGAGGTTGCTGACTTAATCTAACACTTAAACTGTGCTGTGCTGTGTGTGTATTTGTGTGTGTGTGTGTGTGTGTGTGTGTGTAAGTATTTGTTTTCAATCCCTTGTGTTCAAGTTTTGATTAATATTTTCTTTATATAGTTTGCATGTTGAAGTTTACGTATATTTTTAGTATTTGTTGTAGAGCTGAGTGGAATTTTCTTTTGTAAATTTTTTTTATTTTATTTTTTTTTTGTTTTTGTAAAATTAGTTTTTGAGGCATTTCGGGTTACTGTTGTTGTTATCTTTTATGTTATCTTTGGTTGCGTTGTTGCTAAAACTACTCGAAGTTTTAGTTCAACTGTCTCATAAAATCCCTGTTTATGTGTCTCGAACTCTCTCTTCCTCTTTCTCTCTTCCTCATTCTCCTCCCATCTCTGTCTCTCTCACTATTGTTTCTCCTTCTCTTTTTTTAGACGTGTATCTCGAAATAATCATGGCAATCGACACAGCCGCCAATTTGATCGCTGCTCATCTCCTGCATGTAGGCAATGCCGGAACCGCCGGCTGTTGGCTGTGTACTGATCACCATATTTGTTGGCATGCCACGTGGCGTCTTCTTCCGCGTGCGACTTTGCCGCACGCGGGACTTATGCTAGGAGGGTCGCTTCTGATACAGGCAATCAATGCATGTGGTATATTCTGGTGCCGACGAGCTCATCTGATAAGCGGCCTGTTCATGGGGGCAGCTGGGAGGCGGCTGCTGCGGCACCGGTGCATCATAGCCCATCATGTCCATTTCCTGCATATAGCTAATCATTGGCATATACTGTTGTGGCGCCTGCCGGGGCAGTGCATCGTAGATGGGCTGCGAGAACGTGTTTTCCGCAGACTGCGATCGCAGCGGTCCAGAGCTGTAGACCACATAGCTGGGACGTTCCGGAGAGACGCCATAGGCGCGATAGGAGCTGCTCGTCGTTGTGCTATCTCGCGATGTGGAGCGCTCCAGTGATTTGCTCAGCCGGCTGCGATTATTACTGGAGCTGGTGAAACGACTGGTGGTCGGAGCAGCAGCGACATAGTGATCACTGCAGGTCTGATTGTCATAGACCGGATAATACTGATATGTCTCCTGGGCGTTCGCTTTGTTGATGTTGCCCGTCTCAAAGCTGCCATGGGCGGACATGCTGCGCTTGCGGGCAGCATAGGGCACATCTAGATTATGATCGGATCCGCCATGGCTATCGAAGCTGCTGCGCGGCGAATGTCGATGGCAGATGCTCGCCCGATCCGGCGACAAGTGATCAACGCTGCCTCTCGGCGAGATGCGTGGCGATAAGTTTGTCTCACAGACATGTGAGGGCCCACCCTTCTTCAGGCAGCTGCGATCAGGACTCTTCGATTTGGCCGGACTAGCCGGTGGCTTCAGTATACCCGAGGCTGGAGTTGTGTGCTTCAGAATGCCGCCACCCTCGGAGCTGCGACGTGGACTGGGCGTACGCCTGCCACCCGAAAGACGATCCTGTGAGTTGTCGCGACTGGAGCAGATGCTCAAACGTTTGCCCTGCTCGCTGATGCTCTGCCGCGGCGACTTGATCTTAATGATGCGCACTGGTGAGCTACCCTGGGATTTGCAGCGATCCGGGGAAATGTATATGCTCTGACGGCTTCGCGATCCGCTCTTTGGCTTGCTGCCCGTCGACGAGCCTGTCGGCCGCTCAGGGGATTTGGTCTTGAACACCTTGTCCACCTTCTTGTCGATGACAACAATGTGCGACGCCAACGAGCTAGTGGGTTCATCCTCTGTCTCATCACCCGATCGCTCCGAAGGTCCAGTTGTGTTCCCAGTGCTATCCGATTCGGTTGTGGGTCGCGACGATGGCGACTCAATGTCCACGGTGACGATGACCATCTGTTGTGTATTCTCCACAACTGTTTGTGGCTCAGGCGAAAGACTCGAATCATTCTGCTGTTGATCGGCTGCCTCGTCATCACAAATATCCGATGGATCGAAGGCCTTCTCGCGCAGACTGGCCATATAGGCAACAATGTCGCAGGTACCCGCTGCCAGATGCTCCTGCTCCAGCTCGCACAGATGCTTATCCATGTAACGAGCCGTTGCATCCGTTGCAGTCATTGCGTTGGAGTCGCGATCGCGTTTTCTTTGTTGCCCCGAATGCTGATGGACGACAGCAACCTGCTGCGAGGCCGCCAAGCGTTCGGATTCGCTCTCAAAGATCTCAATTACCTCGATTTCCTGTTTGGGTGACTGACGTGGCGACTGTCGCGGGGACAAGTGTCTCTGAGTTTGGGTAAGTGTCTGGTTTTGGGTCTGGGTCTGGGTCTGAGTCAGATTTGTATCGTTATTGGCAAACAAGCTACCACTACTGCCTAGACTTAGATTAAACGTGGCTGCCACGTGTGCGGCATGCGCCTCAGATTCCGATTCAATCTCGGATTCGCTGGCAACTACGTCTAGGCTGCTCTTACCTAGATCCTTCATCAGCACCGGCTGATAGCTGGCCGGCGGATGCGATGATTGTATCAAGCGCGCCTGGCTGCCAGTGCTGCCCACCGAAAGCGTCGATGTTGTGCTACATGATAAAAATTAATAAAAATATAGAAAGAGCAATAAATCGAGCAATAAGCGAGCGTTACTAGAAATATCTATAAATAACTACGACTGTATTATGTTGTCAATGTAAGCGCTAAGGTCCTTTCAATAAGATTATCATTAGTCAGTTGTCACGAGTCCCCATGTCCTAACTTGGTCAAAAATGATCAGATATTCATCATTGTTTGTTCTACAGATCAACACCACATTATGCAATTCTTCATCAAAATTCCTATTCAAATGTTGACCTCAAAAGTCCTGTCGGGACTGGTAAAAATTTCCCTAAGCCATAACTTTGTCAAAAGCAATCCGATTTTCAAAACCCAGGGAATTTCAATCACGGTTCGAACTCTAAATAAATTTATTGTTTGAAATATGATTCTTAGTTAAAAATTATGTTGAAAATACGACCTGAAAAGATCTGTCGGGACTGTTAAAAATTTCCCAAACCCATAACTTTGTCAATTCTGATTCGATTTTCAAAACACAGCGATTTTTAACTATGGTTCGACCTCTAGATTTGTACTACATCTAAACATATTACCTCAAATTGTACACTCTGTGAGATTGTGTCTTGTGATATTTGGGACTTACCTGAGCGTCAGGTGATTGGGCGTGCGGCCCAGGGTGGCCTTGGGCCTGATTGTGCCCTGCTGGGAGTCTTCTTCGCCCTCAGATTTGGTGCCCGGATCAATGCGTTCAATGTCGCTGCTGTGATGATGCAAGTGCGGCTGCCTAATAGGAGGCGGCGGCGGCTCACGTGGATGCGGATGTGGATGGGGCGCCACCGATTGCTGCTGCAACTGTTGCTGTTGCTGTTGTTGTTGCTGCTGCTGCGGATCTATGGAGGAGTAAATGATTTCTTTATGGCATGAAGCGATGCAATGATAAATTTGGTTTAGTTGTGGCAAGTGATTTAAGGCTTCTTCTTCTCTTCGTCTTAACTTACCTGTAACATCACCCAGCGTCTTGCTGCGACTGCGAAAGCCGCCCGGTTGCTGCTGCTGCTGTTGTTGTTGTTGCTGCTGCAGCTGTTGTGTGTGTGCCGCATAGTGGACCACGCCCACGCTGGGCGGCAGATCATCGCCCTCCTGGCTGCCCGACAGATTGTCGTAGTCAATGTTTCCAGCCGAGTGGCGTTGTGATCCCGACTTCTTCTTTGGCTTGCCCAGCGTATGCGAACCATGAGCAATGGTGATCTGAGTAAATGAAACAATTGTTGCTTAGTTGCCGACTGGGATTAGGATTAGTTGTTAGTTTACCTGCTGCTTGGGCCGCTCCAGCGTCTGTGAGTTGCCCGCATATCCACCCATTTGAGAGGATAGACCCGACACGGAACCGGAGCTGCCGCCAAAGTTCTTCATCGGAATTGACATATTTCGTACGCTCTCTCGTATTATCTGCCGGATGGTCTTGAGGAATGCATTGCGAAAATCGGCGGTGCTATTGGAGAGCACATAAACCTTCTCAGGTCGGCGTTGCAATTGCGAACGCAAGTGAATTAGCTCCCAGAGGAAATGCGAATCCATATCCTTGGCCGAGCTGGCACGCACCTGAACCTCGGTGACCGGTATTAATACCTGATAACGTATAATTTCCACCTCATTCGGTGCATTCTTGCTCGAAACCCCCTAAACGTAGCCAGTTGTAGATGAACAGAGATGTGCAATTGCTTTTTTAACTTTACTTACCATTAGTTTTTTCTTTTGACGCAAGCGCTCCTTGCAGAGGAAGACAACGGCCGATTTGAATACAAAGCACATGGCATGCAGCTCGAGACCCTTCTTGATCTTGCCCAGAAAATCGGAAATGTTCAGCCACTCGACGCCGCCATAGTAGAGCAGATCGCCTGGGAATGCGCAGCATTGCGGGGGAGGGGGAGCATTTGGAGCATTTGCATTGGCATTGGCATTTGAAGCTTGTGTTGCTATTGAATGCGTTTGCTGTAACCCACCTGGACTCAAATCGATTGGCTGCTTGCATGACTTCTGATGCTGTCTGAATAGATGATCAAATATCGCGCCATATTCCTCATGGATGCGCTGCATTTCATTTATATGCTCCGCCACCTTTTCCATGCCCTTGAGTGCCTCTGCGATATACGATACGAGGAATGGAAGGATGTAAGTAAAATTTGTTCAGGATATAGAAGACACTATTTGCTTACCGCACAGATGCATATGCTCATCGGCGCGCGAATCTGTTAGATTCCGCATTTGCTGAAGGAGCAACGGATATTTGAGTATACGCTGTATGGGCTTGATCAGATACGATTCCAGGGTGCTGCTGTGCTGCTGCTTGGGATTGCGTGACGCAAGGAACTCCTGCAGGGCATGGTTGCCCTCATCTGGAAAATGATTGGGATAATTGCGAAATTGAGACATTTGGCAAATGATTTGATTTCAATTTACGCTTCAATTCCCATTAATTACAAAATGTTACGCACCACCCAGACAAGGCACAGTGGGAGAGGGGAGAGGTGGGGAGGGGGGGGGGGCAGGTGAATTGGGGCATGGTATTGCATTCTGTCAGTTACAACGATATGCAGTTGCTGGGCTGTGCGTGTGCGGCAGGTTAGCAACGCTAACAAGAAAATGTCATTAACTTGTTCTTATTGTCAGCTGAGAAGCTTTGATAAAGGCACCGTCAAAGCCTGTCTGTTGCACGGATTTGCGTTTAATGGCCAACCCCCACCCACCTCCACCCACCTACAACCACCCTCATCATTTTACTAACCTCTTTTGGCTATGCTAACGCTTTTCGTACTCCTGCTTTTGGCTGCTGGCTGTCTGCTGCTTGTAACTAAGGCACTTAAGTGCACTTCTTGCTATAATTAATTATCCTTTCAACTTTTTGCATAAAATTGCATGCAACAGCCAAGCGGCAGAAACAGCAGCAGCAGCAGCAGCATCAGTTTGAGTGGCTTCGTCAACGTACAGCTGTAACTTAAGTTGGCACAAGTTGCTGTCGAAGCTACTGCTCCTTGCTCCTGTTTCTCCTCCCGCTCCCGCTCCCACTCCCAATCCTGTCAGCAGTTTAGCCTGCCATTGATTGCAAATATTGCAACGCTTTACGTGCAACCGTCAGTTGCCTTGTTATGTAGTTGTTAAACACTTGCCACGCCTCAACCTCAACCACCTCCTTCTCTCTCTCTCTCTCTCTCTCTCTCATTTTTTCTGTTCCTCATTGCTGTGGGATAAGCATATTGTCAAGAATTATGCTGTGTTATAAAGTCAACATATTTTTTATGCTTATCCCTTGTTTTCAAACAGATTTATTGAAACTTTGCATAATTGCTATTTTCCGCTGCATCTGAGAGCGTATTGGATTATTGGTAGTAATACCAATTAAATTTGAATTAGTGGTAAATGAATTTCATAATAAGTTTCAATAATCCATCAAGTTTATGGTAATGTTGCTGACTGCATTATCTTAAGGATAATAATTGGAAGAGTTCCCCATTTTCAACTGATGAGCGCTTTGCTTAATAAACATCTGAAGAATTTGTTTAACAAATTATTTGCTTTTCTTTAAACTGCTAAAATTAATTTACTTAAGTATTTTTTAACTGAAAAATTAAGCAGATTACCTAATTATATTGCAGATATGCCCCAAGTCTAATAAAGGGTATTTACTATTCTACATTCCCATTGACATATGCCTTTTGTTTGCTTTCGCTGTGCATCTGCGTCTCATTTGCGTGCAACGCCTGTGTTTGCTCGAGTGTTTTTAAGCTGCCACTAAGTCTAATTTAATTATGACATGTTGTTGCCGAAGCCTGAATCACAGCCGACTCTCGACTCTGGAGTCTAGTCTCCAGCTTTGCTGGTCCCGAGCCGCAGCTGCGCGAAAAAGTGGCAACTTGGCTGCCTTTTATGCGACTCGTTGCCGCTGGCAACTGCGTGGCATAGTTTTTTTTTTTTGGCAACGCTTGCTTGCCTATTTGCCTATTTGCAGGCGTGTCATAATTCTGCAAGTTTAATTAACAAAAGATGCTTGACAGTTGCTGCCACGGCATGAATACGAATATGCGACGCCTCCAGACCACCTCCCCCCCGCTCTGCCTGGGAATTGCGAGCATCTCATATCTTCGCCACGTCTACACATTTGTGGCTGTAATTATTCATTTAACTTGCAAATCACGTGAAATGGGGGAGGGGAGGGGCGGGGGAAGAGAGGGAAGCAACCACCACTGACAACAATTGAAGCGCATAGTTTGCCAATTGTTCGTAACTTGTCGCTTGTTTGACTTTTGCAACTTTCCCCAAACTTGCCCCCATTTCCTCTCCAACAAACTTTAAACTCAAATAGACTTTGACGCTTCACGCTGATTGCAATAGTTGAGCTCACACCCGACACACACACACACACACACAGAGAGAGACACACATGTACACACATCTTTACATCTATACACACACAAATGACTCATAATATATGTATTTATGCATATGGCAAACACTTTTCTTTTGATTTGCCACAGAGACACGCCCATAAATTTGACTATGGCTTTAAATTTAAGTTTTCCCATATGCAAATTGTTCCCTGTGCGACCAAAAAGAATGCAGTGATTTTCTCTCTGTGGCAGCCCACTGGGCGTATGAGCAATCAAATGGTAATGTCTGAAAGGGTTTGATGATTTCTCATATTTTTCAAATTGGAAAGCAGAACAAACAATGGCTAAAATTGGACATCAGTTGAGCATTAACATATGAATGAGATTTTACATTTTATTTTGTTGAAAACAAAAAACAAAACAAAGAATCAATTTATTTACCACAATTTCCAAATGAATTTTTATGTTTTACTTACTTGGGTGCAGAACCTTTTGGGCCTTGCTGTGGCTGGCACAGAACGACGAGTAGAGCTTGAAGTGATTGACGTAATAGAGAAAAGCGGAGCCAATTGCAAACAATACGTTCTGCAAGAGGATGAACACATCAAAACATATTAAATGAATAAAGATTAAGTATTAAGAAGCCAAGTCACGCACTGATGCCAAAAACTTACCCTAAATTGGCCGGAGTGCTCGAACTTATTGAATTCCGGCTCAAGTTCCAGGGCCTCTTCCAGATTTTGGAGGAACTGACGCTGGAACGTAACAATCTCATGTATGTTACCAAAGAGCGCATTAATTTCCGCATTCGACAGAAATGTTTCGCGTTTCATGGGCTCCAGATAATGCTCCAGCAGATTGTTCAAGTGCTGCACAAGCAAATAATTCAGAAATTGTTGGTGTTGTTGTTGTTGTTGTTCAATAAATTCAAATTTGTTGACACATAAAAAATGAAAAATGAGAAAAAGAGAAAAATACACCAAAATGCATAAATTAAATTAAAAAATCAGCAGCAGACGACCAACAAAAAAAAAAAAAAAATAAAAAAAAAATAACCACCCAACTCCCAGTTGAGCTGAGCAGAGCTGAGCTGGTGACCGGTTCTCGGTTCTCGGTTCTGGACAACTTTTTAGTTTGCCCGACAACAACGAAAAAAGAAAAAGAAAAATTAAAAAACGAAGAAGCAAAAAGTAAATAAAAATATGGGCGAAACTGTAGCATAGCCGCAGGCGCGCGCTTTCATTTGGAACAATACTTCCGGCCAGCGGATGGAGCGGGGCATCCGCGGTAGTCGCTGCCGGGAGGAAGGCAGGAGCAGAGATAAGGCTCCGCCAACGTTGCCGCAGTGGCGCGGTGCTTTACATAATTTCTAAATTATAATAATTATTTGTATGCTTCCTAGCCAACTCGGGCGATTGCTCGACTGATGCGACTGTGGCTTAAAGCCAGAAAAAAAAAACACACACACAGCCGCATGGTTAAGGGATTAAAATTTGCATTTTTAATTGCAAGCCAGGACTAATGAATGGAATGTGTAATGACTGCCCGGCAAGGACAACCAGGCGAATAGTTTTCTCCAGATTCCAAATGCTCAAATACCCTCGTAGACGTTGTTATTTGATCTGGCTATAGGTATTATATATATTGTATTTTGATATTTTGCATACAACTGCATGTTTGAGTTGAAGATAAAGGAAAAATCAAGAAAAACGTTGCAAGGCGTGCAACAAAGTTGCAAATACCCTTCGTAAATGGTGCACAACAATGGATGACCAACTGATTTAATAGATATACATATACATACATATACATATATATAGTATATATATAGTTACGGGTGAAACTCACCTTAACGTAGGTGCGCTCCGTGTCCACCAGCTCCATAATGACTTTGCGCAGTTTCTCGGCGTCGGTCAGCTGGCGCGACGGCGTCAGCGCTGTGGTCGAGACCGATGATGTGACTGAACCCGTGGGGCTCGATTTGCGCGTTTCCTGAGGTGAACGACAAAATCCGGTAACCTTAACAGGTCAGGGTTCGTTTGGGTTGGTTGGTTGGTTGGTTGGTTGATTGTGTTATGTTGTTGTGTTTGTTGTTGTTGTTGTTGTTGTTGTTGCATGACGAGGATCGTGAAACGAAACAAACGAAACGAAAACGAGCGAAGCGACCACAAAAAAGAGACACCAAAAATAAATGACAATAAACAAAAATGAAGTTAGCATGACAGAGATAGATAGACAGCGATAGTTAGAAGGGGAGGTTGGGGGTCGAAGGGGTTGGGGCGGTGGTGCCTTTGGACTGGGTCAAACTGTTTGGCATGGGTCGCGCTCTGCTGGCTGGCTGACTGAGTGGTTGGTGGTTGGGTGGTTTTTACTGTGCAACTCGCGGCGGCCACTTTAAACAGACAGACACATAAACGTGTAGCCCCAACGACGACGACGACGACGACGTCGGCGGCGACAACGACGACGTCAGCTGCGGTTCTAAATGACTGTCACGTCCTTGTAGTAAGTCCAAGTTGGGGGCGTCGTTTTGCCGTGTTGTTGTTGTTCTTGTGTTTTGTCCTCGCCAATGTTGTTGCTGTTGTTGCTGTTGTTGTTGCTGATGCTGTTGGTGTTGGTGTTGGTGTTGCTGTTTGTGTGCGGTTACAAGCACATTTGGCACTGACAGTTGACGCTTGACGGTTGACATAGAGGGTGTGTGCACACAACTACACTATTCAAACACACACAGAGCTTAGCTTGCCACACAACCGCATTTTGCATAAAGTGTAGAGGTGCGCAAATCTTCAGCCTTCTTATGTCACTTGCACAGTGGCTGTTCCTCTCTCCCTCCCTCCCTCTCTCTCTCTTTCACTTTTTACACACTCTTTGTTTAGGTTTTGTTTTTAACTTCATGTTATTATTCTTAGCTGGTTGTTTTTTAGTATTTTTTTGCTGCTAGCAGAAAGTGTTAAATGGCGCGTTGACCGGAACAGAAATAAATTGACTTGGCCACGCCCAATCTTGCTGGCAAAATATTGAACGAATTTGCATTGTAAATGCCTAAACAAATATTTTGATGCGCCCCAAACTGGGTTTTGTGTCTCTGGGTGTGTATTTGAGGGCTGTGCAATTTGCAAAAGGTCAGAGTTTAAATCAACAGAACAGCAAACAGACAGAGGCAGAGAGAGAGAAACAGAGACAGATACACAAGGATTGAGAGATGGTGCATAAGTCTTCCACTGTGCCTCACAACGCTGCGAATGCGTTGAACAGCCATCGATTGCCGGTGGCAACGTGTTTAAAGCCAACGGCTCAAAATAGACTCGGCTTTCAACTTGAAGATACCTGATACTAAATTTACAAATGGACTCAGCTAAGAAAGCTGAGAGCCATAATTGACAATACAAATGTAAATTTATATTTAACTTGAGATACATTTTGGAATTGCATTTTCTTGACTGTGTTTCTTATGGAAACCTAAATTTCAATTGCAAATTTAAATTGTTCTTAGCCAGCATCTTTTGTAGGCAGCTTCATTAATCCAATAAAAGTATGTTGCAAGTGCTGTCAGAGCAGAAAATAAACCGCCTCAAGCTGCAAATGAACTTTAAGTGTGCATTTTTTTTATGGCTTACGTCAGACTACAAATTCAACAAATTACACTGCCAATAAAAAATAGCTGTATTAACAGCCTGAAGCTACAATGTACATGGATTGTTCCAGTTCCAGTTCCAGTTCCAGTTCCAGTTCCAAGTTATCCTTAGCAAAGTGCAGCTAATTTAAAGCAGCCTTGCAGCAGGTCGATATATTGCTAAAGATTTTTCTCTCAAGGAAAATTCCTTGATGCACATTTTTCGTGACTGATAGTTTTGTCACGTTTTCATCCCTAAACACACACACACACACACACATACACACACACACTAGATGCACATAAGCACAGCTGAAGACTTGCCACGTAGTCGCAACAACAGCAACAACAACAAAACCAACAACAACAACAATCTCATGAAATTTCTGTTGTCATTGTTCGTGCAACATTCAGATGTATTGTACTTGTAGTTGTTCGCTGCTGCTGTTGCCGTTGTTGTTCGGTGGCATTGTGAAAGACATTTCACTTTTATGCAGTTGCACTTTGTGTGTATTATTATTTCGTTCGTTCCGTTACTTGTTCTCTCCTCTCTGGTGTAGTTTGTTCTTTGGCGCTGCTGCTGCTGTTGTTGTTGTTGTTGTTGTTGTTGTGCAGCTTGTTCTTGTCTACTTTTAACTGTTTTATTGTTCTGCATTTCTTTCAGTAGTTGCAACGTCGTCGTCGTCGGCTGCGCCGCTGATTTGCATAAGCGGCGGCGGCGGCGGCGGCGTCACTGGCGACAACGGCGGGGGCAGCAGCGACCCAAAACCAACAAAGAGTATGGCACAAAGGGGCCAGGGGTACGGTTCGGTACCGGTTCGGTTCGGTTTGTGCTCGGTGTGGGTTTTTTAGTGGCAGGTGAGCGGCTGAGGCGGCTTATGGGCCAGCTGCTGAGTGCCAACATTGTTGTTGCAGCAGCTCTCATTGTTTGTTGTTGTTGTTGCTTTTGCTGCTGCTGCTGCTGCTGCTGCTGGCGTCATGCCCCAAAGATGAAAAATTTGAAAATTTCTTGAAATTCTTTCTTGCTGCTGCTGTGCGAAATGTCAACTTGAATTAAAAGGATTCTTATGTAACGCCCTGACTCTCCAGTTGCTGTCTCGCCTAGCAGTTGCATGTTGTGTGTATTTCTGTGTGTGTGTGTGTGTGTGTGTGTGTGCTCGGCCTCAGTGTGTTTGTGTGTCACAGTGTTCAAGTATCATTAAATGAAGTGGGTTTCTGCCAGTTTCGAGCACACTTGGGTAAAGCATATCCAGAAACAAAGTGCATTCTGTGGCGTCTTTGCGTTTCCATCTCTTGTCTCTTGTCTGTGTCCTGTCTCTCTCCCGCTCTCTCTCTCTCTCCCATACTCATCTTTCTCTGTCTGTCTGCCCTGTGGTTCATATTTGTTCTGTATATATATCCTTGATATTTTTATGCCTTTACATTTCTATTTGTGACGTTTATTGTTTGGTGACTTGCAGGCAACAAGACCCAATAGGCCAAATTTGTGAACCCGACGTCTTGAGCGGCAACAACTGACAGACAACTGACAGTCACCTAACCTCTGCCACCGAGAGGCCTCTGCGCCACCCTGCAACCTGCAACCACCATCCACTTTACTAAGCTAACCCACTTGAAGAGGTCCTCTCATAGCTCTGGCAAAATTTCAATTTGTGCACATTTCAATCAGTAAGCACATGGCCCCAAGACCAAATCCGAATCCGAATCCAAACCCTAACCTACCTAACCCATTGCAGCCCGTATGCGTTGCCTGCTCGTGTTTGGCGCTCGTTTTAATAGTTTCCGTTTCCGCTCAGCGAGTTCAAAGCAATTGGAACTGACTTTGCCCGCTGCCAAGTGCTAAGTTCCGGGGTTTTCTTTTTTTTTTTTGGATATCAGGTCTTGGGGCAAGGGTTATACAATTATTTTTTTTCTGTTTTATTTTGGGGGTTTAGGGCGGACGGGTTTAACGTGTTTGCGTTTTGTTTCTTCTTGGTCATGTTTATATTATACATACATATATACACACATTTATATATATGTTGATGTATATTTGGAGAAAGAAATACAAGGAGCTGAGGCACTGGGCACTTACTTGCTCCGCGGTCTTCAGCAGATTCTCAATTTCAAAGCTGCTGGTGCGCGATGTTGGCTTGGCCACGCCCAGTCCCGAAATGACGCCGCCTGCGCCCACTGCCAATTGCGCCACTGTTGGCTCCACAAATGAGGGCGCCGGCGAGCTCTCCGCCTCCGGTGAGTACAAATCCTTGCCAGTGCCATCTAAACAGAGAGAGAGAGAGAGAGAAAGAGAGAGAGGGGGAGAAAAGGAGCATTAGTTAAAGATAACACGTTAGTTATATTTATTATTATTAGTTTTCGGCTGGCTCATAATTAGTTGCCAGTTTGCCGTTGGGCCTGCAGTTGTTGTTGCTGGTGTTGTTGCTTGTTGTTGCCACAGGACACAGGCAACGCGTTAAAGTTCGATTAAGCATTTTATTTATGCTCTTGCAGCTTGTTTGTTAATTTTAAATTCCATGTTTGCGCAATAAAAAGCAGCAGGAATTTAATACTTGCGGAAATGGCAGCTAAAAAACGAGAAAAATAAAAATAAAAACAACAACAACAAACAACAACAAAAACAACAGCGCAGCCAAGCAGCACAAAGCTGAAAGTAATAACAACAAAAATACTGCTAGCAGCAGCCAAAAAAAACAACAGCAACAACAACAAAAACAGGCTGTAATGATTATTGCTGCGATGTGTTTGCCACAACGTCCACACATAGCATCGGCGCGGAAGGAGCAAGAGTTGTGGAGTGTGCCACACTCACACACACACACACACACACATATACACACATGTGCAAGCGTGGCAAAGATTTAACCAAAAAGAAAGAAATTTATGGCCCATACACATGGCTCGCATAAATATGTAAGCAGCACTGTACAACTATATACATATGTGAGTAAATACACACACACATACACACACACAGAGTGTGTCTGGGTGTGTGTGAGTTTGTGTGTTTGCCAGTTTATGTAGTGGTAGTTTTGGCAGTGCCAGGAAGCGTTTAAGAATCATGTCCTTGCATGCTGTTTCCCAGTTCCTGCCCCATGCCGCATGCAAATTGGTTACAACAAATTTTATGAGCATTTTGGTTCAAATTTGACACCACACAATAGCTATGCTTGCGTGTGTGTGTGTGTGTGTGTGTGAGTGTAAGATATTAAAATTGCCGCCTTGTAAATTTTAAGTTGTGGTCTTCTTACAAGTTGCACGTAGTCCTCCAGACAAAGCTAGACAACAAAAAAACAAAGACAACAACTACAACTGACTGGGCTAATAACTTATAGACGTTGTATATTCAATGGTTTGTTGTTGTTGTTGTTGTGGGTTGTTGTTGCAAGTCGAAAACGTGCCAAGCGAAATTTGTGCATTGGCCATAAACTGTAAAGTTTTAGTGGCTCTACTTAAACTATGATGATGGTTTTTCGGGCCAGGGGCCATAAATCGATGTGAAGCTGTTCTCCAAACGTGATGCTGTTAAAAGTATCAAATGCAATTGGGCCAGGTGCAGATGGTACTTTCTTTAAGACAGCTATTGATAGCTTGTAGAGATTGCCTCAATCTAAACACTTCTTGAATAAGTTATTTGCTGAGATTACGAAGCTACGACTTGGCAAATATCTAAACTAAAGTAGTAGAATTGCGTGGCAAGTTAAGCTGTATTCTATAAAAGTTAATACTGGAGATCTCTATTATTAACTGGTTTATTATAATTAAAATTAATTTTTCTCTGGCTATAACAGCTCAATTATCCTCGGCTGCTCTCCATAAGGAGTACTTTAACTTTTGGCCAACATTATCTGGCTTCGTTAATTGCAATCTAGGGTTACATCTGATAATTAAAATATTGTTTCGAGTATGCAACAATGGTATTTTTAATTGGTCAGTTCTCTTGACCAACTCATGTGTGATTGTGTGTGTGTGTGTGTGTGTGTGTGTGTGTGTCTGTCGAATTATTCTTCTGCTTGGTCTTTGGCTTGTCTGATTGCAGTCTTCAGGAAATTGTGCGTTTAATAAGCTAAAAGTTCTTCAACATTGCATCAAGTTGCATGCTGTTGCTGCCGCTCCGCTGGCCAAGTCCTTTTCTCTGTTTAATTGCCAAAGTGAAATGTAATCCAGAACTGGTGCCCCACTCCCTCGCTCCGAGGCAGCTCTCTCTGCCTTTCACTCCCCACTCTTTCATCGGGTCTATCTCTCAGTCGTGTTGCATGGCGAAAGCTTGCTGTTGCATATGCCGCCATATCCATAACCATATATGCCACAAATGTCCGTTCATCAGCAATAAGTGTGTGTGTGTGTGTGTCAAAATGGGGAATATAGTACAACACACACACACACACACACAATACATATGCCAGTTGCATGCGAGTCGTTTAATTTTTGCAACATTTTTATTTTTTCTACATTTTTTATAGTTTTTTTTGTTCGTTTCTTGTTGTTGTGTGTGTGTATTTTACTTTAATTCTTTTTTAGTTTGCTGTGCCTTTTAATTGTTTGCCGCATAAAAATGTTTCATTTTGTGTGGTATAAAAATACACACACGCACACACACACACACACACACACACACACACATCTGTTGTTCGCATTGTTGTTGTTGTTTTCTGCGTTTGTTGGTTTTTAATTGTTTTGTGTTCTTAGCCACTTCGGCTTTTTGAGTGCAGTGCAGCGTGTGCTTGGCTTGGGTGGGTGTATGTGTGTGTTTGTGTGTGTGTGTGTGTGTGTGTGTGTGTGTGTGTGTGTGAGTGCAGTTTGTAATCCTGTAATTATGTAGTTGTTACTGAAAAACGAAACGACAGCGTGTTGCAGGCAGGCACAGTGCCACACACACACACACACACACACACACACACACAGTATACCTCATCTGATGACTGCTCTCTTTCTGTCTCTTTCTCACTGTCGCTCTCCCGGTTAGCACGCTACTTATTGATGTAATTGTTGTGGCTGTTGTTGCATGTTGAACGAAGCACTTGCAACGTGCATTAAACGAAAAATATAAATTACTTTAATGAACTTTACAAATTCGCATGCGCGCCCGGAAATGCGCTTCACATTTCCGCTGCTGCCACACACACGCACACACACACGCACACACACACGCACACACACACGCACACACACACACAGACCGCACCTTAACCACAACAACAACAGCAAGAAGAAGAAGAGCAACCTACAAACGAGCACAAATGCTGTGATTAGTATGCTTTGTTGTAGCCGTTGATGAATGTTGTGTTGCGGCTTTTAAAATGTTGAAAAATGCCAAAAATGCCACACACACATACACACACACACACATACAGAGATAGTTGTTTGGTTTTGGTTTTACAGACATCTTTTTGGTAGCTAAGCCAAAAGTATTTAGAGATTTTGTTTCATTTGGGAGCGGAGGTGTACACTTACTCCAACCGGGTGCTGGCACAATCAGACCAGTTATCATCTCCTCGCTCATCACTGGCGGATCTGTGGGCGGCGGCGGGCACACCAGGGAATCAATCATATCATCTGTTACTCGCATGATACCCACTAGATCTGGCGGCTCGGTACGCGAAGAGCTGCAACAAAAAAAAAGGACAAAAGTTTTTTAAATAGAAATTAACATAAATTTTATTAGATTTCATTTTTTGGTTCGGTTCAGTTTTGGGTTTGCCTTCCTCTTTAAAGCAAACACCTGGCTGACCTTTTTCTATGTCAGTGGCAAAAGATGCGGAAAAATGCTCTCCAACGTGCATAATTTGAATGGGATTTACATGGGGGATGGTTGAGGGGGGTGGTCGTTGGGAATGGGTTACAGTTTGTTGCCTCGCAAACGCTTAGCACAAAAGCCACAGCGGCCATAAAGAGCAGCTAATTAGGCTATCAAAATGCCTGGTCCTGAGACTGAGCCATAGCCATAGCCATAGCCGTAACCGTAGCCATAGCCTACGCCCGTAGCAGGGTCGCAGCAGCCAAACGGAACAAGTGTTCAAACCATGCCCCTTCCCTTGTCCCTTGTCCCTAGTCTAACCAATGCTGCCCAAAACCCGCACTGCGGCTTCAGTTTTTGTTGCTTTTGACTTTGGCATGAAAAACGAAATATTGAAAGACTGCAAAATTGTTAGTCGCTGCCAATTTTTCCGTACTAAATTTCACATTTTTGATTTGTTGCGAAACAAACTTTGTTAGCAGTGTGTGTATGTATGTATGTATGTATGTATGTGTATATTTTTATTTGCCAGCCTCAGCACTTTTTGGCAGCGCCATTGGTCAGCTTTATCAAAAATTTGCAAAAGCTACTCAAACGTTGACATTTTTTGTATGCTTTTCATTTGTTTGTTTATTTTTTAAAGTTTGATGTTTGCGAAATTCAATTTTCAACTAGGCTTTGGCTTTAGAATTTTTGGGTCCTTTACAATTATCAAATATTGTGCATATATACATACATATATACGAGGCACAAATTGGTATCTTTTGCACAATGTCTATACATAGGTCAGTAACTATTGAGAGTGCTCGAAAGTCATTATTAAATACTCCACACAAAATGTCTATTTATTTTTTCGAGTGTGGAACACATCAGGAGCTGTCAGAAAAACGTTTAAATATAAGGCTGAAAGGGAACTCTCAAAATCAAAAACTGGGGTAAAAGGACTATTTTCTATATTTTTATATATATTAAGAGAGCATTGGATTTTTCGCAGGAATTAAATTTTTGCGCTTTAGTTTGTTAAATTTTGTAGTAGAGAAATTTTGATTTAAGTTTTTTTGTCTTACAAATTAAGTTATCATCCTGCTTTAAGCTTGAAAGCACTTTGTAAGATATGTAAAAAATGAAAACTATAATTATAATTTTTCTAAAGAAACTTTTCAGTTCACTTTTCATTTTCTTTTGATTTTCAGTCACTACAAAAATATTAGAGTTTCCACTGCTGACTGCATTTCTTTGCTGGCAAATGAAATTCTAAAGAAAAATCTAAACTAAACTAAACTAATATGTTGAGTACTTTTCCACTCTGTTAATTTTCCCAAGAGTGAATAGAAATACCGAATATCAAATTTACGTGCACATATCCTTAAGTTTAGAGGGAGATATATAATAATATTGTGGCACTGTAATACAACATGTGGCAAAGGTAAGCCACACATCCTGTATTTGAATACTGTACTGATAATATGAAGGACTTGCAAATCCCCAGTCCGTATGAGCTAATGTTTAATTTATTTACGGACAATGGTAGTGTGTGGAGTGTGGTTGTTGTTGCAGCTGATCAAGTGAGGCACGAAAATAGTGATAAATTCTATTGTAGTAGGCATAACAATTGACAGCCGGCAACTAAAATAGTTAATTAATCTGGGTATCTGGTTAAACAATGCCGTCCCAAATGCAAATACGACAATGGCAGAACGTGTATTTTCAATAGAAATGGCTTTGGGGTAAATTAGGGGGAAAGGGGTAACGGTAACAGCGTTATGCAAGACAGCAACTGTGATTGTTGTTGCAGCAAATGGTTGCACTTAGCTTGCTGCTAACAGATGTTTGCTGAACGTGCGAGATAGTTAAACAATTGACAGGGAGATGGACAGACAGGCTGGCAGACAGACAGACAGACAGCTTGGATAGGCAGGACTAAGAAGGACTTACCGCATCATCATGCTCAGCGATTGCTCCTCCTGCAGCACACTCTCCAAGTACATCATATCTAGATCAGATACAATCGCACCATTGATGACCATTATTTCGTCTCCTTTGATAATGCCTGCAACAGACAGAGAAAGAAAATCGAGTTAGAAGCGAGTTACAGTTTATTTATTATGTTAACTATTGTAAAATATACATATGCATATAAACTATGCAAACAGACAATGAAAGGAGTCCCGTTTTACAGTCCATCAGTCGGGCTAAATGTAGTAAGCGTTTTGTTATTGTGTGTTGCAAGTTGTGTGGGGGCAGTCTGCAGTCTGGCAGCATGAACTGGAGGCGGGACAATCACATCTTTTGGTAAGATAAGCGGCCATGTCTTTTCGCAGAGCGATAAGAACAATAACAACAGCATTGTGGCTTCTACATTGTTCAAGCGCCACGTTGCCAGTTTTGCGTCTAGCAGCTTTGGCCGTTTTCTAGCTCATGCCTCTGTGTGTGGCAAGTGTGTGTGTGTGTGTGTGTGTGTGTCTTTTCTACAACATTTATTTCGACCAGGCAGCTTTGCTTGTTTGCTGCTTGGTTTCCCTTTTTTGTTTTGTTGCACGTTATCATTATTGTTGCAGACTGCATTTGCTTCGCACAGCAACTTCGACGGATATGCATATATTTGTGTGTGTGTGTGTGTGTGTGTGTTGGTGTGTTGGAGTGTGTGTGGGTTGTTATCTGCCTGACAGTTGTGTATTTTATGCAAGACTGTGGCGCACCTTGAACCAGTTGCTAGTAAGCAACCAGCCAACCAACTCAGCCAGCAGCACCTCATGCAACATTTTTTGCATTTGTTACAATTTCAAATGGATTTTTCATTTTTGGTTTTCTTTTTTTTTTTTTTTGGTTATTTTATTTTTGGAAGGATGCGTTACGTTTGCGTTTACGTTTCGTTACGTTCTGCTGTGGATTACTTGGCTTTAGCTTTGGCAGCATATGCATTAGACAAATATCTACTCGACTTGCTATTTATTTTGTTTATTTTGCGGTTGCTCTTTTTCCATCTCAGTTTTCCCATCTTTTCCCTTTTTTCATTTTATTTGATTGTGTTTTCTGTTTTTTCCTTTTTTTTTTTGGCTGAGTTGTCAACAGCTTTGTTCTTGGCTTAAGCAAATTGTTATTTCTTGTTTGCCAAATACTTTGCCACGCTTGTTTTTCAACACTCGAGTGTGTGCGGCATGCAACCGTTGTGCACATGCTGCCAACAGCAGTAACTTTAGCAGCATCTGCTGCATTTGTGGCCATCATTATTATGGATGACTTTATGGCTGCTCGACTGCCACTGTTTGTTAACTTGAAAAAGCCAGGCAAACAGGCGCCGAGAGAGAGCTGAAAGTTCCCCCCCGTTGCAAGTTGATGAAAGTGTTGCTTTAAGCCAATGTGGCAATCGATTTAAGACACAATTTGTGCATTCATTAAAGTGCTGCACTTTTGGGGTTTTCAGAAAAGTGGGCAGCCACAGCATTTGCATTTGCATTTACAGTACAGTTTGTTGAAAGTGCTGCATTTGTGGTTTTATTTGTTTTTGTTTGGTGCCCCAATCTGGTCAGCAACTGCCTTGGCCAGCTCATGCCCAGCTTTGTTTTGTGGTGGCCATTAAATTGGTCTTTGGCACTTGCTAATAGGCATTCAATTCAATTGCACACAGATGTCGCAGTTGTCGCAGATGTCGCACAACTTTAAGTTTCAACATTACATTTGAATTGGATTGCTTAATTTATGCAGACGCACGACGCACGAGGCACACCATTCCACTTCCATGGAAATTTCATTCATTCATTCCACCCCCAATGGGATATCTCATATCCTTGCTGGATATCCTTGAATAGTATTCTGTCGCACAGTTTTTGCTTTTTATTATGTATGCATTTGCAGATCGTAGTAATCGTATGTTATCGATTGCTTTTAATTACAATTAGAATGCGACAATGCGTATTCTGATTTATTGTTATGTAACTGGCATTTTTCACAACAGCTTTTCCCTGACTGAATTTTGCAAGTTTCACAAAATTTAACATGAGTTCATTTTGCCTGCTGCTTTTTCCAATAATTATGCGCTGCCCCAAAAGTAACTTCAAATAATAATTACACTTTGATTATCCAAACTTCTCAACTTTCTGTTACATTAACGCACCTGAATTGAAATGCAGTTCAGCGAACAATTAAAAAAAGGACGAATAGAATGGAAGGTCATTAGCAAATCTGGCACTTACTACACCACTTTATTCGCTGCTCATTAAATTCAACACCCTGGCAAAAACTTGTCCAGTGGCATTGTTAATGCAGTTTAAAGCCACCAAAAAAAAAAAGCGTAGAAAAACTCAGCAAATTATAAACTAACCGCCAATGGCAGGGCTAACTTTTAAAGGAGTTGCGAATAGGTGGGATTCGGAAGGGATGGGGTTAGAAGTGGTGTGGACCAGCAACCAACACTTAATGTCTCAGTTTTTGCCAGCGGTTTTCGTTCGCATTGTTTCCTGGAGTTTTTGATTCGTTGTCGTCAACGTCCTTAATGAGGTTTCCGCTGCGCAATTTTCTTTCAGGTTCATCACTTTTGCAAGTGCAGACATTGCAGTTTCCCATTTCTTTATTATTATTTTGCTTCTTCTTTCTTCGTATTTTTGGCTTGGCAACACCTGGTGGGCAGATAAGGTAGTTGGCCCACTGTCAACAGCAGGCGACATAATTTAAAGCGCTGCTCTAGTGGCATTTCGACTACAAGCACTTGACTGCTGGCTGCTCCCTTCAGTCTGTTGCCCCTCCAGGGTGGATGCAAATGCCAACTTAAGTTGATTTTAAGTGATAGGAAAACAACAGGAAGGGGGCGCGCTGTGGGACGGGGTAAGAAACAAGAAACGAGAGAAATAAGATGACGCCCGAAAAGCCTTTAAGGACTCAACATGGCGCTATGGCCCTGTGGCTGCCATTACAGGTGCACACACACACACACCAGCTCACTTACACACACACACACACACACGCACACATGCACATAGAGAGTGGAACTTCGAGTGCTGATCTCTGCTCGGTGGCAAGCGCTGACTGTTGAGTTTTTATAAAGATGCAGTTGCAGTTGCAGTTGCAGTAGCTGGCCCCGAGGAGCTGCTTTTCAAACTCGCTGCTGCTGCTGCTGCTGCTGCTCACTCCAGTTCTCAACTGTAGTAGAGCTCCAGTGCTTGAATGTGCTCGCTCCACTTGACTCTCGTCTATGCAACCTCAAGCTTTTTTGTGACATAAAAGTGAAAAGCATTTAAATATGAAAGAAGCGCAGTTCTCTGCCACACACAGTAAAAGCGCATGCCCCCAACTCTAGTCGAGTGGTTCGTGCCACTTGATAATATTCTTCTGGCAAACATTGTTTCAGTCTCGAACAACTCAGGTAAATCGCTTGACTCACATAGTTGGCTTCTGGCTGCTGGCTGCTGTTTTTAATTCATGATTCCCAATGGCCATTTGGCATTTTTGTGTCATAAATTCCAAATTGCAATTGTAAGTAAAATTGTGCGAATTTCGCTGAGCTAAGCAGCTGTGCAACTTGCAACTTGCAACTTGCAACTTGCAGTGTTATATACCACCACTTCGAGTGGCTACTTACCATTGTGCATGGCCACACTTTTGTCCTCGACGCGACTCACATAGCAGCAGAGTTCGTCCTGCCGTTCGGCGTTTTCGATCAGCTCCGCCTCAACGGAGAATCCCCACATTTGCTCCAAAGTGGTGCGCTGCAGCTCCACCTGGTACAGTATTTTCATGCAGACCTCCACAAATTCGTGATTATGTAGCTGTGGGTTAAAAGTACACGGAAAAATTAGCAAAAAGACACAATGTAAAAAATCAGCCAAAAAGGTCGTTGTTTTTTTTTGTTTTTTACCATTTCTCTTTGGTTATTTTTGTTGCTGTTATTTTTTTTTCATTTTTAGCCAGTTTCAATAAATTTTGCGGACCGAGAGTGGTTTTAATTCGCAATTTATTGAGCAGCCAAAAAGTTTCGTACAGCTGCACTTTTGACCTGGCAATATTTACAGCTTGTTGTTCCGCCAAAACTTTTTTTCCCGGAGTTCAACTAGCAGTTTTGTTGAAGCACTTTGTTACCGGCTGGTTACTGGTTTCTGGTGGGGCGCTGACTTGGCAGTTTGAGAAATGGCATCCTTAGACTAATCGTCTGCTAAGTGGCCACGTGGAAGGCAGACAACGACAAGTGCTAATAGCTTGTGGTTTACACAAAACTGCGATTACATAAATCATATGCAGCGAGTATTTGACAGCTAACGGTATTTATGTATTTTAAATACGATTTAATTATTCAATTGTTTGAATTGAGCATTCATTTAGTTAAATGCTTGTCTAAAAAACACATTTATTCCACTGACAATTTAATTGTTGTGACCACACATTTCAATTAGTCGTGCTGTAATTGTCGGTGTCATTTTAACAGATTGCGCCACATAATTTTTTATATTTACTCAATTATTTAAATATTTACTCAGCAATAATTGTGAATATGATTTGAGTGTTGTTCCCCAAACAAATCGGACTGAATCCTTTTGAATTTGCTCTCATTTCCTGTTCACAGAAAGAACTGAACCCCTTAATTGCCCTTAATTTTGAAGAAATAACAAACACATGCGCAAAGTTCAAAGTTCAATCGAAATTGCCACCCACCCACACACAGACACACACACACACGAGTGTGCTCTTGAGTTGGCTGGGGTGGCAATTGTATAGGTATGGGTAACTTACATAATTTTCAATCAGATCATTGCGATGTGGCACAAAGTAATTGTGATCCTCCATGTCACGTCGCTTCTTGACGCGCACAAAGTGCTCCATGGGATTGAGGTTGCGACGGGCGCAGGCGCTGGCAAGGAATTCCTCGACAGACATCGCGTCACGTAGATAAACTGTCGAGTAAGCATTGTCGGGCATTGCAACTTTGAAGGTTTTTTCCGGCTCGTCACGTGAATTCATCTGGAAAAAGGCAGAAAATTCGATTGGATAAACAGGCGAACCAGACGAACACACACACACACACACACACACAGGCAATGTCATTAAGGTTGTTGTTGCCGCACAGCACAGCACACACACACACATACAAACACGGAAGTGAAAATTGAAAAATAGCAAAAACACATTTCTACCCCAGCAAATGTAATGAAAAACGTCAGCGGCAGGCAGTCAGTCGACAGTCAACGGACTCTGACAGACGACAGACACCAGTTTGAAGAAAACTCAGTTAAAATGCTTAACGGCATCATCATCGTCGAGCTCCAACTAAAGGGGTTAACTCCAGAGTCGGCGCTGGAGCTGGTGTTGGAGCTGGAGCTGGAGACGCGTTGCAGCTGAACAGCTCACAGTTTTGGCCAACTGGTAAACGAATCAGGCACGCCCAGCTGCCAGTTGTTGCCAGCTGAAAATTGCATTTGTATTGGCAGCCATCGACGATGGTTTTGCTGGATGACTAACTTTGGCTGAAGCTGCCGCCCCGAGGCAAGCTACACAGGTGTAATGCATATACACACACAAACACGCACACACACACACACACACGACAACACCCTCAAATGTTGGTTGTGTGCAGTTGACTACTTTCACGACAATTGAATTAGTTTGGCAGTTACAAAACTGACACACACACACACACACACACACACACAGCATGCACACATTTGCATGTACATCCGTCAGACTTGCCACACATGTGCAGCTGCAAAAAAGAATCTTCGCATTGCATAACAATTGGGTATCGTTGGCATCCTTTGCGCATATACAGATATATATATACATACATACATATATATATATATATATATATGTTGTGTACATGTTTATTACGGCACATATCGGTTGCAAAGTCATTATGCCACAGCGAAATCAATAATACATATGTAATGCAATGCAATTTTTGGGTGTCAACTTCATATTCATGACTCAGGCAGCCAAAATGGAAATGAATTTATTTTTACTCCTTTTGCTGTACTTTGTTGTGCTCTGTTTGCCCCCGCTGCGAACGTGCCTCAGCATATCGGAGGCAACAATTGCAGAAATTGCATATTATTGCCATAATCAAGTTGTATTATTCCGCCGCTTGACTTCCATATATTTCTTAAACGTTAATGAAAATATTGTCAGCTCTTAAGTGTTGTGGAAATGATGAAAATCTTCATCGAGGGGCTGTCGATTATTGGGCTTTAACTGCTTAATGCCGCAATGAGTGGCAGGCACCCGGTTTGAGACCGCTTTGTCAAGTCAATTTGAAGTTTTCGCTTTGTTGCGTAATTCAATTTGGTGTTAACGTTACTCGTCGGGTCACTACTGCAACTACTATTGGCCAATTAAATGCGTCGTGGCAAAAATGATTTAAAGGCCTCTTTCCACCGACTTTTTGCGGCTCAGCTGACAGTTTGCCGTTGGCAGTTCGCAGTTCGCAGTTCGCAGTTCGCAGTTTGCAGCTCGATAATTGCCAGTTTGGAGTCGCAACGGGCGATGGTGGGACACCTTTAATTTGATTTGATTTCATTTTCAATTGCAATTGCAATTGCTGCATTGCAGCTGACATGCTGGCTACATGAAAGCCACATCACACACTCACACACACACACTTCACACACCCACACACACTTCACACACCCACAACCTACACACATCCCTACGTATTAAGCTGAGTTGACTGCGCAAAACTATCAAGCAAATCAAATGTACATTTTCCAAATTCATTGAATTTTCAGTGCCACATTTGCAACACCAAAAAAAAAGAGGAGATGTTTTTCTTTTTGCGTTAGTAACGGTTTATATTTCTATTTATGTTTCGTTCGCTTGTTTTTGCCATGCATATTTTTGGCTTCACTTGCGACGTCGACTGCGACTGCGATTGCGGCAGCGACAGCGACAGCGACTGCGACTGCGACCGTAACTGCGGCTGCAATTGTGCAGCGTCGGCAAATTTAATTGGAAATGAAGTGTGTACGCCTCTGTGCACATGTGTGTGTGTGTGTGTGTGTGTGTGTGTGTGGTGTACAAGATTATTTTGCCAATAATCGAAACAAATTGAATTTATTAAATGAATTTCATTAAAAACATGAGTTACAAGCTGCCAACTCTAATTGAAGTTTATCAAACACGTAACGAGCCCCAAAATAAAGCAACGCAAAACACATGAATAAATCGCTAAACTCATGAGGCTAATAAAATAAATCGGAGTCTACCAAAACTAGGCTTATTCAGTGCGTAACAAATTGCATAACACATTCATTCTATCCATTAAAAACCTCAACCGCACAGATCTCAACACGACTTCGAGTATTCATTTCTGCAAATTGACTTTATTGCTTTTATATATTTTTAATACTTTTTTGATTTCATGCTGCGTTTACATTGTGAACCTTGCAACTGGAAAGTGCCTGCAACCTGGAAAGTGCCTGCAACCTGGAAAGTGCCTGCAACCTGGAAAGTGCCTGCAACTGAAAAGTGATTGCATGCAATCTTCAGTGAATTGTGCAAATTAATATTTATTTTTATTTTTTTTTTTTTTTATGTAAGGTAAGCGAATATTCATTGAAATTGAAAATTCAGTATTGACTCATTGGACTATTAAGTGAAATACTGTGTAAGCAATGAGTGAAATGCTTTTAGTTTGAGATACATTTGTAAATTGTAAACTGTTTTAAATATTTGCGTGATTTGCGTGCGTTTGTTTGGTACATCGAGATAAGCTTGGCTATTTGCAACGAGCTGCGTATTTTATGCAAATATTTTTAGAACTTTGGATTATTATTATTTTTCATTTTTTTTTTATTATATTTTGTGCTTGTGCCATTTGCCTAATGGCTTTCGTGGCTATCTAAAGAATCTGGCTAACATTTACTGTTCTTTTTTTTTGCGGAGGCTTCATAAATTTGTTTTTGTAATTCCTAATGGCCATTAAATTTAAATTATAAGTGGAGCGCACAACAATAATAAAAACAAGAAGACAATATGGAAAAAAAAATACGCGGCTCTGACCACCATAGAATTATGTCTGTACAGGAACATACATTAGAGGACTCTGCGGTGGACTTGGCAACTCTGGCGACACATTTGGCCGTTCAACTGCGCATTAGCGCTCAATTTGGCTTTTAATGCCGTTTCCGCTGCCTTAAATATAAATTCAATTATTTAAACATATACACACACGCACACACTCACACTCGCACACACACACAAACACACGCACACACACACATTACAAAAGCCGAGCCATAACATTGGAAACACCCAGTGTTGACAACAGTTGCGCCATAAAATCGATTCAAAATTGATATAATTTTATTACGCGAACGAGCCCCGGGCTGAGAATCGTATGTATTTTGGACTCACCTGCATGGAGCGGCGACTGGAGCCGCTATTGGAGCGGGATAACATCGGAGGTCGTCGCTTGGTAGCCCCACGTCCGGCCAACAGATTATTGAGCAGCGATGGCGACCGGGCGCAGATGAATGCATGGAATGATGAGACCGTAAACACTCCCAGCTTATTTAAGGTGTTCTTTGTGGGACGCGACACGTGTGTGAGGAGTGACTGCAAAAGAAAGAAAGAGATATAATTAAGCATTAAGATACACTTTCAGATTGTTCTTAATGAATTTTACTTGAAATCTTTAATAGATAAATAAGAAGAGTTAATTATAAATCCGCAGCTGATGAGTCGTTAAAGGATGCTTATAAATAGACCAAGGAGGAAAGTAAACCTACAACTTTATGAGTGTTTCTGATTTAGATTGAACCCGTGTTTAAACTGTTCAAGACAGGTGGCTGCAACAAGCAAGTTAAAAGTGGAAAACCGCTCAAAGAGCAACTGGGAGATTCATTTTGGTCAGCTCGACTGATATGACATAATTAATTTCATCATACATACATATATACAAACACTACTGCAAAAAGCACATTAAGTGCCGTGTATATGTATGTATGTGTGTGTGTGTGTGTGTGTGTGTGTGTATGCCTGGGTTTTGCAAGTGTGCTGTGTAAATAGCCTCCGGTGCATGCACTTTCTCGTGTAAGTGGTGCCTCTGAAGTTGTTTGAGTTTTGCGGTTATTAATAATAAATGTGGCTGCTCTTTATGCGAGTTGTGTTGAGTTGAAAGCACTACTGCAGTTACTGCCACTGCTACCACCCCCCCCCCCCCACCCTCCTATCCACTATCCACTTACTACCAAGCAATCCCCACACCGCTGCAATCAACAAGCCATAAAAAGCGCAATTAACTTGCAACCCTTTTTCGTCACCCATCAACTTGGCCTCGAAAATCTTCTTAATGCAGTACAAAGTTCGAGCAGCTCTTTTCCTTAAGCATCTTCGTCTTGACGTTGATGTTCTTGTTGTTGTTGTTGTTGTTGTTGTTATTGTTGTTGTTGCTAGTTTTGTGTAATGACTGCAGTTGCGAGCCAAAAGCAGCTGTTGACCCTTTAAGCTGCAGCTATTTTTGAAAACGCTTAAATTGTGTTATGGAAATTAACGTTACACATCTTTGGTGCTCTCAACTACATAGTTTGAGCAATTGCGAAATTGCGTTCCAGTCATTGTGGAAAGCAATTAAAGACAACAGGGCCAAAAGCTTTTAGACCAAGAGCCTCTTTGAGACCTTAATTTGGGGCATTATTAAACCTGGAGTTGTCTTGATAATCTCCTTTATGGCTCTTTCTGATGTTTCACAAGGGTTTTTGCGTTATGCTTTCGGCTTAGGGATTTTTTAATCAATCTCAGCTCTTTTTGTTGTATTGTGTGATTTTTAAGCAGATTATGACAAGACTTGCTTTTGATTAGGCATTTATTGAAGGTTGGGGGCTTTTGTTTTCTGGTTACTCATTGTTATCTATGCATATGGGATTAAAAGAGCACAACACTGAGTGGGAGGGTAAACTTAATTAAATTGCAATTGAAACTGGGAAAGAGTCGTATCTGAAATGTCGTGTTAAAAAAAAAAACTAAATTTGGGATTAAATAATACTCTGCACACTACATAACTTCATTCATTCATAAAATATTCCCTATTCTGCACACAACATAACTTCATTCATTCATAAAATATTCCCAGTCTCGGTCAAAACCATTTTGAATACTTTGTCATTTAATAACATAATGTATGCTCTTAACTTTTCGAATAGTCTCACATTCTCTGAAGGAGGGAGGTAATAAATAGACTCCTCAGTATTCTTGCCTGGGTCGTTATGCGCTTACTTTGAGCACAACCTGTTACTGGCCCAAGTTGATCCTGTTATCCTGTGCACTTGACAACTACTTTGCATTGAATAGCAGTTTCAGGTACGCAGTTTATCACCACTCACTCAGGATACAGCTGAATGGGGACAGGAGACAGAAGGTAGGAAGGTAGGAAGGTAGACAGGGGGCAGGACCATCAGCGTCAGCAGCTAAGTAATTCAAATTGACGCAATCTCAGTCACGTAATGTGAACTTTCTGTGGCTTCCGTTAGGTAAAACAAATTGCGTCAATTGCCATTTGCCATTACGAGCCACGCCCATTGGCGGCGTAGGGCGGGCGTTGGCGTTGTAATAGTATAATATAACTCACCTTTGGATTGGGTAACTCGCCGCTTTGGAGCGAGGCCATATAGCAACGTAGTCGGAACTGTTCGCAGTGCAGACGCTCCAGATTCTCCTCCCATTGCAAAATCTGTGCCTGAATTTGATGGCGTGTCTCCTGATCGGTGACAACTGATTGCTGCAGCTCAGCCATGTGCTTCAGCTTGTGATCCTGCAAATAGAAAAAAAAACGGAGAAAAAATACAGACATTAGGCAAAAACTATACACATGAGCTTATGCGTGTTTGTGTGTGTGCGTGTGTGTGTGTGTGTATGGATTTGTGGGGCAAGGATGCGGCAGTGTCGCACTCGTGACGGTTATCAAAGCATCTCTGGCATGGCATCATTAGCATTTCATTGCAGTGCCACAGCAGCAACTATTTCTTGTGGTTGTGGTTGTTGTTGTTACTGCTGCTGCTGCTGCCATTTGACGAAAATACATAAATCACGCGTCATGTGCAGCAGCATTTTTCGTTGCCGCAGTTCAAATATCTCTGACCCTTCCCCTTCCAACACATACCCCACACAATTCTGCTGTAACCCTGTAGCTCCTTTTGCTGCTGAAGTGCGTTGGCAATGCACCAAGTTTGGCACAACAACACACACACACACACACCCACATTGAGAGAGACTGTGGCATCGTTAGTCATACACACGCACACAGACATGCACACGCACACATATGCAACACATGCCCCTGTTTTCATTACAAATAACGTTTGACTTCCGCCGCAGCGCGTTCCATCAGCAACAGCAGCAGCAGCAGCAGGAGGAATATCAGGATACGATTCCTAGTTGCGCACTCGCTTCACTACTTTATGCCTCCACTTTCCCCACCCACCGCATACGCACCCCTCAGCCCGCTCAGTCCCGCTCCCAGTGGCATTGCAATCCCACTTTCACGTGCATTTCTACACGCTTGCATAGATTTCATGGAGCACGTGATTGTTTCATTTTGGTTGCTAGATTTTTTTCCACTTTGCAGTCGCGACTGCTGCTGCTGCTGCTGCTGCTGCTCTTGTTGTTGTTGTTGTTTTTGTTGTTGCTGTTGCTGTTGCATCCAGCCCGTGTAAGCTGACAATTATTTGCAGATGCCTCCGCTGTTGCTGCAGTGGCGGATACGATGGGCGTAGCCGTGGCAACAACAACCTGAATAGGCACTTTCGATGTTCGACATTTTAATGAATGTTTACACATAAACAGCAGCAGCAGCCACCGCGTTAACACACACACACACACACACACACATACACCTATGTATGCAAATGTATTTGTTTGCCGGCTTATTCAGGTGTCTGCGTAAGCGCATTGTGTGCGTGTGTGTGTGTGTGTGTGTGTGTGAGGAGGCACGATACTTGTCAGCTTATGTGTTGCTGTTGAGCCTCGCCATTGTTTATTTTACGTGAAATAAATCATATTTGGTGAATTTGATTTTACAAATTCACAACAAAGGCAAATACAAAAAAAAGAAGACTTAGTATAAAAACCATATGCAATGGAGAAAAGCACGTAGCTCATAGGTTCATATGTGTCTATTAAGTAAATTATAATTATATATCTGCTAGAAGTTAATTAATAAGTAACCTCAGAGTAATAGTAGAAAGGAATTAATTGAATATTCCCAATAGATTTGGTCATTTAATTATCAACTCCAAGTTAAATACGGCAATCGAGTGGCCATCTTTTCAAGTAATGTTTGTTCTCTCCACCGATCCATTGACTCCCAAATAGCATGTTGTAAACATTGCAACATTAAACTCCCATCCCACCACAGAAAAAGCCATTTCCAATGAGAGGCACACATAAAAGCACAGCGCTGCTTGTTGTCAATTTAACGAGCAGAAAGAACAATAATTTAATGATTGTACTTTATGTGCTTGCCACTTCACAAATAATGCTTGCAACAAGAAGTACACATGCTTAACTGGTTGCTGCATTAATTTTCTTACAGTTGCAAGCACTCTCACAAGAAAAGGGATAATTAACAGCAGGAGACACGTAGAGAGAGTTAGGGAAAGTAGGAGAAAGTTAGATTGGCGTTATTTGACAATGATAATTGGCAGGCAAAACATTTGCTAAGTGAATTTTGTAATTATTTACGGTCAAAATAACTGGTCAACTGCCTGTGCTGACCAAGAATCCACACACACACACACACACACACACACACGTCTAAAATTATATGGCTACATAAATACAATCCAAGCACGTGATGAGGCTAGAATGAACAGAGGCATTAATCGTGAGGTCGGAAATTGTACATTGTTTGTTTGTTGTTTGTCTGTTTGTCTGTTTGTTTGTTTGTTGCTGCTGTCACGTTGTGCACTTCATGGCTTAATGGCTTCAATGTTAATTGCCATGTAATTGCATGTGATTGCAATGTAAATCTGCGTGATATGATTATTATCAAACTGAAAATCGATTTGTTTTTATTAAATTACAGTTCTTGTGTCCTTGTTGCAAAGACCACCAGCAGTTGTTGTGTTGGTGCAACTTTTCCAAGTTATCTAAGCCAAAATCAAAACTATAATTTAATATTTTATAAATGTGTCGGTTCACTTAAATAAAATATTAAATTGTGTTATTTTTGCTCTCGATCTCAGTTGTTTTTTTCTTCTTCTTTGTGATTCATTTGTGGCAAACATGCAATGCAAGCATTTGTGGCAACTATCTCAACTCGAAATGTTTGACATTTTCTAACAACTACACGCTATTACTATTACTGAGGGGTCAAGCTAATATATACATATATATATATATATATATATGTATATATATATATATAAGTTAACAATAAAGTACTCGCTCCCGTCTGGACCACATTTGGCTGATGGAGCACCCTCGTCATGTCGTACTCAGCGGTTAGCGACACTTGGTCACACTGGTGTTCCTTGGGTGTGGATTGATCTTTCTTTTCAATCGATTCAATCTTCAGTTCTTATAAACATTTCCTTACTTAATACTACTCCACATTAAATAATCCTTGCTGTAGAACTTGCATTTATTTATATTTTGCATTAATTTGCCACAAATTATCAATTTAAAAAAGTTGATAAAACTCGTGATCGCTCAAGTGATACGATGAATTAGAAATCTAAAATAAAAAATATATAAACTCTTATATGTAATTTTAATTTTATTTTAAATTTAATTTAATGCAAATTTTTAATTTTTGTAGTTTTGGTGCCGATTGACTTTAGTTGACAATAAATAAATAAATAAATAAAATCGTGATTAATTACACATCTTAATAATTAATTACACAACTGAATAATTTACATAAATGTATAAGACAAATATATTTTTGATAAATATAGCTTATAATAAATATGTCAATAGAGCTTTAAGTTTAAATAAAAAACCTACACTGAATAATTTATATATATATATGTATGTATATAAATTTGTTTTCTACTGTGGCCTATGCCAGCTGGCAAGCAATTTGGACTGTTATCTCAATTCCCCACTTAATGGCAATATTATTATTGGTAGGTTGGTGTCTTTGCCTTTGGTGTGTGGTTTTTGTCCAATGCCCATTGCTCTTTGCTTGGTTTGGTTTTGTTGTGAGCACCGCTGTGGTTCAGTGCCAGTTGCTTCAGTTGCTCCAGTTGCTTCTGTGTGTGTTGGTTTGTCTGTTGCGCTTTCATTAAGCGTCACTCGTGTACGGCTCCCCATGCGCACATTTGTGAGCTGCAGTGGGGCAGCCACGGGCTCAAGTAGGCGAACTGTAGTTGAAGTTGTTAGTAGATGCTTTGCTGCTCTCCGCTGACTCCGGCTCCTGCTCCGGCTCCGGCTCCGGCTCTGACTCTGTATCTGGCATTGCCATTGCCGTTCTTGTTGTCGCCATTGTCGTACTGTCATTTCCGCTTCCTCAGTTTGTCTGCCAGTCTGCCAGTCTGCCTGCCTCACTAAAGTTAAGTTGAGTTCAGTTCAGTTGAGCTGAGCTGTGCTGAGTTGAGTTGAGTTGAGTTCATGGTGCGTTCTGTGTTCGGTGTCCTGTGTTCTGTGTTCTGTGCTCTGTTGCTGTGATATATGTGTGTTTACCCCGGGAGTACAATTAAAAAATACATTTTTGCTATTGTTGTCAGCGTCATCGTCATCGTTGTCAGCGTCATCGTCAGCGTCAGCCTCGCATGACAAGCCAAAGATGCCGCAAATAGCAAAACCACAGTAACCGCAAACCACAACACAACAACAACAAAATCAGCAACTATAATAACAAACAACAATAATAACCACCTACACACTCACACACACACACACACTCACAACAGCAACAAGCGAGGGCAACTACGAGTAAAATAATAATAACACCCCAACAATAAAGCGCTGCCTGGCAAAAGGACTCGTGACGGGTATCAGTTTTGCTGCTGCTAATGGCCTCGTCCTTCGATAAGTCAACTGCTCGCACCTCTCTTTCTCTCAATTACTCCTTTTCTCTTTCCCTCTATAAATATTATATTTTATATATATATATATTATGTTCTTTTGCCAGAAGAGACAATACCGATCAATTAATACAGCTGCCACCCTTTCAGCTTTAGTTACTCAACTCAACTGTTTGCCTGCAACAGACAGCAGCACCAGTTGCAACAGCAACAACAACAACAACAAAGAAGAGTGTCCAGCGATAAAGATAAAGATACAACCAGTAACAGTGCTTAACTAGAAAAGGCTCAACCAGAAGTTACTCTATTCTTGGCTCTGCTCTGCCCCATCGTAAATTTCTACTTTATTGTATATTAAAAATAATTATATATTGTTTAATTATAAAAATACACATAACATTTGCCCATCTGGATGAGTTACACTTTTTAATCATTTTTTTAATGAGTATCGGGTGTAAAAATAGTGTCAAAGTTGAAGTTGTCTGCAACACTGCGAATTTTAAATGAACTACAGCTCAGTTAACCTTTTGGTTGAACTTTTGACTTTGCTGTCGCTGGCTGGTGGTGCATTAAATACCAGCTCCACCAGCTCCACCAGCACTCACAAAAAGTCAAATGTGAGAACGACCACAAAATGTGGGTGGTGCAAGGGTGCAAATTGTCAACAAAAGGCCTGCAAATTGTACGTGGGCAAATCGTGTGTGTGTGTGTGTGTGTGTGCACATGTCCTGCATAAATGCTGACCACAAAATGATGCCACATTATATAACGAGCGTATGTGTGTGTGTGTGTGTGTGTGTATGTGGATATGGGGTTTTGCGGTATAGGTGGTGCGTGAAACAAACTAAGCCTAAGCCCAAAAACTGCCGCCTGTTTGTGCTTGTGGCCAGAGTGGCTGACTTGTATGTGTCCGAGTGTGTGTGTGTGTGTTGGCCATTTGCTATTTCTTTTTCCCCGGCCACAGCTATTGCTGTTGACAATTGAATTTGAATTTGGCAGCGTGGTAGTAGTGGAAAATGCCACGCCCACATGCCAGATGCATAAGGCATACTTCAGCATCCAAAGCCAGAATACACCCAAAAACCCGAAAAGCGCATTCGGCTGCGGGTTGAGCACAAGTTTGTAACACATAGTGTGGGGGCATTAGCTACGGCTCCCAAACTGTTGACCATATGCCTGGCCATATCCTGTGCAACTTGCGACCAAAAGTTTCCAAAAATATTCGCACGTTTGCTCCAAAACAAAGCCAATACCAGGAATAGCCAGTAGGTGCAGGATTGCAGTAGTAGTTGGCAAGGGTTGGCCGTGGTGGCAGTTGGTTGGGGCACGTGAACAACTGCTCGTTGTTGTTGCAACACATGTGTGCGTGCTTTATGACGTTAGGACTTGGCTTTGCACACATATTTCATGCCATAAATTCCAACCATACAAATATATATTTTTGGTATTAGTTTATGATATAACACAGCCACGCCCACATCGCTACAGCGTGTGTGTGTGTCTATTTTTGCCACTTGGCCAGTTAAAGTAAATTGCGCCTGGGAGCCGCACAAAATCGAGCACTAAATTTTATGGTAATTATAAACTTTATTGCAACAAGCGACTTGTCTGGCTTATTGTTGCATCCAAAGTTTCTCAAAAATTAAATTGTGAAAGCTTTATGGAAATTCATGTGGCCTTCAGTTGGCCAACAGTTTCTGCACCCTGAAAGAATCTAGGCACTACTAATTAACCAAATTGTTAAAAACTTAACCAAACATGTTTTCCATTATGTGCGCTTCGTTGCAGTTTCTCTGGTTGAGTTTTTTACTTATTTTTTTTTTTTTTTTTGTTGTTTTTTATGTAGTTTTCAAAAGTGCATTTTATGCACTTAATTTTAAGCTTAATTGGTCTGTGTGCAGTGCATAAATTAGTTGTAACAAAATTGAATAATGCTGTGTGGAAAATGCTACTTAAAGTTGAGATGTGCTTGCATGGGAAATTGTATTAAGGCATTAGCATTACTTTTATTATAAACAACTAATCCCTTAATTAGTATACTCTGACAACGAAGGTAAACGAGTATAATTAGTCCAACTGTATGAAAGCAGCATTTTCCAATATTCTTAAAACTAGAGACTTGAAATGGGGAATAAATATTCGAATATTAAAAATATTAACAACTGCTAACTTCTCACTTAATTTATTTATAGTGAACAGAGTTGCATTTCAATGCCACAAATTAGATTACTAAACTCCCAAAATATGTTGGTAATTGTTATAAAAAGCGGACATTAAAATTGCATGAATTGCGCTTAATAAATAACAGCCTCGGCGACAAATGAAACATTTAATTAGACCAGCGTTTTAAATTTCGACGCAAAACCAAAACAAATACGGATTGGCTAGAAAAACAATTGCTAAACTAGGTGTTGCATGAAAAATTTAAAAACATACCAGCGACGACCGCATGCGACCAACTATAATAATGGGCATGGAAGGGGCAGGGCTGGGCTGGTCTGAGCTGGGCTGGGATGGGCTGGGATGGGCTGGTCTGAACTGGGCTGGGCTGGGCTGGGCTGGGCTGGGCTGGGATGGATGGATACCTATGGATGGTGGGATGATGTGGGGTGGGGTGGCGTTTGCTATTGAGCTGAAATGACAGCCGCCATTGCAAATTGAAAGCAGCAGGCAAGTGAGCCTTGTTTAGACTGCGCGCCATGGCAATTGCACACGAGCCATGGCAACTGGGAATAAAAAGCAGTAACAGCGGAGCGAGGCGAGATCTGGGTGCAAGGAGTGTGTGTGTGTGTGTGTGTGTGTGTGTGTGTACGTGTAAGGCAGGACACGTTGGGAACATGGCGAGTGGGAGATGAGGGGCGTCTGTTCGTAGGAGTCGTAATTAGAGCGTAAAAACCAGAGCGTACGAAAAACCAAATGCGCTCGGGCAGCTACTACTATTTTTTTTTTATTTTTTTAGTTATACGCTTGCATAGTGTATGTAGGTGTGTGTGTGTGTGTGTGTTGGTGCAAGTGCTTTATGCGAAAAGAAAAATAGATAGCTAGCGAAAAACTAGAAAAGCTAGAGCAAACGAAGCGAAGTGCTGCCGCTGTCCCCCACTGACACATATATGATTATTTCCGAAAGGTGACAGCTATAAAAAAGAAAGGGGCAAACAAACAACCGTACGTAGTACGTAGTAGCAGGTGGGCAGGTGTTGCATGCAACACCAGCGTACACAAAGTAGACGGCAAAGACAAAAAGCGTAGACAACACTGTTGCTCTTTTCAGCCACGCCTTCGCCACCGACCATAAAATTGTGATAGGCAGCAAGCAGCAAGGAGCAAGCGGCAAGGAGCAACTCATCCAAACTCATCCTTGGATGGCGACTCTTTTATAATTTCATTTAGAGCAACTGCATTTTCGCCGTTTTTCTCATCTTTTTTATGACTCGGGATCTTTGTTTGGCCTGCGGCACTTTAATATTTGCCAGGCACATTATTCTTTTCCTCAGTTTGCACACGAAATTAATTAACAACAAATGCGAATGCATATCCAAAATGCTAATGCAAATGCAAATGCAAATGCACTTCAGCAGCTCATTTAATTAATATTCATTCTGCAAACTTTGGCAAATGACCAGGCACTGGAAAAAAAATGAAGAAAAACAAACAAAAGGGTGACCAGGCTGAGGCCCAAGGGAGGCGTGGCACTTGAAAACTAAACCAGCTGACTGTGAAGTGACTCTTGTGACAGTCTCGGACTTTGCCCAGCGACCATATCGCAGTAAACCAAAGCAATCCGGAAAAATGGAAAGAAAAGGAAATCATCAACAACAACTAGTTGAAAACTTGAGAGTGGGAAAGTGGACAGAAAAACGCAGCATTCAAGGAAGTAATTATGGTTTATCCAATGGGACAGATATCCACGAGAAGGAGAGCAACAACAACAACAACAACAATGAAAATAATGATAGCAAGAAAATTTGAAAGAAAAACGAAGACTGTTCATAACATCAAACTTCAACTTTACGTGTAAAGAAGAAAAAATAAATTAGAAAAGGGTCGAGACGCAAGGGAAATGCGACAGAGACGAATGAATAAAGTCAACCCAAACTGAAGGGAACAGAGCAGAGCAGATAACAGCACGGATAAGATGAACTAAGTAGATGGATCGACAAAATAATTGTCTTTAGTAGTTGCGCTAACAAACAACAATAACAATAACAACAATAACAACTCACTGGGAAAGTCAGTCTGTGGCAGCCACTGCTGGTTAACTAAAGCAACTGCAATTCCAAGCAGCAGCAACAGGATTGGTTTAGTTGACTCGAGCTCGACTGGAAGCATTTCATTAAAATTGTCATAATTTTTAAAGGCAGTTAAGGACTTAAATCAGATTTAGATTTATGGCAAAGGAAATGTTATTTCTGTTATTCACTAGAGGAAAAACAGCTGCAAATTGCAGGCCAACAAACGGACGCAAGTTTTTTGTTGATGCCTGCTGCAAATGATAAATAATAAAAAATAAATAAACAAATAAAATAAGAGATTTATTTTTTAACTGACAGCGCAGTGTGCCCCCACTCCTCTCTCTCTCTCTCTCTCTCTCTCCCACAAATACAACTAGCTCTCTTGGGAGTTTATTCAGCCATTTATTGTGTGGCAAGTGCAGTTTCTTGTTCTTTCTCTGTCCCTCTTCCGGCGGCTCCTAAGCAACTTGAGTTCCATTTGGGTTACTGTTTGTTTTTTTGCTCTCTCATCTTGGCCGCTCAATTTTGCTACCAGGACCAGGATTTCTTGGGCAGATGTGGCTGCTGCTGTTGTTGCAAAAGTTGTGCAAATAAATTGCAGTGCAGTCGGAGTCAAGAACAACAAATGTTGTTGCCGCGAAACCGCGACGCGAAATTGATGGGAAATTGATTTGAAAGCAAATACATAAGCAGGTCCGCCAAGAAGCCACCGAAAACAGGCAACGCATAAATCTTTGGGGAGCACCACACTGAGAAATTGGCTGGCAATTTCTGTTTGTGGCTGAAATTGAGAAATTGGATGGAAAGGTGGGTTGCGGGGGGTGGGGTGTGGCCAAATGCGTTTACTGTGTCTTTGCCAGCAAGTTGGGAGTTGAGTCGAGTCGAGTTTAGAAATCATCGCGAATTGATGTATTCGTACAATTTGGCTTTGTTGTTGATTACTTTAACGACTGATTAGGTGCTGAAATATACAGAAACATGCTCTGAATATCAATGATTTGCTACCTGCCTCCTTCTGCTGCCTGCTTCTGCTTCTGCCTCTGCCTCTGCTGTGTGCATCTAGCATGAAGCAAATAAAGTTTGCCACAGCTCAAATTGAATGTACACGAGCAGAGCTTGTAGATAATTTTATTGATTGATTTAATGGTTTTACTTGGATTTATTTGTGTTGATCTTTTCGATTGCCATGAATTTGTGAGAGTGCCAGGTGCACATTCCTAATAATGTGTCTACTTCCAAATAGCAATGGCTAATATGAAGTGTATTAACTTGAATCAAATATTTAAAGAATAAATGTAAACATAAATTAATACGACTATAGTTAAGGGGTTTCATTTAAAAGTGTACATTTCAGATGCAATCACGATGAGTTCATAAATCGTGGAATTTACACATCTTCGGACTTTTATCCATGTCATTTTCCTATTAACGCCTTCAGCATTTGAACAGCTTTTATGCTCAATACACAATTTCAATTCTCATCTCTTGAATTTGCGCTGAAGGCACTCAGCAATTTCCTTACAAGTTGCAAGTGGACGGCAATAATTCAACTCAACTCAACTCAATATACACACCCAAGGTATGTTCAACATGAGTGGCAACAAATACTCACAGACTGAGGGTTGGGGGTGTGTGTTGTTTGGGGTATGGCATTTTAAGTAAAATGCTGGCATTCACTTACCGATTCAATGGCCTTCTCCAGGCGAAAGATCTCCTCCTGCAGCAGATGCAAGGTGCCCGTTTTGCCGCGATGACGTGCAAAGGCAGCGGCACAGGCGCTATGTATGCTATTCACCCAATTCTCCAGCTCCACCTGCGAAATGAAAATGTGAAAATGTGAGAAAACTGCTGTTGCATTATGCACATAAAAAAAAGTATGCTCCTGAATGTAGAAAATTTCCTAAAGATTGGTATAAAAAAAAAAGAAGAAAATTTCGCACTAACAAAAATACGTATTTTGTTTTAGTTTTTTTTTATATTCTTGAATCTCTCGAAAAAGTAGAAAATCAATAAATTCTTTCAATGAATTAATAATTGAATTTTACAAAAATCCGCCCAATTATTACGAAGCCTGGCATATTTTTTCTTTGAGTGTAGTTGTTACAAATTGCAGCACCAAATGCACCGCAAGCAAATTTGATGCTGCTCCCCAGCGCCAGATGTCAAATTTGTTGTGCAAATTTAATGACAAATCACTGTGGCGACCAGGCAAAACGCTGTCAGCCAAGCAGCCAGGCAGCCAGCAAGGTAAGTCAGTTTTGGCCTTTGAGACATGTAACAGTTTAGGCACAAGGACCAAGGAGCAGCCAAGTTGCTGGGCAACCAACAACTATTGGTTCTAGGCAATCTGTCCTTTGGCTGTCGAGCGAATCCAACCTCAATCGCACTTTAAGCCTGGCGATTTGCATTTGTGCCATTTCTCTCTGTGTGTGTGTGTGTGTGTGTGTGTGTATTGGTGTGTGTGGCACACATTTTGTATGGCGATTGCGTGTAAGGTCTGTTGGAAGCCCGCGAGCACTGAACTCAACACTCACACACACTCCCACACACTCTCTTACACACACACACACTCACACACATAAGCGTAGCTGGCAGATGGAAATCCTTGGTATTCTTGCGCAATGACTCGACGATGTCGTCCAAGTCCAAGTCTTGTTTGTCAATGTTGTCGTCCTGCTTGGTGCCTGGACAAGGCCAGCTTTTATGAGATATATTGCCTCTGGGCGGCATGTGAGGGAGGCAAATGCCTTTTTTTCTAATTGCAACATGGCAAGTCTTACGCTTGAAGGACCTTGTCAGGTTTATTGAGCACACTACGCATCATATCCTGCGGACTGATGTAGCCAACACTGTTCTATGTTTCACCACATCTTCGTTACTCACCTGGCAGGGCGCCTGGAACAGATAGGCATCACCGAATGCGGTGCTCAGACAGAATATATAATCACGCTTGGGATGCTCCGGTATCGGCTGCATAATTGCGCCGTCCACAATAATTAAATGCTTGGGAGCCGCCTCAACGCTGCGACCCTCCCGCGAATCGCACGGATAGAAGAGCAACGTGGTACCCTTCAGGCACACCCAGTAGCCCTTCCAGCCACGTTTGCGCGCCAGTTCGATTTGATGCTTCTTACGTAGTAACCATTTCTTTACCGATAGAAAGCTGCAAACGGGAAATTAAATTAAATATATACAGCATATAGTTGTGGGCACGGGAAAATGAAAACGAAGAAAATACATTTATAAATATAATTTACAGAAAGGGGGGACATCATCGCTTGCAGCATTTAAATTGCGACTTTCAATCATCTGAAGTCTGTTAAGATTGCAATTCCTTGCATAAACTAGGTACCTGCCACAAACAGTTGAACGATGACACAACAGTTTATGTTCGAGACTGCTTGCAACGTTGTAAATTCCTTAATCTGCAACTAGTTCTTGTTTTATATAAATTTTGACAATAAGCAAGTTGGTCTCTTTTCATCTCTTTGAATTTGATATATAATTTAATTATATAGAAGTCAACCATTTGAGGAAAATTTTGTACGCCTGGTTAATGGGGTTAATTTAAAGGATATTCCTTAAATTTTCATTTTATATGCATTTTTATCTAAGAAAAGAATACGGCAATTGAAGCAATAGCTTTTAAAGAATCCCAAATAAAGTTGGTCTCTAATCAGCCATCTGATTTGGGGTTTTCTTCTGGTTTATTATTGTCCAAGAAGTACTCTGTATCCAAAGAGATAAGGGAATTTGGGTTAATTAGCTAAAAAGTAACACTAAACGTGCAAGTTGTGAGGCCTCAAAGAGCTCATCTCTTGTTACGTTCAACATCTCCATTTTTGTGGCCGTTTTATAATCTCTATGGACTTGCCACATTGTGGGCACACCCATACTTTATCATATCTGGCTGATAGGGAGCTGTAATCGCTGTAAATGATATGCCAAGCATTTGCCATGGCCATTTGCTACTTTATTTATGATGAGTTTGCTGTTGCTGCTTCTGCTGCTGCTGCTGCTGCTGCTGTTGCTGTTGGGGCACACACGTGCCTGCTACTCACTCAGCCTAGCTGGCTGGCTGAATGCAATGCCTGGGGGAATACATTCGTGCCACTGATTACTGCTAGTTAGATAAGGACTGGGGCTTGGGCTGGGGTTGGGGTTGGGATTGGGGCTGGTGTGCATTACTTAACTTACCCAGCTTTACGCACAGCGCCCGTGCAGTTGAAGGAGGATGCAGCGGTGCCAGTGGCCTTTGCTTTATATGGTGACGCCATGACACTTTCGCCATCATCTTCATCCGATACGGCAGTAGTTAGGCTCATTCGATCATCGTCCGAGATCTGCAAGTGGATGCAACGAGTAACAATATGATATCAGCCAAAAGAATTGTAGTTTAACTATATATATATATATATATATATGGATGTACATTTGTTGTTACTGGCAACGATAAAATTCAATTAAGCTGGATAATAATTGAAATAATTAAGTCATAATTAGCAGTGCCAATCAGGCAAGTTCCACACACACAAAAGTCAACCAGACACGAATCGCATCGTCCCGTAAGCTATTTGAAACCAATAATGGTTGACTGCCTCCTTGTTGCTGCTGCTATTGTTGTTGTTGTTGCTTTTGTTGTTGCTGTTGTTCTTGTTGTTGCCGTTGTCACTGCCGACAGCAACATTTGTTACGTATGTCGTCGATAAAGCAATTTGTCTTCTCTCGCTTGCATTTTTAGTGAAGTTGGCAACATGGGGCAGCGAGAAGCGAACGCGAGGCAAAAGGAGCGGGCAACGGATGGACAACAATTGACAACTACGAAACGACTCAGAAAACGAATCGAAACAAAATAGCAGCAGGGAGGAGCAAGTTAAGGCAATGCCAAACAGTTACTTGTCCATTTTATCGAGACAGATACTGACTACACTTAAAAAAATAAGAAGAACAATCCACTGAATTTCAAAAATTTGCTATAAATAAACTTATTCTTAACAGAAGAAATCCGACAATCTTAAACATAATCATATATTATAAATATATATTAGTGACTTGTTGTTTTAATTACAGGGCATATTTTTTGTCGGAGTGGAGCAGCAGCAGTATTCCATCAAAAGCCGGGTTCGAGAACCACTGCTCTGCCTCTCTGTCACTGCCTTGGCCAACCTCCATTCCGACTTCCTTCCGTTCTCACCACACAGCGCCCAGTGCGCCAATTTCTGCTTTCGCAACAGGAAAACGGTGGGGATGGAGGGACAGAGTTGGGGGATGTGGGATGGCGAGCGGCAAGCGGTGATGAGGGTGTTTCAGCTGGTCCGTGTGGGAATCAAATTGAGGCAACGAAGCGCTGAGGCCGTAGTGCTGCCACTGCTGCTGCTGCTACTGCTGCTGCTGCTTCTGCCGCTGCTGCTGAGCGCTCTACGTGTCCCGCGTGGCAATAAAAATTGGTTTGCCCATTCATTCGTTTCAATTGGGTGGTTGTACACTCTGCCCCAACCCACAAAATCAGCCCGCTTGCCACTTGCCACTTGCCATCCGGTACGCCCACAATGTCGCTCACTTGCTGGTTCATGCCATTTTTATTTGAGTTCCCAAGGAAATCAATTTACAATGTGTTTATTCGTTTCGTCTTCGCTTCCTGCTGCTGTTTGGACGGAACGACAGAATCGTCAATGCCTTGGCCCAATTTCTTATCTTTCGGTTACTACGATACAACCCACGCACACGCCATGTCCCTGCCCCGCCCTGCCCTGCCCCGTCCCATTTCCCGTTTCTGGCAATTTTCAAACATTTTTGCTCATATGCATGTTTTACAAGTTATTTATTTGACTGTCCCGATGCGTCGTGGGGGGCATGTTGGCAACTGTCAAGTGGCGTGTGGCGCTTATGTTTGCACAGCAGCCACGCCCCAATGCTCAGCAGTCGTTCGCCCTTTTTTGTATGTTGCAAACTCATGTGTGCTTAACCCACAAGTGACGTCGTCAACGTTGCTGGCTCCGTCCTCAGTCGTCAGTCGTTTGTCGTTTGTCGTTGGCCAAGTTTAATCAAATTTTATATTAATCGAAGGAGTGCAAAGGCATGCAAATACCCAAACGTGAGCTGCCGGAGTGACTCGCCGCCCTCCGGCAACATAAATATTTTCTTACTCGAAATTGCCGAAAATAAAAAGGCCAAACACAACCCAGAGGCAGCAGCGGCAGCACATCAAAGCGGCAACTTTTGTGGCAAGAGGTTTGCGGCGTTGTGGCAAGCTCCACTAAATCCGATTGAGTTGCATCGTGTTGTAACTCTTATTAATTGGCAATGCTGTATAATGAACCTGGGGCAAGCAGTACGTTGAAACAGTTGTATGCAACATTGTGAAAATTTATCTTAAAATAAAAGTTACACTACAGAAAAAATATTATTTTTCCTTTACGCAAAAAATGTTTCAACCGTTATAAATTTTTAAGAATGACTCCGTTTTAATTAAACACGGCAATTCCGTAACTCTACAGAAGTTTTGTAAAACTGGAACTGTGTTCCAAAGTTGCTGCTGCCAGTTTGCATCCAGTTTCGATTTGATATTGTTCGGTTTAAATTACTAGCCGAGTGGCCTCAATCATCATCAAAGAGCACTCCCCATGCACCCACTGCCTCAAACCAGGCACTCTGCTGCCAGCAGCACTGCCCCTTGGGCCAACATTCAACTGACAACATTTATTGCGCCAAATGAAATAGTTTCCGCTTGCTCAATGAAGTTTTTCATGAAATCATCAAGCCGAACGGAAGCTGTCGAGCGGAACTGGTTTGGATCTGTTGCAAGCAGGCGAGCAGATGACAGTCCTGGCAACCCAGGCACGAGAGGTATGCTTCGAATTCTTTTAAATTACATATAATAAGCTAACAGTTAGTTGTACTTTTCGCAAAAGTCACTCCATCAGTTACTAAGCAGAGCAAAACGCTCGGAACAATCGACGCTAATGTAATGGAAAACTCTTTAGAATGCTGCTGTCGAAAGTGGCGCCCCGAATGAAAAGGACACAATTCGGTTGAATTAACGAGTTTTGTACCTTTTACAACCGATTACTGTGCATCTACAATTGTGTGTGTATTATATATGTGTGAAAGTGTGTGTTTGTGTGTGTGTGTGTGTCCTTACTGACAAACAATGGGCACATCCCAAAAAAGGACACGACAGTTTACAAGCACCAAATCTCGCCGTCGACTGATTGGCCTGGCTGAAATGGTTACAATTTGTGCACAGACCCAAAGAGTTTGTCAAATGATTCATGAATTTTTAATTGATATGGCCCGACTGTCAGCCCCCCCGCCCTCTTCGCCGACAGCCATTGTTAAAGCTTTGTCGAATTTCATCAATTTTGGGCTGACTGGCTGACAATGGGCCGAATGGGGGAGCACTCTCCGTTATGGCCTATGTGTCTATGTGTGTCTCACATGGGTAAGCCTAAATGGGCAACGTTAAACACGCACACACACACACACACACACGCATACGCACACCCACACACACAACAGATTAAATACCCCTAGTCCTGAACCCACCACCTCCCGGCTCACCTGATTACTTTGGCCTAATATGCCATATCTCAGCATCAGTGCAAAATCAAAATTCAATTTACGCACACACGCACGAATCCCAGACGGAGCCAGGGACACGCCCATTTGGGGGGTGACACACCCTTATCCAAGAGCCCCAGACAGGTGAGCCTGAGTCGGAGCTGCGTTTTCTAATCAAGAATTGATTGTGATCCCTCGATGCGGCTGTCGTTCACGTTTCATCCATAATTATCAATGACTTTTGAATGTCAAATGTGAGAGTCGCCTGCCATTGGCACCTACTACAACCCAATCCCAATCCCAATCCCAGACACTCCTCTCTCTCTCCTCGCTACACTGCCATTGCTCGGTAACAGCACACGCCGCAGACCCTGTCCCAAAAAAGGAAAAATCATTTCATTTGTCGCTGTCAAAAATTACAATATTTGATAGAGTGTTTACGATGTTGTTGTTGTTGTTGTTGTTGCTGCTGCTTGTTGTTGTTGTTGCTTGTCTGGCACAGCAAACATTCACGTTCACATTCGCACAATTTCACATATGTAAGCAAGCATTTGGTTATGTGCAGATGTGTAGGGTTGCCAGCTGTCATGAGAGGAAAAACTGCAAATTCGTGGCACGTTTGCTTAAGTGACTTGAGTGAGACATTAAAGGAAAGTACTTCTAGCGTAGTCAGAAATTCAAAATGGAAAAGCTGCAGCGCATTGTAAGTGTTAAAACTCTGCTCCCACCATACATTTTCCTTAGCATTGATTTTCTTTTCGGGGGCAACATCTTAGTAACAAATGAAGCTATCTAAGCCGACATTCAAATCTGCAGTGCACTGTGCAACAGCAGCAACAGCAGCAACAGCGGGCAAAAGCAATTTGGCTTTAACTCTAAGATGGTATTTTGGGATTTTCGGCAATGATTAAAACGGAAATACGCTGCCCGATTTGGGGGTAAGACTTAGGAGCCGTTAGACGTGGCAAGTAGATAATCAAACAGGTAGCTGCCATGTCATTCGCATTTGATTAAATGTGCGCACTGAGAGATGCTTAACATTAATTGGTTTGAGATGCGGATGGAAAGCATCGGTTTAGCAGCAGATCAATCAAAAGTAACAACGAATTTAGTTGAGATAAAGCGAAGCAGGTGCAACTGGCAGCTTCTACTCTCTTTAATAATTATACTCCACATGAAGCACAAATATTGTATAAAATATGTAACATCACTTCTTCTTGCAGACTCATCTTCTGCTAATTATATTTTTAGCAAAGCTCGTATCTTATTCAGAGTTTCGCTCAAAGGAGCGCATGTCATCCTCTCTTATCGAAAGTAATGCATCTTTTTGCCTGCCTTATTTCACTGCCTTTGAACATGTATCCCTTTTCATGTGCTTCAACTCGCAACATTCAATTCAAAGTCAAGTTTATCTGGCAATTAATTAATATGAAGCGTGAGATTCAAACTCGCTCTTTTCTGTGTGTGCGTGTGTGTGTGTGTGTGCGTGTGTGTGTGTGTGTGTGTTTGTGTGTGTGCGTGTGTGTTTGTTGTGTGTGAATACTGAATTCAATCAGTTGGCCCTTGTAGTTTCAGTTCTTGGTACATACATGTACATCCTTTGATATTGGTCAAGTTGTGCCAAGTGAGCTGCACCACTTTCACAAGCTTGCACAGTTGCCATAGATACTAGTTACCAGATACAAGATACAAGATACAAGTGCTATAGAAAGCTGCACAGTGCAATCGCATGAATGCAGGCACTCATAGATTATGGCACGCTCGTTTGGAAAAGTCCACAAAGCTGAATACATACATATATATATATAGATATATATATTCATGCTACAAATAGCCTTTATCACTTTGCAACTGTGATTCATGTGAATTCCAATCAATGCCATTCATTATCCAAAAAACTAAATGCGAACAGTAAATGAAAATGCCACCCAATCACCCTCGTACCCTTACCCTCTGTGTGTGTGTGTGTGTGTGCGTGTCTGTGCGTGTGTGTGTGTGTGTGCTAAGAGCTTTTTTGGCTGGGGCTAATGCTTTAATTTATTGCCTGCCTCCTTTGTGAGCACGGCTGGCAAGGAGCAGCCAGGAGCAGGAGCAGGAGCTGGAGTTGCCTTGCCTGGTAGCTCGACCGTGAAAAGGATGTTTTGGCTTTGATCAACGTTTTGTTAGGCAACCAAAATGAATTTGTCGCAGACAGACAAACGGACAGCAGACGACAACACCGAACGCTACGTTGCGACAATACATTTAAGTCAAAGAGCTTGTGCAGCACAGGGTTGGGCGGGAAGGGATGTTGAGGCGGGAGCCACCCCTTGCCCCAGACTAGATATTCAAGCAAAGCTCAAAGTTAAAGCGGCAATCAACCGATTTATTTAAGAGTTGAGAATTAAGGCAGCTACTTATCAATTTAATATTTGGCTGATAAGAATTTTAAGTGAAAAGTTTGCAAATTATCGAGAAGATACTCGAAAGGGAAATTGTCAAGAAAATTAATACAAACTAAGAGAAAATGCATAATTAACAGCAACTTTTATATCCATTAATGAGTCAGATTTCCTAAAAATCCGTAAAGTTTTTAATGAGCAAAAAACCACTAAAATAATTACATTATTCTTGCATCATACAAAAATCAGATTAAAAGTGACATTAAAAATATTATTTCAAGTTATATAAAATATTCATATATAAATATATACAGGATATTCATATAAGTTAAGAGATATAAGAGATATATAAGATATTCATATTTTTAAAATATCCATACAACTATTTTTGTTGCACAGATTATAATTAAGATATATATTAAATTTATTTATATATATGTATAAAGAATTGTATTAAAATACTGCAAAAGTAGCTGTAAAATCTTGAATTTGAATTTAGTATTCAACAATTTTGCTGGCTTGTTGCAAGTGTTGAAAATCACTTAAAAGTTAAAGTTTACCTTGCGAAGGAACATTTCGTTGCACTGCTTGGCGGTGCTGCGCCAGTGTCGATGTCGGTACCGTGAGTTGCCCAGCTTGAGGGTGCCCTGGAGATCGGCAGCCTCCTCGACCACCCGCCTGATGCACTGGTACCGCAGGCGATTGCAACGATGAATGGGCTGCAGTGCAACGAGACCGTGTTCTGGCTCGGATTCGGCGCCGGACCGCACTTGATCCTCATCATCGTCCACCCAGGCGCTGAGCACACCCTCCACAAAATTGTACAGCAGCTGAATGTTGGCCTTCATGGGCGCCGAGCCCGATGGCACCTGTTCCGTCTTAATCAGCTTGCGATTCTGGCACACCTCGCGCAACAGATTCTCGCCAAAGTGGACCGTCTTGTGGCGACGCCTCCGCGAGTTGAGCGAAGCAGCCGAGGCGGATTTCATCAGTTTGCCATTCCCGTTGAGTACATGATGCAGATGATGCTGCGGCTGTTGCTGCTGTTGCTGTGGATACAATTCCAGCTGCTGAATGGGCTCCAGCCAGCCAAGATTTGTGGCCATGCCACAGCTGGAGGCAGTTGAATCGCCACGCTGCAACGTATTCGGTTGCGAGCTGCTGCGATAATGCATATGGAAAGTGGGCGAGGCAGGCTGGAACTGCTGCTGCTGCGGTTCCATTTCGAGTGGCGCCGGCTCAATGTCATCCAGCGTTGTGGGTGGCTGGGCGAGTGTGGTGCGCAGCCGATTGAAATCGGCGGCACAGCGAGGCAGTGAGTTGCACTTGGCGGCATTGAGGCATTTACGATTCTGGCAGCTGAGCATCGGTGCACACGACCGACACTCATGACAGATGACCAGACGACGCTCCGTCAACGGAGCAGGTGCATCTGCTAGTGATGGTGGTGGTTGTGCTCCTCCTGCTGCTGCTGTTGCCGTTGGTGGTGGAGGTGTTGCTGTCGTTGAGGGCGTTGTTATATCGGAACCTGCTAACAGATGTGAAGGCACCGCATGCAACTGCACCTGGGCCAACTGCTGATGCCGCGCCAGATTCACGGAGCTCGCGGAGGAGGTGAGACAGCGTCTTCGCTGGCACTCCTGGTAGCGGCAGTGCGGATCCGTGCAGATGGGCAGCAGCGGGCAGGCGGGATCCGTGCACGGCGATGGTGAACGGGAACGTGGAGCACGCTCCGCACTCGAGGATTTGCGCTTGTGAGCTGTGGAACGCTGCGCGGACATGTCCGTCACAGTGGCGGAACGTTGAGTCTGATGGCGACGCGAACGCTTGGACTTTGTGGTGCTGCTGCTGGTGGTTTGGTGGTCCTTGGGCGGCGTTACTTTGGGCACATACTGATAGCGCTCCTTGTGCGGCTTGGCATACAGACGCTCCAGTCGCTCCTGCTGTGCGCCGCCGCTTGGCGCGGACGCACCTGCACCTGCTCCGCTGCTGACCACCTCGCTAGCGGAGTGACGCAATCGACGCTCACGTGAGCGTTCCTCGCGCCTACGGTGCTCCTGGCAGAGCGGCGTGTGGGTGGCAGTTAGTGGAGCAGGCACATCATAGCCACTGGGCACGGGCACAGGCTGTTTGCCCAGTGATTGCAGCTTGTGCAGCGGATACGCAATCCACTCGAGAGTGGGCATCGTCTGCTGTAACTGCTCCTCCCCACTATCAGCATTGCTGTGACCCAAGGAGTGCCGCTTCCGTTGCAACGTGGCATGATGCACCTGTTCGCTTCCGATCGCAGCAACCTGATCCTCCTGCGAGTTGGAGCGAGGTGCGGCGCCGCTACTACCATTGCGGCGATGATGCGAGCGTCGCGTGGATGATGAGGATTTGCCGCCGCTCACGGACACAGTGGACTGCATCTTGGTCAGCCACTCGACGATGTCCGTCTTGAGCAAGGAGACCTCGCAGGGACCCGAACTCTGTCGCGAGAGTGGCTTCTTCAGCAGCTCTGCGAGAGCTTTCGCATACGCCGAACTCACCGGCTTATCTGCGGAGGATTGGCGTTCGCGCTGACGCGGCAAATGTTCCAGCAGCCAATCGGGCAGTTCGTCTTTGAGCACGGTAATCTCACTGGGACCGGAGGAGGTGCGCGCGGGCGCTGGAGCCGTTGGCTGTTGCTTCTGCAGCTTAAGCCATTCGATGGTCTCCTCACGCACCTGTCCCCCCTCCGCGGAGCGTGCTGAATGACGCTGCTGCGCCTTCCTATCGAACCACTCCAATTGTGGTTCGGGTGCCGCCTGGCGCAACGCACTCTTCGGCATGGTCACCTCCTCGGCGCTCTTCTGCCGTCGTGGCGGCAACTGCGGCCGCTGCTCGGGCAGCCGTACATAGTGCGGCACCGCGGAGCTCTTGCGCTTGATGCAACGCTGCTCCATGGTGTCCTCATCGCGGGCGCGCACCCTTCGTGTGATCTCAAAGATGTCGCCATTGATCTGATGATAGAACTTCTCCACCTCGACGCCTCGTTCGAATTCCTCGCGCACACTATGCCGAGCCGGGGGGCGTGGCGGTGGCGGTGGTTCCTCTAGGGGGGGTGGCTTTTTCTGCTGCTGCTGCTGCAGCTTCTCATCGCTCTCATCGGAGCTGGCGGCAGTCAGCAGGGCACCAGCACCACCGCCATCAACAACCCAGCTTATGGAACGTTCAGCGCTTGAGTGTTGCTGCTGCGACGACTTCTGTGGCAACTGTTGTTGCTGTTGTTGTTGCAGCAGGCGATCGAGGGAGCCGTGGTGCGTTGTTGTCTTGAGGGTTGCCGCAGATTCGCCGAGCGATTGCAGCCGACATTGGGCATTGCAGATGCAGACGCCTGTCGAGCGCTTCTTGCTGCCAAAGCGAAATAGTTGACTGGCCAGCTGGGAGACGTTTTCGGTGAGACCCAAGCCGCCACCGCTGCTGCTGCCGGCAGCGCTGCCACCGGCGCCCGCATCCCTTCCCGAGGCCGTTGTTGCTGTTGTCAAACGTGCCACCGGATGTGAGACGGGTGTAATGTCGACGATCACGCAACAGCAGTGTAGCGAGAAGGATTTCTTGGGATCGGTGGCAACGCTGCTGCTGTTGCTGTTATTGCTGCCGACGTCGACGGCGGCAGCAGCGGCAGCGGCGACTTCAAGTGAAGTGTTGCTGCTGTTGTTCTTGTTGTTGTTGTTGTTGCTGGTGTTGTTGTTGGTTTCGCTTGTATTGCGCTGTTCGTTGTTTGTCTGTTGTTGGAGTTGCTGATGTTGATGTTGTTGGTGTTGTTGTTGAAGTTGTTGTATTGGGGCGGCCAGAATGAATTACAGCAACAACAACAGCGCTGGCAGCTATGGCAAAATGTGCGAATGGGCGTGGACTTGAACGTGGGCGTGGCTAAATTGTTGTTGCACAGATGCGTTGTTGCTGTATTTATTATTATTGTTGCCGTTGTTGTTGCTGTTTTTATTGCGCTTGTTGTTGCTGCAGTTGGATTTATTGGTGATGTTGTTGCTGCTGTTGTTGTAGTTGTTGACTTGGTTGTTAATGCTGCCATGCATGTGGCTTCAGCTAAGGCACACACACAAGCACTTGCCAAACATGTGTGCGTGTGTGAGTGTGTATTTTTGGTAATTTATTTAGTGATTAATTAAACTAAAAGCTCATCTATATAATGCAGTCATTTATTAAACGTTTTTGTTGTATTTTTGTTGTTTTTTTTTTTGTGGCAATTTATTTATTTAACTGCGTACGTGGAATGTGGGTTTGTGTGCCGCACACATGTCGCACACATTTATCTATAATTAATTATTTTTACTTGTTGCGAATTCGCTGAGTGGCACCACAGAAAAATTCGCTGAATTCTACGAGTACTGAACACATTCGATTTCGGTATTTTTTGTTGGTGTTGGGATTCTTTTTTCGTTTTTTTTTTTTTTTTGTTTTTTACTATTATTTATTTGCTTAACTGTTTATCGGTGCGTTGTTGCGTGCGTGTTTGTTGGCTTTGTTTGAATATGTGATTTTTTTTTATATTCTTATTTGTATTTACAGTTAATTTAATTATATATGGCTTTTAATGGCTGTGTTGTCGCTCGTTTGTTGGATTTTTTTAATTTTAATATTTATTTTGCATTTGAGTTGTTGCTACTGGTAATTTGATGTAATGCTTTAATTGCTGCTGTAATTATCGAAACAGACCTTTTGTATTTTAATTTATGTGACTGCCAGCAAAAATACATTTTGTTGCCTACTTTTCAGCCGCCCAACATTTGAGCAGCTTTCGTTGCCTACTTTTCAGCCGTGCAGCAGCCTTCAAATTTCGCTCTTTTTTCCCAAATGCACATATTTCAGGGTTACGCTTTTGTGTGCATTTCGGTTTATTTATATAAGATATATATATATATTTTTTTTATATTTTTTTTTGGGCACAAGGACAACTAAGCCAGGCCTGTCTGTGTGGGCGTGCATGTGTGTGTGTGTGTGTGTTCGTAATATATCTGTGTCTACTGCCTTTAATTAGCGTAAAAAAGGACCAAAAGAAAAAATAACACACACATCATCAAAGATAGCGTGTTGCATGTTTTGCAAGTTTTTAAATTTAAACTTGCCCCAAAAAAAAAGAAAAATTATTTCAGTTTCATTACTTATTTTTTCATATTTTACACTTGTGTTATTTTAAAGTTTCGTTAGCTGCCTGTGGCTGAGGGGAGCGCAAGGGAAGCGGGCACAAAAAAAAGTTTTTGCTCAACTCTTGGTGCGCAAATATTTTGTTTGTTATATTGCTAGCATAAATTTGCTGGCTATCTGCACACACCAGCGAGAGAGAGAGAGAAAGAAAAGTGAGAGAGAGCGAGAGAGAGAGAGAGAGGAGGGGGTGAAAGCAAGATGTGCATATTTTTATAAGCGCATACATAAATACTTTTCTGGCCTGGTCTGGCGAATGCATAAATTTTCCCTACGTCATGTTGTATGTGCGAGGCTCCAAGTCACATCCTGTGCACCTCACCCCGCCCACCTACCCCGCCAGCCCACACTCTTGACTTGTGTTTATGCAAAGCACAACATACCAGTTGAAAAAGCAGTAGATGCAGAGCAAGAAGAAGCAGCAGCAGCAGCAGCAGAAATGCGCAAAGTTTTTCGGTCTGTTGCCAAAAGTTTGCTTGTTAAGTGAAAGGATTATATGATCCATTTTTTTATATTTTTTTTCTGTTTTTTTATTTTTATTTTTTGTTGTTTAGTTGTTATGCTAGGCCCAGCTAGGGGTGAAACTTCAAAAAATAAATAGCAAAAAAAAGAAGCAAAACTTTTCCTATTTTTATGTTATGCTTATGCCAGTTTGTTGTCAGATTGTTGTTACTACTAGTGCTACTGCATCAGGGTGCTGCCACACAGTGGAAATCTTGAGAAAAGAGCAACTTGCCACAGGCGCCTCGAGTGCTTTGCTGATAGTTTTTATAGCCTACTTTCTTCGACTTAGAAACAAAACACAAACAACAAGAAGAAGACGCTGCAAGTTGCCAAATGCGAAGATGTGAATTAGTGCGTCTTAGTTGCCAGTCGCTGTTGTTTCCTTTGTCTTTTTGGAGTTCAGCTCAGCTAGAAATGGCAAGATACGTGAGCACGCACACACACACACAAACACTCACACACACACTCAAAGAGGAGTGAACGTTAAAGTTTCGGCCAGCTTGTAGCCGTAAGATGCGAGTTGTCGATAAGTTTAAGTTGCCATGTGTTTAGTTAAGATCTCCCCCCTCTCCCTCGCTCTCTCTATCTTCACTGCACGTGTGTGTGAGCGTGTGGCAAAGCTCAACTAGTTGGCAACTTTGCTTGCGGGGGGGCAGGGGCTAGTACGCCTTCCCCGCACTTGAAAAGGTGCTTCAGCGCATTTGTTTAGCAATTTTCTCTTGATTCGCCCAATAAAGTTAATTTCTGCGACCAAAGTTTTAGCTCCTCCAGCCTTAAATGACATTTTTATATATGATTGTTTGTGTGTTTGTGTGTGTGTGTGTGTGTGTGTGTGTGTGTTTTTGTATCTAGGCAACAGTAATAAATTATTTCGATTGTTTTAGAAACACAAAAGTTTTTGGCAGTTTCTTGGCGTCTATTTGCCAATAGGCAATAAGCGACTAAAGTTAACGTTTTCGGCAAGGGGTTTTTGTTTGTTTAAAATTGAATAACTAAATTATGAAGCAGCTACAGAGATAAGCCGCCAACTCAGGCAAGTTACTCGATTAGTTTAACTTTTATTTCTTATGGGATATGCATTTTTTTGTACGTTTTTATGCTGTCAAATTAGCGGAAACTATGAAAATGTATCACAAATCATTTGATTTTCCGTTAGTTACTCCTATTTGTTTTTTTAGAAATCTATTAAAGCTTACAAATTTGTCGAATTGCTGCCTTGAAAAGTTTTCGTAATAAATTCCATATTACTTAAAATTCTTAGTTTTTTTCGTTTACCGGCACTTGGAAGTAGTCAATGAACTTTAGCACATAAATTTAATATGGCTTGTTTAATTATGCAAGTTTTGAAGCATAACAAAATATGCTATTTATTTAAAGGACTTGCAATAGACACTCGAAACATTTGTTAACAACTATGCCAACTGCCAAGTTATTAATAGACGTTAGTGAAATTAATTTGAAACATATTCCCAGAAGCATATTGTCTAAAACAGTTGATGTGTGCGTTTTCGGGCAGAGAAGTTGTGAAATGGGAGTTGGGAAATCTTATAAGTAGACATGGCTTGTTATAGATTTCTCAGAAGCTTGTTCAATTGTTGTTGCTGTAGTTGTTGGTGTTGTTGTTGTGGCTGCCGAGCAATTTGAAATCAACGGACGCTGACTGCTGCTGCTGCTGGGACAAATAAATTAGATTTCCGCATAATTCGATGGGCAGCCACAGGGCACTAATGAGAGCGGCAGCAGCAGGACGAAAGGACATAGGACATGACATGACAACATGTGTGCTTGTGTGCTGCTGGTGCTGCTGCTGCTGTTGTTATTATTGTTGTGCATTTATTTTTAGTTAAATAGATTTAAATGAATTTATCAACATGTTTTTAATGCATTTAATGTCAGCAGACATGCAGTCATAAATATAAATGCGTTTAATGTTAGTGAAAACAACTGTCAAGCAGCAGAAAGAAGCAGCTCAAATATGCCACACTTCCTCTCACTCTCTTTCTCTCTCTTTCCCTCTCGCTCCCACTGGCCTAACAGCGTCATCTGGCTCTCTCGCTTTGTCTCTGTGTATGTGTGTGTGTGTGTGTGTGTGTGTCTGTGGCAGGCATGACGTTGATAATATCCTTGCACATGTATGACGTTGCTAGCTGGTTATCCTTGCAGCTGCTGCTGCTGTCGTCGTTACTGGCAACAGCCGCAGCAGCAATATGCCACAGCAATTGTTGTTGTTGCTTCTGCTGCTGTTGTTTCTGCGCCCATTTGCTTGTTGATATGTATTTTATTAGCCAGCAAAAAGGAAAACTTTTTCTGCGTTGGCGATTTAAATTCTCGCTGCGTGTGCTAAAAATATAGGCAAGCAGCAACAGCAACAACGGCAACAATAACAACAACAACAACAACAACAGAAGCTGGCTGGGCAACAACTACAGCATACGAATTTTAGACTCAAATCTGAAGCTCTCGAGTTCTTTGCTTTTTGTATTTTATTTTCTTTTGCTGCCTTTGCCCCGCTGTTAAATGTCTATGTTTGTTGTTGCTGTTGTTGTTGTTTGTATGTGTGTTAAGTGCGTTGGTATTTGCGTGTTTTTCTTTTCTTTTTGCTGTGTTTTTTTTTCGACGTTTTTTCATTATTTTTTTCTTTTTTTGCCATTGCCCCGCTCTGGTACACCAGCTGTGGCATTTTTCAACACTTTTTGCGTTCAGCTTATTTGTATTTTTGTTGTTGTTGTTGTTGTTTTCTTTTTGAGCAGCGTTTTTCGAAAACTTTGCACTTGTTAATTTGCTTTTAATGGCGATTGGCCGAGCAATTCTCATTTGATTTCTGCACACACAAAAGCAGACAGCAAACACACACACACACACACACACACACGCATACACAAACGCGCAATTTTTGGGCGGCTGCGTTTTTTTTTTTTTGTTCCGATTTCGCTTCATTTCTTCGCATTTTATTTTGTATTTATGTATTTGTGTTTTTTGCTCATCTTTCCGTTTGCTTTTTGCGTTTAACTTGTGTGCTAAATTATATAGCCTGCGTCGATTTGAGCGCTGCGTGTGTCTGTCGCTGTGTGTGTGTGTGAGTGTTGCTGTATTGGTATTCGCATCTGTGTTTGCGTCTGTGTGTGTGTGTGTGTGTGTTGCCGTTTTGTAATTTGATTTCTTTGCCGCCCGACTCCCGCTGCGGCTGCTGCTGACGCACTTTTCGCACTTGACGGCGTGTGTCGCCACACAAAAACATGATTTCATTGCATTCGCATCTTTGTGATTTTCCTACGCTTTATTTTGGTTAGAATTTGTTCGAGTTATTTGGCTTCTTGGAAGCACAGGCTCTGAAATTTTGCATTTGCTTTTGCTTTCTGTGTTCTGTGTTTCGCCTCTCGCAACAAAAGCAAGTGCTTGAAGCGCGCTAACAGCTCGCGACGACGTTCCCGTTGTGACTGATTTTCACCACGCATCACAGCCAGCAACTAAGCTGACGCTGACGACGGCTACGGCGACGGCGACAGGACAGAGCCGAGTGCCAAGAGAACGAACTGAAAGTGGACGACAATTGAAAGAGCGAAATATAAAACGTAAGCATTGCTATGCATACTATTTGCTCCGCTTACACACACACTCTCTCTCTCTCTCCCACTCTCTCGTTCTCTTTCTGTCCTTCTCTCTTTTTATGTCAGCCAGCGGCAGCCTCGTTAGCATTCGTTTGTTTCATTGTTGTTGCTGTGCTGATACTGCTGCTGCTGCTGCTTCTGTTTCTGCTCCTCGCCCCATTTCGGGTGCACGTGTGTGTGTGTGTACAGGCTTACACACACACATGCACATACACAAAGAAGCGCACATACACACGAAAGCGGGTCGCTGCTGCGTCGGCTGCTGCTCAAATTGTTTATAACAGAGTTTCGCCACATTTCGTATATCGTCGTTCGGTGCTTCGCCTTTATTTACGTAATCAGCAAAATCAAAAAGCTTTCGCAGCATCCGCCGTGGTCGCTGTTCGCCGTGATTCTCTCTCTCTCTCTCTTTCTCGCCATCTATCTGTTTTAACTGGTAGGCAGTCACATGAGCGCGGTGAAAAGCTACCTTCAAGCTTTCAACGCTCTCTTCAATTGAACTGCCATTAAGAGAGCAGGATGCTGCTGCTTTAGTTAACAGTCCGTTTAGCCACATTATAAATCTCTGCGCGTCGGGAGACTGTGAGTGTGTGTGTGTATAAGTGTGTGCTATGTGCTCAAGTATAATTTACAAATCAGACGACGACTACGGCAACGACGACAACGACGGCAACGACAACGACAACGACGACAACGTTGTCGACGTCATCAAAACCAAAATGCAGTTATAATGCACTTAGGCTGGCGCTGAAAGGGGAGCGTTGGGGTTTTAGTTTGAGTTTGGGTGGGTTGGGATGGGGTGGTGTGGTGTGGTGTGGGGTCGTGTGGGGGAGAAAGGAGCGAAAGCATGCTTGACAGCTGCCAGAGGGCAAGGCATATCTGGAAATCTCAAAGGTGTTTAGTCAACATGAACAGCAACCACAATAACAACAACAGCAGCAACACCAACAACAGCCACAAGAAACTGAAGCTGATGCTGAGGTTACGGTGCGGTAGGTCGGTCGCAGCTAAAATTAAATTTATTCATTGTTGTCTTTGGAGTCAGCCAACAAGAATCTGCTGCTTCTGCTGCTGCTGCTGCTGCTGCTCTTTGCTGTAGTTGTTGTTGTTGCTACTGCTGCTGTGTGCACTTAGGATTTGGCTCTGGGGCATATTAAAGCTTTTACAAATCGTAAACATAATTTATTTTGTTAGTCTCTGTTACAATTTTTTACCAAGTCAAAGGGGAGCAATGTCAACTTAATAGAATAGAATAGAATATAGCCATCACTGGAGCGGAAGTAAGTCTTATTTCGTTGAAAAGTGTTTATGTGGCTTTTAAAACAATTGCAACTATTTCAGCGCATAAAAGTAGGCAATATTTTCATGTTGAGTGTTGAGCCCATAAAAGTAGGCAACAGTTGCCTAATATAAATTTATATTTTAAACACAAGAGCTGTTTATTTAGACTTAATTACTGTCAAACGACACCAAAAACTTTTGGCCCCCAAATGTGTCATAAAATAAGCACCTTTTTTCCTATTTTGGCCACGCCCCCGCAATGTGCAAAGGTAATCACCAAGAGTCATTCGAATAATGGCTTAAGTCACATGCTGTGCCACGCCCACAAGCACACACACGCAAACACAGACACACACACACACACACCAGACAACAGGAGAATTATCACACATACGCAGTTTGAGTTACAGCACATAAATATTTTTCTTTCACCATAAGAAAATATCTCGAAATATGTTAATAATGAGACGGCCAAATATTTCCCATGCATATCCGCAAGTTGCAAGGGGTGGAGAGGGAGTGGGTGGTGGGGTGGGGAGATATTGCAAATGCTATGCAAACTACGGATCCAGCAGCAGTGGCAGCTGCGAGAATTTGTATGTGTGAAAACTGTAAAAGCAGGCAATAAGCTGCAGAAAATCTACATAAGTCGGTCAAGGACACTGCAGAAGGCTGCGGCTGCCACCAAATTGCCTTTAAATATAATTATTTTCCTTTATGCGTCAGTGACAGGCGCACACATACATATACATATTTGTGTTTGTGTGTCTGTGTATTTCTGAGTATTGCTGGGCTGCTGCTGCCTGCCAGCGACATTTACATTTGTACTACAAACACACAAACACACACACACACAAACACACACACACAGACATACGGAGAAGCATACGTAGAATAACTGTACAGAGCGGCATCATCCATCGCATTTCGCTTGTAGATACTCAGCCAGATAAGAAAAGACACTTTTATGACGTCAGTAAAGCATTTTAGGCCCACTTTTTTTCTTTTTCTTTTTTGCAGCCTGACACAAAATGTTGCCAGTGTTGCTGTAGCGCGCGCAAAATATCACCATCGCCAGCAGCAACAACAACAAACAATAATAACAAAAAGAGAGAGCGCCCGACGAGTTTCTCTCTCTTTGATAGGGACTCATGCTTTGAAAGAGCGCAAAGCTTTCACACTCTTTAACGACAACTTAGCTACCTCTCTTCACTCGCTCTCTCTCTTGCTCTCTCTCTCTCTGCTTGCTCTTGACTCTCTCCCATCTATAACCATAAAATCAAATCACAACAATAACCATAACCATATAGCAAAGATTTAATAACTGTGATTGGAATTTGAAAAATGAATTTTTCCTCGGCTCGTTTTTTTTTTTTGTTCCTGTACGTTTAGAAAAAAAAAATAAATGTTTGTTTTTGTGTTTTTGTTATTTTTTTTCTTCTTATTTTGGCCTTCGCCCTGCTTCACCCCACCTTTCTTTTCATTCCTTTTTCGTGTCATTTCGTTTCGTTTGGTTTTAGTTTATTTACGGGGATTATTTAATGGATTTTGCTGTTGTGTCGCTTGCGGATTTGGCATTGAATTTCCCGTGCTTAGCGAACAAAACCTTTGTAAATATTGTCTATGTAATTGGAGCGCATATTTTTATGGACGTAAAGATGAAATTATGTTTATTTTTATTACTAATATTTCGAATTACCGGACTTAACACAGTTGAAATATTCAAAATTCAAGTTCGTCTGTTTCAACTGTGAAATTATAAATCGGATTTGTAAATACATTAAAACTGTATTTTTAGTTTTAGAAACGAATTTTACTGATTCGAGATTTTATATTTTAGAAATTCTTAAGAATCTGACTTGGGAACTATTTCCATTAGAGAAGCTAATATTTTGGCATTTAGATATATTTAAAGCATCATATTTACATTCGAAAGCATCAAAGTGTTATTTAAAGTGTTTTTTTGTAGGCATAGTCTATAAATAATATCTTCGATTGCCTCTGCTCGACTGAGCAATCGAATTCCACAACCACAATAACACAGAAAAAAATCTCGGCATTTAACAATTTTTTATAATTTCCGGCCTGACAGCATCCGCTTTCATTTCCGCTGTCGTTTTGCAACAATTGCAGCTGCAGCTGCAGCAGCAGCCGCATCAGTAGCAGCATCAGAAGTAGAAGCGGCAACAAGGATAACATGACAAGATTTATTTGCGCGCCATAATTATAAACTGTCCTGCTGGGCTGCCAGTTATTTTGAGTGTCAGTTCATTTTGTTTACTTTATGCGCCGCACGCTAAATTTGCCAAGCGCCAACAACAACAACAACAACAATAACAACAACAAGAACAACAACAACAATAGCAATGAACCTCACATTGGCCAAAAGGGATACGCAATTGGTAGTTGTTGGCTATCGCTATCGCTGTCGCTGTCGCAGTCCCGTTCGAGTCCAATACGGTGAGCATTTTCTAGGCCAAAGCTCTGAGAGTGGTTGAGTAGTGGGTGGCTTTTACGTACGGTGAAGTGTGGGTGCTGTGGGGTCGGGTGGGTGGCCTGTGCAGGCCGCAAGCAAAGTGCTGGCCCAGAGCCTTTGACAGCTCAACATCAGCAGTAGTAGCAGTAGAGACGGCCGCGACGTCTGTCCAACTTCTGGCAAATCTGCGAGTGTGTCTCTCAGTGAGTGTGTTTCTGTGTGTATGTGTGTGTGTGTGTGTGTGATGGTGAGTGTGTGCGTGTGGAAAAGCTTCTGTGGCTGTTGGTGGGCATTAAACACAGCCGTCGTAGAAGTGTTTTGAAATCCAATTACCAGCGCAAATTTAATTTGTTGCTGCACTCGAAAAAGTTGCCAACTTGTTCGCTGTCCGCCCCGCTGATAGCCTATGAAAATTGTTTAGCTGCAATAAAGGGCCAGTTTCCTCCAACCCCTCGACAAAAAATGATGATGGATGGGCGGGGGGGTGTTGGAGGTGCTGCTGTCGAGTGGATATCAGGCACAGCTTTTGCGCCTGTTTTCATTCTGCAGCCCGAGGCGTTTGTTGCCGCTGTTGTTGTTGCCTCCGCTTCGGTGGCATCATCAAGTGGTCAGAGTGCAAAGTTTAATTTGAAAAACGTTTTTTTTTTTTTGTGTTGTTCTCTTCTTTTTTATTATTATTATTATTTCACTTGTTGTGCGTTTTTTTTGTTTTGTTTTTATTTTTTGTTTCCTTCTTATTTGTTGTTTGGAGGGGTTTGTTGTGGAGGGGTTTGTTGTGGAGGTGTCGCTGGTAGGTGTTGAATTATGAGCAAAGTTCATGAGCTGGCGGAGCGTCCAACAATGTATAAGCCAAATAAAGCCATGCAATGGCCACTGGCGGTTTTTAGGGGCGTGTGCGTGTCTCTGTGTGTGTGTGTGTGCGTGTGAACTCCAATTGTGGTGGTGCTGGTGTGCGTGTCTGTGTGTGTGTGTGTGTGTGGTGAGTAACGTTTGCGCAGTGGGCGTTTGCTTTGCTTTGCACTTAAGAGTATTTCGCTTTTTTTTTGGTTTTCGGCGGCTTTCACTTGTTGTTTGCTCTGCTTGCGGCTTACAGCTGTTAGACTCGGACTAACATGCAACATTTCACCGAATTTAACAGAATTGTGTTGGAGGCTAATTGCCAGGTAAATCTGTTTGCAATGATTGAGCATTAAATGTGCTAAGTAACTGGGCAGCTCTGACTGGCATGACTTGCACTTATTTTGGGCTTATTTTTTTTCTTTATAATATATGCCTAGTATTATTCTACTGAGTGGTAATCAAGAAAGTGAAGACCCTTTTTTTTGGACTTGGGTTCGTTTTTCATTTGTTGGGCAGTTTTAAGAGCTGTGCAATATTGATAAAGGTTGCCAACATTTTTATTGTTGTCGTTTATTGCGGATTTTTTTGCCTCTTAGCCAATTTGGTTTAGTTTGTTAGCTGTGTGTATCTGTGTGTATGTAGAATTGCCAGCTGCTCCCATCTAATTGTTGGCCGCTGTGCAAAAATGAGGCAAAGCCAAAGGCAAATAACAATTGCCTTCACATTGAGACTTCCCGCAGCGTTTTGACCAGCACGAAACGCCTCGTGTAACATGAAACATGCGAAAGGGGCGGGAGGAGGGGGTCCTTACAATGGGGCCATGATTTGAGAGCGCTGCGAGAATGCGAAACTCGACCGGACCGGACCAGACCAGAGCAGACCAGACCAAACCCAACTCGCCACGATTCGATTCAAGTCGAGTAGACTCGACGCTTAAGCACAATGCCCCACTAAATTACAGTTAATGTTTATTTCTTGGCCCCAATGACAGCAGTCGGAGGCCAGTTGGAGCAGCCAGTCGAACAGTCGCCCAGTTTTCCCGGTTGGACAGTCAAGCCCCAGGCTTTGTTTATTCTTCTAATCTGTCTGCCATTTTGTTTTTTTTTTTCGCTACTCTGCCCCTTTTCATTGGCCCTCTGCATCCCCCCCATTTATTTCCTTTCGCATGTTGTTACTGCACTCCGATTGTATCTTTGACTGCTGGCATTGCTCGGTTTTAGTTTTGGTCGTTTGTCCTTTGCTATTGCCACTGCCTTTGTTTTATGCTCCTCTTCTACAGCTTTGGCTCTGGACAATGCTTTATTGAGTTATGGCTTGCATGCGGATATCCGCAAGTAGAGTGAGATAGATGCACACGTACAGAAAGAGCGAGACGTATAAGAGATACAGTCGGAATTTATATAAGTTAAGCCAGCTTTGTTTTGAGGTGTCCTAGCCAAAGATTCCTGGCCATAAATTAGCAACATTTTCATTGGCTTCATAAATTCCAAAATTGACCACAATCAAAACTTTATATACATATAAAAAAATACTTACCACCACAGCTCTGATTGTTTAAGTAAACAAACGCAAATTGCATTGAAACTTACCTGCAAGAAAAATGAGAATAAATTCGATTATTGGTTAGCTTCAAATAAATATTTGATATAAATCAGTGATTTATTTATAAATGACAAATCTGAAAACGTAATTGGAACATAAGTCAAAATTATAGTCCGAAAATCGGCATATGGGTATAGGTCGAACCTTCAAAATGCCATAACTTCGTCAAAACTCAACGGATTTTCAAAAGAAAGGGCGTTTTATTCATACTTTGGCCTCTAGATCAATCGTACATTTAAAGTTGAAAACGCGATTTTGGGTCGGAACATAAGTCAAAATTATAGTCCGGAAATCGGCATTTAGGTCGAAAATCGGCATATGGGCATAGGACGAACCGTCAAAATGCCATAACTTCGTCAAAACTCAACGCATTTTCAAAAGCAAAGAAGTTTTAATCATGGTTTGGCCCCTAGATCAATCCTACATTTAAAGTTGAAAACGTAATTTTGGGTCGGAACATAAGTCAAAATTATAGTCCGAAAATCGGCATAGGTCGAATATCGGCATATGGGCATAGGTCGAACCTTCAAAATGCCATAACTTCGTCAAAACTCAACGCATTTTCAAAAGCAAAGCAGTTTTAATCATGGTTTGGCCTCTAGATCAATCGTACATTTAAAGTTGAAAACGTGATTTTGGGTCGGAACATAAGTCAAAATTATAGTCCGGAAATCGGCATTTAGGTCGAAAATCGGCATATGGGCATAGGTCGAACCTTCAAAATGCCATAACTTCGTCAAAACTCAACGCATTTTCAAAAGCAAGGCAGTTTTAATCATGGTTTGGCCTCTAGATCAATCGTACATTTAAAGTTAAAAACGTGATTTTGGGTCAGAACATAAGTCAAAATTATAGTCCGGAAATCGGCATTTAGATCGAAAATCGGCATATGGGCATAGGACGAACCTTCAAAATGCCATAACTTCGTCAAAACTCAACATAATTTCAAAAGCAAGGGCTTTTTATTCATAGTTTGGTCTCTAAATCAATCCTACATTTAAAGTTGAAAACGTGATTTTGGGTCGGAACATAAGTCAAAATTATAGTCCGAAAATCGGCATATGGGTATAGGTCGAACCTTCAAAATGCCATAACTTCGTCAAAACTCAACGGATTTTCAAAAGAAAGGGCGTTTTATTCATACTTTGGCCTCTAGATCAATCGTACATTTAAAGTTGAAAACGCGATTTTGGGTCGGAACATAAGTCAAAATTATAGTCCGGAAATCGGCATTTAGGTCGAAAATCGGCATATGGGCATAGGACGAACCTTCAAAATGCCATAACTTCGTCAAAACTCAACGCATTTTCAAAAGCAAAGAAGTTTTAATCATGGTTTGGCCCCTAGATCAATCCTACATTTAAAGTTGAAAACGTAATTTTGGGTCGGAACATAAGTCAAAATTATAGTCCGAAAATCGGCATAGGTCGAACCTTCAAAATGCCATAACTTCGTCAAAACTCAACGCATTTTCAAAAGCAAAGCAGTTTTAATCATGGTTTGGCCTCTAGATCAATCGTACATTTAAAGTTGAAAACGTGATTTTGGGTCGGAACATAAGTCAAAATTATAGTCCGGAAATCGGCATTTAGGTCGAAAATCGGCATATGGGCATAGGTCGAACCTTCAAAATGCCATAACTTGGTCAAAACTCAACGCATTTTCAAAAGCAAGGCAGTTTTAATCATGGTTTGGCCTCTAGATCAATCGTACATTTAAAGTTAAAAACGTGATTTTGGGTCAGAACATAAGTCAAAATTATAGTCCGGAAATCGGCATTTAGATCGAAAATCGGCATATGGGCATAGGACGAACCTTCAAAATGCCATAACTTCGTCAAAACTCAACATAATTTCAAAAGCAAGGGCTTTTTATTCATAGTTTGGTCTCTAAATCAATCCTACATTTAAAGTTGAAAACGTGATTTTGGGTCGGAACATAAGTCAAAATTATAGTCCGAGAATCGGCAGATCGGTATATGGGCATAGGTCGAATCTTCAAAATGCCATAACTTCGTCAAAACTTCGTCAAACTTTTGATTACAAGCAATTGCCAAAAGTTTGACTGCCCTAAAAAGTAGGCAACACAAATGTTGCAAGGGCTGAAAGTGTAGCTCATCTGAGGTACAGCTAAGTCTTGAATAAAATAACTACTGCTTCAAGAAATATATTCTTTACAACAGCTGTATAAAAATATACGAGAAGACCCAATCAAGACCTACTATAATTATATTCCACTTGACAGTGTTTCGGACCTCTTTAAAGCATTAAGCCAACAAAAATTTAAGCAGAGCTAAGAAATCCAATTTGCATTTGTTATTTGATTTGGCCAAATTATATTCGTTTTATTTATTTGTCTTTTGTATTTTGTTTCTTCTTTATTTGGTATTTCTTTAAAATTCTTTTGTATTTTAAACCTGCAATTTTGCTTGTTACGTGTCTGACCTAATTAGGAAACTCATTCGGTGGAGAGAGAAATGGAGAGAAACAGAGATATACAAATAGAGAGAAAGAAGAAGAGAGAGGTCGCATCAAGCTGTAAACTTCATCTCAACAACAGAAGAAATGCACAACATTTCAATTCAAGTTAATTTCCAACTTTTGGACTAATCTTCCCTTGTCATTGCCTTAATTGTTGACCAAGCAGCAGCAGTAACAACAACAACAACAACAATAACAACAACAAGGACATACAACATACAGTTGGTAGTCAAGTTTAATGCGCTGACTTTCCGGGTCTGGCTGGGCAATTTAGTTGATGGCTTTACGCCGCTTTTGGCCTGGCCATAAACACCTGGGCAAAGACAACTCAAAAGAAGCGCCTCAATTTAAACATTTGCCTTATAAGAGGTAAAAATGTAGTTGTTACATTTAATTATATTCATATCTTTTGGCTGCCAAACGTGCCACGTAATCCGACAAGTTACAAAGCGGATGGGTCCTCGCATTCCTCCGCAAAGTCCCCCGCACCCGTCCTTCACTTTTGTGGGCGTGTTTCTTGCAAACTGTGCGAAATGTACAAAAATGCTGAACACATGCCAATTACCAGGCGCCGAAAGTGCCGAGGTGCCAAAATGAGGCCTCTGTTGCAGCCCAGCGCCAAAGGTAGAAGGTTGCCACGCCTCACCAACACACAGTACACCCCACATCCCCCTTCCCCCCCCCCCCCCCCTGAGGCTGCCCCTGCACTTACGCTCGCCCGGTTGCCAGGCACAAGCTTAAAATGCGCGAATGCCAAACGACATTTACATTTACATACAAAATGCAAAGGGAACTCAACACGCGCCCTTACAACTGTATTGAGGTAATGACGGGGAGGGGAAGGGGACGGGGGAGGGTTGAGCAAAGTCTACTGTAAGGGGTAGCGCAACGCAGTGGGTGGGTGGTATGGGTGGTGGTGGTGGGAGAGGTTATGGTCTTCATATTTGTGTGCGCTCATGTGAGCAGCAAGGATTCGGATTCAGATTTGGATTCAGATTGCCGCTGACTTCTGCAAAGGTTATTGTTGTAGTTATTGTTGTTGTTGTTGTCGCTATTGTTGTTGTTGTAGTTTTTGTAGTTGTGCTTTCGCACATTTTATTATTTTTTATGACTTTTGACAAAGGTGTGAGAAAAATAACATGTGCGAATGGCAGCAAGCTATAGCGATATACCCTGTAATTAGCTGGGACTTAACTCAAAGCTACTTTAAATTAAATTTAAAGAAGATAAAAACTCAAAAAACTTCGGATTCATAATGAGATATAAAAAATGTAGTAGTTTTTTATTGAAAGGTGAAAAATAAAGTATTTTATGTATTTTTTTTATGCATTTAAAAAAAAATGCAATTACAACAAAAATAAAAAAATCATTTCTATGAATAAGTTAAGATTGAAACTATAAAAATGAGTTTTTACTGATAGAAATTACGGAGTGTAAATTGATGACATGACAAAGTCTATTGTAATCATTACAGAGTACTCGAAAAGGTACAATACCAAAAAAAAAAATAAATAAAAACAGAGAAAAGTTAGGCTAAATATATGTTCAATGTAAATTGTTTTTTATTGTAATTATAAAAGTTAAAGCCATAGAATTCTTCAGCCACCTACAGAATCTAGTAGTCGGTTGTCAGGGATAAGCTTAATTTGATATACAGGAAAAAAATAAGCTTATAAGCCACACACACAGGGTATAAAAATCGCATTGAAATGAGTGCTGCAAGTTGGGCAAAGACTTTTGGTTAGGGTAAGACTTACATGCCCGTTTCGCGGCAACTCTGGCGGAAGGAAGAAATCAAGGAGCGGCGAGTCAAAAGGCGGAACGAAACAAGCCAGCCATTTGCCATTTGCGTCTTTTTCCTTTCCTGCCAAACCCACACGGCCTCGCCCCCACCCCCGACCCTACTGCTGCCACTACATCACTTTTCGTTGCTGCCGCTACTCTTATTTTTATTTCATTTTTTTTTTTGGTAACTTGATTTGCAAGTTGTGTGTTTGAGCTGCTGATATGTGTGCAGTGGCATGGGGCAAAAAGGTGTTTTGCCACAAAGTCGAGTCGAGCCAGTTTGTTCAATTGTTAAAATGTTTGTCATTGATGTTTTCGGCTTTTGTAACATTCGAGCATTTTATTTTTTTGTTGTTGCCAGATTGTCATCTCGAGTCTTGAGTTTTCACCATTCTCCATTTGCCGTTTACCATTTTACCGGCTTGGCTCAGCACAGTTTCAGTTTTGACTTAAGTGTTTCACCAGCTTACTTTAACTGCCTGTCGTCGCTCTCGTCTGCCCTCCCCTCGGCCCCTTGCAATTGAAATGAATGCGTCGACTCTGCTGTCTGCCACATTCCATTCCAATCCCCATCCCCATCCCCCACTCCCCCATTGACTGGCGGAGGCGTCAGTCATACGCCTGGTTTGGCATTCTTGTATTCGCAGCCATTTCATTCATTTGCACAGGGCTTTTGTGTGAACGGCTTTATTACGGGCCGACTATATTTGTATAATTTGGTTAAAGGCGCAGGCAGCTCGTTGCAAGTCATCGAGAATTAAAGATGCCGTCACTGATTTTAAGCTCAACTGATTTCAATTGAAGTTCGTGACGATTTGTTTCTTTTGTTTTTGTGTTGAAGGCATAAAAGTTTTGTTTCCACTTCAAAAACTGATGCTCTGAACTCTGGCGCTGTGAGTGAAAAGTTGTGTAAGCATTTTAAAATCGACCACAAGAGAGTTGAAAATGATAATGGCTCCAAGGGGTTGGGATTGGGATTGGGATTGGGGTTGTGGTTTTTCGGTTTGATTAGACTGTTCCTCCTTTGACAATGCTACTAGCTGTCTATCTTGATTAAGACATATTTAAATTAAAAACGCACTGCATTTTTAATTAAGAATGCTTCATATGGCATAACTTTGGAAAATAAACTTAGGAATAAAGTGCAACTTTTAGATAACAGGTGCGTAGCATTACTTTCAAGATTAGAGTGGTAGTCATAATTAAAAAAAACATTTAAGTGCAAATTAAAACCTCTTAGAAGTTTGCACTAACTTTCTGTCAGCCACTCAAGTTAAGACACAAGAAAATTAAGAAAACGGAATTCAAAACGTAACTAACGTTACCCACAAACTTTTAGGGTGTAAGCCAAGTTCAGTTAAAGAAAAAAATCCACTAAATGAGAAAGAAAACACATTAAAAGTCACTTCACATATGCAACTCTTACAGCCAGCTTTGGCAATATTTTACCCAACTCACAGTTTTTATCCAATACTGCAGCCTACTGCAGCAAGAGCACAAAAAAAAAAAAAAAAAGCAGAAAAGGATCTCTCGTACATCACACGGACTTACAGTTGGCCGCAAAACTTTGCCTTGGCCATATAACACAGAGGAACTGTGCATCGAAACCGAACCCAAAAATCCTGGCAACTTGAAGAGGCAGCAATGAAATGCATTGCAATGCGCTTAAGTTTCATAAGCCTGCGGCCAAAAGCGAACCAGCAAATCTGTGACACACAAACACACATATGCTCTGAGAGATGACCGCAGTGCCACGCCCATGAATGCTGTGTGTGTGTGTGTGTGTGTGAGTTACATACGACTGTCATTTTGGGGGCATTAAAAAAAAGAAGGAAAATAAAAGGAATTATCGAAAAGTGAATTCAAGGCAATGGCTTTGGCTTTCCAACTAGTTTGGCCACATTGACAAGAACTTAAGAAGGTTGGGCAAAGGGGGGGGACTCTTCACGTTTTGGCAATTCATATTGCCTCGCAAAGAGACAGTCAAGTTTGGTAACTGAAATACTACGTGTAATAGTTGCACAAAACTCTCGTTTGGTCAGCACTAAAAAGAAAAGCTAAAAAAAAAAAACAAAAAAAGATATGAAGGAAGAAAAACTGTTATTTTTGTGTCAAATACTTGGACAACCGTCCACGTACAAGTCGAACTTTCGCTGACAGCTGCCACGAGGCAAAGCGACCCCGCCCACTTACGCCTTAATGCACTCGCTGCAAATTAATATTGCACTTTTTTCCTCTCTCTCTCTCTCTCTCTCTCTCTCTCTCTCTCTCTGTCTCTCTCTCTCTCTCTCTCTCTGCCCTGCTCTGCCCGTCTCATGGCTCGGTGGCAGAATAAAGGGAATAAGACCGATAGTTGCACAAGTTGAGATGAGAAACTGCTTAGAAACTTTTTGCGCGTCTGCTTCTGCTGTTTTCTTGTTGTTCTACTTGTTGTTGTTGCTGTTGTTGCTGTTGTTGGAGCACAAAAATTAGTTTCTTCACTTATTGAAATGTCAATGGGAATGTCAGGCTGCACAGGCGGACGAGACGCGTCCCGAGCGAGCGGATAGGGAGGGAGCCTGGGGGAGGGGGGGCGGTTTCTCTAGCCAAATTGTAATTTCCACGTCTGCAGAACTCTCGAGACGTTCTTTTCCGCCCCGGCGTCAATTTGCTTGAAATGCTTCGTGCCAAATGATTTAGCGTCGCTTTTTTCCATTTTCAGTCTATCCCAAAAATACACACACACACACACACACACACACACATACACACATACATGCATTGTGCGGGCAAAAAGTTGTACCTTTTGTTTTTCGGCACTCGCCTCGGGACTTTGGCAGCCTCAGCTGTTTCGCAGCGCGTTCGTCAATTTAACCTAATGATATCAGCGCGTTTCAAAACCACAAAGAAAATAAACGTCCAGAACGAAAAAGGTGCGAAACTGAAATTTAAACAAATTAAAAAGGGAAGCTGCTCACAATTGAAGCAACATCCTTCATAAAAGATACAAAAGCAGAAAAGGTTCGCGCTTGTCGCAGCTAATGAGCGCAGCAAAAAGTGACAAAGTTACAGCTGCTTGTTGAAATGACACAACAACAAAAAACACACACCAACAAAAAACACACACAAAAAAAAACGGTTGATAAATTCATGTTGAGTGTGTTTGATGAGGGAAATACTCTGTAGAGAAATCTGCTTACAATATATACTCGTATAAATAAAGTACCCATCCATTGTTATGATTCCCTTTCTTATGCTTGCAGGGTATACAAATAAAAAGGTCCTTACGCTAAGTGGCTTAAGTCTGTAAAATATGCATGCGTAGGTGTCTCATTTCGGTGGTGGCAGCTTCATCTTAATTTCTTATCTGCATTTGCTTATTTAATGAATGTCGCAAGTTTGCGTTTGTTTTTTGGTCTTTTTTTTTTTCTTCTACCACAAAAATTAATGTCTTTTGGTTCATATAGAAAATGCCTGGGTAATTAATCAATTTGATTGATCATTCGATGCCCAAAAGCTAAATGCACAATATTTTACAGCCCCCCACAGACACACCCCTCGAGCGAGAGAGGCAGCGTGAATAATGAGACAGATTATATGTGTACTTATAAATATTTAAATACTTGCATATTAAGCGAATGGAGACAAATGACTTTTGAATATACCACGTTCAATTAGCATAATGTCAAGCCTTGTAATCGATATTAGTACGAGAGTCTGGGGTTGCAGCTGCTCTGGCCTCCATCCAGCTGTCTACAATTTTGAATTCATAAATGGATATGTGCATTCACAAGTATCAAATTTAACAAGCATTTGTGATGGTAAAGTTTGCAACAAAGGGTGATGTTGCACAAACTTTTGTGCTTTAATAAAGTGCACATAAATTGTATCAGAAATGCACAATTAAGTTACGAATTTCAACAATTCGCAATCATGATGCACATACAGAAGCAGAGAGGTGACCAAAAAGAGAGGGAGAGAGAGTGAGAGAGAGAGAGAGACAGAGCATCAAGCTCCCTTTACAGCAGCTTGTTACGAGTCTTAACAGTGGCCACTTCCTCCCTGGCCACTTCCTGTGGACAAGCGAAAGCTTTTAAGTCCCCAAACATGTCGCATCAGCTTCAAGTGCTTGCTAACCACGGTGACTTAACAGAGCGCAGGTGTGTTCACCGAAAAAAGCTTTCGGGAAAGCTTTTAACGCAATGTTAAACAACCAGACGATTTACATTATTTGAACAGCACTCGCAGCTTTGTGAGCTCTCACTGCGTGTGCTCTCACTCTCAGCACTGGACAACAGTACAGCTTGCCTATGGCAAACTTGTAACAAACGAATTGATGTGCCGGAAGTTTAGAAAACAGGGATAATACTTTTAGAAGAACGAATACAATATATAATGCTGCATAAAATATATACACAGTTAAATAGTTAAATTCAATTGCTGATTGAATTGGGCTTTGAATATAAATGTGGACACTTATTTGAAAGTAATTTTGTGGTTAGAATCTTCAGAGTACACGCTGGGGAATAAATGCAGACAAGAATAACTTTCTGAACTGGCCAAAGTGATAAGTAACTAAAAGTAACAAAATCTCTTAGGAGATAAGTTTACGACAATGCGAAATTAAATAAATATATAAGTCTTAACTAAAAGCCGAGCTGCGTAAGGTAATAAAACTCGATATTACTAACATAATTGCTTAATTACAACAAACTGTTGTGTTATGTTATTTTCCATATCTATAATTGATTTAAAGCTGCTCGATTGCGGCTAAAAGCGCTTAACAAATCCTCAACAGATATTCGCGTGTGTAAGACACACAATTCTTGGGCAGCCATACAAACACCGGCCTCATTGCTAATACAAACTGGCTGGCTTATCAAAACACAACATCTACACAAATACACACACACATACACACACACGCACATATGTACATGTTGTACACGTGCCTCAAAGGGCAAAAACGTGATGCTAATCGCATTTGCCAGCGACATTTTCTAGCCCTTATTTGCTCTCATTTTGTTGCGGCCTTTTTTTGTTGTTCATGCTGTTGTTGTTATTGTTGCGGGCATTTTGCTAATAGTTATTGGATTTGTTATGTTTAATGTTTATTGTAGTCTAATTGAAAACGTTTTTCGCAGTGATTTTGAGCACATTGTGTATACGCCATGAACGCCGTGGTTCATTTTGAATGGCGAACGTATACGCAGCGTGTGACAATCTGGCAGCAAATTTGATTGTCATTTTTATTATTATTGCCTCGCACATATACACACACACATACAACACACACATAACACACACACACACACACAAATACACAGAAATAAACATACGCTTGAGTGCGACGTGAATTGCTTGACTTGCTGTTATTTTTGGGCAACTGCTTAGGCGCTCTTCAGTCTTATGAGAGATTAACAGAGCATTTAATCTTGGCTTGGCATAAAATGACACAGCACACAAGCCCACATCCACACACACACACACACACACACACACACACACACAGATAGTGGGTTTAGATTTAGGCTGTCTTTCTCATGTTTTGCTATATTTATTATGCATGCCTTCAATTATATTCCTTTTTTTTGTTTGTAATTTTTTTTTTTTTTTTGGTTTTATTGACATTTACTTGCTTTTATCTGCTTCTTCTTGTTGCTGGTGTTTTGCTGGTTCTATTGTGGTTTTTGTTATTATTGTCGTAGTTTTTATTGTTGTCGTTGCTGCTGTGTGTGTGTTTTTTTTTTTTGTTGGTGTGTGTGGTATTTCAGCTCAACTGCAATAAAGTGAATTTTTCCACACGTTGCATACTTTTGAGCGCTATTCAACACACCAACACACACAAGCACACACACATGCACACGAGCGCGCACACAGTAAACACATACAGCGTGAAAATTGCAGTTACTGCCGCGACGGAAGCTGCTCGTGAATTTTAAAACAATTTTTTATACACAATTTTCACATTTGTTTGCTTTTTTGTGCGCGAGTGTGCGCATTATTTTCATCTCGTATTCTATTTTTTTGTATTTTTTTAGTTGTTATACTTAAAGAACACGGTTGGGCAGTGATTGTTGGTTTGGTCAAATTGTTGATAATATTCGCAATCGTTTAATTGCAAAAATTTAGAGGCACACACACACACACACGCACGCAAACAGGCGAAACTTGGAGTTGATTATAAAACGACAGAGCAAAAGTTAGCGCAACACTAGCAAAATAGCAGCGCAGCAATGACAGCGGCAAGCGGAGCGAAGCAAAGCGAACGCAATCAAAGCTTTCGCAGCTGGAAGCCTAACAGCAGCAGTAGCAGCACAGCAGCTTGGAAGCGAAAGCTGCGACTCAAAGAGCGCAACTGAGAAGGCAAAAGCGCATAAGAGAGCACAACTCAAGAGAGACAAAAGCTTAAAGCGCATGCGCCGCATCAAAAATGCTGGAAAAAAGGAGGAGGTGGAGTAGCAGTGTAGAATTTTGAGCGATGCTGTTATTGTGTGCGAATTATGTGTCAGTGTAACAATGGAAGTTTATTGCAATTAACAGGCGCTGAGATTGTGTCTCTTAACGAGTCTGTGTAAATGTGTGTGTGTGTGTTTGTGTGTGTGGGAGTGGGAGTAAAATGGCTGCTGTCCAATGATGTTTTATCCTGCGCCTCATTAGTGTCAAGGCAAAGAGATCAAAATTGGCATTAAGCGTGCCACAAGTACGAACATTACATGATGCATAATGCATGCCACGCCCACTCGCACACACATTAGCCGGCTTGACAAGCCGGGTCGTGCCCCGAGTCCAAGGCAAAAGACGCAGACAAAAGCGTTGAGCGGCTGCACAACAATTTAATATGCAGGCAGCCAAAGCACTTGCATTTTGCACATCAACATCATCGTCATGATGATGATGATGATGATGACAATAAACAGGAGGCAGCCAGCAACGTTGACGTTGACGTTGACAAGGCTGCAAGCTGAGGGAGTTGCAAAAGAGAAAGTTTTTTTCTATTTTTGTTATGTGTTAGGGGGAGCTGCCTGCAACTGTGTTTGCTTAGGAGTGTGTGTGTGTGTGTGTTCTCTCTCTCTGTGTGTATTTACGTGTGTGTACTGTGCCTGGCAGTTTGTTTTTAATCAAGGCAAAACTGGGTCAGTTCGGGCTGCAACTAAAAATATCATTTATGTTACCCAGGCAAATGCGCCAGTTGACTTTACCTCCTCCTCATCCTCCTCCTCATCCTCCTCCTCATCCTCCTCCTACTGCTACTACTCCTCTGCCATACTTTTTACATTTTTTTGTGAATGCATTGTGTGCTCAAATATATATAGAATTTATATGCATACATATATTTGTTACTCTTCACACACACACACACACACATGTATATATATGCACAATTGCAATTGGATGCTGTGTTAATTGCTGCACAAATTCATTGCGCTCGTTTGCTGTTAGCTAACAGCTCAACTGCTAACTAACATGCCACTGTTGTCGCTAACAGCGGCAGTTAAAGTTCTTTAGCAGTTGACCCAGTTGCTTGGCCCCCGTGTCTATAAATAGAGCACCAGCAATACAGTTGTCTCTTCGAGAGGCTGTTCGGGCGGCAGAGCGCGGAGAGAGGGAATAGCCGAGTGACGGCTGACTCCACTTTACAGGAGCTGCATCTGGGTTGGGTTTTATGATGGATTTTCGTAGCCATTAAGTTACGGGCAATTGCTGCTGCTGCTGCTGCTATTGCTCCCGAAGTATCACAATAGGTTTATGCGAATTAAATAGGTATTTATAAAAGGCTTAAAACTTTTGAGAGCATTGAAGACTTGATGGATAGGATTAGGCCCTAGTGCCGGTAGAGAAATCAACAGCCAAGGAATTGAGTTCGATTCATGATTAAAGTGCATATAAAATGCTTCATCAGAGTTGAGGTTGACAGAAAGAAAAGATTAGCTAGGATTTGCACGAAATAATACAAGGATTATTAGATTAGCTTAGAGTTGTTGGAAATTGGAAATACTTTCGACATTTAAATCTCAATCTGAATGTTGTTTGCATGGTTTGGCTGGAAAAACTATGACTATCAGCTTAGTCAACATTTAAGGAATTACGAACATATTTTCTTGAGAAACACTTGCAAACAATTAGTCAAATAAATATAATTTATTTCGCTAATATTCAAAAAAGTACTGTAGATTTTGGAGAACTGAATCTATACGGATCTTAAGAAGTTAAACATTCAAACTGAAACTTACCTCTGACGAAGTGAGATAACACATGCGCGAATCGGTGCTCTCAATGGAGGCCTGTTGTACAATTCCATAGCGTGATTCACGATCACTCAAATACTCTGAACGTAAGCTATCCTGGCGTATAAATTCCGCACTGCAAAACATGAGATTATTAATAGATATTTAAAGAGTGAATGAGTTAAAAAACCAAATTCACGTACCGTTGCTCCAAAGAATCAGCGCGAGCACTCTTATAGCCGGAATCATTGAGGCTGCTGTCCTGACGCAGCGACGGTAGCGAATCCCAAGGCGAACGCTTGTGCCCCGAGCCAGGCATTTGTTGGCTCATCATGCCGTGACCGGAACCGGAACCAATGGTTGAGCTGCCCGAACGCCAGCCATCCGAGTGGCGGAACCACTGGGCACGTGCCGATTCGCCAATGCAGCTGGCACAACGCGAATTGGAGAAACTGTTAAGCGGAGTGGGTCAATTATCATTGCTATAAATTCTCCAGATGACTGCTTACCTAGCATTATGATCGGATAGATAGCCGCGATCTCTTTCGCGCTCCCGTTCCCGTATCAACTCATTGCGATCACTATAGTAGCCATCCCGGTCACGTTCACGCTCCTTATCACGTATGGTGGACAAGGGGCGATGTGGGGGCAGCGGCAAGGTTGACGACTTGGCATTGGCTGCATGGAAATTCAAACAAACCGAATTAATTTCATGTGTACAATAATTGATTAAGTTAATTAATTAAAATAAACATGCTTAGAATTTGAAAAGGGCTTATAGCGATCATCTGTGATATTTATGTTTAGATATTTAAGGATATGTTTAGACACTGAATCGGTTAGAGACGTGCATTCTATGGAACTACTTACGCCTACGTAGTGGATATGGGCTGCGCTGTGTTGATCCTGGTAGGCTTTCAGCGAATTCTGATGATTGTTGTTGGAGTTGTTGTTGTTGTTGTTGTTGTTGTTGATTGTGGTTGTTGATTGTGATGTTGAGGTTATTGTTATTGTTGTTGTTGCGTGGTGTGACAATTGTGGTGGTATTTTGTGTGCGAGCGCATGATGAACATATTTGGTGATATGGACATGGATAGTATTTAAGTTTTAATTATTTAAATATTATTGTTAATAGAGAGATATATATAGAGAAAGAGAGAGATAGCATAACGAATAAATCACTTAAGGAAAAAGTAAGTAATAAATAAGAGTAAGCGATTCGCTACTTGAATATTTATTTATCTTAATGATTGATTGGTTTGCTATGTTTGTTGGGTAAGTCTCTACTGAACCAATGGATGTAAAGATGCATGAACTGATGTACAACCGGCTAATGGCTGAGCTTTAAATTGTTGGTTCTGCGTTTCAATGCTGATTCTGATTTCAATCGGAAATTCCATTGTTAGCTAATCGGGATTTTTTGCTACTGCAAAGTACCCGGCGTAAGGTAATTCACATTAATCAGATTATCACACATTGGTCACCCTCTATCAACCGTTAAGTGAACAACACTAGAAGAGCTCAGGCTAATTAAATATTCGATAAGGGCAAAAGGCAGAATAGAAAATGATAGCAAGTACAAGAGGGTTAAATAGCTACAAGAACAACAACAACGAGAACGAGAAATGTTTAGGAAAACGAAATGGTTGCTACCAAAAGCGTAACCCAAAACTAGACCGAAAACCAAACTGAAAACATTGAACGATTGGTTTTGGCAACTCACCCAGATTCTCCATGCTCTGCGAGAGCAGAGCCTCAAATGTGTGCAGACTGTAGGACTCGGCGTCCATCCCCTTGGCCAGCGTATTGCGCAAGTGCATCTCGTACTCCATGAGCAGTCGCGATGTGGGACTGCCTGGCGTTGGGGTCACATTGGGTGCCTGCTGATGCTGATGATGTTGATGCCGCGATGCACGCTGCTGTGGATGCGGCTGATGCGACTGATGCGATTGCTGTTGTTGTTGCTGATGTTGCTGATGTTGCTGATGCTGCTGCTGTTGCTGTTGCTGCTGTTGATGCTGCTGCTGATGCTGCTGCTGCTGCTGTTGCTGGCCATACGACTGATCCTGATCGGAGTTGCCATTGCTGGAGCTGGGCGTGGTTGCATAGCACTGATTATCAAACATTACATTATCCGAGGGCGGCGAACCCTCAATGCAGTTGCGCTCGCGCTCCCGCTCCAATTCCAAATAGAGATTTCGCGGCGGATATCCGCGTCCAATTTCATGCGATGATCTGCACGTAAAAGAGCCAAGACCCAAAAAAAAATGTAAGCAAAGATTATATTTACGCAGCGTAAACAACAACGACCCACCTCGAACCGGAGAAGCGAGACGACTGACTGCCGCTGCCGCTGCTGCGACCCATCGTATTGTTGTTCATGACGTGATGGCCACCACCACCGCCACCGCCAGCCATTCCCATGGCCATGGCGTTCATGCCCATGCCATGCTGATGCATGTGCTGCGGCCCCAACGTTTGTGCGGCATTCGCATTATAATAGTTGTACCGTCGTCGGCCCATCTCCGGCGATGTGACGGGGCTCTCGGTGCTGGGCATTGGTTTTAGCATGCGCTTCAGTGTGCTTGTGTCGACATTCATATCCTCGGTGCTCTTGGTCTTGCGTCGTGTATTGTTGTTGATTACGTTGTGCTGGTGGTGCATATCGTGCGAGTGTGCCTCGCGTGTCTAATTGGAAAGAACCCACAGAGACACAGACAGAGAGAGAGAGAGAGAGAGAGATTGATGGTTAGCGCAGTCAGACGTGTTATCTGTTAACGGTACTCACCATATCATCATTGTTGAAATCCTTGCTGCGTGTACCGGTCGACTTGGTAGAGGTGCCGACGCTCTGGTGCAGTCCGCCGCCCACCTGTGTCCCCTCGCTCTTCGACAGATCCATGTCCATTTGACTGGCGCCGGCATCGCCATCGTTACCCACCTGTGAGCCGACGTGATTCTGTGTGCACATATCCGAGCCGCTGCCCACGCCAGTCACAATAACCCCGGGCGTATTAGTATTGACGCCAGCATTGGCCACCATGCCCCCCTCTTGCCCCTTGAGCTGACGTTGTAGGGTATCTGCGAACGAGCAATTGTAAGTGATATTATTATCATGTCAAAACTGAGAACAGTTTCAGCCACAATTGCTGGCCCAATACCGAAATGGATTTCAGAAAGTTGATTGACTTGCGAAAGATTAGCGAAATTTTTGTTTGAAGTTCGAAATGGCTTTAAAATTGTCTGATGTGGTCAATGATCCATATCAGTCGAGTTATTATATATATTATGAAGATTTTATGTTTTAGGTTTATTTGGAACATCTTTAGATTTGCAATTATTAATCTTTGAAACCATTCAATCGTTTTTCGAATTTTTGCATAGATTTTGAATTGAAACTTACCGCCTCCTTGGACAACACTTGGGCCACCGCTGGCGACATTGTCATATAGTGAGGTGCTGCTCACGGCGCTTACAACCTTGCCCTGCTGCTGGCCATCGACATCGGTGATTCTGTGTGAGCCGACATTACGCGGCAAGGTGGATGAACCTGCAATGAGTATGGCGATGAGATTTGATGGGGGATGCGGTGGACTTGGTGCCTAATCGCTAACTGTTTTTCTTTTTGGGTATATACGACTGGGTACATTGTAATACAAGTATATATATATATATGAAGAGACTATGGCTAAGCGTAAATCAAAACAAAAACAAAACAAATCCCTTTACATATAAAAAAAAAACAGCGTAAAAGAGGCCAACGCGTTAAGTTTAAGTTAAGCCCGAAACGTAAAGCAAAAAAAAGGTTAACAAAACAAGAGAAGGTTTTACTCGATTAACTAATTGACTTAACCGATTTTGCATATAGAGTTTGAGATTTGGTTGAGTTTTTTGCTTTTTGGCTTTGTTTGGTTTGGTTTTTGTTTGGATTTTTGTTTGTTTGGTTTGTTCTCTCACCTCTAACACGTGGATCGGTTCTCAGGCGCGCATACTGCTCGGCGGACATGCAGGTGCACTGGGGCTCTTGGCGCGCGACCCGTGACGGCGACGCGGGTGTGCTGAGCGGCTTTCGCTTGGCTTTGACCTTGCCCTTGCCCGGCGGATCCAATTTCAGGGAGTAGCTCGACGAGGCCTTTCGTGAAAATTTGAAAGAAGGCGACTGTAAAACGTCGCACTATCATTAGGTTAGTTGATTGGGATTACAAGGTTCTGTGTGTGCGGTTTCTGCTTTCTCTGCTACTTTACAAAAAATTCTTCTCTCTTCTTCTTTCTAACTATATAATCTATGAGATCTCTGGGATCTATAGATCTGTGGCTCAAATCGTGTGCGATTTGGCGAAAAATTCTATTACTGTTTTTTGCTTACTGTGTGTGTTTTTTTTTTTTTTTTTTTTAAATCTTAGAGAACTACTAGAAGAGTGCGTAAAGTTTAAATAGTAATTAGTGGTACAACTAGACGATGTGCTGAAGCCTTGAGTCTTAGAATACATACATATTTATTAGTTAAGATAAAGATAGAGATAGTAAGTAGTGTGAAGTAGACAAACATACACATACAGGCATTTAGTTTTAGTTAGTATTTAGATTTAAGTTAAGCTAATGAAGCCTTAAAAGTGCATTCGTTTGAAGTGGCGTGTTTTATTTTTAATCTCCCAGCTGGTTAAGCATAAATTGACGCTTGGCGCATTTAGTTTTAAGTATTACGTAATTTCTGGAACAACATTTGAACTGGCAACTTAGTCTAACAATCAACACTTAGGAATATTGTGAACCTTAGCTTAATTTTGATTAACTTGCTGCGAAAATTGTAATTATTGTGAACGTGTGCGCTTTGCTTGGTTTTGTTCATTGTATTGTTTTTATGGGTTTTAAAAACCTTTAAATTATGCTCCAAGAATATATATATATATATATATATATATATAGATATTTGATATTTTCTTTGGCAATGGTTAACTTATTCGTTGGCCTTTATCGGTCTGTGGCACTGATGCCGTTAACTGTTTGTCTCGCCCCTCTCTTCTGGCTACACTCTTCTCTGTTCGATTTCCTAGCGCTGCTAGTCTGAATTTTGCATTGTTTTTTTATTTATTTTTTTTTTGAAAGTTGTTTCGATATTGATTTGATTAATTGCGTTTTTAAACCGCCCACTTGGCTGGGGATCAGGTTGGGGCTGGGTCGTTCTTTGGGGATTTAGGGCTCATCGGAAACGGTTTGCAGTGGATAGGTAACGGTATTGTAGTAGAGGATACGTGCGATTGTTTTAAAGCGTTTGGCGTTTTTCTTTTGCATTTTGATTGTACGTTTTTCGCAAATTTCATATTATACAATTATCATTCAATAATAAAGAATTTAACAAAATTTGCATTTGTTTTTCGTTCATTAGTTTTATGCAAATCGATTTTGTTTTTTTTTTTTTTGTTGATTTTTTTTTCAAGTTTTGTTTTTGTTGGCGCACGTTTCAAATGCAAACGAATCGAGTTGAAAATATATATTTATACATACATAAATATATAGTTAAGAGTAGTTAAATAAAATTGATGTTAGATAATAAAAGCATTTCGGGTGGGACAGAGTTTTATAGATAGAGACAGATTTGTAAGTGTACATTTAGAAATGTATTCAAAATTGTTATTTGTTGTTGTTGTTGTAGTTGTAGTTTGTTGCGTGTATAGTTTTGTTGTTATTTGTTCGTTCGTTTTTTTTTTTGTAGGTAGTTTTTTTTAACAAATTTTTGGTCGTTACATTTCGAATTTAGGTACGAAATTTATTTATAAGTTTCAAATGAAATGCATCAAAAATGAAATATTTGAAAACGAATTTAGGTATTTTTTTATATATATTTTAGTTGATTTGTTTGATTATTTTATATATATAAATATAGTAATTTTTTGGAGTGTTTCGAGAATGATTTTGAAAATGATTAGAAGAGAGAAAAAGAAATGAAAGAATATATAATATAAATACATTTAACAAATTTTAGTGGGTGTGCGGATAACAGTGTGTGTGTGACGTCATTGTTTAAGTGTGTTGAATATGTATGTATGTAAGTAGTTGTTGGTACCTTTGAAACTTCAATACACACACAACAAAAGTAAATATCTTTGCACATTTATGAGTTTTACACATTTACATTTACAAAATGAACACAGCTCGCAAGTTTCGATTTGGCTGGTAAATATATATCTGATATATAGTTTATATATATATATATAGTACTGTTATGGTATGCGTGTGCTGATAGATAGCGAGTTATGTGATAATTGGGTTTGGAAAACTTGTGATACAAATACACAGAGAGTTTTGGTTGGTTGACGACAGGAGGAGGGAGGAACAGATACACACACAAAGGTGAATAGCTTACAAAAACTGTTATGATTAACTGTCATGTGTATGTGTGTGTGTGTGTGTGTGTGTGTTTGTGTGTGTGTACGTTTGTTAGTAAGTTGCAATGGTAGATCTTACACATGCCCGACAAAAGGAGCACTACTTGAACGGGTTTTCAACACAGAGAGATATAAATACATAAAGAGTGGTCTGTATATATATATATAAATATTCATATATATATATATATATATATATACGATTCAGCTTATCAGTTTATCTTTGCTCTGCAGTAATATTAAAAAAGAGTTGTTAAAACAGTTAGTAGTAGTAGTAGTTGTAGTAGTTCTATTTAGCAGCAGTATTGTTTTAAGTAGTTGAGTTAAGTACTGTGTTGTGACAAATAAACAAATATGAAGCGATACTAACGTATTTTTTTACAATGTAAGATACCTGCAACAAATGAGGCGCAAAGTAAGAAAAGAAAACGAAACAATTATTAGATACTAATCCAGACAGTTTATGTTGACTAAATTTCTATAAATATGTTCTGGGAAGTGTGCGTGTTTTTGTGTACAAGTTTTTGGAAATTTGTCAGAAATTGAGTTCGCTAGATTTTAGTTTTGTTTTACAGAACATTGCAAAAAGTTAGTGAAATAAATACAAAAAGTTTTGTATGCAAGCTGAATGGAAAACTATTGTTTAGACATTTATTTAGCTGTCAGTTCTGTCGGTTCTTTTTCGCTTTTCTGCTAACTTTGTCTCAATTGCTCACAATTTCAACTAATTTGTGTATAAATATATTTTTTATTGGTATTCTTATGTTTGTAAAAGCAGTTTTTCTAAAGCTTATAAATGATATATTTATCACTACAATATGTATTACTTTACTTTTGCCAAATTGTTTAAATTGTATACAAAACGAGTAGAAAACACAATCTCAATACAAAACTTAGGTATAATTTCAAGTACGATGCCAAATTGTTATCAATTTATTGTTATTTCAAATATTTGTCAATTGTATGTTGTCAACTAATGAACGAGAATATATATGAATATATATTTAATTGTATAAGTACATTAACAGTAATTAGCAGCAGCAGTTTTACAGAGCGTTTGTTTTGTTACTGTCTATCTGTGTGTTGTCTCTGCGTGTGTTTGTGTGTGTGCGTTGGTGACAGTGACTGCGACTGCGACTGTGACGGTGACGGCGACAGTGACTGTGACTGTGACTGTGATACAGACTGTGACTAAATGGCATGGCATGAATTGAAGCTATTACTTAAATGATTGAACGCTTGTTAGCGCTTTGAGGTTCGATTGCTTTATGTTTGATGCACATACATTTTATGTATTTATTTGTCTAGGGAACTGAAAAGGTTAAGAAACTTTAGCCAGCAACATCATTAAACATCACGATCGGTCATAATCACAGCATCATCATCAACTTGTGTGGTTTGCACTTGTGGCAGCTGTTGTGGATTTATTTTTTTTTGTTTTGGCCAGTTCCTGTACACAACTTGCAACCTACTGGTTGCAGGCAACATCAAACTGCCCAAATATTATTGTTATTGTTAGTAGACTGTGTGTGTTTTGAGTGTGTGTGTGTGTGTTTGTGTGTTGGTGTGTTGGTGTGGTTGTATCTAAAGTGTTTGTGTGGTTTGGCTGAGGTGGTTTTTTTTTGGTGGTTGAGGTATCATTTGAGGTGGTTGCTTGTCGTCGTCGCGTTGTTTTTGCAATGCAATGCATCAGAACTGTAAGAGAATACTTACACAGCATTCTCGGAACTGTTTGGCATCGATGGGCGACGTGAAATTCAGGCCCCAAGTATCGTTAGTCATGGGATCCTTCCAGTAAACAAAGCATTCCGAAGCCTGCCCAATACGTGTGCCTGTAATTAACACACACACACACACACACACACACACACACAAACACAAAATGCAATTAGCAAAGGTAAACATAGAGTGAAAGAGATAAAGAGAGGGAGAGAGAGGAGTTGGTCCAACTCACCTGGCTGCACAAGTCGCACATCAAGTATCTTGTCCACCTGACTGTTGTAAGCGGTTATGTGAAAGATGCACTCGGGCGAGTCCTGAATGCATGTGATGTTGACAGGAACCAAATCTTCGGACACTTGTTGCCACTTGACGGTGCCGGCGCCGCTGGCCGATACGTGGAAGACCTCAGCCCACAACCTGAACGAACTAGCGTTTGGTTAATAAAATCGGTTTGTTGACATATTGATTATTGCAAAAGTTGTTTGGTTGTTTGGTTGTTGTTGATTGGTCGGTTGATTGGTTGGTTGTTTCATCCAATTGAAATTTTGTGCAAATTTGTTGTGGAGGTTCAATTGAAAGTAAAATCAAACAAAGGAAGCGCAGTTTTTATTGTTGTTCGTAGTTATAGTCGTTTTAGAGGAAGGAAAAGTTGTTGCAGGTGGCAGATTTTGGTTGTTGTTGTTGTTGGGTTTATTGTTGTGGCCGCACAACAAAGTGTGGTTTTTGTAGTTTGTGTTGTTGTAGGTTGTTGGATTAGTGGAAGTGAATGCAAAAGTCGAAAGTTTTTCGTTTTTTTTTTTTTGTTGTTTTTTGTTTTGTTTTACATATTGAGTTTTTGATGAAAGAAAGAAAAACCAGAAGAAGAACAGAATTAGTTAATTACAAAAAGTTATCGAAAGAGCGAATTCAATTGTTTATTGTTCTTGTTCCATATTTACAGCCAGTCAGAGAACATATGTACAAAAGTGTCAACTACAAGGTTACACAGGCAACTGCTGCTGCCACAACTCACCTTAATAGGTGACCATCCCGACGACGAGAGCTCTGCCAGGGTGAATCCTCATAGCGGTAAGCCTTGCGCATAAGCGGCGCACACGAACAGCTCAGTTTGTTGCCCATGGCGCAGTTAGCACAGCCAGCAGCAGCTCCTGATCGGGCAGATAAAGTGAATCGGTTATTGATATCTATTATATATGCATATGTATATCTATAGATGATGTTTTACCTTTACCAGAGGCACCCCGATGTCACCACATGCCGCTCACGTCCGCCTGCGAGAGCGCCTGGCCGCGATTTAGCGACTGCGACCGTTGATTATGCCGATGGTTGTGGTAGCGACTGCCTCGCTGCTGTTAGAGAGAAAGAGAGAGAGGGAGAGATAGTAAGGATCGGGAATAATTAGTCAATAATATAATAAATCTCTGTGCCTGTCAAAATGTTTCGAATTCATTATTCGATCATTATTCAAAAAGAGTTCATCTGCTTATCATATTAGAAATTCAAGCTGCGAATAAAATATTACACAGCTAACTCTTTTATATATTGGATTGACTTTCCTCTGGATCAAAATCATTGAGGTTTTCCAAAAGTTCTTTATTGAAAATGGTAAATATAACAATCGCTACTAGCTACTAGAAGTCATATTTGAATTTAAGCTCGAGTCTGTAAACGCTTTTAAAATCACTCAAAAATCAATATATCTTGATTTATTTATTTATAGAGTTAACTTCTTTCTATTTGTCCATGATCAGAATAATTCGTTTTTTTTCAAAAACGCATTATTCAAAATGATTCGAGCGAAACAACAATATAAATGTAAGTCCCCTCTCTTTACTGGAGTTGGTAAGCCTCCATTCAACTTCCCATATGTTCGATATCTGCTTAAAACTAGATATTAATATTTCACTTCAGATATCTTTGGCATATCAACATTAATTTAAATAAGCCAAAAGCATATGTAAAGATTTTGGACAATCAGAACTCCATTTTAACAAATAAAACTAAACAATAATCGATTATAGCTGTCACAGCAGGGTTTTAAATTACCCAGCCTAAGATGGCACACATAAATTTCTCTAATGTTTATTGTAGATATCTGAATGAAAAGATACATCAATTGCCACACAAAACAGCTAACAGATGTGGTTTTTATTGAAATACCAAGATTTAATGCATAAATCAACAGCAAATTTGAACTTGAGCAGTTGTGCGCTATTAGGCAACAGTTTGTGCCACACACAAAAATATTTAATCTGCAGCTCTGTGACTAACCGATGAAACAACCCACGCCGGCTGCGGCATCTGGGGCTATTATCACCAACACGTTGCCGTTTGAGAGGTGCGAACGAAGCGAGTTCAACGCTTTTGCTGGCCAAAATGCAGTCTCTCTGCCGGTTAACGCCCCCCACCCCAACCCGCCCCCTATCGCCGCAAACAGATGCGACGCAATGCAACGCTGGCGTGTAGGTGTCAACAACACAGAGCCGAATCAACAACAAGAAAACACCTTAGAGTTTTCTGGCGGAAAATAATGCTTTGAAGTTTTGCCTTGATTTAAATGCTTATGATTTGATCTGATCGCCCAGTTTTATGTTCTTTGACACGCTGCAGCACACACCACAACACACACACACACATGTTGCACATTGCTGTGTCTCTTTTATATATGTTTGAATTTTAATTTTAAATTCATCTCGTACACCTTAGACACATATATTTATATACATTTATGTATATTTATATAGTTTTATTTTCTTGGCTGTCTGCAGCCTTTTGCTGACTGGCCCAAATGTTGAACACATTAGTTTGTTTGTCTAGCCTTATAAGTTATGTACGTATGAAAATACTATTTATCTATTTTTGTTTACAGCCATTTACCGCTACGAGATAAACAGACAAATGGACACACAGACACCTGTTTACTGCGTTGTGTTTGATCGAATGTCTCAACAAATATTTGGAAAATGCGAATAGAGCATTTGAAATTCACGCCACAAAGTCAAACAAACAACTAAATACTCCAAGCCAAAATCGAGGGAAAAATCAAAGCGCATTTTCATTCATATATTCATGCGCTCTGCACCTCTCTCTCGCTCTCCCCCTCTCCCAGTCTGTGTTCATCTCGCTCACTTGCTCAATCTATTAAGCAGCTCTCCACATCAACTGTAAATCTTATGCAGCAGCCTCATTGTCTCTAGCCGATCTCAAGAGCTGCTGGCTCGCCCACACAGCGTTCAAGTGCCGTAAAGAGATCTCCATCTCACTCTCTCTCTCTCTCTCTGGCGACAGCTATGTATACGGCAGTGGATGCCACAGCGGTGCCGGCTAGTGGTTTTGTGGCAAAGCTGTTTGCACGTGTTTTTTTGTTTTTCTTTTTTTTTTGTGTTTTTGTTGAAATTTATTTTTAAAATCAATCAAATAGCGCTCAGACGCTCAATCCCAATTGTCGCACAGAGTGCTCATCAAAATGCAATAGGGAACGAAGGTGGCGACAGTTCTGCCGATTTTTTTGGGTCACAGTCGTCACATAGTCCCCGCCAGCCCCTTCCTTCTGTGCCCAATAAAATGACAAATTGAGTTTGGCGATGCCAAAGTGCAATTGACAACTTGATAGAGTGAAAGATGACCAACGATTGATTATTATAAAGCACAGTCTGTAAAGGGATAAAATAATAAAATAAAAAAGATGAGCAATCTTTGATAATTGTTCAAAAGATTTCAAAGAATCCACATTTCCAATTAGTTTCTGTTCTCTTAGAGATAGCCAAGGATTAACTTTAAGCACAGTTCTATAATGATAGTCAAATTTAAAGTTTTAAGAAACTCAATTAATATTATATGATAAACTATAACAATCGATAACAAGCATCTTTCGATTGTTCTAGCATCGAAGTTTAAGTTACAAGTTTCCTTACATTGCTCATAGCTATTGCTCTAAAAGATTGCATCAAAACATGTACCCAACACATGAGACCAATTTAAAGAAAATTCAGACAAGATGGATAAGAAGTTCCAAGCTTTTCATTTGCAATCATAGGCGAAGTAAACAGGGTCAAATATATTTGTCTTTTTGGGGTAGTTAAGTGTATTATCAGAAATATGTATATATTTATGTATATATGTTTTGTATACACACCTCCACATGACCCCAGCCATCGGCGTTCATTTTAACGGCCGCCTCGACACTTTCCTTGGCACCCATTTCGTGTTTTTAGTTGTTTACTTTTTCGCTATTTGCGGTGCGTAATTGTTAGTTTCTTTTTGTTGCTGTTGTTGTTGATTGTAGTTCCAGTTGCAGTTACAGTCAGAGTTACAGTTACAGCTATATGGTTACATTTACAGTTACAGTTAGTACAGCTGTAGTTTGTTTATCGTGCGAATATTGCTTGGGTGGCTCTCGACTCCTCGCCAGAAGAATGCGAAGTGGGAGGTGAAGTAGGTGGAGTCGAAGTAGGAGAAGCACCAGCACCAGCACCAGCAGCAGCAGCTGTCAGATGTTATTTATTTTGGTGCTGCGGCTGGAGACTTGTTCTTTTTTGGTTTTTTGGGCCAGGCACCCCAGAGATGAGTGAACCAGAGAAGTGCCGTGTCTAAAGCCCAGGACCTAGTGGCGTCTGCGTCTGAGAGTGGATTGATAAATATTGAGCGAATTGACGTTGACGTTGACGTCGCTGCTGCTGTCGCACACACACGTACACTCTTCACTCTCTCTCTCGCTCTCTCTTGAAATTTCACTCGCTCGCTCTTTGCGTCAGTGGGCGATTCGGATGCTGTTTGTTGAAAGCGACTTTCAATCAGTGTTTCGTTAAGTTGAAAGTTTCGTGTCCGTTGAAAGCGCAGTTAAATAATAGACGAGGCAGAGTCTTCTGCCCGTGTGGCGAGTCTCCTCTTATCCTTTATATATCCTATATGCTATATGATTGTTATTTGTATTATTAATGCAGGCTGGAAATCGGTTGACTCTGCTGCCTGCTCACAATGTCACTAGAAAATTTCACTTTTCGGTGCTTTTGATTGTTTTTTTTTGTTTTTTTTTTTGTCCTTTGCGGTGCTTAACGGTGCGTATGATTAATTTATGCTTGCAGTTTTCTTTCTCTTTTATGTGTTATTCTTAGCGTTGCTTGTTTTTGGTTATATTTAAGTTAATCGTTTACTAATTTTACTTTTGATTTGGCAACGCCTTTACCTATTGCAAAAACACACGCAAAAATACTGTTTTTCCTCTTCTTCTTCTTCTCTTCTTTCGCTGCTTAATTTTCCAATTCCTTGTGCTCGCTTTTGAACTTTATGTGCAATTTTCGCTGTGTTTTTAAGTATTTAATGGTGCTGTTACTGTGTTAATTTTGTAGTTTTTTTATAAATGTATTTTTTATTTATAATGCGGATTTTTATTCACTGTGGCAATAGCAGCAGCAGCAGATGACGAGGACATGTCGTCGCGCTGTATATGTATTTGTGAGAGTGTGTGTATAGAGCAGCCTCCTGGCCTGCCAAAATACCTACAGAACTTGACGAAACGAAATGTTTTCACTTGACGAAAAACGCACGCACACAACACACATATACAGAGAGAGAGTGAGAGAGAGAGAGCGGGAGTCACTGAGAGCAGCATCAGCAGCAGCCGCAGCAGCAGCAGCAGCGACCTAAGCAGCAGAGAGCAAAAGCAGCGCAGATGAGCTTCGAATTACAGCGACAGCCGAAAATTGCTTGCGCTGTTGTTGTTGCTGCTGCTGATGTTGTTGTTGTCGTGTTGGTGTTGTACAACTTATATATTTTAATTTCGATTTCTTTCTTGCTTTTTCGTCGCTCGCTCGTTCGTCGTTATCCTTTATTTTGTATGCCTCCGCTCTCCACACTATGCACACATACACATGCATATATAAAGATATATATATATATATTCATTTATATATATACATATATATATGTGTATGTGTGTATGTACTTGGCTTTTAGAGGTATGTGCAGTCACTGCTCTCCTCCCCACCCCCACCCCCTGGATTGTGTGTGTCTGTCGCCGATCTGTGCTCGTGTGCGTGTGGCTAAAAAGTTGCATAAATCACCACACCTTAATTTACTTTTAAAATGTCGATTTTAGTACATGTTATAAGCACAAATCCTTATGCACCTTTTTCTATGCCATCTAAGAAAATTCCTTTTTGCGCTGCCTAAAAGCACGCTACACTTTTTCACACGCTTTGCTTTCGCTGCTGTTGTTGATTTTTCTCTTACTTTTCTTTTCAATTTATTTTGTTAAGCATGTGCGTGTGTGTGTCTGGTGTGTGTTGTTTGTGTGTTGGTGTATTTATTATTTATATATATGTAGAGATATTTCAAGTGTTAAAAGCGTTTTGTGAGTTGCTTCTGGAAGCAGCACCGGGGAGCCAAGCAGCGCGAGCCACACAACCGTCGACTTCGAATTTCGCTTTGACTTTGCCGAGCAGAGGCGCAAGCGAAAAGCAGCCGCAGTTTCAGCTGGCAGCGGGATCTCTGCTCAAGCAGCGGCAACGCGTCGATGTCGACGTCAGCATCGCTGCAACTGTTGGAATGTGTGCCATATATTTACTTTTTTTTTGGGGTGGCTGCTGCTGCTGGCGCTGCTTTTGACTATGGGCTTTTGTTGTTTTTGTGTGTATGTCTGTGTGTGTTTGGATGCTGCTGATACTTGTGCTTCTTCTTCTGCTGTTCTGTTCTTCTGTTTCTGCTTCGTGTTTGAACACATTTTGTTACATTTACTTTACATGTCGCTTGCTGTTGTTGTTGCTGTTAATCTTGTTGCTGTTAGGACGTCAAATGAAAGTTTTTGCCATTCTGTTTCGTTTTAATGTCTCCCCGATGCATGTGTGAGCGTGTGTTTGTGTGTGTGTGTGAGCATGCACGTTTGTGTGCGTTAATGTAATATTAATGTTATAATTTGCTAGGCGTGCGAGGCTCTCAACCCGTCACATGCACAAATGCCTGCATGTGAATGTGTGTGTCTGTATGCCTGTGTTTACATACAAATGAACACAAACACACACACATACATGTCAAGTTTCTTTTTTGCATTAGCAATGGGCTCATAAATAATGCAGAGTGTTGCCAGGTGAATTGAGACTTAGTCAATGGTTGGTGGGGGGAGGGGTGGGAAGTGCTGTGTGCAGGTGGACTTTGGTCAACAACAACAGGCTTGAACGTGCAACAACAACGACACTTCTATGACCCGAAACGACAAAATTGTTGCAAGTGTTACAAGTAACCAAAAATAACAACAGATGATTGTCATGGGACTTTTGTGACTTGCTCAACACTGATAGACACACAGACACACCATCAAACACAGTCACACACACCCGCCCACACACACCTACACATCATTTGGCTGAAGAATGAGAGGCACGTTTTAACAAACACAAAGTAAAAGTGAAAAGTAATATCAAAATTAATAAGTAGAAAGGATGCTGAGTGCTCTGTGACCAACGGGCCAGCAGCGACGCCGACTGCGCCGCTAGCAGATCCACAACATACACAACACAAGCACAAAAACAAAAAGCACCAAAAAACCCAAAGTGCAAGCCAGACAGAGAGCGAGAGAGAGAACGAGTGCTGCTGTGTGCGTCGGCGTGCTTTCAATATTTAACGAAAGGCTTCGTCAAGTCGTAGATTAAGCTGACAATTGCTGAGTGCTGTGGATGCTGCATCAATAATAATATTACTGCCACTGTCACGCTGCATTCACCATTTACACAAATAAATATTACACACGCATTACATTTCCCAACTAGCACCGGGCAAAAGCAAAAAAACACCCAAAGAGGTAAAGCGAGAGAGAGAGAGGGCAAGGCAGAATGCAGCTGCAGCTGGGGAGCGGCCAAAAAGGAAAACAACAAAAAATAACGCACACAGAGACACACTTGCAAAACGGGATGCGCCAGGCTTACTGACGTCAGAACTACGCACGCACACACACACTCGCACATCATGCAAACACCCCACGCACAGCGACTGGCTCTGCTGCTGCTCTGCTTCCGTTATCTCTTCAAGAAAACGTCATTAGAAACTGCAGCGAGCTGCAAAAAAGGCGCGCCAGCGAAAAATTAAAACAACAACAAAATTGCAACGTTCGCTTGGCTTGTAAAATGTCAAAGTTCCTGCTACCGCTGCTGTTCTTGCTGTTTTTGCTGTTGTTGTAGTTGCTATAATTTGCCGATGTGTTTAGCTTTTTTGTTGTTGCGTAAGGTTTTTAGGGCAATCGGAGGGTGTGGTTCACCGGGGAGCCAATGTAATATGTATGTGTATGTGATTGTGTGTGTGTGTGTGTTAGAAGCGATTGACACAGTTTTCTGACTGTTTTTGGGCATCTGCGCAAAGCTTTGTGGCAACGCTGAACGTGTCCTTTGCCGTCGCCTGTGTTTTTATGAATGAAAAACACGCCACCAACAACAACACCAACAACAGCGTCAGAGCTTTTGCGACGAGTGTCAAGTTTATTTAATTTGCATTTGCAGCACGTGTGCTTAACTTAATTAAACACTTTTACGTTATGCATTTTATGACAGCTAATAGTATTTTTTATTTTTGTGTTTCCTAAACGAATTTCGCGCGCAATGTACGCAAAAATGTACTAAAAATGAACGTGCGACTATCGATAGTGCTTGCGCCTATCGATGTTGTGCAGTGCTGAGCAACGCCGGCCGTTGTGCGCCACTGCCAAACACTGGCCCGAGCAAGCTGTGTGCAAAACAACAACAACTTGTGGCATGTTAAGACAGATGGCGACGGCGCCTTTTTTTCGAATTTGCAATTGATGCTAAAAATTGAAATAAATGTGCCACACAATGTGCGACGCCAATGCCACAGACAACGAACTGCGCGAACTGACCAGTGTGCAACTGGGACCCGAAACGAAAGGTAGGTGGCTAAAAACTGTACAAAATTAGCATTATTTGTTTTTGAATTTTTTCTGCAGAATACAATTTGCTGCGTGCGGACGAAGAGTATCAGAAAGGCAACGTGCCGCACTCGATTTACCATCAGGTGCGAGCTCTGTTTCAGTGCGCCGACTTGCGGCTTGTCACCGAGGCCCAACAACTGGAAAATCAACAGCCAAACACAACTGAGATTTTAGCGGAAGCCAGCAGCCAAGAGAAATCGGACTACAAAAAGTGTGATTTTCTAAATAAAGAAAAATGGAAATGAACTAATCAACTGTTTATAATCCCGTTCCATCTCACGCAGCAACAAATTTCTGCAAAACATTTTGAAATACCAACAGAAACTGGAGCAGCGCAAGGCGAAGCAAAAGCCACAAAAGCCGCTGGAACATCTTGATTTCCTGCAGGATTTGCCAGATTCGGAGTCGGGCTTTGCACGCATCTCGCACATATGCCAGGAGTTGCCACGCGAGTGGTGCGTTCTGCAACTGTGCAAGAGCTTCAATCCAGCCACAACATATTCAACATTCTGTGACATCGCCGCTGCCAAAGGCGACATCTATTTGTCCCTGCTGCTCCACTGCCGCAGTCCCCAATTGCCGGCGACTTGTCTGCGCTTCAGCAGCGATGCTTTGGCCGACCTGTTCAGGCAGTACGCCACGCTGGTGGAGCGTTTCAGGCGCGTTGTCACTGTCGATCCGCTGGCGATCAAAACGCAGGAGGCCAAAGCCAAATACTGGAAGGAACTGAATGCCTTCGAGGACTACCTGAAGGTATGTACCCTGACAAAATGGTTGGTTATAGTAGCTATAGCCACATTAATAATATTAAATATATATTATAAATGATCAGCTAAATGCTGGGCATCTTCCAGTCTTCCAATTTATGCTCATTGTATTTGTTTGCATTTGCAGAAACTGATTTCGGATCTCACCAGCCTTTTTACACCGTACTGCTTTCTGTTTCTGGGCAAGCGCTACGAGTGCGATGCAGTGCAGCAGCAAAGCGAAGTGGTTTATGCGCGCGTGGATGAGTTGTGCGTGGAGCAGAGTTGGAGTGATCATCAGCGCATCTTGCTGTCGCAGGCGGCACTGCATGCGAATCGCATGCCACAAAGCCAGATGAAGCAGCTGGGCTATGAGCTGTCCCACGACGACAGTGAGACTGAAGCTCTGCTCGTCTACGAGCTGCTTAAGAGCTGTGCCAAAGAGTGGCAACAGTTGGAGCAACGCCAATCGCTGGCCTTGAAGCGTTACCCCCTCATACTGGTGGTGGATGAGGCAAGTGCAACTTCAAATGCTACCTAGCTTTGTACTAATAAGGATTTTCCTCCCTTTTTTTTTAGCGCCTTGATCACCTCCATTGGGAGCAGCTGGCACCGATGCAGGAGTGCACGCGGATCAAGTCGCTGCACAGCTTGTGGCGCCTGTTCAAGTGCCACAAGTCGCAGATTCAGCATGGCTACTACACGGTCAACATACACAGCGGCATCACGCTAGTCAATCCCGACGCCGACCTGCCCAAGTCGGGGAGCAGGTGGCGCGGCTTCCTCGAGTATTGGCTGACCCACTGGTCGCACATGTTCGAAACGGTGCCCAGCGAGCAGTTTATGCTCGAACAGGCCTTCAAAGCCGATTGTTTTGTGTGCGTTAAACACACCTCACTTTGAGCTCACTTTTGATATCGTCTTATTTTTATTGTAGCTATGCGGGTCACGGATCGAGTCTGCAGTATGTTTCTAGTCGTCTGATTTATAGGAATCGCATCAAAGGCGTCGTCTTTCTATTTGGCTGTGATTCGACGCGAGTGCTAAGCACCGGACTCTACAGCGCTCTTTATGGTGCACATGACTATTTTCATGGTGCCCTGTGTCCCACTGTCGTGGGCACTCTGATGCCCGCCCTCGATGCCAACATCGACAATGTGTCCGCCCATCTGCTCAGCCAGTGGATAACGCCCGCCAATCCAAAGATCATGCCCTGGACGCACATAGATCGCGTCGCCTGGCTCAGCCAGGGCACTGTCCAAGGTAGAACTGAAGTTCTTCAATTGAACTCGAACTGTATCAATAATAACTGTATAATTTCTGCAGCAGAACAATCAGGCGCCACAAAGACACTGGATCAGCAACCGGACTACCAAATGGGCAGCCTGTGCGCAATTTTGGCCAATCTGCAAATGGGCCGAGTGGAGCCGAAAATCTACAATTGTTGCGTTTATGTTTCTCGCGGTTTGCCCGCCTGGAATCTGGCCGTGCAGCAGTTGCCCTTCTAGCGGGCAACTAGTCTAAAATGGGTTCGAAACGAGTCAGTTAGTTGAATAAGCACGAGTTGTTAACCGATTTGCATTCACTTGTTAAATGGATACCAGTTAACAATTACTTTTCCATTTTCATCTTTTCTATTTATTTTTTTCTCTGCCCGTTTTCCGAGTAAAAAGTGCATAAAATATTGAAACTTCAAACAACATTTAGAAAATCGCATAAGATATCAAATTACATTTAGATAGTTAAGTAAAAATTGTGCCAATAAACTTAAACTTACCTTTTTATTGGGGTGCAAATTGTGTGAAGATTAATTGGATTTGCTTTTGTTAAAATCTTTTTGTAGTATTTATTTATTAAATAGTTTTTGTGTCGTTTGGCACTGAAATTGTTTTTGTTGTTGTTTTTAGGGGATGTTCTTTTTAGTTATTATTATTTTGTACAAACTGTAGTTTAGCTTATTGGAACATTAACCGTTTTAGTGTTTTATTATTTAGTAATGTCATTTTTGAAACATGCCAGAGTTTTATATATATATATCTATATATATTTATGTATATCGCCTGTGCAGGATTTAAAGAATTTTTACATTAACAATGGTGACTTGAATTTTAAGAATAAAATGTTTGACATAAAAAAATGTGAAAAGTGAGGTGCGTTGACAGTTAGATAGAGACGAATTTAAATTTTAGATAGAAATCACACAAAACACAATTACATTCATAAAGTGAACAATTTCAAACGGTTTTTCAAAACATCGACAATTTTCGTTTATTTTGAATATTGTGCGATTCATAAAACGACTAACAAATCTATAAAAATTACCCAATTTGCATTTAATTTTCATATGCATGACTTTCTGTGTCGCCCAAAATTGTAAATATATATTTTGGGCATTTTTTATACCATTCTAAGAATAATGTAAATTGTATTTAAATTTCATTAAGAATGTCGCATAAAATATATTCCAATAATTTATATTTCTAAGCTGCCAAACAACATCCCAAAGATACACCCAAGAATAAAAGAAAAGTTCAGTTTATTTGTTGTCATTATCATACTGTCACTAGTCTATTTATTATCCAAGGCGCCCGACAGCTAATCCTGAATAGAAGAATGAATAAATAAAAGAGGAAATGAGCTGCGCCCATTTAAAAGCTAATGTATTACTACTTAGCTCGACTTGGCTAGAAAACGCCCATCTATTTATTTACATCGTCGCATTTTGCTCGTTTCTATTTCGTGGATTGTCCCGGGAAAGGGGTGGGTAGGGAAGGGCAGGGAAGGGAAGCGTATGGACGATGGGCAGGGCAGGGGTGGGCTCGTGCTCTTTTGGCCAAGGGCTTTTCGATGCGAAAGAGTTTTTGGCCCGTCAACCTCAACATGGAATCCACTTGACCTACTAAATGCCTGTCGCATTATGACACACATTTCATTAATTAGATGCTGGCATAGCCACAAAAAAAAAATAACTAATGCATATAATATATAATATATATTATATATATATATATATATACATATATATATATATATCGCTAGTCCTGTGTCCGACGACCTTCGACCGATGCGGCGTATGCGTAATATTAGCATTTGCTCATCGAATTAGTGTCACATATTTGCATGCTTAGCTTACACACACACACACGCACACACACACACACACACACACACAAAATCAAAATCCACGCCCAACTAAAAATATCCAGGTGCAAATGTGGTTGGCTGTATAAAGGATGGTCGTCCTTCGTGTTAATGTCTCAATGCCGTGCCCATGGAGCGTTCCCAAGTTTATAAATCATTTTAACAGCAACTGAGTTGCATGCCACGCCCCCACCTCACATAAACACACAATCACTCACACTCGCTCGCACACACACACACACACACACAAGCTCTCCACACACATGTCTTGCCCATTTGGTTGGCAGGACTTGCCAGGCGACAGCTTCAGAAACAGGATATTACATAACAGGCGCTGACTTAACAGAGAGCGACATGTAAATGTTAAGTGAGTGAGTGAGTATGTGTGTGTGTGTGTATGTGTGTGTGTTGTTGTTGTTTTCATTGTTGTTGCTGTGCTTTTGTTATTGCTGTTGTGAATTGAATTGAATTGCATTTGTTTTCCTTCATTTTTTTTGCTAGTTTCCTTTTGACTTGGCTTCCGTTGTTGCCTCATTTTGTTTGTTGTTTATGCCATGACACACACATACACTTACTCACGCACACACACACACACACACAGACAGTTCACTTACTTATTTTGACTGTTTCATTTGAATTGAAAATTTGCGTATATAAAAAAAAAACTCAAAATACATTTTTGCAACCTTGAACTAATTTTTACTCGCTTTTTACATTTAATGTCTGTTTTCCTTTTTGTATTTCGTTTTCCCGTCGTTATATATCAATAGAAAAGTGATTATTTTGCTTATTGTCTTATTTTTATTAATGTTATGTTTGATTTGTTTAGTTTTATGCAAAAAATGTGTTACAAATGTTGTTAGAATTTGTTGGTTTTTTTTTTGTTTTTGTTGCTGAAACGCTTTGTTAACTTTGGTAAAAATTCTTTTTGTTGTCTAGTTATTGTTTTTTTTTTTTTATTATTATTGTAAATTATTTGATTTTTATAATAGTTTTTTTTTATTTTATTGTATGTTTGTTCATTTCATTGCTGTTTTATTGGTTGTTAAGTCCGCCGCGTTGCACACAACAATACTCTGGCAGAGATAAACTGAGACTGAGACCTAGGACTGTGTGTCCTCGCGCCAAGGCAACTGCATCCTTCTGGAGTCTGTTCTTGGGGAGAGCCGAATGTATTCGTGGCCACGCGCCAAAAAGAGAAGCAAACAATGTTGCAAATATGATGTTGCCCAACAACAGCAACTACAACATGAGCAGCAATCACAATAATGAGCACAACAAGCGCAGCAGCAACGCAAAAATTTCAAACCCAAAAACCGCGACAAAAAAAAAATACAACAAGAACAACAACAACAACAACAGATTTACAGTAAGCCGAAGGGATATTTGTATATTCGCCCTCGCCCCGAGAGAGAGAAGAAGAGCGCAACTTTCACCTCTCGCGTGCGTGTCCTCGCACAATATGCTTATTGTTGTTGCTGCTGCTGCTTTTGCTGCCTGCCACAGCCACAGCCACAGCCACTGTTTCACTTTCACAGCTGCAGGAGGCGTTTGTCGTGCTTTTCAAATGTGTTACAATGATTCTGCGTTTTCATGGCAACATTCTTGTTGTCCTTGTTGTTGTTGTTGTTGCTGCTGCTGCCGCCAGCGCCAGCGCCGAAAGCTCCAATGTTGTTACTGTTTGCCCACCACGCTCAGCACGTGACTTGCCAAAGCTTTCTTATCACAGCTCCCTCGGGGGGTGTGTCCTCATCATCACTGTGTGTGCGTATTTGTGGCCGTGTCTGTGTCTGTGTCTGTGTGTGTGTGCAACATTCTGAGTTTGACTGTGCTTTTCACAGTGGTGAATTTCATGCTTCAACCTTAACATTTTATTATTAATTCACTCCTTTTCACGACTTTCAGTTCTCATAACTTTGTAAAGACTAAGCCGATTTTCATAAAAAAGGATTTTTGACTTCTAATTCAATACAACATTTAAGGTTGGAAGCGACACTCAAAGTCGAAATTCGTTTCAAAATCATTTAATCAAAAATTGCTTGGACACTGCCACAACTTGCCACAACTTTGTCAAAAATGATCAGATTTTCAAAAACCAGTGCTTTCCAATTATGGTTTGACTTTGAGAATAATACTACATAAAAAGTTGAAAATTCGATTTTCTGTTTATGGTTTGACTTTTATATTTATATATGATGTGTTTTTTTGAAGAAATAAAGAGTCTCAAAATTTGTGTACTTATATCTATTCATTAAATGGCCTTTAGTTTATTCTTTTGCATTTTACACAAAAATCTTATGGCTAAAACTTAGAAAACTACTGCCAGTAAAAGAACTGCACTTAAACATACGTAGTGTAGTTGTGGGTTGTACGTGAGGTATTTCTTTGATTTCATGCGTTTTGTACGTTTTGTGTTGTTGGGTGTATTTTACAAGCTTTGAACTTCATAGATAGCTGTAACGCTGCGCTAGGGAGCTGCTGCTGTTGCTGCTGCCACTGCCACTGCCACTGCCACTGCTGCTGCTGCCTCTGCTGCTGCTGCTGTTGTTGCAGAAGCTTCTTCTTGTGTTTCGTCGCTGGCAATGCTTTTGCTTCTGCCGCTGCTCTGTCTGGTTTGTGTCTGTGAAAATTGTAAGGTGAGCTTGGCTCTCTCTTTGCTGCTGTGGTATTTTAGAGTTACTCACCACGGCAGCGCTGCGATGTGGGCAATCGGCATGCAAATGGTCCTCGCTGTGACAGCGATGGCAGCGCTTCGGCTGCGGTCCCAACGCACACTCCGAGGCAATGTGATTGGCGAATTCGCCGCAATTGTAGCAGCGCATACGGCGAGATTTTCGATTGCTGCAGCAGTAAAGGAATTTTGTACAAATGAGGTTAGGTTAGGTTAGGTTTGGTTTGGGTGTTGTAAATAGTGTGTAACACTTGACTTACATGCGTGGCCGATAGGTGCTACCGTGGCAATCATCGCCCTGCCGACCCGAGACACGTGTCGCCTCCAAGCCGCGCCCCGTGCGCTGGCACTCAAACTCCACCTCCTCCTGCTCGCCCAGCGAACGAAACCCGGACATTTGTATGACACTCTGTTTTTGGGTATTTGTGTTAGTTGTGTTTATTGTTTGTTGCATGCCACTGCTTGTTGTTTACCCACCTGATGCACAAATACCTCCTGGCCGCCATCGTTAGGCGTGAGGAAGCCCCAGCCCTTGGCTACATTGAACCATTTGCATTTGCCCAGACGAGAACAGCCGCATTCCTCGCCAGGTGTCGCTGTAAGCATATAAATAAATTAAAAATAAATCGCTGAATAGCCGCAGTTATCCTTGAGCTATCCTCAATATCCTGCCATCGTACGGCGTGCAATTGTTGTTTGTTATTCAAATTAGATAGCAGCTGAACAACTTTCGAGTCCTTGTCCCATTTGCCGCAAGGCAAACGATCCAACAAAAAAAAAACTCTAACACAGTTCATTTCAGTTCAGAAAACAGGTTTCGTTTTTTTAATTAGAGATATTCACACATACATATACACACATACATACACATATCAAATAGAAATATTTACATACAAATAAATATTTGTGAAGACGCTCAAGCGGAATAAGGCGATTGGATTGGATTGGATTGAATTGAGTTGCTGCTTGGGAGCTGTTGCTGTCCCAAATATTTGTCTGTCTAACTATTCGTTTCTTTATCTGTGACATGCGTGAATTTCATAAATATATATATACACACACACACACATGCACATGAACTCGCACACACACATTTTTCATTCATTTGATGGGTTCATTCATAATTTGTGTTTTCGGTTGTGTTCCATTTTCGGCCGCTTATCTTTTTTGGTTTCGTTTGCTTGGTAGTATCTCACAGATACACAGCGCACTGCGCTGCACTCTGGCTTGCTGATAGCTCTTATCTGAAAACCTAATGTGTCCACACACACACACACACTTATATATTTATATGTAAAAGTGCGTTTTTCTTGAGGGTTGTTTGCTGTCTTATTGAAACATTTGTTGCTTCATTGAAAACAATTTTGAAGAGGACTTAAGACAATTCTTATTAATGATGAATATATATAATTTAATATATCTTCATATATTATAGCTATGTGTAATCGAATAATGTTTTTTTTTTATGGAAAATTCTTATTCTTAAGGCGCTCAATTATCTTATTGGAACTTCTCCAATTTATCTTAAAATAAGTTAAATTTGTTATTTATATATAGCATTTATTTCTTAATTTTGGAACTGAATCTACAAATTACTTTGCTGTCATTTATGGGCATCATCTGTGGCTAACACTTTCACATTTCAACCTTCCCTGTTGTAAAATCTGTCAATTAGTTTATAAATAAAGTTTGAAGATCTTCCAGCTGAAAACTACCACCACATGCCTGAGTGACTTCTGCCGGGGAAACTCGTATATTTCCCCATTTATTGCTTAGTTCCCAACACAATTCATTGGATTATACAAAAAAGACGCGCCCAATTTGCTTACAAAAATGTGTAAGACAAAAACGTGTTTTGTAATATTCCCAAAAAACAAAAAAGTGGTTCAAGATGTAAATTGGGAGAACAACAAATTTACAGATACAGTCAAGCAAAGTGACTAAAAACCATCGATGGAAAGTGTGTAGAAAATATTGGTCAAAACGTTTTTGGGTAAGGGGGCGGTTTTATGCACAAGCAGCTAAATGCAGTGGCTGCAGTTGTTGAGGGGTGCCTGTTGCAAGGTTCGGGGTGCGTGGTGCAAATTATGTTGGGGTGGGGAGTGATAGTGTTTCGATTTGCAAACAATTTGAGGGTTGCTAAACATTTGTCCATGTACCAAATGCAGGCCACATATATGTGTAAAAAAAAAAAACAGATTCGCCAATAAAAAACTCGATTGCCAAGAGCAAAACAAAAATGCGGAAAACAAATAAAAAGAACTGCGCAGTACATAGCAAAGCAGAAAACAAAACAAAAACCCCAAAACCAAAACAACTGAGCGATCGCTTCGACCAATCAGCGTTGAGTTTGATAAGATTTCGTTTCGTTCAGCTAAAAAAAACTAGTTTTTTTTGTCAACTTTTCTGTTTTGGATACGCGCTTTGTTGTGCCTGGTGGGGGCACCTTGAGCCGGGGGCGGGGCGGTAAATTATAGTTCATACCTGGCGTTGTTGCTGTGGGCGAGGAGCTGTTCCCACTGCCTCCAGCTGCATCCTCGCTATTAAAATTGATATTCTCCATGCTGATATTTGTTAGAGTTGAATTGAGTTGAGTTGGGTTTTATGTTGTTATTTGTTTTTTGGGCTATTTGTTAGTATTGTTTGTGCTGCATGTTCCACTCTAAAATATACACAAGCACACACACACATGCATGCATGCAGTTGCAGCTAAAGATACACACACACACTCACACACACGGTCCAGGCGAAGAGCGTTTTGTGTACGAAACTCGGATAGCACGAAAAACGATTGAAAAACGCTGCCGCTGCGCACGACGCACTTCGTCACACTGAACTGTGAGTTGCGTTTTACTATTTCTAGGAAGGCCACAGTGCCTGAAAAACGCAAACACACTCACACACACACACACAAACACACACACACACACACACACGGAGAGTGAGATACGCGCACACATGCATAGCTAACAGTCGACAGACAGGCCGAAATTGTAGTTGTATCTTCGAAAATAATATTCAAACACGGCCACGACGCACAAGATGAGCACTGTGCGTGCGAGTGGGACAGCAATAGGCAAAGTGCGTGTGTGGAAAAACATTTCGAGTCGAGTTGTGCTGAGCACACAACGTAAGAGACGTAACACACTTTACGTAGCGATCAAGCAGAGAGCGAGAGAGACTGCGCTCACAGAGACAGGCAGACAGAGACAGACTGAGAGAGAGAGACAGAGAGTGAGAGCGTTGAATTGTGAAAAATTTATCTAGATTTGTAGATACAAATTTTCGGCACTGTACGCACTGTAAGCGATAAATGTTTCTGTATCGGAAATATGTCATTTATCTGTTATACGACTGTTATACAACACTGGGTGCTATGTATGCAAGTCTGCTTTCTGATAGGTTGACCACGATCGCTGAGGGTTTAAAAAACGAGCCAAACTTTGATTGGTGCCGCACAAAAAATTGCATAAAAAACTGCACAACAACCCGCACACACATTTACACAATTGGTTGGTTGCCACCCCAAAAGAGATGATTGCAGATTGTGCACATAATGTCGCGTGGCAACGCATTCTTACCCCCGTGTGTGGCAAGCGCAACTCAAAGCATCACATTGTGCAACATTTGGCGAATAGATATTCTCCAGACCATTTATGTAATTTATTATCGCACGTGCCAGGCTGCTGCCACGTCTATGTGGCATGCCAAATCGTTGGCCAATGCCTCAAACTGCATGATGACAGCCCGGCACGGCAAGACGCAGGGGCGGGTGTCGACTGTCAGGGGGTGAAATGTTGTAGCACCGATTTACGCAGAGACGTGTCGCAAATCTAGAAAAATGGAAAACTTATGTATTCGAGTTGGAAATGTGGCCAAAATGCGCTTCAAATGAAGTGGCTCAAATGCAATTTTCATTCACTTTAAATATGATGAATCGCACTCAAAGTTTAGATTAAAATATGCTACTTTAAGTAACTTAAGGCAACAGTTTTTATTGGCTTGAAAATGTAAGTTGGCAAACTAAAAATAGATAGCTTCAAAATTGGATTTTATGTCAAACTTAAATTTAACAATATCTATTTGTTGCTTGCTTTATTTTAATGAGGGTCTCAAAAATGATTTAAAGAAAAAAATTTTGCAACTGATGATATTTTAATAATAATATTTAATTGAAGAATTTATTCTCGGTTTCAGATTTTGTTGGCTTCAACTTAGATGAAGATATTCTTTTGGCTTTTCGCAGTTTCTGTGACTTAAGGAATTAAAATAACATTTTTTTATTTAACTTTTATGATTTTAGACTTTGAAAAAACTGTATATAATGAAAAAAATATAATATCTGAGTTGCATCTCGCATAGTAGAAGTTTTTTATGAAATCAGAGCACGATTCTTGTCTCAACTGGCTGCTGTGAGGTCAACCATGGGTCAGTTCGATTTTTATCCTCAATAAATGCATACAAACAACAGCAACAACAGCAACATCAACAACAACAGCAACAACAGCAACAACAACAACAACAACATCACAAAATAAGAGTAGCAAAAAAGATGAAAAAAATGTTGGCTCAAAGGGGCCTGTGTAATCAATATTTTGCCGACAGCGCAGTCCTTTGGCTTGTGCTCGAGTTATTGTTGTGAGTGTGTGTGTGTGTGTGTGTGTGTGTGTGTGTGTGTGTGTGTGAGTGAGTGTGTGTCCAAAAGGCTGGACGCCTGCGGGTACAATGGCTGAAATGGAAAGTGCCCATTAGGGATACGAACCACTCACATGCGCATAATTGGAACAGGATTAACAAGGCAGCCGCACATCATGAATGCAATTGCAGAGGCCGATTCCATTGTCCGGCCGTTTTGGGTCCGCTTGATCGGACATGCATTTCCGGACACACACACACACATACACACACACACATGCAGACAGACAAAGAGCACGCGTATACAAAAGCCTGAAAAATAATCCGCTTTAAGTCTATAAAAACGTTGCCAAACAAATATGTGAAAATTCGAGCTGAAAACACTATGCAAAATCGTAATCAGAAAATGCTTGCAAGTTGCATGCAAAGTGGTTGCAATCGTGGGGAGGCAGGGGTGGCTGTGCTGGTCCATTTGCCCTGGACGTCCCGCTGTATTCCGTTTGACCCGACCCGGCACCTCGACTTGGCTACACTGTGTGATTATCGCCAATCTCTACTCTGGTTTTTTCTGCCCATTTTTTTTTTCTTTCTGTTTTTTTTTTTTGTTTTTTTGTTGCTATTGTTGGTGTCCTTTTTTTATGGCAGAGCGCACACAATTTGCATGTTCAGCAGGAGGCCTGATTATTATTACATAGTGCATATTAGGGTCCACAATAGCTATTCAAGTATCCCACTCACTCTCACTCTCTGATTGACATGTGATTGATGTTTCCATTTTGCAGTGACAGTCGCCTCGACCCACAGGATAACTGAAATAGACGGAAGTGTCTCAGCCACAGTTGACATTTACATCTGGTAATGAATGCTGCTATTGATTATGCAACTTTTTTGCTCCAAAAAGAGGCTGTATTAGAGCAAACTTTATAAACTAAAATAAGTATTGATATTAATAAGTTTGTTGAATGCATTAATTAAATCTGAAGAATTAACTGATTTCCTAAGATAAATATAATGTTTTCTTGGAAGGGTATAGTAAAACTAATAGATGTCTAATTTCTAAGTTCAACTAAGCTGAAATTCTCGAAAATACTTCAAAATTCTTATGCTTTTTCTACAAATATTTGCTCCTAAAAGTATACTTCTATTAAAAAAGGGTTAAGATAGTAATTAATTTGGATTTTATTTATTTGGACTTTATTTATTCTCCAACGAATCGGCATTGAACTAGAAACTCTTCAAGTTGTTAACTATCCAAATTACGTATTTAAGAAATCAACTTTATTTGGTTTAGTATGAAATATTTTGTTTTTATTTATTTCTTTTCATCGTACTTGTATTAATTGTGGTTTTCATTTAGAGATATTTTTTTTTAGAGATATTTGTATATAATTAATAGGAATTTAAGTTGCGTTCAAATAATTTCATAATTTTCTTTAGATTTACGCATACAATTCGCATATATATATATGTATATAGTCAATTATGGATTCATTTCAATATTTGATTTTTGTTTGGTTTTTTGTTTTTGTTTTTGTTTTTGTTTTGGGTGTGTGTTGTTATTGTGGCATAAAAGGTGAATGACAGAGACATATCGCTAACATTTTAAAATGGATTCAACAAAATACGATCTCTAATTTAAGGTTTTAATTGCAATTTTTTTCGTTTGTTTATAAAGATTGCAAATGAAATTCGCTGCGTTTTTAATTGTGTATGAGAACCAATTTTGTACATTTGTGGATACAAAAAACAATTTGCAATTAAATATATTTTTATATATGTATATGTATGCATATTTAGTATGTATATATATGTATAAATATATATACATATGAATAACAAAGGCTCTACATGCTCTATATAAGTAATTAGATAAATATACAGATACAGATACATATGGAAATATTGATTTGCAATAAAAGTTTACATACATATAAGTACTTATCGAATATATAATGCAATATATTTGGATTTGATTTCTATAATTGATTCTCATCATTGTTTTTTTGTTTTATATTTTTTGTTTTGTTTTGTTTTGTTTTGTGTGTGTTGACCTAAATCAGAGTCACTTATAACACTAAGAAGCAGTCATTTATTCTCCATTTAAATTTACGTGTTGTCGTCACTTTTTGTTTTTGTTTTGAATCCTGAAACAGATTTCAAAATTACTGTACAAGTTTCATCCTCACCATTAGGCATAATTAGTTTAGCTCTCTATAGCTCTCTCTCTCTCTGTCTCTTCCTCTCTCTCTCTCTCTCTCTCTTACTCTCTTGCCACGTGTGCTATTACAAATATATAATAGTTTATATATATTTATTTATATAAATATGTTAATGTATATGTTTTTTATGTATAATAAGTATATTACAATGCTTGAATAAACTAAATGGATAGAAACTATTATTTTTTGTTTGTTTTTGTAAAATATGTTTTAGCAAAAATTCTTGTTTTGTAAATTATCGAAATGTGGCCAGGGCAAATCAATGCTGAAATGATTTGCGTTGCTCGAGTTTGTTTTTTATATTGTTTTTGCCGCCTGTTGTGGATTTCTAATGCGGCCACAAAAAGTACAGTTAAGAGTACATATTGTATATAGTAATTCATTCAGTCTCAGTCTCACAAATAGGAAAGTATTATTATGTCGCATGTTGCATGTCGCATGTCGCATGTCGCTTGTTCTCATTAACTGCTATTTCGATTTAGTGTGTCATAAGAAATCATATCAAACCAAAATTACAGAAAGTAAGATACATTTTGTGAGTATTGCACCATCAAGTGAAATCAAATGAATTCACAACCAAACAACACATGCGCCGAAAAATAGGAAAAAAAACAGATTCTTTGTGAATGCCAAAAAACCAAAAACCAAATCAATAAATCAATAAAGTTCGTCAATTAAAATAAACAAATTTTTGTGTGTTTTTTTTTATAATTTTGATTATCTTCTTTTATATTTTCCATGTATGTAGGTCTCCCACTCAATACTTGCATCATTATAGTTAGATTATGCGTATATATATATATATATATATATATATATAAGTATATATAAATATTGCATATGCTTATTAAACTTATAAACTATAATTATAGCTAAATCCATACAAATTGGCGTTCAACTGTTCTTTTTTGCGTCTTCGTATCGAATACAAAAATACAAAATGAATTTTGCATAGTCTTAGTCTCAATTAGCGGGTCAAACACGCGCTGCTTCTTCCCACTTACCCAAAACCCGGTAGAGTCTACTTTACAAGACGAACGCACGGGCGTAATATACATATATATATATATATATATATGTATATATATATATATGTATATATGTAAAAAGCTCGAGTTGAGATTGTTACACATACGCCTCGTGCGCTCTCAGCGCGTGTACACAAAAATACTTAAAAGTTACGAATTGGTGTTGTTTTCTTACAGTTACTTTTTAGCTATATAATGTACAGAGTTGGTGTTTGTTTCTTACAGTTACTTTTTTGTTTAGCTATTTAATATACAGGGTTGTTGGTACTAAAAGCTAGATTTAGATTAGACTTCTTAACGCTAGTCAGCCTCATTAATATTATAAGCTTATCGATATAAGTTTTCATTATTTTTAATCAGACAATTAACTAAGCAATTTGCTTTACTTAACTTACACATAGAAAAAAACGAAGACTAATTGAGAGCGCTTTTTGTTGTTGTTTCTTGTTTTTTTATGTTTTTTTTTTTTTATATAATTTTGGTAAAGTTACGAATAATTTTGTTGGTTTTTGAAGGAGTTGGTAAAATTGTTTCTAAGGCGCAAAAAAGTAATGTTTGAAAAGAGCTGAAGACTTGTAAAGAGAATGTTTATGTTTATATGATATATAGTAAGTTGCTATATAACTAGGCTATGTATGTGTACTAATATTCATAAATTTACTTCTTTATATATATATATATATAAATATATGATTTATTTATGTTTATGATGTAATTAAGTGTATGATAATAATTATTGTGTTTCATAATACAAATACAATTCTAAATGTAAATGTGGACAAATGGAAACAGTCAAAAGCACCGATTTTCAGCTAAGTTTTTTTTGTTGTTGTTTTTTTTTTTTGTTTTTTTGTTTATCTTGTTTTCTTTTTTTGATCATATTTTACTAATCATAATAATCATATAATCATAATGATAATCACTACTTGGTAGTAATTACTTACTACTTAAGTAATTAACAGCTAAACATTAGTGAATGAAGCGGTTCGAATTTAACAGACATTCTAAATAATGATTTAATTATGTATCTGAAAATAATGTTGTATATTTTAGTATTTTGTTTTATTTATGTACAATTTTCGGATTTGTGTTTTTTTTTGTTTGCTGATTTTAATAAAAATACATACAAATATATAATAAATATGAATAAATATATATTTATATATATGTATATATTTATATATAAAATACGTATTTACGTTTCTCCTGCTCAAATTTTGAATTGTAAGCAAATATTTTTAAGTTTTTTGGGTTTTTTGTTCAGTGCTAACGAAATTCAAATAAGGCAACTTGAATCTAATTATTATATGAATTATTATATATATATGTATGTGTGTCTGTGTATGTACTTCAATTTACAGTTAATCGCGCCTCAAACTCAAAACAAATTTAAATGCATTTTTTCTCATCGAATGAAATTTTTTTTTTACTTATTTATTTTGTTTACAAACATTGTTTTATGCGTTTACTCTTTTTAAAAGGTTTTTTTTTGTTCAACAACAGCTTGAAATAAATTTCTTTTTTGTTTTAATATAAAATATTTATCAAAAATAATATGCAGAGTTTTACATTTATTTTATGATTAGTTTATCAGTTTTTGCTGGGGTTTGCCAATTATTGAGATCTTCTTTTCATAGCGCGAAATGATTTTGATTTCTTATCAATTTTGAGTGGGTTGGTTTTAAGAGTGGGGTTTTGGGGGAGGAGGGAATCGGGACCCGCCTGCCTATATGTACAATCTAATAATAATACCGTTATGTAAGCTTGTTATGCTGCAGTTGGATTGCGTATGTCCGGAGGGGCTTGGGGAGAAGTAGGAGTTTTTAATGCTTAATTTTTTAATTTTTGTTGTGTATTGCACTTTAATTTCAGTATTTTTTTTTTCTATCTTGTCACTTTTTGGATGCAGCGCTCTACGTGCACTCAATGATCATGGGCTGGCTGGAGGACTCAATCACCGAGGGTCGATTCTCCTGCGCCTGCACATGCGGCCCGTGCAGATAGCCAGTGTCGGACAAGGGCTTCAGCGATTTGGGTGAATGCTGCGCCAAATGATGAGCTGCACCCAAATGCTGTGGCTGCTGTTGCTGTCTGCCTGGTGAGACTTGTGGCAACGGTTGTTGCTGCTGTTGTTGCTGCTGTTGCTGCTGCTGCTGCTGTTGCTGCTGCTGCATGTGATGTGGCGTTGTTGGTGGCGGTAACTGATTGGCTGTGGTCAGCAACATGGGCGGACCACCATGTGGCGAGTGCATTAAGTGTCCTGGCGGCGCCGGATGTGAATGCTGTCGCATATGCATATGCGGCTGTCCATTGCTGCCCAGTGGAATGAGACGCGGCGGCGATTGTGTGCCAGCTAAATGACGCAAGCTCGGATGCACGGGATGCATGTGCTGGTGCAGCTGCTCATATGCCTCACGCGAGTCCGGCTCCGGTAGATCCTTGTCTGCAGACAAAATAACCTTGTTAATAAGAAATGTTTTGGACGTTGGACAAGTCAGGAACTTACCCAAACACTCGGATGTCGCTGCTGCTGCCATGGCCAGTTCCTCCTCCAGATTGTTGGGCTTGCAGCTGGTCGTCTTCCAATGTGTGCGCAGTCCAGACGCACTGATATACTTCTTATCGCATCCCTGGCACACATACGGTCGATCATTCGTATGGAGACGCTTGTGCAGCTTCAAATGCACGAATTGTGTGAATTTCTGGGGACAGAGATCGCAGGCGTAGGGCTTCTGGCCGCTGTGCAGCCGGAGATGCGTCTTCAGATTTGATGTGCTGGAGAAGCGCTTCTTGCAGATGTCGCACTGATGCGGCTTCTCACCCGTATGCACCAGATGATGCTTCTGCAGATGCGCCAGCTGTGTGAAGCTCTTCGTGCACACATTGCACTTGAACGGACGCTCCCCGGAATGGGTGCGCAGATGCACCTTAAGATTGCTCAGCTGGCCGAATGTCTTGCAGCACACATTGCACTCGTAATGCATTTTGCCATCCTTCTTCTTCAGGGGATACGGCAGGGAGCGATAGCCACGGGAGGCCAACGAGTTGGGACTCAAGGGACTGCCGCTGCGTGGACAGGAGTTGCCATCGGGACTGAGACTGCTGGGTGGGGAGATGCGGAGCGGAGATAGACGCTGCAACGGCGTCAACGGTTGCATCAGCGGATGATTCAACATTTGTGTGCTGCTCTGCAGCAGATGCAAGTTGGAAGCGGAGCCACCGCCACTCGAGGCATTCGACTGGCGATCGAAGGGGGAGTGCGAACTGTGGGGTGGTGAGTGAAACGTTGAGGTTGCCGCATGCAGTGATTGTGCCCCAGGGTAGCCCGCATAGCCGGCATAGCTGGGCGAATGGCTGCCCGGTTCGTAGCCACCGTGATGCGTCCTCGTCGGCGAATAGATCACATTGTGATGATGATGCGAGGATGGAGGTGGTGGCGAGCATTCACCTTTTATCAGTGCACCACGACTCAGACTCAGTTCCTGCTCCTGCACCACATGCGCACTTGTCAGCTCCTGCGGCTGTCCCAGATTGGAGCTGGAATCGGGACTCACTGCATTGCCATAGCGCTGCGACTTCTTATAGCTGTAGGCCATCTCTGTGGGCGATGTGGGTGGTGGTGTTGCAGCATTTGCCTGCCTACAGGCATTTGCAGCGGCGGCAGCTGCCTCCAAACGATGCTGGCTGGTGAGTATCGTCTCCAAGATGCTGCTGCTGGGCTGTGTGAAGCGCACATAGCGCTCCACGGGCGGATCGGCCTCGTAGTAGGGCTTACTCAGCGGCACAATGGTTCGCGCCTGTCCATTGGAGCTGTGCTCCAGCACAATCACTGTGGAGGAGGCTGGCTGTGGATTCGTTGGCTCCACTACATGCTGCAGCTGGTGGTGCTCCTCGCCCAGCGTTGTTGTCGTGCTGGGCGGGCACAATGAATCCTCGCAATGCGTCGTCGCAGCACCATGCAGTTCATGCAGATCCTCCTCCTCCAGACCGACACCAACTGGCGGCAGTTGCTCATCCACCTCCTTGAGTGGTTCCGTTTTCACACAGCTCTTGTTCTTGAACTCATATTTCAGTGGCATTTTCACCTTAAACTTACGATACTCGTTCTTGTCCGCCTCACAACTGGGCGTGACAATAGCAGCGGTGGGCGTGATGGTGGCGCTGCTGTTGGTGGTGCTGTTGCTGGTGGTGCTGTTGCTATTGTTGGCTACTGCTGGTGGTGATGACACACTGCTCGGCTTTTGCGCCTGCGCAATGACCGTCTCCTTGGGTGCAATTGCCTTCTTGGAGCAGTCGAGCACATAGTTATGCTCACTTTCGCTGTCGCTGGAATCCTCGGGGGGCGTCAGTCCATCCTCCTGGCACTCGTTGCTGTGGTAACCCTCATCGGAGCGCACCGATCGCACGCTGCCATCCTGCGGCGTCAACTGATGCTCATAGTGGGCATCCTTGCCACAGAGCGGCGAACCAGCCGTCTCCTTCTCACAGCTACTGTTTAATGGAGACCGATCCTGGCCAATGATTACCGAGGCATGACGACTATGCTGTATATGCGGATGAAGGGAATTGGAGCTAGTGTTGCTGCTGGTTGTGGTGCTGACATGGGCAGGTGGACTGCCGCGGCGACAGCATTGGGCGGATGCTTGTGCTGATGCTGCCGATGGAGCACCAGCTGTTCCAACTGATCCTGCGGGTGGTGGTGGTGGAGGTGGTGCGCCGGGCAAATGCAATCCCATTACATAGGTAATGTGACTGACAGCCACATCGGCAGGTATTTCGGGAGCGGGCATTGCATAGTGGGGCTTCTTGTGCGGCAGTTCATCGTCCTCATCCTCATCGACATCCACATCCTGCTTGCAGGCACCGAAAATGGTGCGCTCCGGGTCCACATCGTAGCCCAGGCGGCTGGCAAAGTCCTTGCAGTACCAGACCATCAGCTCCTCGTTGGGCAATATGTCGCGGGTGGTGTAGAAATAGATGTTATCCTGATGCTGGCATGCCACTAAATTCATAACGGACAAACTATACGCCGAGGCAACATAGCGCATCCAATTGGATTCCGATCGATCCGAGCCATCCAGATAGTAATAATCATCATCCTTGAAGATCTGCACAGATACAATTAGATGGAAGACAAAGAAAAGGGCACATTTGATTTGAGGTGATAAAAAACAACAAAATAGGTAAGTTGCACACAATAACACAGGAAGCAAGCTACAAAAGGGAGCAATCTGCGATAGGTTCAGAGGGAAAATGTGAAGAGGAGCGATAGAGAGTGCAGTTAGAGTGTTAAAGCTAAACAGTTAGTGAGAGAGCGAGATATATAGATAGAGACAGAGAGAGAGACATAGAGAGAGAGAGAGAGTGCGATTTTGGTGGTTAAAGTCACAAATAAAACAAAGCATAAAGTGGTACCTTAATAATCCCGTAGGTTATGTGGCGTGTTCCCTGCACCTGATTGTATATCAAACAATTCAAATTCAAATCCGCAACAAAATGCAAAATTGTAATTTAGAATTTTTGGCATGGTCGATTGATTGGTTGTTGGTTGGTATTGTTGGTATTGTTGGGTTATAATTGAATATATATATATATAGTAATTGGGTATTTGAATGCACATGAAATTAAAAATTTAGAGAAACCAGTTGGTTAGTCGCATAGTTTTTTTTTATTATTTTTTTTTTCAATGATAGAAAAATGCAGCAAAATCAAAATGTCAACAAAAAGTATAAAAATAAACCAAAAAAAACCCAGTGAAATACATATATAAAGATAATGCTTACCCGCCAGAAATAGCGCGCCTTATTCTTATCATTTGGATAATTTGAGGTTGGAATGCCTTCGAATGGGCCAAAGCGAGTGCCACGCGGTATAACGCCGCTGCTCCAAACTCCTTCAGTCTGTACGCGAAAGGGAGGCACAGAGAGAGGGAGAGGGTGAGTAAATCAAGATGCAAGTTCAGCTAGCTTTTGCTGTTGCAAGGCTTTCGAGACTCACCTTAACATTTGGCGTTGAGTAGACCATGGAGGACTTGAGCGTAAGGCTGCGCGGCAGCGTTTTATCCGCACGATTGGGCAACCCTCGCTCCGCTTGCACATCGGGCACCAGATATACCGCTAAACGCTCAAAGTCCTCCTCGCGCATCCGCGTCACATCGTAGTCCTGTGTCCCGTCCGGCGTCGGACTGCGACTGCGACTGCGCGAGCGACGCAGCAGCTTTGCGTGATGATGTGGATGCGCATGTGGATGCTGTTGTGGATGCTGTTGTTGATGCCGTGCTGTTGCATGATGATGATGATGTGGATGCGTTTGCTGCTGCTGCTGCTGCTGCTGATGCTGCTGCTGTTGCTGTATGGCTATGTGTTGTTGTGTTTGTTGTTGCTGTTGCTGCAACTGCTGCTGCTGCTTCATTGCGACTGGCATTTGTTGCACTTGTTGCTGCGACTGCAACGGTTGCTGCTGCTGCTGCTGCTGCTGATGATGATGATGATGTCCATGCATTTTGATTTAACAACTAACTGTTGTTTTGTATATCCTTCCCCGTCTTCTTCTTCTTCTTACTGCTAGGCTTAAGTGTGCTTTTGTGTTGTTGTCTTGCTCAGGCTGCTAGCTGTTGTTGTATCTAAAGTTTCACTTGATCTGCAAGGAGAGCGAAAGAGAACCAAAACCAAAGAGGGATCATGAATAGAGAGCTTTTAATTATGAATTCTTTTGTGTTGCTTTTCACTTTTTTTTCTTGTCATTTCTGCCAGTGCTATTAATAAATGCGTCACACACTCACACACACACACACTCACACACACAGACACAACAAATAGTTAGACAGAGCGACAGACAAAGCTTCGCCCACTCACTCAGAACTACACTCAAATATTATATGTGAATATATATATGTGTTTGTGTGTGTGTGTGTGTGTGTGTGTGTGTGTGTCTATGTGATTGCAGTGTTGCATTCGTATTTCAATGGCGTCGTCGTTGCTGTCGCTATCGGGAAAAGTAGCGGCAAACAGCGTTAACGACTGACGAACGCTGAGTGGCTCTCGAGCTTCGGTTCCTCATCGTCATCGTTGTCGTTGTCGTTGTCATATGTGTGTGTGTGTGTGTGTGTGTCTGTGTGTGTGTGTGTTTGCATAGTTCAAGATTGCGGCCTTAATGGAGGTTACGCGTTCACGTTCAGGGGCATTTGTAGGCAAATCGCTTCCCCCTTCAGTCGCAAAAAAAAAAAAAAAATCAAAATTATTTTGACAACTTATCTAAATTTACAAAATCAACCAAAACTCACTTGAAACTGTTTCTATATTTTTTTTTTGTGTTTTGTTAACTTTCGTTTTTAATGCTCTTTGCGCTTATTAAAAACAATTTTTGCATTCTTAATCAATTAATATATTCCTGTTAATTGAGCGCCTTTATTATTTATTTATATAAATTTGTTGTTATTCTTGTTGCAGCTCGCACACTGAATAATTTTATTTAATTATTGCTTTTTTATTATTTTGGACTATGGGACTATTCGTGCTGGCTAATTACGCATCACTTTCCGTTTCGTTGCTGGTTTCGTGCTCGATAAATTACGCATACGCCGCGTAAGCCAGCCGATTGCCAGCCAGCAAGGAAAATTTCCATTAAATTTCAATAATAAATTGATGTGTTGTTTTTCCTTAACAACTTTAACAGTTATGCATTGTGAAGTTAGCGTGTGTGTGTTGCAGGACCGGCGGTGTGGAGAACACCATTAACGACAACAACCGACCGCACCGCATACTCAATTGCACTGAGGCGATATAGAAAATTTTTGTGTGTGTTTTCCCGTTGGATTCTCTGGCCCCGCTCGCAAATCAAATTGCGCTCACCAATGCAACTATGCGGAAATGTTTACGGTACTGTGAAGGCCAGCGAACAACAACAGCCAAAAAATTAATGTAAAATAAAAAAAAAAACTTAAAGAGAAACTAGAAAATTATTAAACTAATGTCGTGCAAAAGTTGTATTTGGAATGAACGCTGTGCCCATCCACACAGACGCGAACCGAATGTTCCTACTACTGACCCACATATACACAATATACATGCAACCGGCACAGGCGCCATACTCAAAGCTCATTCACACTCGCCCGCCCAGTTCAGTCCAGTCCCAGTCCCAGTGAGAGACCCGGCATTGCCAATTGAATGCACTCACTCACCACTCACTCACTCACTCACTCACTCACACACACACACACACTTACACACTCACACACTCACTCGGCTGCAGCTGGAAAGCAAAAAACTACTTTTGAGCGCTCAAAGTTTGCCCAAGGGTTGCGCTTTTGAGCGGCATGCAGCAGAATAAAAGCTTTCGCTGTTGCATGGCGAATTCGAGCGCAATGCATTTCGCCGGGGTAGCTTTTGAGTACCGGTGGGGCTGCTGCTGCTGCTGCTGCTGTTGTTGCTGTTGCTGTTGCCCACCCAATGGTGGTTGCATTCTAACATTACTTTTTGTCTCTTCTTTGTGTCGCTTGTTTTTGTTGTGCTTTTGCATTTGTTGCGCCGCAGCCGCAATCATAAATTTATTGTGCAAGGCTGGCAATGTGATTGACAGAAGCAGAAACATTTCTATTGATGAGCCGCATTTATTTCAGAAGGGGCAAGTACAATTGTCAACTTATTGCGACGAGCCTGTCAGCGGCAGACAATGCCACAAGTGTGATGCAAAGCCCCAATTATGATGCAACCGTTGTTGGGGGCATGTCAATCAGTTTTGCTTGATTGAATCGGTATCTGATTTAACCGTATCCTAGAAAGGAAAACTGACTGAGTCCGGTTGTTTCAATGGTCTCACAATTTTGGTGTTATACAGATCTCTGAGATTTTTCGTGATTAGTTATGTAAAGTGCCACAAATCGCATGCGTTTTTAGCAGAAAACAACAGTAAATTGTTTGTTAAAGGACAAATTCAGTTAATTACCCGACCCTGCTGCTTAGCCATTTAATGCGGAAGTTTTATTTGATGTGTACAAAATTTATAATCTTATCATAAACTGCATTTTCGAGGCTGCTGATAATGGCTCACTGTTGATGGGGCACTTAAGAATTGCAATCATAAATATGTTAGTTTTTAATAACCAGAAGCACTTACCCAAAAATGTATTTAGTGCATTGTCTTTTTCTTGGCGGTAATTTACAATTTTTCAATTATTGTTTCCTATTCTGATTTTATTCTTTCGCTTTTTATCTTTATTTTTTTTTTTGGTAGTTTGCCGTAACTAAATCTGTGAGCTACACACGCACGTAGAATGCGAACTGCGGCGACGTGCAGCATAAATGAGAACTTTTTGCCCAGACTTTGGCAAATGGCAATGGCGGCAACAACACGGATGCAACCGACACAGATACAGCTACCGATACAGATACACTATCTTTTGTTTGTGTATCTGTGTGTGTGTGTGTGTGTGTCTGCCGCGTAGCTGCACTTGCACTTGCAATTGCAATTGCTATTTTGCACTTCGATTCTATTTTGATGAGTGCGGAAATGTGCGAATACTTTTGGCTAGCTGTAGATATCTCTGTGTATCTGTGTGTGTGTGTGTGTGTGCGGGTGTGCTTGTGGGTGTGTATATCTGTGTATAGCTTAGCAATTGGCGCCATCAGAAATGCAGACAGTTGATGACTTTTTTTTTAAATTTGACTTATTTTTGGTACTTTCGATTTTGCTTTGCCAAAAAAAAAAGGAAAGAAGGAAAATGAAAAGGGGTTTCTTTCTATAGCAAACTTTCGCTGAGTGCCAAACCAAAATTGGATAATACGTTGCACCATAGAATTCGAACATAGAACAGATGCGTTGCTGCCTGCCCCTAGGAAGTCGGGGCGACATAAAAATAAACAACAAATTGACTATACTATATTTTTGTGTATGTGAATTGCAGATAGTGAGGCAGAAAAGCTTTTCGCTATCGCTGTGAAAATGAAAATAAACAGCTGCACAAATACATGCACACAAACATTTGCCTGTATTTGTATTTACCTATATACATATTTACAAAGAGTTGCCCGCATTAGAAACAAAAAGTAAAAAGCTCAACGCTTTGCGTTTCTAATCATCGCACAATTGCATTTGAAGGACACGAGACGCGAGCGTAGGGCGGGGAGTGGGGAGTGGAGAGGTGTGTTGGTGGGGAGGGTGTTGGCTACTGAGAACTTAACAGAAAATTAGCTGAGAGCAGCGCAGTAGACTAAAAATAAATAAGAGCCACACACATTCGCTCCCTTGCACACAAACACGAACGCATTTCGTGTTCACGACCCAATCAAAATGGTTGCCAATCGCAGTGCTTATCAAATACCCTAGATATCGATGAAAACGGGGCAATTTAATTTAATCATCAGACTTAATTAACTGGCAACTTTAAAAAGGTACTTAGCAGTAATTGTTGCTGAATTGTGTATTTATATTATATATTATTATTATTTTTATAGCTCGTTACTCATCCTCTCACTCTTCGTTTACTTTAGCCGTAACATTCACACACACCAAATCTATATACCCGATTTGAGCAATTGCAAAATTGTCAAGCCAAAACGACGCTCGCAATGAGTTTAACATTCAACTTGAACGCACTCGACCCGCTGACGTTGCATCGTTTCGTTTCTAGTGCATTTGAATTTTGATAAGCGTTGCACATTACGCATACGCCTCGCATTGCGGCAGCCGTCGTCTGTATTGCATATATACATATGTAAATATGTTAATATGTATGTATGCTTGAGTATGCATGCAATGCTCATAATAATTTTGTTATTCTAGACTGAAAACTAGAAAAACTTCCGCAACGTCGCTTCGTCGCCGCTGCATCGATCTTTATCAAATTGCAATGGGGAAGCGTTGCGAAACGAAACGAAACGAAAAATGCAACAGCAACAAAAATAATAATAAAACCAAATGGCGATATTTTGACTCAAGGACAAGTGCGCGATAGGCAACGCAAACTGTACTAACCGCAACCCATTTACAACTCGCACCATACAAATACTACCTATATACTTGCCTATATATGTATATAAATGTATGTACTTATACTACTACTGATAACTGCTGCATCGAAGGCCACAAAATGCATAGCTATGCATATTGTTGTCTCGCTCTCACCTACTGCTCAGCCCGTACTCCCTGTGTGGCAGTGCAAATAGTGTTCTATGTAGGAAATCTACGCATATCTGTTAAGTAGTCCCAATGAGTAAACAAATTTTACGATGTATTCATAAGTGCAGTGCAAATATTGGTTTTTTAAGGGGGGATGGGGCATGGAACGCTTTCGGAAAGCTTAGCGGTGCCCAAAATTATTTCTCTACACTTTAGGCAAGCTAAAAAAGCGTGAATGTTAATCGCTGGAACGATTAACAAAATGACTGTGAAAAATCCAAGTAGCGCCAACGGAACTATGAACAAGATATGATAAATATAATGGAGAGCAGGCACTTAACACCGATTAGAACCGATTGTTAATTACAGGGGTAGCTCAAGTTGAAAATGAGAAAGAGGCAGAGAAGACACTTTGGGGGATTTTCCTATAACAATTTAGCTCATTGAGTTCCAAACGATAATTTTTTCTCACTTCTCATTTTATTGCGGAAGTGCCTTTTTTTTAATTTTGCAAATCATTATTGATGACAATATTTTTTCAATTAATAGCAAGTGCAGCACTTAACGACAAAATATTATCCACAAATACATATTCTACAAGATCAGAAAAACAACATGAGTTATTGTACATAACAAAAACAACATTTCAAAATAAACAAATTTGATTTTCAGAACATTTCCACCATAAATAATGAAATACATAAAAGTTATTAACATAAAATCTTTTAGACTGCTTGCTGCTGCCTTGTTAATTGCTGCATAAATTATGTTGTTTTTATATCTAGATACACGTACATGAACATAAAACAATTTGTAAATATATATACACAACAAAAAGCGCTTCAAAAGTTTTCGCGGGCGTGCAACAACCCGGAAATGTAAATGCAACAGCGCCTAGAGAAATAACAACAACAAACGCGACAAATATCTGACAGAATTGTTGTAACGTTGAGTACCAGCATTTATTTGATGTGCATGCAAAAACGAAACGAGAACGCGTCAAGCGAAGGGTCAGCGGGGGGTGGAAGGGTTGCCAGACAGCGACTGCGAGATGCGGAGGGGGCTCTGAGCATTGGCTTGGGGCGGTGCATTCAGCTGATAAAATATATATTGTGTGCTTAGCTACGTTGTGCATTAGTGAGTGTGTGTGTGTGTGTGTGTGGTATTTGTAATAATTGCCAGAGCTTTTTTGCATTAGGGGTTGCGAGCAGCGAGTGGGGAGCGGGGTGATGATTGCAGTCAGTCAGTCAGTCAGTCAGTGAGCATCATCATCATCATAACCTTGAGTCACAAGTCGAGAATGTGCATGCGAATAGAATGCAAAAATTGCAAGCGACTCGCACGTCGAATTTCTACACACACATACAAATGTACGTATCTGTGTAAAGTATCTCAAAGTGTGTATCTTTTGTGTGCGCGACGATGCGACTAGTTGCATAGCTGCACTCATTATCTAATAAAAGCAGCCGCAGCAAGCTTGAAATTAATATTTGCAATTCAAGGGCAGCTGCAAAAAAAAACTGAATTATTATTCAATTGATGCGAATTCAAATTGCTATCAAATATGTGCAACAAAAAGAACTGTATCTATGCTAGAGAGAGAGAGAGAGAGCGGCTACAGACAGCAACCAATGCATACCCCAACCCTCGGGCTACAGCTGCCACTTGGGGTTGCATGTGCTGTAAAAAGTATTGTTGCGGTTTCGTTGCACTTTAACCTTGAAAATTTGTTGCTCAGCTTTAGCGCATGTGCAATAAGCAATGCAATCTCTCACTTTTAGACACCCTAACTCTCTCACTCGCTTTCTCTCTCTTCCCACCACTCTCTCTCTCTCTCTCTCTCTCCAAAATTGTATTGTGTTTATCAATTGGCTGTTGCTTTCTGTCAGCGTTCGCATATTAATTAGTCGTTCATTTGCAACTGCCTCACCGTATCCGGAGGGCCCAAGTCCCTCTCTCTCAATCAAGTTCTGCTTTTGTACAAAAAATTTCATTTTTTATTGCAATGACAAAAAAAATGTAAAAGCGAAAGTATTTTAAACCTTTTAAACAAATCTGTTAATAAGAATATTATTATATAGGTGTTCATATGTATATCTTAATTTCTGTAGCGTGTCCGCGTCATTTGAATTTGTTTGTTTTTGTTTCTGTTTGTTTGTTTTTACATTTGCATAAATCAAACAGACTTTATACCGCATATCTTTATGTATATACATATATATAAATATATATATGCATACATTTTATATATTTTATATTTTTAGCTTTGACGTAGGTCGTTTAGCAACCTAATCATAAAGTGAATGCAGTTTTAGACCCCCCGCACCCTCGACTTCTTATCAGCTCATTTTAGCTACGGTTATTCTACTGCTGCTTCTTCTTATTCTGCTGTGCACTTGGCTTTTCTTATCAGATAATTCAACTATTGCAATTACTTTATTTTTTTTTTGTTTTCTTTGTTTTATTTTCCGACTTATTGCGCAGTGAAAGTTTTACATTTGGTGTAGTTGTTTCCGATAGTGTTAATTCAAGTGTTTGCTCTTTAGATTAGTATACCCTGAACCCAATAAAAATTCTAAAAAGGGTGTTATGTATATAAAAGATAGAAATAACAATCTCCGTCCCCATAAAGTATACATATTCCTGATCAGGATAAGCAGTCGAGTCGCTATAGACACACAAAATATATAAATATAATCTACTCAAATCTACTCACTATTAATTATCTGTTGCACTCAAAACTCACATAAAAAAAAAACTTGATAGCTAATCGATAATTTGGGGCGCATAAATAGGGACATCGAACTAAAATGCAAGCATAAATACCAGGGAAATACTTTGTGCCAGGAAGTATGCTACGATAATATATAAAAAGCATAAACATAACTAAGATACTTCACAAACTACTAAGCATAGATAAATATTTATATATTTAACTAGTTAGACTAGAACTAATTCTAATTTGTGCTCTTAACAGCTTAATTAATGATTTATTTATACATAAATTATTATATTTATTGCTCATTAATATAGTCTATCAGTGTTTATAAAATAGCTGAATTAAAAATTCAATTTGCAAAATTTGCATTTCATAAATAAAAAACACATACATTTTAAGATCATTTTAATCTCAGATGCTTTGTGAGACCCTCAGTTGACATCCAACTTGTTTTCCTAATAGAGTTGTATCATCATCAACTGTCTCAACTGGCGCGGTGGGGTCACTGAACTCAAAGGTCAACTGCAGTGCAGACAACTCCAGGACAACTCCAGGATATTTTATGATGTCATGGCTACCAGCCCATTTTAAATGATGCACACTTCCCGCTGGCAAAAGGACAATTTCGCCACAGACAACAATAAATTGCGAACAACAATTAAGAGGAAGCAACAAAAAAACGGCCTCAAACGGCCGACGCAGAGATTAAGGAGATCGCCTCCAAGAGCACGTGTGTGTGTGTGTGTGTGTGTGTGTATATATCCTCGCATATGTTTGCAATAATCCTGTGGACGACATTACCTTGACGACACAACAACAACAAACACGACCTACGACAAAGCGATTGAAAATGCGCATAAATTCGAGACATGGAACAGCTGAGAGGGGTTGGGGGGGAAATGGGGTGAATGGCAGACAGGAGCAGACTGGCTGACTGCGAGGGTGGTCGGTGGGTTGAAGAGGGTGTGCTTGGAAAAAAGTCAAAGTAAAATTTTGCCAGACAACAGAAAAGGCGAACGACCCTTTTCAGCGCCAGACGACGCCAGCTCTACAGAGTTTGTGGCAGCCACAGACGCCTTGCCAATGTTGCCACATTATGTTGGGGCAGGGCCCTGACGCAGCCAGTGCTGCTGTTGCTGCCGCTGCTGCTACTGCTGCTGCTGCCACTGCTGCTGCTCATTATCCTTTTCGCTTTTCATACATAAATCGCTTGGCGCGTTCAATGAACTTTTGTGGCACGTACGATGCACGGTCGTCGGCTTCTGCCGGCTGCCTGTGTTATACACACCCAATACGGAAAGCGAAACACACAAACGACAGGACAACGACAGCAAAAGCTGTACACAATGCACACAAGCAGACACCAGCAGCAGCAGCAGCAGTGGCAGCAGCAGACGAAGGTCCTGGTTCTGGTTCTCGTGCTGTTGCTGCTGCTGCTGCTGCTGTTGCAAGTGCTGACTCCTGGGCTACGCTTTGGGTTGTGGTCTTGACAGTGTGCAGTGTTTTGTGCTACCCACTTTTGGACGTCGGCAGCGCAGCGACTGCGGCCAAGGACCCTGAATGAAGCGCCAAGCGAGTTGTATGCGAGGCTGGCGCAGGCGCCAGCATACAAAAATTTCACTTTTAATTTTTTGCACTCCAGACGAATGATTCGATTTCGATGCGTGCGAGCGAGACAACAAGAACAGCAGCAACAGCAGCAACAGCAGCGGCAGCGACGTCTGCTGCTTGTTGTTGTTTGTGTCTGGCGTGGAGTCAGGACTTTGCTGCTGCCGTTGTTGCTGCTGCTGCTGCTGCTGCTGCTGTCATTACTGGCTGCGTATTTCGGAAGGTTATTGAACTGTCAGAAGCAGCAGCAGCAGCAGCAGCAGCAGCTAAGCGAAACTTTCACAGGACATGGGACAGGCGGTTTTTGGTGCGCTAGGACATGGTCAGCAGCCCGAACTGGACATGCGCTGGACATGTGCAGCGGCAGAAAAGCAAAAGTATCAAAATTCATACATCAAGTCATGTTTATATATTTATATATATATATATATATATAGGTATTTACCTTTTTCTCTCGATTTGATTGCACTAGAAATTTGTTATTAGCTCAGTCTCATTATGGCTCAAGTTGTGTTGGCCAAAATACATTTTAATCGCGATTTGAAGAAACTTATTATCGCAAAATTATCGCGAAAATAGATACGATAAAAGTATAGAGTTCTATGGCCTGATGAACACATTGCCACTATCTGTTTTCTCTGACTGGAATACGTGTATATATGTATATATATACTATATATACTAAATATATGGAGAGCCTTAAACACTAGTTTCTTACACTTAAACGGCAATAAATCGATTAAATTGCATCATTTGCTTGAACACATTTGTGGTATATCATTTGATTTTTTCTTTGTATAATATGCAAAACTATTATTTAAAACATTTTATTTTTGGGTTTTTATTTATTCATTTTTTTTGTTTTATTTTTTTTTTCTTTTTGATTTTTTTTTTGTTGTAATTTTTTGTTGGTCCACGCGACGCGGCTGCTACGCCTGCCAGACATGACCTGCCCAACGCGCTAACATCCCGAGTCAGGACTGAAGCGACTGCCAATTCAGCGTTTGCCACTTGGCCGGCTCGCGGTCGCTGTCTCAGTCACTGCAGCCGTCAGCGTCGGCAGCGACGCGCCGCCAAATGCAGCCAGAACGCAGCGCAGACTGTAAACAAGCAGCCAAAAGGCAAAGTAGGGGGACTTCAGGGGGCGATTCGCCAAAGTGGGGTTGGCACTTGCACTTGGCATGAGCTGAACTCGCGCATTTCAACAATAACAACAATGAAGAAGACAGCGCTACAAGGGCGGCGTCCGTCGCCAGCGTCGAACTCGAGCCTCGTCTGCAAGCCTCGGCAGCAGTTCAGTGCAGTGCAGCTCTTTTCGCTAGGGGTTGCTGCCAGGGGTTGGTTCAGGTGTAGGTTCTATTGTTGTGTTGTGCAGCGCTCTGGTCTACTGTGATTTGCAGTGGGCTCGTTTTGGCAGTGTGCCCAAAGCAGTTATATTGGGCTAGGTCTATCTACAAAAAGATGATTTGAAAGGCTATTTTGGGAAAGTAGAAAAGTACGAAATCATAATGGGATTGGCTTTTTAAAAGCAGAAACTAATTGATTGAGCCAAGGCAAGGACTATTCTACTAAGTCTGTCAAAGAAGAGCAAGGTATTCCATGCTGTAAAATTACACTGAACAATAATGTGAGACACTTAAATAAATATTGCAGATAAGACTTGGCTAAAGCGCATTCTACTTCTTTTCCATATGGGATACGTTGCGTAATCGCTTCTACCCCTGCAAAATTGGCTGATTAGATAAGAACTTAAAGCAAATATGATTATCTACAAGCATAGCTAACTGTCACATCTAGTAAAGCTTGTCTTATCTGTCAAATTCAACAAATAAATGCTTAAAAAAAAATTATTTCCTATTGCGCACAGCAAGGTCACGATGACTCAACATTACAACCCTTGGCTACGTTTCTTACAGTGCAACGAAGCTGCATTGCAACTTAAAGCTTTGCTGCTTAGCTCGCCCTCTCTCTCGCTCTCTCTCTCTCTCTCGCTCTCTGTCGGACTCTCTCGCTGCAGCGCAGATGCTTTGGTCTAAAGTTCGCATTGCGAATTGGGGTTGTTTGGCGAGTGCTGTGCGTTGTGGCAGTTGACAATGAACTAGAGGAGTCAAAACCGGAAGTGTTCACATGAGCACATTATGCAAGCTGCAACCACTTAAAGCTCAGTCCCAAAAGCTTAACCCCGGCAACAGCAATAAACGCTAACGTTTATTAATACAAATTTCAAGCACGTTTTAATGTGCAACTGTAAAACGCATAAATAAAAAGACAAAACGAGTTGAAGAAGAGAATGAGAAGAAGAAGAAGAAGAAAGAAGCTCATAAAATACCGTTACACAGGTTTTGTTTTTTCAGCTGTGCTTATTATAAAAACAATGTAATTTTGTCATCGTCAAATAACAATTACAGCCGCGCTGAGTTCGTGGGTCGCATAACGTAATGCGGCTTGAATACTTAATTACGTATGCATGGCGCGTAAATGAGCATAATTTCATTTGAACAATCGAGACAATAGCGGCAGCGCCCAAAATATACAAATGGATACAAAGAGACGCCCACCCACTGAACTCGAATGATCGGCGGCGGGCTTTTTATCAGCCATGGCTCAGTCAATGTCACAGTCAATGCACAAAAGCAACAAAAGCAACAATGGCAACAGCAACAACAATGCCTGCATTTACAGCTAACAGCAAACGCCACACGCGATAGTGTCGAAACAGCAGCAGCAACAACAACAACAACAACAACAACATGACACAGAACCTGTCGCTGCAAAAGTTCAACAAAAGCAGCATCGTCGCGTCAGCAGCAGCAGCAGCAGCAGAAGCAGAGGCAGAAGCAGCAACAGCAGCGACGTATGCGCTTGCGCTCTGAGCACTCAAAACGGGCACACACAAAAACGGCGCGCCGCTCTCCGCTCTCCTCTCTCTCTCTCTCACTGTCTCTCTCTCTCTCTCTGTGTGTGTTGTGTTGTGTGTGTGTTGTTGCTTTGGTTATAACGCGCTTGAGTAGGTCGGTCATTGAACTGGCGAACTTGTATTCTTTTCATGCCTCTTTTGCGGCTCTCTGTCGTGTCTTTCGTTTTGATTCTTTTGCATTGGCCGTTGCACACGACTTTCTTCCTGTTTGCTCTCTTGAGCCAGCCACCTGTGCGCATACTCTTAACTGTGCCACGTTCTCTCTCTCTCTCTCTCTCTTAAGCTGCTGCTGCTCGGGCTGCTGCTGTTGCTGCTGGTTGGCTGACTGTGATGATGACTTGCATGTCTTGCAGTTGCAATGCGTGGCAAGTGCATATCAGGGGGGGGCCACTCTCAGCGTATGTGAAGCTGGGCAATCAAGGCAACAATTCTAATTGCAGCCAAGGCAAAGAAAGCAAAAGGCAAAAGCCGGAGTCACAGCCGGAGCCACAGGCAGCCACAGACAGAATGTCAATAACCTTATAGGCGTTGACTGCGGCTGACCAAAAGAGTAAGAGTGATTTGATTCCCTTAGCCATGACGTAAAAGCAACAAGGAAAAAAACAACAACAACAACAAAAATACAAAAAAATGAAAATAAGTGCATCGACAGGCAGACTTGCTTTCAGAGACTGCAACTGCATGCTGCACGCTGCGAGCTGCGAGTGGCAAAGAACTCGTTGGCGTTGGCCCCGAAGTGCAAGAACCTCGAACACACGCCATGTGCCCATGTGCCCATGAGCATTTGCCAGTTGAACGCCCTTTTCACGGCAAATGATTCCCTGATGCTGATGCCAATGCCGATGCCGATGCTGCCTTGCCTTGCCTTGCCATGGCAAGCCGTGGATTGCCTTGCAACCAGGCTGCCTGTACTGCCGCACAACCTGCCCCAACCTGAGGCCCACCGCCGCCGTCAGGATGGTTGTTACTATAAAAATTGAAGCGTTGAACTGGTTTGCTTCGCTCAAGCGGCAGATTCACTTTTTGTTTTGGTCGCGCCCTTGCCAACATCAATTCTAATGCTAGACTCCCCATACATATGCTTGCTGTCCTGCTCTCGTGCTTGAGAAATGAAAATGAAAACCGTTGCCAGGCTAGATTCAGTTCGTTGCCTAAGTCTTTTGTTTGGTCGCGCAGTCATTGAACTCAGCGTTTGTCTATCTATGTGTGTGTTTGTGTGTGTATGTGTATGGTATCTGTGTGAGTTGACATAACGATATGCCCAAAAAAAAGCTCTCTTAAAATGGGTGCCAAATAGCAACAACAACAACAGCAACAGCAAACAGCAATAATTTAAAAGCAACTTTTGCTGCTGCCTCATTTCAATTGCAAATAGAGAATTTGCTGTTTCTATTATACAAGTATTGAACTATAAAGCCCTTAACTGATCTGTCATTCTATCGATCGAACTGAACAGGTGGCAATTGCGTCTTCGGCCAGCTGCAGCTAATGACCTTGATATTGAAAATTGAGCTTTGCTTTTGCTTTTGCTGTTGCTTTTGCTATTGCTATTGCTATTGTGCTTTTTCTTTTGATTTTGCTTTGCGTTTTGCGTTTGCAATTTGCTTTTAGCTTTTGGCTTTGCTTTTGCGTTTGCTTTGTTCATTCATCTCGAAATTAAGCGTCAGCGTTCGCGCCACGTTTCGATTTCATTTGAAATTTGTTTTTGTTTAGACAATATATCACAACTTTTATTGTTGTTGTTGTTATTTCGCTGTTGTTGTTATTGTTGCTGCTGTTGTTTTTGTTGTTACGGCGCTGCGAGTCATTTAAAGTCAAAGTCAAGGTTTTTCTGCCTTACGTCGCCAATTATTTACGCGTCTCTCTCTCCCCCAGCGCTTCATATATACATACATACATACATATATATAGTATATTAAGATACCAATTCTATATGTATTTGTATGTCTGTAAATTGTGTGTTTGCCCATTTGTTGTAGCTGTTTATTTGTTTAAGGCTTGAAACTGGTTTTTGTCTAATTATTTTTGTTGCTCACTTTGCTAGTTTTTTTTATTTTTATTTTATAAAGTGATTATTGTTAAAAATACAAAATATAATTTTTCTAATGAAATGCCATCCACACTTGACAGCAAGTTCTTCATTTTTGGCTGAGTCAACGGAAAGTGGCCAAGCTGTTGTTCTTTCCATTTTGTTTTTTACTATTTAAATTTCTCATAAGAACTTTTATATCTATAGAAAACATTTTACTTGACAGACAGTAATTAATCACTTTTTGGGCTTTGTATAATCTATTTTTTTTTTTTTTTTTGTTGGTTTGAAACTTGTTTTGCGCTGCCTGCGGTATGATTATATAATACCTTCCATGCATTAGCATAACTCACACTAGAAAGTCTTCATCTTCATGGCTATAATTTCTTAACATCATGGTTAAAATTAAACATTATTATGACCACCATTGTTCTTTTGCCACTTTTTAAAGAGAAAAGTATTAATTGTTTTCAATTTACTGCAATGAAGAACTTGACATACAGGATTTTGAATTTGAGTGTTGAAAAGACAATTAGCGAATCTTACGATGGTCTTCAGCAAGATGAAGTAGAATTAATAAATCAATTAATGTGGATGGCAAATTGATTATGCAATTTGTCTATTATGGCTTACTGTCAATTCTGTACGTACTTTTTTGTTGATGGCTCATTTGCAATTTTTCGCTTTTTATGTAATGCTTAAGAAAGACAGGAAGTCAGCGAAATAATTAGACGTTTAGCTTATGTAAAAAAAAGTACATTAATCACATTATACAAGTCATTCCGTGATCAATTCTAAAATATATTCTATTGTCAAGCTCGTGATTCTTTCAGAGCAGTAAGTATTTTCAATGATTAATCGAATCGTTATTGAAATTTAGACTACGTAATTGATATACCAAGCTCTGTATAGAAATCATTAACAAAAATGCAATATTCATCTATATTTTAGATATATTCTATGAACTACTTGAAAATAAGCCAACTTTGTCTGCAGAGATTGGTTCTGGTAAGATCTGAGAAGTTTGGTAAGTTCAAGAAAAGCTTTCTCTGCAGATCTTTCGGGAATGGCTGGAAAATTCTGGTTAAGTTCAGGTTACGTATGTAAGCAATGATATTGCTATAATTCCATAGATAATATATAATAACTATGAATTAGCAGACGATGGGAACTTTTTAGAACATTAATATTAAAAATTGGAAAAAAAAATTTAATAATTATATATATTTATACAATATTTTAAGAAATGACACTTACCATTTTCATTGTTTAAATGCATATCCGTGTTGCGGTTTTTGTTGTTGTTGTTGTTGTGCTGTTGTAGTTGCTGTTGATAATTTTAAATCCATTACGTAATAAATCCAAAAGCTGAAATGCTGTTTGTTGCGTTGTTGTTTTTGTTAACACTTGTTTGTTGTTGTTATTCTATGTGGGCACATCTTCACCACTAGAGTGCACACTACTTGGGATTGTGGGGAATATTTGAACTAATTGCCTAATTACATATGTACTATATACAATTTTGCGTATTAGGCTTTGATAACTTAACAGACAGTCTTATCAATCAGTATGCAAACACTTGCTCTCAAATTTGTTACTTTTGTTGCACTTTGTTGTTTGTGGTTGTTGTTGTTGTTGTTGTAAATGTTGCACTATGTTGCACAGAATTTTTGTTTTGCTTAGTTTTGGAACGTTTTGATGTTGTTATTGTTGTTGTTGACGGTTTGCCGTAACGAGCACTTCTACATCATCTTCTTCTTCTCAAAAGCAATAAAAACGTAACGCGTGCTGCTTACGAAACCATGTCTCGATCGTTTTGTTGCTTACGGGAAACTGAACTACGGATGAGTCGCGGTGCGACTTCAATGTCGAACGACAGCAGCAGCGACGTCGTTAGAGGCTTCTGAAAGCAGCAGCAGCAGAAGCAGAGCCTAAGCAGCGCCGACGCAGACAGATAGACTTTTTTTTCAGCATTTCATTACACGACACGCACTCACACACGGGCAGCTAGTAGCTCTGCCCGCTGCTTTCTACAGCGACTCTTCTTTCTCTTTAACACACACACACACACACACACAGACAGCAATAGCCGCAGCTCAGGTGTCTCAGGTTCTTGATCACGCACACACAGTCGCACACAAAGCCGCTGCCTCAGTCGCTGCCTCAGTCTCTGCTTCTGCTGCTGCTGCCTTCTTTTTACATTGAGCGCAACGCTTCGTCGTCGCGGTATCTCTTCGGGTTTCCGTGTGTCTGTATGTGTGTGGTGAGCGCAACAGGCCAGAACTTTCATTCAAGGTGAGTGCGTCGGCAGAGCTACGAGCAGCGGCATCTCTTTGGCATTGAGCATTGGTACTGTTGTTGCTGTGGTTGTTGGTGTTGTTGTTGTTGTTGTTGTCGTTGTCAGAGCAAGCGTCTCGCTCTTTATTCCATACATTTGTGCTTTTTTTTGCAATAGTTCTAAACGCTTCTAACACATGCCATTCAAACGGAGAGTGAGCGCAAATTGAGCATGCGAGCGTAAAATTACAACATGTTCAAGGCTTGTGGCAGCAGCAGCGGCAGCAGCAGCAGCAGACGCAGCAACATTGATCTTCACAATTGACGCTCGCGCTCATTTGTTGAACTCTTCTAACAAGTTTAGAATCTGCGCAAGCCAAGCGCAACCGATCGCCACTTGTTCTCATTCTCTTAACCCGTTTCAAACACTCACTTACACACACACACACACGCACACAAACACACATACACATACACAGAGGGAGATATGCCGCTCTGCTGTTGCTTGTAATTGCACACGTCGCTCTCTTTCGCCCACTCTCTGCCCAGGTGAATAACTATACTCAATACTCGTACTCACAATTGCATGTAATTGGTCATCGTTGTTGTTGTTGTTGTTCCTATTGCTGTTTGTTTGTTTGTTTGTTTGTTTTGGCGTATTAAATTTCATGATGCTATAATTGCATATTGTAATGGGCAACCGTCTTAACTGAGTTGTAGATGTTGTTATTCCAACTTGTCGTCTGCCCAAAATGGAACTAGCCAGTTGTCACTTAGCTAGAATCAGATACATAAATTTTAATTATATTAAGGAAATTATAGAATAATGTTCATATATTATATATATGTATATTATATTCGATAAATACATAAGAAAAAAATAAATAATTTTGGCAACTTAACTAATTGAAATTTGAATAGGATGTTATGTAAATATATCAAAATTTATAAAAATCTGATTTATGATTAATAGGTTGCTGACAAAAAACTTATCTATATTAAATGAAAAATGAATCTTTTCAGGAATCCAAGACAATGTTAAGTATTTAAATACTATAAATATTGTATATGGAATAAATCAGCTTAGCATATAAAAAAATATTCTTTTATACCAACTAAAAACCATAAATTGAGTAATAAGTGCCGAAGACGTTTAGTTACATTTCCAGTTGAAAGCAAATGTGGCAAATGGGATACAACAATAGATCTAATAAATGCCATATCATTATTCAAATCAAAGATGTTAAAAGTGGCAACTAATTGAAATTGGCATTTACATAACTAAAATGTAATTAACAAAGGTAGCTGCTGTTCGATGAGCTGCGGGCATTGAAAAATACCAGCATCTAGTTGTTGCCAACATGGCAACTTTGTAAGGTAATCAATATTTTTAGAATCAACTGAGCTAACTCAACCTTGAACTCTACCAAACGAAGACTGACAAAAAAGCTCGCACAGAGGATTATGAAACAAATCAAAAGACACGCGCAATAAATCAGTAGGTGGGATCAGAAGATCTTCACAAGTTGCCAGCCCTGCAGAACTCTTTAGAACTATAGACGAGCCGCAGAAAAGCCATTAGCTTTGCAACACTTACTATCATTTTCTATAAATAACAATTAAGGCATACAAATGTTGGTTCGCTTAGAACTTTGGAGCTTCTAATGGACAATGGAACCAGCCAAGAAACGAACACGGAACGGAACAAAAATACGAACGAGAGACACGCTCAAGAAACTTGGGAATTGTGGTCATTAGAACCTACAGGTTCGGCTGTGTGATCGTGAGGCACATAGAAAGCAAAAACGTTCCAACATGGGGTCAATAAATTCTTAAACAAATAAAAAATGATTGAGCAAAAAAAAAAAAAACACAACACAAAACTAAAATTGCCCGCCCAAAAAGGCAACACAAGCCTGAGCATGATCACAATTATAATATTTAGTAAATAAATCATCATTAAATTTGTCGGATTGGGTTGATGTGCTTGATGATGATGAAACGCAGTTATTTTTTTGCTTTTAAATAACTTTCGCATTATTGAAGAACCTTTCTGATTAACGCCAGTCAATAAAAGTGTTTTTAGAATTTACATAAAACTATTGCGTCTTAAGAAGTGGAAATAAAAACTTGGAAAAGAAAAATTCCCTGAGCCAAAACAAGTTCGGTATTTAAATTATTCGTTTAATTTTTTTTTCTTTCTTTTTGTATGGCTATCTATAATTGAAAGTAAAAGATAAATATGAAATGCCTATCGAAATATACAAAAGCAGGCAGAACAAGTGCGTTTTAGGCCTACACACATTTTGAATGTATTATTTAACACCTTTACACATACACACATACACACACACGAACACACATGCAAACTGAGAGCGACAGATCCAGCTGGCCAAGTCATGAGCAAACGTTAACGTCGCGACGCTCGTTGATGGCTCTTTCGTTTACTTTTCGGCCTTTTTTCGGGGGCCCCAACAATCATTTCTTTTCATTTCATTTCGAGCCAAGTTTATTTCAAGCTCACGCACCCAGAGAACGATGTTAAGAGTCGGAGTATTTTTTTTATTTTTATTTTTTTCTGGTAACAAGTTCAATGACTTCTTGAAGCCAAAAATTTCTTGTTGTGTCGTTTCGGTTTCTGTTTTGTGTGCGGGGCGCTGCTCATTTCTTTTTTGGTTCCTCTTCGCAGTTTTGTTCTTATTGTTTTCGTTTTTTATACGTTCGTTTTCATTGCTGGAGTTCATTGGCCAACACCAGCAGCCACACTTCAATAAATAAATGATGGTTTAAAAGCAGCAGCAGCAGCAGCCATAGGGACAAAGAGCACAACAGCTTAAAGTGCTGCCGAAATGGTCATAAATACACTTTTTATTTATTACATTTAATATTTGCTGGTAGAACAATATATTTTTTTACCTGTAAGTTTGTTGCCAGAGTCTTTTGTCTGCGACGTGTCGCTTTTGTTGATTGATTACTGAGATTAAGCAATAATTGTTATAAATTATTTTGCATGACAGCGCTGAAAATTAAATTAAGTTTCGCCTTACTTATTATTATTTATTAAAATTGAAGTTGCAAGGTCTTTTCAAGTTTGTTGCCTAAGTCACTTGATTAGCGGAGCAAAAGAATTTTTAAGAAATCATCAATTTGTATTAAAATTGACTGTTTAGTTTGATAAGAACTAAATTAATGAACGCTTAATTATGCAACTTTTGACTAAGCTATTTATGCGTCATGTTCATAAGTTGCTGCATTATTTCTCAACAAAGTTCCTGGAAATGTTTAAGTTAATCTTAAGTAGAAGTTCTATATTTATAGACAAAAATTCAGTACAATTCCTCATCTGAAGCGGTCGTGAAAATCAACAAATAGAAAGGACCTCCTTGGCAGCTACCACAGAACAAACTAAACCGCAAATCTTAACCCCAATCTTGTAAGAATCATTGCTAAATCTGGCCGTAAGTGTTTGTTTTTTGCGCTCATTGTGCATAATGGTCACTCATCAAATTACCAAGTCAGCCACCTCAAACGAGCAACTTGCCACTTGCAGCCATTGTTGTTGTTGTTACAATGGCCACCAATTACTTTGCTTCGCTGCCAACTGCAGATTGGGCTGCACTTTTTGGCATTGCTTAAGTGGATCAGAGCGGGAGACGCAGAAGTTGATTATGCAGCACAGTTGCAGCTGTGTCTATGATTGTTGTTCCCGCTGCCGCTGTTGCTGCTGCTGCTGCTGCTGCTGTTGCTGTTGCCGCTGCCAAGTGCCTGACAGTTGGGGGCGCGAAAGGTGCTAAACACACGCGCCAATTTTGCGGTAAAAGCTCTCACCGCACACACAATCAAACAATGTTAGATTGATAGTCTGTGATGGTTCTAAGCGCGGTTCAGTCTCTGGAAGTCGCATCGTCTCCATCGTTGTTGTTGTTGTTGTTGTTGTTATCTATGTGCCAAACCTGATTTACTTCATGATTATGTTTGAAAAATTAGGTTAGGAGCAATGAACTTGCCTCGCACGTCAGCGATGCTGCAGACAAAGTGAATGTTTTGTTGCCATTTGCCGTGTTATTTGTTTGCCTTAGTAATAGGCACCTGCGCGGTTCAATTTGTGACGACGACGGATCTTTAGAACCGTGCTGCTACCGTCCATTTCAGAAAGTATTCGCAGTCAATCTCTTAAAGCTGCTTGCAAACCAGCAGCAAACTGCAACGCAAACGTGTGGCATATTTGACTCGCAACTTGTGGCGACTGGCCAGCCACGAAGGAGGCATTGGAATTCACTCTTTTCCGCAACGAAATGAAAAATGTGTGCTAAGCCAATGACCGACAGAAGCAGCAGCAACCAGCAACAAGCAGCAAGCGGCAGCAACCAGCAGCAACCAGCAACCAGCAGCAAATACAATGCCAACAACATTAACAACAAGGCATACAACGGCGCAACCAACGCACACAAAAGTAAAGTTAACTGTTTTCTGCTAACACACACACACACACACCCAGAGAACTATACAATTGAGTATTCGCAACTCAAAAAGAGAGCGAGAGGCAAGAGGGAGAGAGCGAGCGAGAGAAAAGCGCCAAGTGCCTTGTCTTGAATTGTTGTTGCTGTTGTTGTTATTGTTGTTATTTGTTGTTGTTGTTTGTTGTCGTCGTCTTTGGTTTTCTGCCGCGTTCCCGTTCTGCATGTCTTCGAGTGTTTGTCAATCCGCCAACAGCTAAACAGCTAGCGACCTACGCCAGATACTTTAGCACCCTGCACCCTGCACCCTCCATCCTCCATCCTTCAGTACTTTGCATTGTGTTGTGATTACTGCACACAGATTCTTCAAATGCTCTACATTTGCTTAAAGTCCAATTAAATTGCAAGAATCTAACGGCAAATGTTGGATAAGTTGTTGCCAAAGATGAAATGCTTATCATTCTGTTAGTTGCATTCTATTGCTACAAGTAGTTAGCCGTGTGCAACATTTTGTGGAGCAGCAGGGCAACACTTTATTCATATGGCAGATTGTCTTCAAGGCACCAAGTACAAGTAACGGATTCTTCTTAAGTACACCTTTTGTAGATCTGAAGCAAAGAGATTCCTTTAATAATTCAATGGAGTATTTTGTGTGAGAACCGAACTTTTAATCTGTATTTTTGAGGTTGATCAGTCTGGTTACGTATTAAGTTTTAGACAAGTTCTTATAAAGTTATAGTAACAGTAAACTATTGCCAAATCTTTCTATTATAACAAAGCTCGAATTCCATATTAAATTGGGTGCTAAATTACCAAAAAAAAACCCACTCAAAAATTTGTTTTTATACCTATTTGCGAGCAGATTTATTTATTGGTGCAGGTTGATCAGCTATTTGGTTGTTTATTTGATTATTGTTTCTGTTTCTGTTTTTGTGTTTGTTTGTGTTGTTTTTTCATGCCGCAGCCTCCGGCATCACTTCATAATTGTAACAATGAACTCTTAAGCTGTTGTCGCTCTTGTTTTCCAGCTGTTTGCAGAACAACTAGACTAATGCTGATTGATGAATCGAAACGCGGCGCGAAAATAACTGCAAATGTTGTTGACAAGAGCGACATGTCGAAATCGGATACAGACACTCATATACATATGTGTTACGTGTGTGTGTGTGGGAGTCGCGCACTTGGAGTTGACAGCTACTTGCATAATTATGAACCGTTAGAGCCTTCGCGCATATCCTGTAAGCGAACGCTCCCACGATTCTGTCCTGGGGGCAATTACCAATGCGTCGCGCTAACTGTAAACGGGCAACAAAAGGATTTCGATTTTCAACCACCAGACGCGGCAGCAGCAGCAGGCAAAAGGAGCGTATTTGTGGCACACCTGACGAAATCAAAAGCAAGCACAGTTATAAACGCGACGCTCTCTGCAACATGAGTTCCCTTTCAGATAATAATCGTTGAATCAATCGGCGCATCTGTCGGCGCAGTCTTTTTTCCATTTTTTCTTTGCGTTTTCCTTTTCCACTTTTGGGGTAGCTTCAATAAAGAATACGCATTTTCCATTGCGCGCGAAAATTCTCAAGTTTTTTATGGGTTTTTCTTTTTATTGTGTGTGTGCCGTGCAGCAACCGTCAAGGGTTCAATCATTTACCTTAAAAAAAAAGGTAGCAACTAATAATTATGTAATTTTAGCCCTTAAGATTTGGGATAAAAAAGGAAGTGTCAGAGCCTTGTGGTTACTGATCGCTGACTATTGCCTGATGATGACTCAAGTGACCGAGTTCTGTTTGGAATAACAACGGAAATGACCTGGAAAAGCACGTTCCACTTAGCTTAAGGAACTGCGACTTAACTAAACATAAAAGGCAACGCAGGATGTGTGATCCATTTAAGAGCGGAACCACTGACCTATTTTCAAATCTTCAACAAACTCTGCGGTATCTCGATACCAGTACTGATAAAAACACAGATTATGCAGCAAATCGTCATATTGACTGCCTCAGTTTGTGGCACAGAGTCAAAAATGTTGATAGCTACACACGCCCAGCTTAAAAAATTTCCAACAAGGCTATACCAGTTTTTATGTCCTTTTTTTGCGCCGCCTTTCAAACACAAACTCATAAATACGATGGATAGTTAACAATGCAACAGTTTCCAGGGATCACAGTTTGCCGCAGTGACGCAACTTTGTGTCACGTTCGCAGGTCAGTTAGGAGCAAAGACCTAAGAGTCCAGCTTGTTCCATTGTTTAGCATGTTTTGGGATAAGGTGAACACACGAGCATCTTGCGGCATTGCCAGGGATAAACAACACATAAAAACAGTTCAAGGACTTTGCAAACTCATAACATGCACCATTCTATTTTTTTAAGAAGGCTGCGGTCATATTTTGCAGGTAAAACTCATTTTGTGCAAAAAATATATGAGTTTTCTGGGCTTACAAATTTTTGAAATGACTGTCAAAACGTTTTTGCATAAGAATTGTAATTCCACATAATTGGCTAGATTTGTATGGAATTGTTCTTGAAAGAAAGGTATAGAAAGAAAAATGCATGGAGTTCTAGTTAGAAGAGCAAGTGTTTATTAGATTAAATATTTTAAGACTATTTAATCTCTCTAGAAATTGACCACGTTTAGTTTTGAATCATCATGTGGCTGTCAAAAAAGCCCAGCCTGTTATGAGTAATTCAAACCACAAATTTCCTGTTCTCATTGATTAGTCATTGATAAAATGCATCAGAATCAGAGGCAGCCCACACAAATGATTGATTTCCGCAACGTGATCTTATCGACAGCTTAAGCTGCCCCCAAAAGCCAGGCACAAAAGAAAGCAACACCAGCAGCCCCCATTTGATAAACACCCTCAAATATACAAGTATGAATAATATGTACAAATACTTGTAAATATGATTTTATTTGCGTATGCCACCGAGACAGAGAGACACAGACAGACAGAGACACACCTACAAACATATGCACAGCAGCAGCGGCAGCGGCAGCAGCCAGCGGCAGCAGCCAGTGGCAAGCGGAAATCTCCAGCTTCAGCTTGAGCTTCAGCTTGAGCTTCAGCTTGAGCTTCAGCTTGAGCTTCAGCTACAACTTTACAGTTTATTGTGTCTCGACAGTATATATATATATATATTGTATATTTTTTTGGTAACATGGCTCCGGGATTGTTTGCCCAACTCATTCGACATAATTCAACAAATTGCGAATATATGTAATTTGTAGCCTCATTGCCCAGCGCTGACGTCGCATCGGATCGCATCGGATCGCATCGTTCGTCATGCGGTGTCCGGCAGCGGCTACTGTGCGTACTTCGATGTGATTCACTTCACTTTTCAAAAACCAAGTCAAGAGCGCCAAGCGCCGAGAGAGTTAAGGCAGTTAAAGGCACGCAACGAGAGTGTTTCGCGGGCACAACAAAACACATTATGTGTGTGTGTGTGTGTGTGTGTATATAAATGTAAAGAACGTTGTGTGTGCGCTCTTTTCCATTTCATTTTGGTCTCTTGGCCAAAAAAAAAAACATAAAAAAAAAACAACAAACATACCAAAAATTAAGTTGGCAGGTCAACAAACTCATCTCCAGCCACGTTGTCGTTGTGCTTTATTTCGGCCAGTGCGTGAGGCAGCTTGAAGTGGTAGGGGTGTGTTGGGGGGCGATGTGTAAGAGAGGGAGTCAATGGATGGGAGGTGTGGTGGGGGATAGGGGCCAACTGACTGACTGATTGCTGGCGGGGCGCAGCGAGCTGAGCTGAGCTGCTGCTGTTGCTGCTGTTGCTGCTGCTTGCTGTTGTTGTTGCTGTGAGTTGGCGCTGGCTTGTTACAGAGTATGCATTGTTGCTGTTGTCGCTGCTGTTGTTGTTGGACTGTTTTATTATATATTTGAATTTTGTGCGTTCGTTGAACTCGAGTTTCAGCTCGTGCAAGTTGAGCAACAGTTTTTTTTTTTGTGGTGGCGCGTCTTCTTTTATGTAAAAACGAAAGACTTAAGCAACGAACTTGACCGGCGCGAGACGGAGTGAGAGTCTGTGTCATGGTCTGCATGCGATTTCGGTGGAAATGGCGTTTGCCTACCGTGCAAGGACAAGGCACACACATTACCAGGAAGTGAAAGGCTGCACTAATTGCCAAGATGGACGAACAGACCGACAAGCTCTTGAGCCCGTTGCAGGCTCAACCCTTTGACGGCAAACAGGACACTAGAAATTTATGGCTTTATGACTGTGTCCTTGCCTTAATTAAACCATTGTTCTAGAAGAAGAGGCTGCAGACACGCTGCTGCCATCATTTCCGCTGGGTAAATCCTTTAGCAGCATTTCCTGCACAGTAAGCAACATATGTGCCCCGATCTTCCAAGTTGTGTAAACAGTACGAGAGCATCTCTAGAGAAAATATCAATTTTCTTTCACATTTCACGCAATCAAATGGCATCGCCTCCACATGCCGTAAAAATCTCACGTTGCCCCTCAATCAAGCCGAGAAATGGTGGAAATTGGTTATCCTTCCCTTTCCCCTTTCCCTACCAGGGAACAACAGCACCTGACGTCTCACCCGTAATGCGTACGGTACCTGCTCGAGAGCTGCTCCTACTGCTGTTTGCTGCCACTCGTATTCAAATAAAGCAACTCATGTCCTGCGCAGGTAGCTGACTGCATGGCAGGGTTGCTTAATCCTTGCTCAATCAGTCAGCTTCTGGCAGCAGCAGCAGAAATCTCATTTTCGTCAGAATGAAAATATACTTCTCAAGCGGATCAAAACGAAAGGATTACGGTAAAAATCCTGTTGCTGTTCTTGTCGTTGTTGTTGTTGTTGTTGCTGTCGGTATTTCTCGCCATTGTTTGCGTGTTTATTGTTGCTCTATTGTTAAACTGTCTGCTGCTTGTTGTTGTTGGTTGCTGGTGGTGGTTGTTGTTGTTGTCATAGCTACGCTGCCTGTTGAGCGTTTTTTTGGTGGGCGGAACTGCACGTCGGTGTTTGGCGATTGCTTCATTTGAGGGAATTACGAGAAATTGAAAGGAGCAACCGGCACAGCCTACAACACAGCAACAGCAGCAGCAACAAACGAGCAGCAACAACAAGCAACATCAACCGACGCAGCCAGCAACATAGCGGTTTTTGCTTACTTTTTTTTTTGATTATTTTCTTATTTAAATTTTATTTCTTGGCTGGTGACAGGAAACTCGTTTGAGTTGTTGTCGTGTTGTAGTGTGTTCAGTTGTTGCCTTGGCTACGGCTATTATGTCAAAGGATGTGGATGCATTGTGTTCTGTTGCATAACTGTAAATGCAAAGCAGATCTCTCTCACTATCTGTTTGTGTGTGTGTGTGTGTGTGTGATAACAGTTGGCTCTGGAGTCTGTTTTGTCTAATGTGGAAGTGAAATACTTGAGTCTCACACATGTATTCAGACTGTGTTGAGCGGAAATCAATTATGAATGGGGAATATTTTGAAAGCTGACGGGCAGCTGACGCTTCCAAATGGTGTTAAAGGATTGCGGCACAGTTAGGTCTTTGCCTAAAAAAAATGTGTAAGCCGAGGAGCATCTGATGCCGACTTGAGTTAGCGGTAACTAATGGAGCAGCTGCTTGATGATTGAGGCAAGCAAAGAGCTTCGATGTGGGCACATTTTGGAATAATTGCACATCCGCAAGTTCTGCTGCATGTTCTTTGGAAGCACTTTTTTTGAAATTGCACATGCATCTGCAGTTTCGTGCCGAGTAAGACAAATAAAAAAGGCAGCTCCATAAATATAAAAAAAAAAACTTAATTGACGTATTTGAGTTCTTCATTTTACAAAACTTATATTTAAGCATAATATATTCCCAGTTAAATAGACTTAAAGATCGTGACAAGCTTTAAAATGCTGGTTCACGAAATACAACACGAAAAATGCAAATATTTATGGTACTAAAAATAGACAAATTAATGAATACACGAAAATTACATAAATCAATTAAACTATCCGACACGTGCTACTTGTGTTTGAATATTAAATAGATACTGCCCCAGCCACTACAGGGAAATCCTTAACCCACATATATGTATTTCAAAGCACATTCAGCGAGGCAGAAACTAGTTTTTCTACATGCTGCTTAATAAATAATAAAATAGAAATTGAGTTTTTATTATTTAACCATATTGGCAAGCTCTTGAGAGCCTAATCAGAATAGTGCTTAAGCTCCAAATGCTAATAGCATTCAGCGCCAACTTTACAGGCATTTCAAATTACTATCTTTGCTCGTTCGTGGCTAGAAAACATTTGATTAATGACATTGCCAATTTAAGACACTAATATTATGATGTGTTTTTATGTATCGCATTTCCATAAATCTAAACACTAGCTCCAGGTATTCAAATTTATGCATGAATTCTACACAATAGACCCGAATGAGTTCTTTGAACTCCAACACAGACTGCGAACTGCGACTATATCTATCTATTATGTCTTCATAAAATGGATCCAAAAAAGCTGTTCTGCTAAAGAAAACGAAAAAACAACATGACATAAAAGCAAAATAACAAAACACAAAAAAAAGTATATTTTAAAAAAAGCAAGAAAAGTTCATTCGCCTCATGGCAGACAAATTAGAAAAATTAATACGCCGCTGACTTTTCAAAGCCTCCACATAGACCCCCTATCCCCCAGTGGTGGCACGCAGCGAACTGCGTCAAGTTGATTTTTTTTTTTGGTTTTATGTAAGAGAATGTTACAAACGTTGAGGTCTGAACTTTTGGGTTTCTTTTTCGGGCAGTTCATTGACCACAAACAAAAAACGAACCAAGAGCAACAGCAACTCCAGCAGCAGCAACAACAACAACAGCCACCAAAGCGCAGCCAACTTCTATGTGAACTTTAACACAATGTTTTTGGTTAGATTTTGAAAGAACTGCCAAGACGCAAAGAAGAAATAGAAGAAGAAGAAGAAGCAGCTAAAGAATACCTAGTCTTATTGCCGAAGAAAATTACTCAATTGCCATTTAGTCGTTTGCTGCTCTCAGTGGTTTGGGTCTCTGGGGTCTTGGGTTTGTGGTCTGGGCACTCGGTCATACTTTCAAATTGCAGTTGCAATCGCTGCAGCATTGCAAAAAGCTGGCCAGAAAGAAAGCCTTTCTTTTTAGCCTGGCCAAGAAACTGGTTGGCCGCCAGGCAACGGCAACGACAACGGCCAAGAAGAGAAAGATTCGCATAAGCCAATGAAAGTATCTCGCGTTGGTTACACTCTCTTGGCTTAGTTGTTGTTTGTTTGGTTGTTGTTAGCTGTTTGTTGTTTGTTGTTTGGCCATTTGGCCGCTGCTGCTTGTAGAATGTATCTACATAGATTTTTCCTCAGTGGGGCTCTCGGCGCCGTTGCGGAAATGTTTATCTACATCTCTGCCTCAGTCATTTCTGCAGCAGTTCAAGCGAGTGCGTTGAACTTGCCATCGAGCCAGGCATACATATACATGAACAAAGTGGAGTAGCAATACGCGAACACCAACAACAACACCAACACCAACAGCAACATCAACATCAACAGCAACAGCAATACCAACACCAGCACAAAAGCCGAAGCAATCGGCCGACGTTCCGAAAGAAATGAAAATAATTACGAGCCACCGATGCCGATATATGTATGTAAGTTTCATATATATATATTTATATGTATGTATATGTAACTAACCAACCAAGCCCCCAACATGCCGTGTTCCCTGCTGCTCGACAAAGTCGAACCGCCATCGCATTGTAACTCCGCACACGCATGTGTGGAGCTCAGTTCAGTTCGGCTCAGCTCAGCTCAGATCAGCGCTGGAGCTGCCAGTGGAGGCCGTGCAGCAGGTTTTTGTTATTGTTTTTGTTATTGTTTTTGTTTTTGTTTTTGTTTTGATGTGGCTCTAAGTATTCTGAGGCCATTACATTTGTTACAGATTTCGGCTAAGCGATAAACATGATCATCAACAATGCCAGTACAATTGCATCTGCCGAGGATCACTTGGATCACTTGGATCACTCAGGGCAATTGTAGGAGCACTTCTTTATTGTTATAAGTGCTCGCATGCCATGCTGGGAATTCTAATATGCTAGCGACTATCTCATATGTAGGTCTTGGTATGCCAAAGAATTTCTTGCGGTTCTGTTCTTGACGATCTTATAATAAAGATACGTGAGAGCAGGCACAAACAGCTTATTATTACATACGGGCTTAAGATATTGGCCAACTGATTACTACTTGGGTATCAGCGACCATCATATTAGTACACATATAATAATAATTAATGGGCTCTTCAAAATATTAATGGAAATTGATAGCTTGGAGAACCTTACAACCTCAGAACTTTTTTTAAAAGTTTTTTTTTTGTCGTTAATGTTAAGCAAAAAACCTGATTCATCTTCAAAAAATATACGTTCTACAATTTAAACAGGTTTGAGTTCCAGGCAGGATTACCATTTAAATTTGTTGACAAAATAATTATGTAAAGCACGCAAATAAAAATAATAATTATTTTTAAATTAATTTACCATAAAAACAACCCTTTTTAAACCAAATAGTTGTTGTATCGCATTTAAATTAAATACCCATTCTAGAGCAAACTTGTTGGCCCAGTTTAGAGTCTAACGAATTAAGAAGAATTCCCCCAACATAATTTGTTTACATTTTGTATGTTGTGTGGAGGTTCAGTCACATTTGGCCCTAATCAAAGCAGAACAGATTGCAGGTCGCTGACTCACAGACGACGACAGACAGACAAAGAACAAGCGAGGCTTTATGCGATCTCGTGTCATGGTCAAAATTTCCATAATTTTAAGACTTGTTTGCGATTACACTTTCGTCACTGCAGCCGGAGCTGTTAGCCTAATTATACAATTCTCAATACCGATTCCAATGAAAAGAAACTCTGTCAAAAAAAAAAGTTGCCGTTTTTTTTTATATACTTTTTTTGGGGTATTTTTGCGTAAACAAGATGAGTCAGTCATGGCTGCGATTGGGCCAAAAAGAGTGCTGCCAGTTTGTTATCAAGCAGGCCTCCGAAGAAGTCGTTGACTCCAGCGAGCTGTTTACACGCAAAATTATTACAGATGAAAAACGAAACGGTCTGGAGCTGCAAGAGTGGAGAGGGAAGGGGAGGGGAAAGCACTGTAAGAAGTGGTGGCTTACAGGTTCAACGACCGTTTTGGTTACAAGACAGCGACAAGAGAGGCAACAAAGTGGTAGAACCTTTTGGCAAATAAGAACGCGAAAAATAACGCAACACAAAGCGGGCGACGAATGGCCAAGAAGACATTTTGGAGCTGAGCAACAACTTTCACCAATTTGTTTTGCTTTCGCAGTTCTTTCGTTGGCAAGCGACGAGACGACAACAATTGTCTTGCTGTCAATGCGCCAAAAGCGTCAATCCGATCAGCCATCAATATCGCTGGGCATATGGATATCTGGATACCTGTGTATGTGGGTGAGCTGGGTGAGCTGGGTTAGAACTCATTTGCTTTTCGGTCCGCCCAAAAATAATAACTTTCCCATTAAAAGCTAATAAAGCCGCTTGCAACTTCCGCTCAGACAAAATGCCGCAAAAGTCGCGCATTTGATTAGCAGTAATGCATATGCGTGTGTATCTGTGTGTGTGCGCGCGCTATGTGGCACAACAGAACGTCACGTTCTGGCCATGCCACACAGGTAAGAAAGAAAAAAAACCCCCCAACTCACACCCGCCCGCTTTTTGGGCCAACGCTCGCTAATCAAATGTGTCCGTCCCCGATCGCTCACCCGCACGCCCCCTCTCTCCCACTGTCTCTCTCTCTCTCTCTCCCTCGTTCGTTCTGTGTTCTGGAGGCGTCTTCCAGAAGCCTCTGCTTCGTAGCAGTTAGCTTACGGTACTTTTCGTTTTCATTGCACGTCAGCGCGAGAATGTTTAGCCTAGATTCGAGCGCAGGTTCGTTGAACTGACTTGACAGCAAAGCCGAGCTTCGACTTCGGCGCTTCGCTGCTCAGCTTCGGCTCAGCTTCGGCTCAGCTTCGCCTATGCGTCGCCTCTCTTCGTTGCCTCTTCGTTCTGCTGTCGCTGTTCAAAGATTTTGTCTCTGCAAGTTCGTTGCCTAAGTCTTTTGTTTGGGCGTTGCCAACAAGCACGGTTTAAAACACTCCCCAATCTGATTTGCAAAAATTCGGCAACTTATGATCAGGCATTAGCCAAAACGAGAAAAAACGCCAAAAAAAAGTAATCAGCTATAGAACAAAATAAAGTCCAAGCCATGTTTGCCATAGAATCTAATGGCAAACATGGCTAAAATCGGTACAATGGCCGCAAGTCACCTCCAAGTGCAAGCACTCCAGCCAGTTGCTGCAGCCAGTCGCCAATGCAGCTGAAGAGGCAGCAAACAGCAAACAGCAAGCAGCAAGAGCAAGCAGCAACAGCAACAGCAAAAAGCAGTTAAAGCCAATGACCGCAAGTAACTTACATTTGAAAAATGTGTGCAAAAGCACAGCGAAAGGAGCTGGCACACACATACAAGCACAACCGCATACACATACACACACACACACACACACACACACACAGCAGAGAGCTGCTCTCACAGCCACAGTTGCAAGCGAGTGGAGACGTGCCGATGCATTTTGCTGAATATAACAGTATCTCAACGGTAGCTGTGCGCGTCTGCGTCGCGGTTCTTTAGCCAGCCAGCCAGCCAACTACAACAACAACAACAACAACAACAATGACTACAACAATTCTGCAATTCTGTTTGCTGCTGCTGCTGCTGCTGTTGCCAAAGATGAAACCGGTCTAAGAAATGCTTCCAAGAAAATTATTGAGGGAAAGGCGCAATGCGCAAAGCTATGGCGAAAAATCAGTTTTGTTTGTTTGATGTTGCTGTTGTTGTTATTGTTGTGGAAGCCAAAGTTCTCATCAACATTCTCCTATTTCAACTTAATCATAGCAAAAGGCTTTTATGGCTGTTGAATTATTTTTTTAAAAGTACATTTAATTTAACTGACATTTTATGGCATTTAATAAACTTAGAGATCTTTAATTGGCCTTAAGGTAGCGACAATAAAAAAAAGAGCTGGTTATTAGATTATATAAGATAGCTTATTTCTTATATGACACTAATATCTTCAGAAAATGTTTACTGATCAAGTTTTGCTATTAAATATTTATATTTATGCTTTGTTTGGATGAGATTTTTGAATTTCAGTAAACATTTTACTTGCTTTTTTAATTTAATTCTTAACTTTCAAGCAACAGCACTTTTTTCTGTTCCTGTAATTTCAAAAATAAAGATATATATCAACTTGCTTGAATTGAAGCACATAGATTTAAGTTCTAATTCATATCTGCAACTTCTCAAGTTGCTGGCTGCCCATTCATATCGCATACAGATAGATCTTGACTGGCTTACCCAATTCGATTGGAACCACACACATTCCATACCCCAGCAAATTGGCCACAAAATTTATGCTATGTTATTTTGATGCGATGCGAACTTGCAACTTCTGTGGAGGTTTTTTATTGTTGCCTTGCGGCCAGCAAAATTGTTCGCTGTGCAACAAATTGAAAATTAGCATCAAATATTTTCATAGCAACTCAATGAGCGATTGCCGCCTGGGATCGTTGCACATTGCCAAACTCTGTGCCATTATAAACAAAAACAGTGGAAAACTCTAGCCACAAAATAGCAAACAAGAGACACGAACAACAACAACAACAACAGCAGAACTAAACAACGCTGCACAAAATGGGCAAAAGAACAAAAAAAAAAAAAAAAGAATTCCCAGTGACCTAATTCTGCGCTCAGTTGCAGCAATCGCAGTTATTGTAGTAGTAGTTGTTGTTGTTATTGTTGTTGCTATTGTTGTTGTTGCTGTCATCGCCATCGTAGCTGTTGTTAGAGTTAGTTGGCCTTTTTATACACTATCAGAAGGTACAACAACGTGAACGTTGCGTTTGTCAGATATTTTGTTGAGGCAAATATACTTTTTTTTAGATAAGCAGAAGAAAAAGAAAGAACAGAATGTATTTTTAGGGATGTCCTTGGAAAAGAGTCTATTCAAAATTTTAATCATTATCTCATAGCTTTTATGATATAAAACCTTAAATATCTATAGCTAAATTAACTTCACAAAGAATTAAGGACTAACTAAAAGTTTCCTGATTTTCTGATATATACATTTTTTTGCATACATCTTTACCTATGGAAACCATACTTGAAGTTGCAGAAAAAAGAGTAGTTGATGTTTGCTGTAGTGAAGAACGTTTTTCATTCTTGTTTTCAGTTTGTTTTCCCGGAAGTTCTATGCGCATGCGCATTGAGCGAGTCGCAGCTAGTCGAGGAACTGAGCTGGCAAATAACTGAAATTATGTTTCTGCTTGCAGCATAAGAAAAGGCCATGGCTAAAAAGAAATTGGCGAGTGCAGCGATCGCTGGGTTCGATTGCTGGCCAATGCCTTACACCCCAGACAGAAAGAGATAGAGAGACAGAGAGAGAGGGGGAGAGAGACGAGGAGCGGGCATGTGGAAAGGAGGTGCAATTGGAACATTCGCCCAGCGGTCATTGGGCGATTGACCGACTCGGCACTTTTCTTTTGGCCAAAAACAAAAACCAATTTCCTTTCGGGACAGATATGAAAATTACATATGATCGCTGGCAAGCACTCCCAATGTTGCCATCGAGTCACCGAATCACCATTAACCTCCCTCCCGCCCTCTCCGCCGCACTCATTTGTTGACTACGTTTGCTTGACTGGCCGCTTTTGTATGCTGTAACAGGAGCGTAATAAACACTCTCCTAACGGTGCTTTTTGCATGACCAGAGAGTGTGCAACACCAACAGCAACAACGAGGCAACTAGAAAATCCAGAGAACGAACTGTGCTCTAAGTGAAATGCTGAAGTGCATTATAACCGTACATTTAACTCACACATACACACACACACACACACACACACAAACACAATGAAATTTTCCACTTTTTGCTTCTAACGTGGCTCGAATTTTGTTGAATTGATAGACAGCAAAATTTAGTGTCTGCGCCAGGTGGCAAGCAATTCGCCATTGATTTAACTTGATTTCCAAATTTATTTATTTAATGCATGGAAAATTCGATTTAACGAGCACGAAACACTCTTGAACCCAAATAATCATAGCTTGTGTGCAAGATTTAATTGATTGAAAACTTTATTTAAAGTATTTAAATTATTAATATTTATATTTGTGGCTATTTTATTACATAAAACAAGTGAAGTTATTCTACAAAATCTCTACATTTTAACGCAAACCGCAATTTCATCTGATTATTCTGTGTGTCTGCCAACTTTACAGAATATATCTTTATTATCTAGTCTGTTGCCAAATACGATTTCTAAATATCTTATTTTATTGTTCACATAAAAATAATAAATTTATACTGTAAAATTTTCTTTATCAATAAACAAAGATGTTAATTTATCATCCCACACAGCTTAGCTACTTGACAAAATTTATATTGACAAGTTCTTCTGGTTCTTGACAACTTTTGAAATGGCCTCTTCATTAGATGCTGCCACAATATTGCGAATAGACTCGTTGAATTTATTTTGGCCTCAAGAGAAAGCAGTTTTTTTCTATTGCAGCAACAACTGTAACTGCAACACACACACACACACACACAGAGAGACACACGATCGCTGCGCATGCGCAACTCTGTTTTCTTCTTCTTTTTTTGCAACTGCAGCAGCAGCGGCGTCTAGAATGCAATTTCTGTTTCTCTAGCGAAACGTTCGCCGTGCGCTTCTCACTGTCTATGTGTGTGTCTGTGTGTGTGTTTGAACTTTGAAAAGTGGGTGAATGTACAGTAATGTTTGCTGCATGCTGAATGCAATGCTAACACTGCTGCAGTTGCTGCTGCTGCTGCTGCCGCTGTTGCCAATTGGCAAAAAAATACGTGGCAAATTCGTGATGCACAAAGCGCTAGCGGCCCGCAGAATTGGGCACCGGGCACTGGGCACTTTAGAATGCATTTGTTAAGGTCTTGTCGCCAAAATGCAGCTGAGCACAAATGCTGCTGAAATATGAAATACAACTTGACATAAGCTGAAGTTGAAGACTATTTTAATGCTTTTCAGCAACTCTTATCAGCTTATCAAGCTTGCAGCATTGAAGGCCACGCCGTTTCATAAATTGGCACACTTATGCAAAGTCAACGACTCACGCACACAAACACACATCACACACACACACAGCCGACTAGTCAAGTCGTTGCCTGAATGCAAGAGCTTAGCGCGAGGCCGAAGAAAAAACAGTTAACTTGTTTCGCGCGCTGAGCCGAAAGCAAAGCTACGCTCACCATGCGGCTCGGCTCTGTGTGTCTGCCTTTATGTGTGTGTGTGTGTGTGTGTGTGTGTTGCGTTGCATAACTTTCATGCCAACGCAGCCAGCGACGAGTCGCCTCAAAGTTCATTCGCCTCGTGCACTCCATTCGCCTGCGCTTTCCTCTCTCTCTCTCTCTCTCTCTCTTTCTCTCTGTGTCTCTCTCTCTCTCTCTCTCAATCTTTCTCTCTCTCTTTGCTCCACACTATTCCTCTCAGCTGGCTCTCTGCGGCCAACAGTTTCTTAGGCTTTGGCTTTTTCTTTTTGGCTTATAAACTGTTGTTGCTGTTGTTGTTGGTTTGATGCTTTTCTCTTTTTTATTTTCAGAGCTTGGCTTTCGTTTGGGTTTCTTTGGCTCATCGCACTGACTGCAAACTTGGGTCTCTTGAAAAGGAATGTTTGCTGCTGTTGTTGTTGTTGTTGTTGTTGCTGGCGACGTTTTTGGGTGAATGTGTATTTTATTTTTTTTTATCTGTGGGATACGTGTGCTTGAGCATGTTGTTGTTGTTGTCGCATCTCGGAAACAGAGACCCACAATATCTGTGCGTTGATCTGTGCAGCATTGTTTAAGGTCAGTTCTCTTACCTAACTTTTATTGCATTTTTCGTTTTGTTTTGTTGGTCAACCATTTTTTATTTTTTGGGTAAATAGTCGGCTTTTTTAATTAGTTACGTTTGGGTTCGTTGAACGAGAGTTGAGTACTTATGATGAAACTTAAAGTGCCATGTGAAATGGCTGACTGCACTTCGAGATGAGAAGTTCAAACAATGCTCAAAGATTTTATACCGACTCCATGAAGACAACTGCAACTAATGGATTAGTGGAATTTTCGACTAGAATATTGACAAGTGGAGAGCTTGGAGTTAATAACATACTCAAAATTGATAGTCAACTTGAAATTCCGTGCTATTATTATTTGAGATATTATTTTGCATATAAGAAAATATTTGATGAGTTTTCTTTAAAATCATATTTTCCGACATATTAGATGACCACATATGCTGTAAATATGCTTCAGTAAACCAAAAATCTTCGCCCCCAATCTAGTTGGGCCTCACACACCCCCATTTGCATTTGACATTGTTTTCCGCAAACAAAGAAATACTCAAAACTTGCATGTATTCAATTATTTATATGAATGTTTACATTACTCATTGTAAAATTGAAAATTTCAATAAATTTGCAATGCCCACGCAAAGTTTTCTGAGCGAAAGCACGCGAATAACATTTAAAAAAAAACCTACAAAAAAAAGCTCAAAATGCTCAGAACAAAATGCATGCATATCGTGCACACACACACACACACACATACAAAACTAAACGCCGAAAAGCAACAACGACAACAACGAGCAGCAGTGCAAATTGTGACGCCCCAAACAAAGCACAGAGCGAGAGAGAGAGAGAGAGAGAGAGCGAATGCTGCTGAGCCCACACGCTGTGAGCGATAGAGCAGCGATGGCCGCGACAGCGACAACGACATTCAACTTGAACTTTTTGCGCACTCGCGCGCTCTCTCGAGTGTGTGCTCATTGGCTTTGGCTGCTCGCTGCATAGAAAATATAATCAAGATCAAGTTTCTTCCGGCATTTTTGCACAATAACAAAAACTAGAGCTTTTATTGTTGTTGCTGCTGTTGGCATTTGAAGAGAGCGCAAGAGTGCAATTTAAGAGAGCGCAACGCTGCAGTAGCTTTTGCATAAGTTGAGTGTCTGAGCGAATGCATGCATGTATGTGTGTGTTAGCTTGTATGTGTGTGTGTTTGCGAGTGTGTGTGTGTAATTGTGCTTTATGGCAAGTGCATTTGCGTGTTTGTCAGTCAATCTGTTATGATGTCACTGCCAGCGATGCCTTTTCTCTGCCTCCAAAACTTGTGCATATGAACTTTATATGAATTGGTACAGTTTTGTATTTTGGAAATTTTCGATTTTACATGGCGATTTTGAAAAGTTTTCCATTTTTGCCAAAAACGCAACTCATTTTCACTCGCGTTGGAAAGCGCGTCTTCCACAAAATATGCATGCTACAATTGCACATGCACACACATGCACACACACACACTTACATATTTGTATGTGTTGGGATGTGTGCGCGATTCTTGGAACACGACGAAAACGTTGCAGCGCCAACAACAAGTTGCAACAGCAGCAACAAAAACAAGTGCAACAGCAGCAGCGTCATCGTTGCAAGCAATGAACTCGATTTTGTTTTCATTGCCGCTGAATTTCTAAAACGCAGCTAATTAGTCGAGAGTGTTTGAGCTGTGGTTGTTGTTGTTTTTGTTGGCTACGCAGTCGTCGCTTCTTTAGCTGTGTTCCACTTTTCTGGCAGTTTTCCACTTTTCCTTCAGTCACCGCAACAGATTTCACACGCGGCCATGCAATTCATCATAAAAATTATTGTTAACTGCAGTCAATTGGCCAGCCGAGCAAGCAGATAAGGGGTGTGGCAGTAGAAGATGCAAGATAGTTGCCTAAAACCAAAAAAAAAAAAAAACGCCAAATGAAAATAAGTTTTTCCAAGTCGCAAAGGCGCGCCTTGTGTGTGTTTGTTTAAATAAAATGAAAGTTTTTGCGCGCCAATCTTTGACACACATATAAGGCAGTCAGTCAGTCAGTCAGTCATGTAGTCAATCAGTCAGTTAGGCAGTCAGTCAGTCAGACGTGGCAGCAGACTTTGCTTAGCGGCTTGCAGGCCTAACTGCAAAACTTTGCAACGGTCGTTGCCGTTTCATTTCTCGTTGTGATTTCATTTTCTAATGTTGTCGCCTTCTCGTATTCGTATTCGATATTGTTTTCTACTTACGCTGGATTAAGTTAGACTTTATTTTTTTTTTCTGCTTTGTCTGGGCCAAAGATGGTCACATAAAAAGTAAGAAAAGCGCGCTCAAAAAAATAAAATCAAGCATACGCGGCTTATGACGAGACTCATCTGTTAAAAGTGAAATAGCCAAAGTTGCCCCTACAAATTGTGCGTATGTGTGCGTTTGTGTGTGTGTGTGTGTGTGAGCTACGAAATGGTAAATGGTGAAAAGTAAAAGAGAGTCGTGCAGAGCAGCGAAAGGGAGCGCAACTCGGGAGCCGCTGAACAGTTGATGGCACCAAAGCGCTTCACTTTTTTATTTTTGTCGGCAGTTCAACAAACTTTTTGGGCAACAGCTTAGAATAAACTGTGGGTCAATAAACTATACAAGCCACAATAATGATGATGATCGGCTGCTGCTGATGATGACGATGATGGTAATGCTGCCGTGTCTTTTGTTTAAGATACACGCATATAAAATTCCCGACACAAGAGGTCAATGGCAGACGCACTGGAAGTGCCTATGAATTTTAAGAAAGGCATTGTAATGAAATGGTTTGCCTAACAATAAGCTAAACAAGCAGATAAATTCCCCCAGGGCGGGGCTCCACTTGGCAATACAATATACCTAAACATATTTATTATGCATGTAAGGAAAAGTTGTTAAAGGGTCGTTGAATCAGAATTGATAAACTTCAGCATTTATGTTCCGTGCTTATTGATTTTTAAAATACTTATTTGGTTTGCTTTTAAAATTAACGGTCACATTTTCTAACGAGCGCCACCTACTCTGCGTGCATGCAAACTACACCACCAACCAGCAGCGGCATTCACAGTATGGCAACTCTGCGTTTGTCGACCAACCGCCACAATAAAACAATTATCGACTTAGAATCGATGCCTAGAAGCACGCAGCTTCATCAAAGAATCGCCAGAAATAAACAAAACAAATAAATAATAATTGAAAATTAACAAAATATGAGCTCGCCAACAAGTAAAAATGTCAGTGAGACGAACAACAATAGCAACAAGCCAAAGAAGTCAACCAAAACCAACTCCAATGCCAAAGGCGGCACAATGGATACACGCGGTGAATTGGCGGACTTAATCAAGAAGAAGGCAGAAACATCGGTAAACGAACTAACAAAGAAATAATAATTGCAATCTGCATAATTGTATGATATATGGAACGTAGGAACAACTGGCCAATCTGGAGCGACAGATATATGCATTTGAGGGCTCCTACTTGGAGGACACTCAGCTTTGCGGCAACATAATACGCGGCTGGGAACGCTATCTTACCTCGAACAAGGCAACAAATTCAAAGGCGGACAAACGCAATCGCAAATTCAAAGATGCGGAACGTTTGTTCTCCAAGTCTAGCATTACCTCCATGGCCATCTGTAATCGTTAGTAGCACACAGTAACTGCAGCAACAAACTCCACTCATATGTTATCTATTTGCAACACAGCTGAACGCGCCAGTGAATCGGACTCCATAACCAATGAGGACTCCAGCGACAACCAGATCTCAATAAATCAGCACACAACCACTGCACATGATGGTGCAACAACCATCAAGTCGCAGGATGAAAAGGGTAAGGCGTTGCACGTGGAATGGGGCAATATCAGTAAAATGAATTGGAGATAGTGATTATGATGATAATTCGGTGCTTTAATCAAATTGCAGCAAGAAATATTAAAAAAATCAATATATCTTAAATTTAACTTAAAGCAGTGGGCGATTAGGCTTAGCATGTAAAGGGAAAATCTCTCAGGCTTAAATTAATATCTCGTCTGCAACATTTATAGATTCGCCGTCCCATCGCAGTGAGGAGCGAGCAAGTGCAGCTGGTGCCAGCAACAGCAACAAGGACCTGCCCAGTACACCAACCACGAACACAAAGAGCAAATTATCATCGAGCTCGAGTGCGACGGCCAAGAAGAGCGGACATATCAATAAGAAAATCAGACATCGATAATGTAATAATAAAGTACAAAAGTGTTTTAATCGTGTTTTTGCGTTGCACTTGTAAAATAAGAAGAATAAATTACATTAATATACAAATTTACATAGAGAAATTCATCATATATTACAATTATTTTTCTAATACTACGCATTACAATTAATCGCATATTTATATTTATATGGAAGAAATTCAATCAATCAACTATATATTTAATACGGCAACAGAATTTGTAGCAATTCTTTTATCATTTCTTCCCCTTTTCCGGCCGATTGAATATGCCCAATATTTTGCCCCGTGTCATTTCCTTGGACTCCCGCACACCAAGCTGATAGATCTCGTCCTGCATCGATTTGATCTTCTCCAGCAATTGATCGGGTGTTAGCGTCATCAAATCTGAAATCGATTAGTTATAGTTAGAATCATTGCAACTTTCAGACAATCTTAAGTTGAGATTACGATTAACTTTGTCCATGTCTTCTTTGGTCATGTTCTGTGTACGATCAACATTTGTCGTGTGTATCGGTGTGTGACTCATTGTCACAAAATCATCGATGCCCGGAAAGCTTTCCGGCCACTGTTCCGGCGATTCGCGCAACTTCTCCATCGAAATCAGCTCCTCCTCTTTGGCGCTCTGCGTCTTCTCCATGTTGACGTAGCCCGTTGACTCTGCTCTTTCGATGTCCTCTGTATCCGACTTGAGAATTGCCTTCGATGAGAATCTTTCAATGCCGGGCTCTGTATTGCTCATTATGACGTGGATTTACTGGTCGTTTATTATATTCAGTTAAAATAATTGAATTATTTAGTTAAAAAGGCGTTTTTATTAATAACCCGTGCAATGTGACCGCATTTCTTCAACTACCGGAGTTTTCTGTTAGATTGCGGTTCCAAATTAGATTCGTTTGAACTAGTTCCGAATGTAGCTACCGATAAGGCCAAGCTTGAATTGTATTGAAAAGTTGGCATATTTACTTTGAATTATTCTGATTATATTACTAATGAGCCATATATAGTTATTGAATATAAATGCAACATATTAAAAATTCAAAAAGTTTCCCTTATCGATATAGTTATCGATGCAGCATTACTAATAAAAAAAATATTGCTTACCAACACTACTCTAATCGAGTCTATCAAAAATATTTCGTTTTAATTCTTTCATTTCGTTGAACAAAATAAATAAATACCCTGGAAAGGAGCGTCAATTGGCCAGCAACAATCACCGCTAAAGATCGAGAACAAAACCAAGTTCAGCAATGGCCACGTCAAAGGCCTTACTAATTTGTTTATGTCTGTTCGCCAGTAGCTGCTACGTGTCGGTGTCGGCAGACGAGCACAATCATAAGGTATTTTTTTGTATTTGGATTTGTGCTCGTATATTCGACAGCTGGTCTGTCTGTATGTATGCTGATTTGTAATTTTAATGCGCCCACACACATTGTTTGTTTTTTTCAATGTACAGTATAATGACCGTGAGGAGGTTGTTCTGTGGATGAACACAGTGGGTCCATATCACAATCGACAGGAGACCTATGCGTATTTCTCGCTGCCCTTTTGCAGTGGTACCAAGTCGAGCATCTCTCATTACCATGAGACGCTCAGCGAGGCGCTGCAAGGTGTTGAGCTGGAGTTCAGCGGCTATGAGATGGAATTCAAGTTGGATGTGCAACGGACGGTCATCTGCATGGTGAAGCTGACCGAGGAGAATGTGAAGGCCTTCAAATATGCTGTGATGAACGAGTATTGGTATCAGATGTATATCGATGGGTTGCCCATTTGGGGCAAGGTCGGTGAACGGGATGAGAATGATGGCAAGTATTATATACACACGCACAAGAAGTTCGACATTGGCTACAATGGCCAGCAAATTGTGGACATTACACTGACAACGGAAATGCGCGAAGAATTGAAGACGGATGCCAAAATTAAATTCTCCTACGAGGTCAACTGGAAGCCAAACAAAGTTGAGTTCAAGAATCGCTTCGACAAGTATCTAGATCCAAACTTCTTTCAGCACAGAGTAAGTCTAGCAATCTGATGTGATGTGGCACGTTGTAACTTATTTATTGTCTTCGTAGATCCATTGGTTTAGCATCTTCAATAGCTTTATGATGGTCATATTCTTGGTGGGCCTGGTTTCCATGATATTGATGCGCACGCTGCGCAAGGATTATGCACGCTACAGCAAGGACGAGGAGGTGGATGATATGGAACGCGATTTAGGCGATGAGTATGGCTGGAAACAGGTACATGGCGATGTCTTTCGCACGCCACCCAGTGCACTTATTTTCTCGGCACTCGTTGGCGCCGGTTATCAGCTTATCTCAGTGGTGTTTTGTGTCATCATGTTTGCCATTGTCGGTGAACTGTACACGGAGTGAGTTAATATCTAAACTACTAATTGAAACAGCCAATATATCGCTTGCTTTGTAGACGTGGCTCAATGTTATCTACGGCGATATTCGTTTATGCTGCCACATCGCCTATTAATGGGTATTTTGGCGGGTCGCTTTACGCTCGACTGGGCGGTCGCTTGTGGATACGACAGATGCTTGCTTCCGCTTTCGCGGTTCCCGCCGCTGTCTGTGGCACTGCATTCTTTATCAACTTTATTGCCATTGGCTACCATGCATCGCGGGCCATTCCATTTGGCACGATGGTTGCAGTGACCTGCATTTGCCTGTTTGTCATCTTGCCATTGACGCTCGTTGGCACCGTGGTCGGACGTAATTTGGATGGCCAACCGGATTTCCCCTGCCGCGTTAATGCTGTACCCAGACCCATACCCGAGAAGAAATGGTACATGGAACCATTGATCATTGTGCTGCTGGGCGGCGTGCTTCCCTTTGGTTCCATTTTCATTGAAATGTACGACTGATTTGACGCAATTATCTACTGATTTGGATTTTCTATTAACTCCGTTTTTGTTTTTGCCTTACAGGTACTTTATCTTCACCTCGTTCTGGGCATACAAAATCTATTATGTCTATGGCTTCATGTTACTTGTGTTCACCATTTTGACAGTGGTCACCGTTTGTGTTACGATTGTGTGCACATATTTCCTACTGAATGCCGAGGATTATCGATGGCAGTGGACGAGCTTCATGGCTGCCGGCTCCACTTCCATTTACGTTTATGCATACTCCTTTTACTATTTCTTCTTTAAGACCAAGTATGTGAACGTTAGCTTAACTATTGCTTATTTGTTTTTGTTTTATTTTTAATATTGCTTTATCTTGTTTTTGCAGAATGTTTGGCCTATTCCAAACGGCTTTCTATTTTGGTTACATGGCCTTGTTCAGCGGCGCTTTGGGCATAATTTGCGGCACCGTCGGCTATGTTGGCACGAATCTGTTCGTCCGCAAAATCTATTCCAATGTGAAAATAGACTAAGATCTAACCCCACTCCCCTAACAATTTACAATTGTATTTATTGTGTAGTCTTTTAGTTAACTCCCTTTCTGTTTATATAATCCTTTTTTTCCATTGTCAATGCTCCCACAATTTTCTCATCGGTGTGAATTAAATAACAACACAAAAATCAAAAAGGAAAACTAACCAAGTCAAAGGGCTCGCGCCAATGATACCAAACAACAAAAGAATCACCCCTGATCTGATCTATGTATATAAGTATAAATATATGGCACATATACTATGTATTTGTATGTATTTGTGTGCCCTGTATGTGTTTATGCGTGTGTGCAGCAGATATATTGTAATATCATAAATGCCTAGAAACTTATCAAATCTATGCAATTGCAAATGTGACTTCGAATTGTTTGCGCCAATTAAGTTTATATACATTGCAGAAATGTGCTGATTAGCAATAGTCGATAATATTATATTAATAAAGTCAATATAAAAAACGAGTTTAAATGTAGAAAAATGCAATCATCAAACAAAAGGGGAGCACTTTACATTTCTATTCAAGGCATATTGTTTACCTTGGTTAGATTAAGGAACAACTTTATCAACTGCCAATTTGACATATTAAAATTAGATCAATCAATCAATGGGGAAGTGATATGGTCACTTATCAATTATAATAACATTGCCAGTGTAGAAATTCCAAGATTAGTTTTGAAGTAGTATCTCATTAAAAATCAGTTTTCAAAAGAATCTTGCGTCTGCACTTTAAAGCAATGTGTATGTGTGTAAAGTATGCACTCAGTATGCACTCAAAAGACGAGTTAACTGAGATAAGGTTTATTATAGCCAATGAGGACGCGTGAGATGCGACATCGTACTAATTGATAAGCCACAAATGTAACAGTATTTTTTCTATGTGCAACTTATTCAGTTCTGAGCCAGAACATGGATGCTAGTAAATTTATGCTAATACGATTGAGTTTTCCAGTCTCCATTTGCCCTACTTTAAATATAAATGTGTGTGTATGTTTATCACAGTGTTTTTTTTTATACTATGATGACGGAGGTATGATAGTATATTGGGTTTGTGCAATGTCCGTCATGCTGTCTGTCCGTCCGTCCGACAAGTTTCTTCGACACATTAAGAGATAGAGACTTGAAAGCTGGAAGATATACTTGAAAGTACCCTCAAAAGTACCTTAAATGTGCATATATTCCATAATTTGTAAGCTAGTCACCAAATTTTGAAGGTATATTGCTAGTAACACCCTTCAAAAAATTGGAAATCAAAATATTGGACCACAAATGATGGTATCATAGTATTTCGCCTACGGTTACGTCCGACTGCAACGTCTCACTTTTTGTTTATACTTTTTTTTTAAAGGTTTGGTTGTTTATATTTTTTTTTAAGGTTTGGAAAAAATATATGTCTAATCAATATCATTAATATTCAATGGCTCTTCAACTCATCAGGTCCCAAATAATAAAGTATCGCATTTCAAAGGTAGTAAGCACTAGGTTTGGAAAAAATTTGATGTTCTGATTGAAGTTAGTGACATGAAATGCAGCGACCTGTTTTTTGAAACGAGGCCCGGCATAAAAACTATCATGTTTTCCGACATAAACTATCATAAATGTCGATATGCTGGCAATGGCACTACCCACAGCATCGGAATTTCTTGTTCTCCATTCTTTTATTCCCCATGATCTGACGTTTATCTGATGCAAGAGCAGTTATAGGGCATGCAGCCTACCTGGAAAAACAGCTTTCGGTCTCTAAAGCGGACTCATTGCACATAAAAATTTTGGGAAACCAATTTCAACTCGCATCGAATATAATTAAAGCAAGCACTAAAAATTCTCATGTTCTCAACTCACGGTATAAAAACCAAAGACAAGCACTCAGCTCAAGTCAGTCTATAGTTGCTGTCGGACTAAAGCACTTTGAGGCATCATGAAATCCTATTACGTTCTTGCGGCACTGCTGCTCAGTAAGTTTAACGGAAGCATTGCTTATGCATTCTGTAACTGAAGGATTTCTTTCGTTTTAAGGTATTAACTACACGGCGAGTGCAACGTTGTTGAACTGTAATTGTGAGCCAGGGCCAAGAGGACCGCCAGGACCGCCAGGACCTCCTGGTCCTCCAAGTGGTGGCCTAATTAGTGGCGCTGGCCTACTTGGTGGCGGTGGCCTTTGGCCACCATTTCCAGTGCCGCCATTTCAGGGACCTATAATAGGTCCAAGGGGCTTGCCAGGACCACCGGGACCGCCAGGCTACTGTTTCCCCTGCCCATTTAATTACTTTGGAGGACGACAAGGCTTTGGACCAGGCATTGGACCGGGTTTTGGACCAGGCTTTGGTACAGGCTTTGGACCAGTAGTCGGACCAGGACCCATAATAGCACCAGGAGCGCCAGGAGGTACTGGCTTCGGCCTGAGCTCTTCCAATGCTGTTGGCAATATTATTATTGTCCCACAAAGCTCCAATAGACGAGCCCAGTTCTTCCGCATCACACCCGATGGCCAATTGGTCCGCATCGAAAATCCCAAGAATGACCTCAATGAAATTCTACCGCAAAATTTCCAAGAAATGCTCGCCCAACAGACGGCTGTGCCAACAGCTGCCTCCTCAGTAACAGGCATAACACCACCTACAGAGTCCACAACCGATGATCAGTCGCCCGATAGCCTGGATGAGACCATGTTTGCAGCTGACACGGCACGCAAGGACCAAGGCAACTCTGAAGCAAACGATTGGCGACGTGTCCTCCTGCTGGGTGAGCCGCCAGCACTCCAGGCTGCCTCCCCTGAGCCGGGCACCGCCAAGCAGCTGGAAAACAGCATGGACACCTTTCAGCAAGCACTAATTGATCTGAGGGATAAGTATTCCACTCTAATGCACGCTCCACGTTCCAGCGGTTCCCGATATGCAGTACCTGGATAGAAACTCGGATATTCCCCACGACACTTGCTATAATAAAACACGTTCTCATAATTCCAATAAAGCTTCTTGACACGTTCCTATCTAAATACATTTTAATTGGTTTAAATTTGTCAGAGATTAGTAGAGGGCAGTGCTTCAACAAAAAGTACCTGTGCAAAGTGGAACTTTGGCAAAACTTCTTCGATTTTACAAGCCCAGGACTCTTTAATACTGGTTATTGTTGTAATATGACTAGCTACAATGTTTACAAAGTTTCAAAATTATAAGTGATCTTAAATCTCTGCAGATTTAACTGTAATCAAGACACTAAGCATATAACATCAAAATAAGAATACTCATCATAATTTCTTATCCGGCTTGTAGGTTCACAAAGGATCACAAAAGACCGAGGAAAGACCCCTGATCTTACGCCACTAAACTCAGTCTGCCAACAAAGGCCTACCTTATAATAATAATAATAACAATTTACAAGGTTCCAGAAATAAATATACTTGGGTATTTCCATTGTCGTCACAATTCCTCACATTTGGAGAATTGTTAAGAGCAAAAGGTAGTCTCTGTCGATTTTCTGGTTGCAATAAACATGTCAACAAAAAAATAAAACTCCAAGTTGTAGTCACGTGAAGATTTATTGTTAATAAATGAAAGCTACCAAATCGGCAGAGCGTCAAATTTTCACGTGAATATCACGTTCACAGCAATATAAATGCTCATGTACAATTTAGATTGGGAGTACATAAGGCCATATCGATATATGTATATATAGACTTACTGATAATGCAAACATAATAATAGTTTTGCCATATGATGGCGACCTTAGTCCATCATCATGAGTCGTATCAAGAATTGGAATTGGAATAGGACTAGGAGCAGGCACATGTCTCGTTGGCTCCGTTGATGCTTATTATTATCATCAGCCTATTCTCAATTAAGAATATGTAGTTATGAATTAATGTAACGATTTAAGAAATTAGCCTACGGTATTTAAAATTGGATGCATGATTCTTCATTAAAATTCTTCTTTATCCTCAAAGTTTTTCTAATTATAAATAAGATGCATACACCTAAGCGGTAAAAACTGTTTAATGTATACAATACCATTTATTAAAAGTCTCTCAATTACTTGTAATTTAACACGTGTGTTATATTTTTATTATATTAGATTAGATTTAGAAAGTTAGTCAAAACCAATCCAAAGTCTTGGCAATATTAAGTCTAATTTACAATCTTGACAATTTAATAGTACAGTTTAACAAAAATACAAAGCGTGAACAACATATAAGTGTCTTTGAATTCAAGATAAGAACATCTAATAATTTATTAACCAATTTGTAAGTTCACAAAGGATTCGTTACAATAACAGCTGTTATTATAAAAAAAAACTTATAGGTAAACTCAGTCATGGAATTAAAGTTTCAGTCAAAAACGGATTATCTTCCGACAGAAAATATACGTAGCGGAAAACTTTCACAACAATTTCGCCATATATTTATGTATGAATTAATACCAAAAATTTGATAATGAACTGTCAAGACGAATTTTATACCAAATAACCTTCAATTGATTTAACAGCAATCTTTGGACTATATTTTTAATAATAATGCGTAGATGAGAATCGTTTTGCACAGAGGAGTTCGACTTTTAATTAAAATTAAGATTTATTCATGCTGTAAATCAATTGCAGGCTGTCTTTCCATCGCCAACGCAGGCGGCAAAGGCCATCATGTGGGGAATGGAGTTCTGCTCGTAGACGCCAGTGAAGAGATGCGCCCAAGGACCCGACGCAAAGACTCCAACGTCTTCGCCGCCATGCGTCTCGGACTCCAGGGGAGCAGTAGCGGGGAATAGCTGTTCGGGATCGTTGTCAGTCAGTACCACGGACATGGGATCGACACGCTCGTGTGTCTCCGTATCGTAGTAGGTTTCGAAACTCTTGCCATTGGCATAGCTCAAAGGCAAATATGATTTGCCATCGGTGCCCGGGGATTTGGCTGGCCCAAAGATATCACTGCCACGTGGCTGATATCCGCCCAGGCTGAAGGTGTGCGAGTGATCCGACGTAACCACAATCAGTGTGTCCTCCTCACTGGTCATCTCGCGCGCACGCCTCACAGCCTTGGACAACTCGGCGGTCTCGTCCAGCGCAATGCGTGCCATTGTATCGTGGTGGCTAATATCAATTTTGCCACCCTCCACAAACAGGAAGTAGCCGTTCTCCTCATTCTCCAGCATCTCGATGGCCTTCTCCGTCATCTCCTCCAGCGTGGGCTCGTTGTTATCCTCATCGGCTAGCTGCTCCAGGTGGTAGTGCATGTGGCTCTTGCTGAACAGACCCAAAAGACGATCCGTTTCTTTGGCATCAACCTTCAGCAACTTCTTGCGGGTCTTCACATAGGTGTTGCCCTCGGACAGAGCCTCGAATTCCTCCACCAGATTGCGGCCATCTGTGCGACGTCCTTTGTCGTAGTACTCGGGATCATAGAAGTTACGCTTACCGCCGCCAAGCACGACTTTCAGTTTGCTGCCCACCTCACCATGGATGAGTTGCACCGCAATGTCGTCTAATCCGCTGGCCAGCTCACCACAAGCCTCCTCTAGCACTGCGTTATTCTCCCACTCACGATCCGCAGTGTGGGCATAGACGCCTGATGGAGAGGCGTGTGTGACACGTGTAGTGGTCACGAGTCCAGCTGCCTTGCCCGCATCCATTGCCCATTTGCCCACGGAGAAGACGTGGTTCGCTTGGTTGGCCATGGCCAGGCAATCACCGCGTTTGATGTGAGCATTGACTCCAATAGTGCCGTAGTTGGCCTTGACGCCGCACAGATACGATGTGGATGTTGACGCCGAGTCGGGCACAATCTTATCGACGCAATAGGTCTTTGATAGGCCCGTGTAGGGGAATTCTTCAAATGACAGCTTCTTCTCCTCGCCGCCAATATAGCTTCTAGCTGCAGCCAACGTTGCCAGTCCCATGCCATCGCCCAGGAAGAGTATAATGTTCTTTGCGCGCTTTGTATTCCGCACATAGTTGAGCTTCTCCTGAATGTGCTCCTTGCTGGCCGACAGCCAATAATCCTGTGTGTCCTCGCCGTTAATGCGGTTCGCTCCCAAACGCGCACTTGATGGCAGCGACGGATGCATCAACTCTTCGTCATTATCCTCAGGCACCTGGCCCGGCACTGCTCCGCCCAGCACATTGCCAGCCAAGAGGATTAGCGGCCAAAGTCCGCTCAGAAATCGTTTAGTTAGCATAGCTTTCTTTTCGGGTTCTCAGCTCGGGAGTTGAGCAATCACTGAACTGGGCAGGCGCTGAGCATTGCTGCTTTATAGAAGCGATTTTGGCGGCTGCAATTAATTTGAAGTGATGATTGTTCGTTTTCGCTTGACGTCGTATTTTGTAGGCACTTCTGGGGGAGGTGCAAGTGTCAAAACAGCACTTGAGCTGTCGATCGATTGACACATTCAAAAATCACACAATACCAGGTAATATACGACTTGAGTAGCGGGATTACAATAACAAAAGCCCACTTTGTTGGCTATATAACCATGAGTGTTTTCGGTAGCACAACAGTCTAACGGCAGTCGTCGGACGGATCGAAATTAAATCGAAACTTCCGATAATTTTATCAAATGGCAAATAGTATATTTAAGAGTACTTGCTTGCTGCTGGCAATTCTCGGACTGGTCACCTGTCCAGTCTGGACTGAACCAACCGATGAGCAGGATAATGGTGAGTAATGTTAAGATGTTGATTGAGGTAATCTGATTAGTACCAATTATTTAATTATTATTTTTTTTTATTTGTTTATTAGTTTTTATAATGTATTTAATCTACTATAATAATAATAATAATACTTTATAATCTAATCTATATTTAATTCCAATTACATATGTTTATTGTTTATTATTTTGTTAACATCATAAATAACTTTAATCATAAATGAATTGTTACACTCTCCTTAGTTCTCATGGTAATCTATTAGCAATATTGCAAATATTTTATCTATACTTTTTAGTTTATCTACAAATCGATTAACTGTTGAAAGTTTGAATTTCAACTATTACCAAGCAGTTTTGATTACTATCTGCGAAAAAAGTTTACAATTTGATAAGCAATCTGATTAATGATTACCCAACAGCACAACATCCACGTTTGCGCGTCTCACGTGAATTTGTCGAAATGGAGGAGGAGCTGAACACACGTTTCTGGCACGATAAGGCCCAATCCATACTGACCGATAAGCTGGAGCACCATAAACATTTGAATGAGAACCGTGCCAAGAATGTGATACTCTTCCTGGGCGATGGCATGTCCGTGCACACGATTGCCGCGACGCGTGCCTTCATGGGTGATAGCAACAAGCAGGTATTCTTCGAGAAGTTCCCATATGTGGGTCTGTCCAAGACCTATGCGGTGGATGAGCGCACTCCAGACTCGGCCAGCACGGCGACGGCATATTTGAGTGGTGTCAAGGGCAACTATGGCACCATTGGCGTCAATGCGCAGGTGAAACGAGGCGATTGCCTGGCGGCAACCGACAGCAGCACGCACACGCAGAGCATTGCCCAGTGGGCGCAGGAGTCGCGCAAATGGACGGGTCTGGTGACAACGGCTCGGGTGACGCACGCCTCGCCCGCCGGTGTTTACGCCCATGTGGCCGATCGTAATTGGGAGCATGATGACAAGATTACCAAGGATGGCTGCAGTGCCGAAGTAAATACCGACATTGCGCGACAGCTGGTGGAGTGGCCAGTGGGTAAAAAATTGCGTGTGGTGCTGGGTGGCGGACGTGCCTATTTCCGTGACAAGAGCATGACCGATGAGGAGGGCTTTGCGGGCAAGCGCAAGGATGGGCGCGATTTGATCGAGGACTGGCAGCAGGACAAGCAGCAGCAGGGCGCTGATGCACACTACATCTGGTCGCGTAAAGGTCTCCAAAATGTGGATCTCAGCAAGACGGATTATCTGCTTGGTCTGTTCGATGCCAGCCATTGCAGCTACCATCGTGAGCGACCGCAAACAAATGGTGAATACGATGAACCCTCACTCTCCGAGATGACAGAGGCGGCCATCAATGTGCTGAGTCGTAGTGAGAATGGATACTTCCTCTTCGTGGAGAGCAGTGGAATTGACAAGGCACATCATGCGACGAAAGCACGCAAAGCACTCGAGGAAACCGAGGAGTTTGCCCGCACCATTGAGCTGGCGCGCAGTATGACCTCGGAGGAGGATACGCTCATCGTTGTCACCTCGGATCACTCCCATACAATGACCATCAATGGATATCCGGTAAGTTGCCTATTAATCCAGCTTTCATTTTGTTACTTAATCCCTATTTGTTTCTTTGCAGTATCGTCGCCAAGATATCCTCTCACTGGCTCCGAATCTGGCCACCGATGAGGTGCCCTTCACCATTCTCTCCTATGCCAGTGGACCGGGCTTTGTGAATACCTACGACGAGGCTGGTCGCATGGATCTGACGAATGTAGACACTACAGATCCACACTTCCAATTCCAGGCCACAGTTCCACTTGGGTCGGAGACCCATGGCGGCGAAGATGTGGCCGTCTTTGCATCCGGTCCGCACGAGCACTTCTTCTCCGGCAACTATGAGCAGACGACAATTCCCGCTCTGATGGCTTATGCGGCCAACATTGGTCCCTTTGCCCAGGACGAGCTGAGAGAGTCTTAGTTTGAATAAAGTGATTATTGTGATTAACAGACTATAGAATAAGATTGTCATAAGTATTTATATAATACATGAAGTGAAGTGGGTGGTGTCGTCAAAGATTCGATGGTAAATTCAGATGGGGATTAAGTTACTAATGCTCTATCACTCGGTATCAGCTAAGATAGACAAATATAGTATAAGTCATATATTTATATATAAATGACATCAGATAAGTCTGTTGTTACATTTTGTATATATTATTTACGATCACTTTCAGGGGCATTCACTCCAAAATTAACAAGCAAACACGTATTTATTTAAATTCTACGTACATATAAGTCAAATGTACTTCGTTTAATATTTGATTTGTTTTCTTTGTTTGTTTTTTTGTTTTTTTTTTTGTTTTTTTGTTTTGTATAAATTTTCGTTAAATATCATCTTGCTTAGGCTAAATTCGACTCTATTTGTTGCAAGTCAATCGCTCTATTTACACTGGTTTTATTTTCTTGAAGAAATCAATAGACTAAATATTAAATTGATACGCAATGCAAAACTATAGCTAAAAAAAATATATATTTATATCTAGCCGTAAATGCGTTTTTTCTACAAAATACAAATGGTAAATGATATAAAAAACCAAAAAACAAAGAAAATAAATGATGATGATGATGATAAAAAAACAAAAAAAAAGAACATAATAAATGATGCTGAATAATTGCCAGGGACTCGTTGCATAGTAAAAATAATATGTCTAATTTGATGATAGAAGAAAACTACTTAAGTCTAGAATTGTATGATGTGTCCAGCTAGTTGTCCGTTGGGTGTTACATTGCAAACGGGGTTCTTAAAACAGACTTTAGGCATGGATTTAAGGTGCGTGCAGTGGGTTTGTTTCTTTTTATAAGGTCTCCACCAGCTGCGCCGGCGACGGATGCTTAACAACATCGGTAGTCGCTTCAGCAGGCGTAGCTGCCGTCGTCTCTTCTTCATTGAGATCGGTATTGGCCTCTTCCGGGCCGGTATTGCCCACATCCAGATCTAGTGTTTTTGGCAGCGGTCCAATTTTCTGCAATATGTCCACGGGCATAATCTCACGCATCGTCGGCACCGGCTGCACGGTGAAATGTGACGACAACGTGGGCAACGGCGGTGGTGTAAAGTATGGTGGCACCAAAGCTGGTGGCGGCGTCAATGTCAAGGGCGGTGCTGTCAAAACGGGAACGGGTCCGGGTAAAGGCAATGGCAATTGCAGGGGTACAGGCACTGGCACAGGCGCTGGTATCGAAGCAATGGAGGGCACGGCGGATAACACAGGCGCTGGAGCTGGTGGATAGCAGGGATAGCTTTGTGCCCCCAGCACAGGTATCGGTTGTGAGGCGATGGGTGGTGGTGCAGCGGGATGGAGCACCGTTGCCATTGGCGGTGGACCTCGCAAATAATGTGGCAGTCCATGATGCAGTGGTGGCGGTGGATGCTTGCTAAAGAACTCCTGCAGCATGGCATCCGCTTGCGCCGGCAACGGCGGTGGCCGATGCCTCAAAAACGCTGGCATTGGCAGGCGTCCAGATTTGACCAGCATGGCCATATACTTAGGATCGAAGCGAGGTGGAGGATGCGACACTAATGGTCGCAGTTTGCGCTCCCATGACTTAACAATGACGCCCTTCATCGGTTCGAAGTGATAGTAGCGGAACCTGGGCTTCTTTTGCACCAGCACTGGTTTCTCCTGATTTGGAGGCTTTGGCGCAACGGGCGGCAGTACTGCTGGCATCGCCAACAGCTGTTCGCGGATGCGCTGCAATCGAAGTGCCATGGCGGCACTGCGATCACGACACAGACACACTCCACGCTCCACGGCTGTCTCGATCTTGATGCGATCCTCGCTATCGCTCTCGTAAGTGGGCAACACGTTATCCACAAAGTTGACGCGCTTGCGTTTGGGTTTACTGCATGTGGGGAATTGCGAATTGGAATTAATGAAGAATTTTACATTTCGAATAAGATTTCAGCATTCTTACCTCTTGTCCTCGGGTGGTTCCTCCTGCACAATGTCCGGTATATTCGATAAATGCACTGTTGGCTCGATGGATGGCACAATTTCCAGCACATTACCCTTTTGCACGGCCACCTGCACAACCGGAGCCATGGGCAGTTCTCGCAGCACTGTTGACGGCGGCATCAGGCTGATGGCATTGTAATCGTAATCCATGGGTGCAACCATCGCACCCGACGAGTACTCCTTGTATTGGGCATAGGCCTGGTCCATGTTGTAGGCGGTGTCCATGTACGCGGCATAGCCATCATACTGCTCACCACTCGCATCCTGGTGCATCATCATCGACATATTATAGTAGTAGGCAGCCGCCTCCATGCTTTGATTTTCCACAAAGTAATCATCGAAGATCAGGGCGTGTGGAGATCTCGATCTGCTCTTTGTATGGCTGCGTCTGCGCGACCTTGAACGCGACCGGGACCAGCTACGTCGCATCGGTGGTGACGGTGGCTTGAAGGGCAGTGGTGAACGCGAAAAGCAGCGCTCGCGACTGTAGGAACGACGTCGCGACATCTTCGGTGGTGGTGAGCGTGGACCCATTATCTTCCCCGAGGGTGACAATGAGCTACGTCTTCGTCCCAGCGTCGGCTTCACGTTCCGCCAGCGCAACGGACTTCGACTGCGCGTCCGACTGCGACTCGCACTGCGGCTGCGACTGCGTCCCACACCCAAGCGTCCTTTGCCAAAGCGTGTTCGTCGCGACGACAGCATCGGACGACGACGACGTGGACTTGGCGAACGGGTTGAGTCCTTGCCGCGACTGGGTCGCACATTACGGCGGAAACGATTCCTCGATTTCGAACGGGATTTGGAGCGCTCGCGAGTGCGTGATCGCTTAAGCTGGTGCTGCTGCTGTTCCTGGTGTGGATGGTGTTGCTGGTGTGAATGGTGGTGTGGATAGTTCTGGTGCTGCGAATGCTGCTGCTGCTGCTGCTGGACACGCGGCTGCTTGGAGCGGGTCTCCACTATGGTGGGCTTCACAATCGCTATCTCTTTGGGTGGCTTTGTAAGCTTCTCCTCGAGCGACTGCGGCTGAGGCTGTGGCGCCACTTCTGCTTCATCTTTATCGAAAATGGCGGGCTTTCGTGTGAGTTTAAGCGGTGAAATTGTTAGCTTGATGGCCTCACGATTCGCATCAAAGATTTTATTGATTGGCGACACTGGGATTGGCAGCTGCGTCTGCTCCTGCTGCAGCTGGTGCTGCTCCAGTTGTTGCTGCTGCTGCTGTTGTTGTGGATGTTGCCGCTGTTGCTCCTCCTCGCTGGCTGACTTGAGCTCTGGTTTCCGATACTTGTTCATAATCGCATTGCGCTGCATGAGGAACAACGATTCCATTTTGAGCAGCTCCTCGCTAATGTCATCGCCCGAGTCGTAGTTCTCACGCATCATCTGAATGCGCGCCAGATTATCTTCTAGACTTTTAAGTTTGCGCAAATCTTTGCTGACATTGTTCTTCTTGTGGCTCAGTAGCTGCTTGCCACAAGCTGCATCCTCTCGAGCATCGCCAGCAGCCGGCTGGCTTTGCAATTGTTGCTCCTGTTGCTGCGTCAGTTGCTTATTATTGTCATCTTCATCGATGCTGGAGTCATCATCGTCATCATCATCGTCGGAGCTGCTGCTGCTACTACTGCTGCTGCTGGATGTAGCTTCTGTATCGCTGGATGATTCTTCGGCAGTGGAATTACTTAAGGAACTATTTGTGTTTGCCTCCGCATTGGCAGCTGTTGTTGCTTCACTCGCGCTGCCTCCCATCTTAATACTCTTCATGAACTTCTCGTACAGATCCTGTATGTGGATCAGCGCCTTGTCGGGCACAGCTCCTTCTGCTCCTGCTGCTTCGGCTGTTGCTGATGCTTCGGCTGCAGCACTTGCTGTTGCAAGCTGTTGTTGTTGTGGCTGTTTGGGTTTTGGGGGCGGTGTGCTTTTTGTATTCCACAGCGAATTCGAATCCTCATCATCCCCGTTAAAGCGTGTCGCAATTGTGGATGCCGGATTTTTGGGTGTATTACTGTCCCCAAACGCCATGGAGTCATCGTTCTCCCAGTTGTCTATGTAGTCATCTGTGTCGGGACTGTGCCCATCCGCCTTATTGGCAGTTGTCGTCGTCGTTATCGTCGCTGGCGGAGGCGGTGCGTTGGCAGCCAGGAAACCATTGCGCACGGGAACATCTCGTTCCATGTCGCGTTGCGGTTGTGGTGGTGGCGTCGTATTGCGCTCCACTTTAATTTGTCGCATTGTGAGCAGTGGCGGTGTTCTGCTGCGATTCTTCTCCTGCTTGATGGCACGCTCCATGAACTCATCGTTGTGCCGCTGCGACTTCGAGTCGAGCTCTGTTCTGCTGTGATGTCTGTCGCCATTGCGCTGCATGCTGTGACGTAGTGACTCCATTGAGCGTTGGGGCGACAGCCGACTGGACACTTCACTTAATACTACTTCACGCTTCAAGGGATTCGTCTGTCGTTGCGGGACGCCGCCCCGCTCGAGTGTGCTACTGCTCTTCGCATGGCGACTGCTTGAGCTGGCTGGCTCCTTGGGCTCCTTGATGTGTATCTGCGAATCCTTGGGTGCCTCCTTTTTGTTGCGATGCTCGGTACTCTGGCGTAGCAGTTGCTCCTTGGTGGCCAACAGCGCCTCTAAGTGCAGATCATTTTCCTCGAGCAGTGCACCAATACGTATGTGAATCTCGCTGTGGATCTTTAGTTGCGGTGCTTTCGCCGTCGCCGCTGTTGGCTTGGGCGAGTCTGCAACCAGTGCAGCAACTGGCTTGGGCGTCATGTGTCGGATCTCCAGCGGCGGCGTTGTGCTTCGCTCCACTGTAGTTGCAATACTCATTTGGGCAGCAGTAGGTTCACCTGACAGGTGATTCGGGGTAGGACTGCCGGGTTTGTTCAGTCTTGGCGGCGATTCGGCAAATATATCGAAAGATTTGGGTGAATCGACAGCGGGTGTCGATTGCTCCAGCTGCTTTTCCGCATCTTGGACAGCTGCACTATTGGCCTGTGGCAGTGGCGGTGTCTTTGCTCCGCTCTCAGACTTGCGACTTTTACTTCGACTTCGTCTATGTTGGCTGGGCTTGGTTTTCAGCGTGATGTTCTCGGTGCGATCTCGTCGCTCATCTTTAGCTGCAGTGGCAGTAAGTTTATCGGTTGAGCGAGATGTATTTTTATCTTTAGAACTATTAGGTTCTCGTTGCCTTTCCTTGGAGAGTTCCCTGCGCTTCTCAATGGATCGATCCAGCTGCTTCTCCTTGGAGCTATCCAATCGCTTCTCCCTGGAGCGTTCCATCGGCTTGGCCTTGAAATGTTCGTTCTTCTCCGTGTAGCGCTTCATTCTTCTATCTTTGGAGCGATCTCTCTGCTTGGAGCGATCTCTCTGGTTGGAGCGTGCACTCTGCTTATCATTGGAACGTTCCCGGTTCTTTTCATTATAACGCCCTCTCGAGCGCTCCCTTGGCCTCTCTCTTGAGCTAGCAGTTTTTGTATCCCGGGAACGATCGCTTCGTTTCTCCCCCAAGAGATTCCCACGATTCTCTTCGCGCTCCCTGGGTATATCCCGGCTTCGATTACCCTGCTCCTTTTGCGCACCATCACTGGCAGTTTCATTGGAGTTGGATGAGGGCAGTTGCGACTCTTTTGGCTTACAGTTCTTGTGCTGCGCATTGCCGCACTCCGAAACTAAATTGAAGACAAACGACACTGGTGGCTCCGATGTTGTCCAGCTATGTGAAAACATCAAAGCAAAAGTGAAAGGATTTGGGTTTTGTTTTTGCTAATCGAATGGTCAGTCTATTAATAGTTGTACTCACATTAAGACGGACTGCGGCCGCTTGCCGCCTTGATTTTGGCCTTGCGCCTGACCGGGTGGCAGTGCTGGGCCGTAGGCACCAACACCAGCCGAGGACGACTGTTGACCTTGGATTCCATTGCATGACGACGCAGTCGAAGAGGGTACCTTCGGTACCGGAGGTCGTACATAGAATGGAGAGCGGGCGCCGCGAATTCCACCACGCTGCATTCTAGGCATATAGCCCAAACGAGAGTAGTCGAAACACGGCGGACGCATATGAAAACGTAGCGGATTCAGGCCCAGAAAGGGATGGTGGGGTGCGGGTGGTTGTGGTGCTGCTGCCGCAGCTGCTTCCTCTTGTTTTTCCTTACGCGCCTGCTGCACATCCTCCACATTCTTTTGCTCTTCAACGCCGGAGGAGTCCGTATCGGAGTACAAACCTTCACTATCATCAGCATCCTCCGTTGATGTACCCAATGCCGTGGACACTTCTGCTACCGTTGCACTGCCATTTACAAGTGGCAGCGGTGACGATGGCTTCTCGTTGATTGCAATTTTAGCCGTGGCCTCCTTTCGTCTGATGGCCTCCAGCTCTAAAACAGCGCGCTCTTTTTCCCCACAGTTGACCGCTGTATCGATTTGTGTCAGCTTGCGCAATGCTTTGTTCATAACGTCCTTGGCGAGCAATTTCTTCGGTGCCGGACTGGCACTGGCATTCTCTGCCTGCTGATGCGGTGGAGTCACCAACTCACCCGGCTCCAAGCTGTTCTCACCGTCTTGCAGTTCATCGGCAATGAAAAGCATCTTCTGCGAATCAGTGACTCCGCTTCCAACTCCGACTCCGCCGCCGCCGCCGTCGTCGTCACCGTCTCCTTCGTTGCGCGTCATTTGCGACATTTTCGCATAAAATTAGAGTTGAAAATCTTTTTGGTGTGTAGAACTTGCCTGTATTCAGTTTCAATGGCGGCGCCGCGTTTTCTTTTTACCTTGCTTTGCTTTGCACACGATGAAAATATGTAGTAATCAATGCGATTGCGGGGTACGGGTGTTGGTCATCCTCATGGACGGTGGCGGTGGAATAGTTGCTCGGTTGTTGCTACGATTGCTGATGGACGCCCTTTCTTCGATTTTCGTCGTACGGCACACACGCTTCGTTGCATCCACGTGCACACGTTTTGGGTTTGCTTTTGTTTGAATACTTCATGTAAAAAAGTGTTTATACATTTTCAAAGAGCTGATGTTCATTTTTGGGTCATGACTTGCGCAGACGATACCGATAATTTTAGGGCTGCAATGCGCTCGATGACATCGATTACACAAATACAATGATGCATTAAAAAACAAACTTTATTATCTGCTATTCATATGTTTATGACATATTTAAAAATCTCATGTTTTTTTTTACATGTTAAATAATATACATAAATATTAGTTTTACTAATACTAATTTTGATAACAATTTTTAACCGATAACAAATTTTGTTCAGCTTAAAAGTATGCAACGAAATCAATCTTACAGTTTGAGAGCCACTAACGATTAAGACCTCAACTATCGATAAGTTGCCACTTAGTAACGTTATATTTCAAATTGATTAGGCGGTAGCGTGTTAATTTTGTTAATTAATTAAAGGGCAATAATTCATATGATTTTTATGGCAGTAAATTGAGCGAAATTCATTCAAAACATGACACTTTTCCAACAAAACGCCACTTATTTCCGCTTCCCATGCCCACGGCAAAGCAATGCGCACTCAAATGCGAAGTGCAAATAAATGACAAATAACGAATACAATTGCCATTCTGCCTGGCACCCAACTCAAGCGAATCGTTTTTGACGATTGCAATGAGGAAAAGCCACAGCGCCTGATTATGACATAGCCACAAAGCACATCATCACACAGAAGGAAAAATAAGAAGGGCCCGGCGGCTGTGGCTTTGCCACTTGCCACCAGCCGATTGCAGAAGTGAAAAGAGTGCAGCGAATCATGATTTGGGTTTTGGGTTTTTAGCTGCTGGGTTGGCCAGCAGCAACAATCGCAGCGCCACAGTTTTTCTCTGCTTTGCATTTGCATGCAACTTTCACCGGCTGCTGCGTCGCTATCTCTGCTGCTACTGCTTGGACTGATGCTGCTGCGACAGCTGCTTTTGCTGTCGCTGCAAAGGCGAAAGGTGCAATTTAATTTGTGGCGCCCCACAATAACCTTACTGGCTTTGTCTTTGTTATTACTCGTATTTAAGGTGTAATTTTATTTTCGTTGCTTTCCTACTGAAGTTTATCGTATTTCACAAAAAAAAAAACCTCCAAAATGTGACTTGTTATCGCTTTCGAAAATCGCATTTGTTAAGTGAATTTGCAATAAGAAAAATCCACCATTGTGTTTCAAGATGTCGACAAAAAATAATAAAAAAAAAAACCCCCAATCAAGATAAATATTCATAAGTACATATACACTCTTATATACTTAATGAAGCTGGAGCGCAACACGCGGACTTTGACATTTTGGGATTTATGTGTTGCCATAATTTTGACACCTCGGTGTGAAAACCTTGCTCATTGTTTTCATTCACGCTTAGCTCCTGGATATTTGTAAACATGCGTAGATTGGGTGAACAATGCGCATATTTGTTGTCATTTTGCCTTGAATCATCATTGATTTGTTATAAATTGTTGATAGTTTTTCAATGATCATTTTAGTTTACTTGATGACTTATCGTACTTTTCCACAGCTATTTGCTTGTAGGGGGCCTGTTCTCTAAATTTTGAAACTCGAAACACTCCCACAGCTATAAATCCGGCAATTAACATTTCTAAATGCCATTTCAATTCAAATATGTAGCTTCAATTGTTGTACATATAGTCGAGTATTTATGATCTGCTTAGCAAATAATAACACAAAAGCGTTAAAAGCGCAACGCTGCATGGGCATTGAGGGCGACATTGTTGTTGTTGTTGGTGTTGGTGTTGGTGTTGTAGTTGCTTGTTGTTGCTGTTGTTGTTGACAAATGAACACTGCAAATGCCACTGCCTCCAGCTACAGCTCCAGCAACAACTCCACCAACCAACCAACAGCAAGTCATTGACATTCAGCGCGAAGAGCCGAACCAAACAACTCGAGGGGGCTTGAACTAGAAAACAGGCAAATGGGCTTGGCAGAACGGATGGTGTTAATCACTTAAAAAAAAAAATAAAAATACATTCAAAACTAATGCCAATTGGCATTTATATACAATAACAATAATGATTATAAATTTTTACAATGTGAGCAAGTAAATTTCACTGCTCTCAACAAAACCATCACTAATTTACGGATCTACACAGAGATATAATTGTAGATCTCTAACAGCAATTAACGGTCTCGCTCTGCTTTTGTTCCAGTCCAAATTAATGAAATTCATTTACTAATGCTTTCATCACATGCACACTGAGAACCACTTGGAGAAACACCAAGGAAGCGCTGGTGTGAGGGGCTGGCGTAAGTGTTATATTTGTGAGGTGCTAATCGCATATATCATCTGCGTGAAGAGTCGGAGCAGGGGCAGATCGCTTTGACTTATTTTTATTATTTTTCTTGCTGTTAAATCACTTAACAAACAAAAACCTGTTCAAGCCAATTGTTTTGCTTCGATGACAAACTATAGTCTGTTAAAGAAATATAAAATTGGGAAGGAATGGATCTACACTATAATTACCAAGTCACAACAGGGGGATTTTTTCTTCCAAAAAAATAAAAAGGTATCAAATATGTCAATAAATATAGTTCTACAAAAGTGGCACATGCAACATTGTTTAATGTGAATACCCCTTGGAGCTGCGCATTATAATACAAAATCCCCGAACATTGCACAATCGCTTAAAACTAATTATATTTTTTTATAGCACCAAAGCATCAACGCTATCTCTAAAATATTTATGTATGTAATTATATTTGTACACAATATTATAGATGTGGAGTGGAATGTAAAAAAGCAAAACAATAACAATAATTACGAAACTCGAAGAGAAATTCTGAAAAATAATTGCATTAGAAATCGATTCGTTTTAGTTGTTATTCCTAGAGCATTATAAATTCGTCTCGAACTATAAATTAATATATATTATTGTTCAGACATCGCATGACAAAAAATTGCTGATTTTTTTACGTAGACTTTGTTTTTTTCCTGTGCTTGTTTACCTTTTTTATTTTTGTTTTTACCTCTTTTTTTTAGTATTAGCTAATTTTAACCGAAATCAAAATGGCGACGCTGCTGAACAGCAACTAACGACTACAAATAAAAACATTGTTTTTTTTTTGCCGCTGATGTTAATATTTATGAGATTTTTTTTACACATCTGTGCTTGGTTGTATGTCTGTATCTGTGTTTGCATAGTGCATATATGAATGAGTACATGAATACATATGCCAGTATCTTTCACCGCTCCCTGTTCAGTCGTAGAGCGCTTTTGTTTTCCTTTTGTTGCCGCTGCTTAATTCCCAGACATGCGCCTAAGCCGGTGTTGGTGCCAAGTCGTTGCTTGGTACCGTCAGCTCCCTAGTCAAGTTTGATTAGAGTAGATAAAATTACAGTAAAACAAATCAGGAAAAAATCACCACAATAAAATGAGAAAACTGTAATTTGTAGGCGTCTTTAATGGTTAACAATTTTGAATATCAAATAAATCCCTCATTGATTTTTGCAATCAATTGCGCAGTAGACAATTTATAATGGGTATGCCTTTTGCATATAAACAGCGATAGTCAGTCAGATAAAATTTGCATCAGTGACAGTTCGGAGAATTCAGGGAGAACTCACGCGAACGCTAATTAAAAACATTTCGGTAGATTCTATAATTTCAATATATATATATAGACATGAATTTCTCCAGCTAATTGCGAGTTAATCTTAAGCTAATTTAATTAATTTCTGTTTTGATCAGAGTATAGCATAGTGGAATATACAAATAAATTTTGAGGCAACCTGGACAAAAAATTGCTAGAACAGCTCTAAGTGCTAAGACTTTGAACTTGCTTTCTCATATTGCTAGATTAATATTTAAGTAGATGAGCGATGAAACCAGAAAAGTGACTTTTGAAATGGTTATTCCCAAAAGGCGCTTAGTTCACACAGGTTAAATAATTAAGATAGTGCGCCATTTGACAAGACAAAAAAGTTCCCAGAAACTTAATTAATATCTCTGCAAAAATCAAATTTATTTTTATTTAACTGAATGATGCGAATTTTGTATTTAAGTGCTGAAATATCTAAGGTACACCGAATAAATCTTTTACGTAATTTGTCTACAATTAAAATCGTTTGCTTATCTTGATAATTTAATTGGAGAAGCCCGCAATTGGATTAGTTAGTTGGTGGAAGATGTTAGGTTTTTCAATGGGAATCATCGTTAATTAATTGGGCATTTCAGCTACTCGCCGAATTATATGCAAATCAGCAAATCCACCTTTTGAATTTGGGAACGAAAACGAACAAACAAAGCCCTGAAAATGAAAACAAATGAAAGTCATGCTAACTTTGAAGCCGGCAATTAGTGGAGCTCCGACAGCAACTCCAAAACGCTGGAGGATGCCGTAATATCCAAGTGGAGACGTCTAATGTACTGGGAATGGGGCGGGTGATCGCTGCCTTGCGTCGGCGTCAGCGTTGGCGTTGGCGTTGGCGTCGTACATTGGGCAGTGGGCACCTGATTGCATAAGCATAAGACCTAAAAAAGAAATTTAATAACTAATCACTCAATGGCGAGCTGGGGCTGACTGAAATTTATGCGGCGACTGCGTTCGTTGGCTTGTGACATTTCAAACATAACAATTATGTAATTACAATAATAAAAACAGAAACATAAATAAACCGAAGATTGCATAATGAAAACTGTCAAACGCCGGTGCGGGCATTAGGTCATTGAGATGTGGCTAATAAACGAGCGTCTAGCATGATACAAAGCATTAGTAAAGCGATCGTAAAATAACTCCCGAGTTCACCCCATCCACCCTCCACCCTCCAAACCCCCCTCCCTCCACTCCACATCCCTCCTGACTCAACTGCGGATGCGTTCGAATACGTATACCATTTATAAGAATTAAATAATGGACGCAGAGATTATACAAAGTCGTTGGCGATGCCAGCGCCAATCACCGAAAAATCACGAATACCAGAAAAATAACAAAATCAAAAAACCACAAAAAAAAAACAACAATATAAACATAAGCTAATACAAAAATAAACTTCCACTGTTGTTGTGATCGCTTATAAAAGGAATAGTCATAATAATAATAATCAAAAGGTAGCGACTAATTTGTCCGGTTATTTGAGAGTCATTCGTACACAGACATAAAAAGTGATATTGGTTAATGATTCGGGCAGGGGATTTGATACACTCCAATGATATTTGCAACGTGGCGTATGAGCAATGTTATCTGTTTCTACAATTCATTTGCAAGGCACTTCGTTTTTATCAGCTCAGATTATGCATATTTATATATAAATATATATATTATTACTAAATCATTTCATACTTAGATTTGCTGTGGCTGCAGCTGAGCCGAGCAAATTTGGATTTTAGCTCAAGTAAATCTGAGGTTAAATGGACAAAGCAAAGCCGGCAGCGCACAGCGGCAGCTGCTAAAGCAATCAAGATGAACCCAGGCCGCTGGCAAACTATATGCTCAGTAATATATGTATATATATATATATATATATATATGTATATATATGTATATATATATATATATATATATGTATATATTTATAAAACTATCTGTGTGTACTGCAGAGTGCAATGATTTGCTGTGGCCACTGCAATTATTTGAGCGGCACAGAAAACAAAAAAGAAACAGCAACAAAAACAAAATCTTTACTACAGCAAAAGCGAAAAGTTTTTGTTTTTTCGTAAGCAGCAACAAGTTTGAGTGGTGCAACAACAACAACAACAACAGCAGCAGCAACAAAGACAGCTGCCACAAATGCGGCTTGAACAACGACCATTGCAGTGTAGCAGCGACGCAACGTTAACGCTGCCGTTGACAGCGACGTCGACGCCGACGTCTACGCTGACAGCGACAACAAATCTGAGCCGCAGCGAGTTTTACGATATCTGAGTTTTAATTTATGTGTGTGCGAGTGTGTTGGGCACCTTTAATTTGCTGTGTGCCGAGCTTTACGTTGCGCTACAAGTCGAGCATTTCATCTGATGCAGTTCTGATGACATACTCGTATATAATATATGAATAACTCAAGAACGATCATTATAATAACTACTGTTGACCTTTCAACCACTGTTTTTATTAGTTCGTGGTAAGCTTGATTTAGAATCAAGTTATGCAAAAGTCTTTGAACATGAGAAAAGTAAGTTGAATTTCAGTTCAATATTCTGCTTGTTGCTAGTTTATTTAACTATTATCACCTCATATATACATGCCACTGTACTTTCTTAATTTTGATGATAATCTCAAATCTTCAAACAATGTTGAAAAATGGAATGATTTTTGGCAAAAGATCAGACGAGAGTTCGGAGTGTGGTTTCTTGTTATTTTAAGATATAAGCACAAGCAGTTGTTAATACTTTTTGTATTATTTTTATTGTATATTAAGTAGAAGAAGTATTCATCAATCATATTGGAATCTGTAACCAATTGATAATATAATATGTACGCGTGTCTGTGCGCAGTTTTTCTATTATTTCTAAAAAGCTAGTTGATAAGCTAAATGGAAGCAGATTAACTTAACTTGATGCATGTTTACAATTGAATAATAAGCATTTTCCAATTGGAATATTTTTTTGCAGTTTAGCAAACTTGCAGAAATTCGCAAGGCAACTTTCAATCATTTTTATGAATGACAAAACTTTTTATTAACATTAATAAGTAGTACGAGAACGTTGTGTAATAGTAAAAATATTATTATTGTGATTGCTGTAATTCGATTTATAATTGCTATTTTTATGGTCTATGAGAAATGTAGGAACTCATGACAAAATATATGTATAAGAACTAACTCCATAACGAATGGAAAAGACTGTACAGGCAATTAGAAAAGACGAAACAAATATATATATATACATATATATATAAACTGCTGCGTAGATGCTTTGGTAAATCAACAAACCGCACCCGAAAGCTTTTAAGCTTGCAGTCAAGCTCGACTGCAAAGCACACAATCACACGCGCTCACACACACACACACACACATGCGACTGTCAATGCTGTTTGTGTAGCGTTTTACTCTTATTTTTGTTCGTTTCTTGTTCGCTTTTTTCTGCCGCTGCTGCCGATCGTGTATGGGGTTGGCTGTTGTGTGTGTGTGTGTCTGTGTGTGTGTGTGAGCAGCGCTGGCAGTCGACGCTGGCAGACGAAAAAAGTTTTAAATCTGGTAGAAAAATCTGAAACGAAACGCGTTTGAGGCCTCAGACGGCGAGTGGCAGTCGTACAATAAAGACGTATTATTTTCGTTATCCACCTGGCGGACCTCTGAAAAGTTGGTCAGACAACTTTTTAAAAAAAACCGCACAAAGCAACCAAAACGGTTAAAACACTACTAAGCGCAACAAGCAAGCAAGCAAAAAAAAAAAGTCAAATTAAATAGAGCTCCTTTTACTTTTTCGTTACTGAACGGCGTTTCTGTTAAAAAACAAAACACATAAGTTTCAATGTAAGTGAACAAGTCGAATGCAAGAAAAAAAAAACAATTTAAACGTCATAAAAGTGAAATTTTTGCAATATGTATGCATTAATGAATAATGAACAAGTAACGTTTTCGAAAGTGCATGAAAAATTGTCGAACTGTGTACAGAATGGATAATTCCAAGAAATCAATCAATGATTTCAAGGATGAATGTGAATTAAAAATCAAGTCATTTATATATATATGTATATGTATTTATCTTATAGTGCATAAAAACATAGATGACCGAGAAGGATAACGTATCCATGGCTACCGTGCAACTGAAGCCCGACTATGCGGCTAGCGAGGTCTACAGCACCGCCAGCGAACCGCCACCGGTGAGTAGCAAACTACGCAATTAACTAATAAATATGACAATCAACAATGGACGCAATTTTATGTATATTTGGTCGATTGCGTTTAATGCGTCCGTTTGTCATTGTTGAATGGCGCAACTAATTACAATGGCCATATGTCATTTAGCTCTGGCAATTATTTGCGCCAACTTTATATAAGCGACAAGCAGGTCAGCAGCGATCCAAGCGTTACCTGCTGGCCCGAGCCCAGATGCAGATTACCAGGTAGCAATAAAAAAAAATACCAGGGTCAACTCAGCTGGCCAGCACATCCGTTGCGGGCAAACTATGCGTATGCGCAATATGTCGCTGCCTGTATCTTTTGTATTACTGTCCGCCTTTCTGTCTGTCCGTATTTATTTTGTCTGTCTCTCTGCACGCAGCTGCAAACGTGATCGGTTTCACTAACTAAGTCCTCGTCTACGTTCCCATATGGCCTCTGCAAACTGCATGCATAAGCAATTTGGCTGCGGATAATTTTAATGCAATTTTTAAATTATTATTGTGATTACAAGACCAGGCATTGCGAATTGCATGCAGCGTGCACGGCTTTGACAATTATATATATGTGTGTGTGTGTGTGTGTGTGTGTATGTTGCGCCGTTGACATTTGAAAACTACAGAAACAAAATCAGACAGAGGGTTGCGATTAACCAAATAGGTACAGCGCACAATTCTCAGCAAAGTGTGAATAGATTTGTTCCCATTTGCAGCAGCCACAGCAGCCGCAGCAGCAGCGAGCAAATAGAAAACCAGTTGAATACCAAATTTGAGATCTAATACAAAAGTCACGACTGTAAATACAAAACTTCATAATGATAAACACAAACAAACAACAAGAAACAAATGACATCAGGCAGCAGCAGCAGCTGAAACTGGCGCAATTATTGCACTGGGCTCTCCAAGTCTCGAGCTTGAAGAATTGTGTATGTGTATGTGTGTGTGTAGTGCACTATGTGGGCCGCAATTGATTTGAAATTTGCATAAATAATGCATTTGCATTTTGCATTTTTTTTGTACCCATTTTTGCATTTGAACATCCGCATCAGCAGCCATAAATTGCATTTTGTGTAGCACCACTCAGCAAATGCCAAGCGGCCAACCCACTTACAGGGAGCCCCTTACAGTGAAAGCTGGCAGTTATCTAACATGCTTATTTGATTGATGCCAAGGTTAAAGACTAAAACAAGACGTCTGTTGTGTTTTTTATTCCAGTGTATTTGCAAAACAATACATGTTAATTGAGCTTGAGCGGAACTTTCTTACTCATTGTTATTATATCTAATGATGGATTAAAAACAAGTTCAACTAGTTTTCAAGTTATTGATTTGCTGCTGACTATTAAATTACGCTTCTCATCTCTTGGGACAGCCTTCAAATAATATACGTAGACGACCAGCTTTCACTGTTACTTTACTTTAAAAGTCATTGGAAACCCTCATGCAACCAACTCATTAACCTTTTGTTTTTTTTTCGTTTCTTTCCCCATGTCTATGCCTTTGCCCAACAACCACAAAAATCGTTTTTCTTTCACACACTTCAACCAAAAATTGTGAATGCAAATCGAAAACGCGATTGACAATCACCAAAATAATAATAAAATAAAATAAAAAAATATATGTATTTCTTCCCCATTCGCACTACACACAAAAATACCAAAACCAACAACAACAAATATGTAAACCACAGCTGGGATTTTTTCACTTTAATCATCAGGTTTGTCGTTCAAGTCTTTTGTCTTCAACTGCACAAAAAACACCAACTACACAAATAATGAGCCAACAACAATAACAACAAAAAACTCATCAGCAGTAACAAGCTACATCTGTTTTTTTTTTTTTTTTTGTATATTTTGTTGTTTCTATTGTTGTTGTTGTTGTTGCATGTAGCTTCGTCTAACATTCACCAAAAAAACAACAACATCACTTCACTTCACTTTGCCACACTTCATTTTTTTACACACTATGTCTGCTGCTGATGACTTCGACTCACTTTCGCAATTGCATTTGAAAACAACTAAAAAATGAGCACGTAGCACAACACTAAAGCAATCTAAAGGTGTAAAATTGCACATTTCGCTGCACACACAACATACACATACACACACACATACATGTGTGTATGCCTCACCTGAGTGACTGCGCCCACACCCACAAGACAGCGAAGACTCTGAAAAGGCGTTAAAACTCTCCTCAGTCTTCTGCCTGTTTCTTTTTTTTGGGCACTGCTCTGTTGGCATTTTCATTTCCTTACATTTTTGCGGTCGCCTATTTTGGTAGTTTGGCATTTCCTCTTATGCAAGTCATTTTTTGTTATATGGGTGGTAGTTTAGTTTGTTTTTGGCCAAAAATATAGCTCTACCTATATTTTTGACATGAACTTGTAAATTTTTGCACCTACAATAACAAATATTTGTCAAATTATTTAACTGAATATTTTGCATAATAAAACTTAGCCACATTGCTGAATTATCCAATCAGTTCCAGTTACAGTTGGCCAACTCAGTTAACTACTTGGTAAATTTGGTGCATTGCGCAATGCCAGCTGCCTCAATAGCTGATTCAGTCGAAACTCAAAGCTATTTCTTATTATAATATTGTAACTGTATATATATATATTTTACCTTAACACTCAACTCTTTAACCTTTCTGTTTGTAGTTTGCACCTTGTACTGCAGTTTCTTTTAGCCACAAAGTCAAAGACTTGGCTTGATTGCAAGGTCAAAAAAACAAAAAACGCTTTTACTCGCTCGAAAGGTCAACACCAAAAGAGCACGTAACACTTTTACTTTTGGTTAATATTAAAATGAAAAATGAAAATCTACAAAAAAACTGAATTTAATCGAAAATTTGTTATTGCTTGCAGGCGTACAAGCGTCAGGCGAATTCGGTGAAAATCGCCAAAATCGCCGCATTCACCATTATCGCCTCCTCGTTCATCCTGGGTTCCTTCCTCTTGGCCTTGTCCTATGTGCAGGCGAGGGCCTCCTGTGATCAGGTGCAGGCGCTCGATTCGGTGCTGGAGAAGGAGCTAATGCTCGAAACGCTGCAGCAAGTGAACAAGGTAAGTGTGGCGATTGTTGCATGCCTCAATGCACATCTTAGATAAGACTTAGATAGAGATAGAGAGAGTAAGAGAGGGGGAAAGGGAGATACATATACATACATGTACATACATGTATATAAACGTTCATTTTCATATAATTCGGAGGCAGCTTTAGAGTCAAAGTACAACTTATAAAGTTAGGTAATACCCATAATTTGATATGGTTATTATTGCTTTTTGCATCGTTCGTTGCGCATGCCACAGCATTTTAGTATCGCCGATTAGCCGCAACACTCGAATTATTATTGTAAATTAATGATAATTACCGGAAAATGTCCGCAATATCTACACCAATATATTGCCAGATTGATGCGGGCTTATTGATTATTCCCGACATGGGCACAGATTTTCTATATATGTATATATCTCTATATATATTTATAATGAATATGACGTGTTTTTTTGCTGGCATGCACTATTGGCTATACATTTTTTCAGTAACTTTATACCAGCATATTTATTGATAAAGTTAATGACTTGGAATAACCCAAGCGAAATATAATCCAAATACAGATGTTTATAAAAAATAAACATGGATTCTTGATAAATGAAATTCTACAAATTAATAAAAAACAATCTAAATACAAATGGTAGAAAGTACCCCTTTTGGTTATACATTTTATCAGTCATTGTATACCCGCATATTTATTGATAAAGGTAATGACTTGGAATAACCCAAGCAAAATATGATCCAAAGACAGATGTTTATAAATAAATAAACATGCGTTGTTGATAAATGAAATTCTACAAAATTAATAAAAAAAACAATCGAAATACAAATGGTAGAAAGTAAATAAAATGCATGTCTATTAATAAACACAAATAAATGAAATTGCGCTGTTTAAATAAATATAAATAAATAATGATAAACGATTATTTATTTAGTAGCATATGTTTTTAGATGATAACTCGCTTGGGGTTTTCCATTGCTTTCTCAATGTATGCCGATTTATAATATATATATCTATAGTCATATATACATATATAAATCAAATATATATAGATCAACGGCTAATGCAATGTTAAGGGGGTATATTATATATATTTATTTTAACCTTTGCAGTCAGAGCAAAAAAACATTACTGATGTCTAGGGATTTACAATCTGTATATATGTGTTTATATTTAATATATGTATATAGTATATCGCAATATTCGCCAGGTTGCATGCACAATCCAGTAAATTGAATGCACAGCGAGTATTGGGCACTCATCGTGCATTCACATATTCATATTCATATTCATATTCGTTTCTCGTAAAAAATTGTATAAGTGCAAATTCAATTAGCGTGTTGCGTGCTTCCTTGAGAAATTTCACTCCATGTAACCAAATAGCGCATTAAATCCATTAGAGCCTCACCATAACAACCACAAGCTATGTGTGTATGTATATGTATATGCTAAAATGTTAGACATGGGTCAGGTATATACATATAGGCAACTACTTGCCACTAACTTGATGACTGCGCTCTTTTGTAACATGCCACATAATTCAAATTGAATAGCGTCTATAATTTAACTGTAGCCGACGATGAACGTGTGCATATATAGATATTTTTTAGTTGTCTCTCCATAATTTTTATAACTCGTAACTGTATTTTTTTATTATTTGAACATTTGCATACTAAATTATGCCGCATCATCAATATTCAATTATCGTGCAATGAAAGTACCCATAACAAACAATAAAACTAATTAAATGCAGCAGCAATTAAATTTAATGATGATAATACAAAAATACAAACACAGACACAGACACAGCCACAGACAACAAAAGTTGCATTCAACAATAGGACTGCCAGATGATGCTGCCAATTGGAGCAGGTTATTCAACTCGAAACAAAAATCAAACTCTCTATAAAAAGCATTGTTGGCTTATGTAAAGTTTGCGGCGTTGCAATGAAAAATTCAATCAAGCGAAATTCCCATAATTTGACGCTTAAGTGGACACCAAAATGGAATGGAGCTGAGACAGCTGCCGGTGATGGGAGATGGGAGACGGGTGCTGTGGGAGCTTTGGCAGCTTGCGACATAATCATCAGTGGCAACAAAACCAACAATCGCAAATCAAATGGCATACAAAGTGAAAGCAGCAACGGAACACAGCAGCCACAGAGCAACACAGCAACAGAGAGCAACTGCACTGTTGCATGTTGCAACAACAAAACAGAAACCAGCTTTACACACATACAACACACAGACACAGACACATAGTCGTCCGTTGAAGCGCGGCACAGCGGGCGTGGGCGCGGCAAAATGCCAGAGATCATCAGTTGCAGCAGCCACAGCCGCAGCAGCAACAGCAACAGCCGCAGCCGCAGCAGCAGCAGCCATAATGCATTGGCTGTCACTTTTTACCGGCTGGCGCCGCTTGGCACCGTCCCACAAATAGACAGACAGACATTTGGGCAGACTTGTAAGCAGTCAGCACACACAAACACACATGTACATACATACATACATATATACATATAAATATATATAGACAAACGACGCAGTCGAAGACGCGTTGACTGTTTGCCATTTAAGGCAAGTTGCGCGCTCAAGTCTTTCGTTTTGGGCACGCAAACAAAGCCAAAACTTATGGCCCCAACTGACGATTATGTAATGCCAATATACACACACACACACACACACACACACGCACACACCTGCAAAGAGGTGAATTATAATTTATGCGGCTGTTGTTGTGCAAATTTGCCAAACACTTTGAGCAGATGTGTGCCTGATGAAAATTTTAAAATTGCTTGGCATTTTCGTAAAGGAAATTCGGCGCCTTTAGAATTTCAATTTTGCAAAGGCAGCACTTGCGTCAATGCTAAAAATAGGTTTAATCGACAGACAGACACTCGAACAAAAAAGTAATTGCACAGAGTCGCGTTCAATTTGTAATCATTTAATTGTCATCTCCTGATGGGGTCTACGTGTCTAGTTTTTTATTCATTTTGTAAAGCCCAGTAAATAAGTGTGCTGCGCAAAGTGTTCTCTGTGCTGTGTAGTGCAGTGTAGTGTATCGTGTATAGTAATTGATGTTATCTGCGCTGCTTGGCCTTGAAATTCATCAGAAATAATACACAGAAAACAAACAAACACACACACACACACACACACACACACACACACACATACAACACACAATTGAGCTGTAAACCGGAGTTTATACTTAGCAATTGACTTGGTTGAAGTGATGGCGCCGCAGGGTGGAGGCTAAGAGTGGAACTGGAACAGCGACTTGCTGACTTGGATTCCAGTGCTGTCAAACTGGTATTGGTTGACTCTGTTTTTTAGTTTCAGTTACTCATTTTTTTTAGTGAAATTTTTCCATTTCATTTCATTCGAAAAGTAATTATGTGCCACACACATATTTGCTAAGGTGACCACATGACTCACCTATGCAGACAGAGAAAAAAATCAAAAAAATAAGATTACATTTGTATCTTATTTTTCGAAAGTGTCTCAGTATTGTTCAGATTGCAAGAATGGTTTACTGGAATAGCAAACAATTTATTCAAGGTAATGAGAACGTCATTTATTCTCTGTGCACCAAAACAGCTGTATAAATATAAAAGCTATTTTAAAAAGCAACGATTTATGGGAAATACTTGCATAAGTTAATAAAGACAATAAAGTGTCGTCTCATTAATCGCTAATGAGGCTTTCCAGTGCACAGCTGCAACCTTTGCCTTTGCATCTTCCCATTAGTGGAGATCAGCTAAATGGAATTTTAATAGGAAATGTGGTAATGCGCTTGACTCGAGCAGTCGTTATTTAAATTGAAATTGTAATTGCAGCTGTCCAATTAGCTCCCTCAAGTTATGATCCAATGTCATTGGACAAAACGACCAAAACAGAACCCAAAGCGTTGCACAGCAAACCCATCATAAGTTACCGGATACGACATAGAGTATATAACATTATTTTTCTGGCCACATCACTTGATGGGCTATCTGCCCCTGGGCAGGTACTCGACGTACGCCTTCACTTCACCCCACTCCCCGCTTCCCGCTTCCCGCTTACCAAATCCACTTGGATCCACTATCAATCATCATCAGCAGCAACAACAGAGTCGCATTGAATTAATGAGGTTTTTTTTCCATCCATTTTTTTGTTGTTTTGTTCAACAAATTATTTAAATTTTTCTTTTGTGTGTGAGTTTTGTTTTGTTTTGTTTTGTTTTTTTTTTTGGTTTACGTTTTTTATATGTGGCATAAAGTATGCTTAGCCACAATCACAAAGCGCGGCTCAAAACACACACACAGACTCATTATTTGGGCGGCTTATATACATATGCCTGTGTGTGTGTGCGCTTATGTAATATGTGTTTTGTCCAACAACAACAACTACAGAAAGCTTTATTTTATGGCACTTTACTTTTAGTTTCAGTCACAGTTGCGTCTGACGTCGATTTGTTTATTTTTTTTATATGTAGGTTGGGGTCACATCTTCTGACGACAACTGCTCATTGTTAGAGGAACATAACAATTGCAGTCACTGTCGTATGTAGAATACTATATTGCCACTACGTGTCTGATGGCCGAAACCATTTTAAGTGGTTTCAAACACACACACACACACACACAACACCAAATACGTCAAATACATTTCCTTGTCAAATCAAATACATGAGATACACTCGAAAACCTTGAAATTCTCTAACTTCTATAGATGTTTGGTAATGGAGAACAGTAGACAAAATTTGAGAACTTGTTGGACTCTAGGAAAAAAAAGAGCAGAGACTAAATAAATATTATTGCGAGTGACTGTAGAATATAAATTAATAAAAGTAAATGTATATATTGTATTGCAAAGAGTATCTTGATATATTTAGAGTTTCCCTCTATTTTCCTGGTCTAAATCTTATTCGCATTTACAGGAACTACCAAGAGCTGAAGCTTTGCTAGGCAAATCAGAAACCGGTGAGGATTTGCAGAATCTAGACCACGATGAGACACTAGCCGAAAAGAAAACAGTGTCAAAGAACGAGGACGTCAATGATCACGACAACTCCTACTCGGACAGCGATGAAACCGAGGAGATGCAAAAGTTCCCAGGCAAGATGCCGCTCGAGCTGGACTTGAGCGATCTGGCTGCCGCCATTCTGCGCAACAACAAGAAGTGAGGCACAACTAATCTGTATAACTGTAACCGTAACTAATCTGTGACTTTATTAGATCCCGCATGAACTGCGTGGTGGAGCGCAAACATGCCGAGGAGATTGTCGATTCGCCCTCGAAGACTGTCGCGCTGCCTTTTGGCGTCAATCTGACCACCGATCCGAAGAAGGCGCGCATTACCGGCGAACGCATCTCCATTTTCTGCGATGGCGGCGAAGATAAGGAGGAGAAGGAGGCGAAGCGTCAGCGCGAGGAGGAGGATGACTCGGAGGAAGATACTGAATCAATGCATCCCATGTTCATACCATTGCAGCGTGTGCCATTTGGACGCATACCCGACCAGATGCCACTGACCCACATGCCGCAGCGCATGATGCCGCCAGCAATGCAACAGCAGTTGCCCCAGCAGGGTCACCCAGCCATCATGATTCGCCAACTGCCGCCTCCATTCCAGCATCTGCCCATGCGTGCACCAATTCCGCCACAGGTAATGCAGGCCCCACGCATGGAGGAGCAGCCACAGCAGCCCCAGGTGCAGACCTTGCGCATTCACATGCATCAGCTGCCCTTCCGCCCCCCTTTCGACATGTCCAACGATATTCCCAGGCCCGCTCAGCACCAGCCGGAGATGCCGCAGCGCGATATGCCTCCACGTGAGTTGCTGCAGCGCGAGATGGCCCAACGCGAGATGGCTCAGCGGGAGATGGCTCAGCGCGAGATGGCTCAACGCGAAATGGGTCAACGCGAGATGGGTCAACGGGATATGCCCCAGATCCAGATCCAGCATATGCCACTGGGCATGGCTTTGGAAAGCGTTGGAATCACCGCCGACGATCTGCGCAACATTCAACGTATGGCCATGAATAGCTTCGCCGGCCAAATGCAACGCTTTACCGCCGGGGAGGGAGCCGACTCCAATGAGAACAACAGCGCCAGCTCCAGCGAGGAGGAGGAGCAACACTCTGAGACGACCATGCCATCTGGCGAGCAGTCCACCACCACAGAAACTCAGTCCTCGAACCAGCAACAGCAGCGCGAGCAACAGCCAGAACAGCAGCCGGAGCAGCAGCAGCGTGATCAGGAATCCAATGAGCAGCAGCAGGAGGAGCAATTGCCCCATATGCAGATCCAGCGCTTGATCCTGCAGCCGCTGCCAGAGCAGCCACGCGACACAATGACACCACCCATGCCCGATCAGCCCGCACAAGCCGTGCCATTCGGACGCATGATCTTTGGACGCAGTCTGGCACAGCCAGTGCGCATCCCAGTGCCCATGATGCAGCCAGCCGAGGGCGGCGCTGTATCTGAGGAGTCGCAGCGACCACACTGTAAGCAGCAAATACCAATTTCCAATCCACTAAAATAGCCATCATTTTTACCCAATCTCTTTTTCTCTCTGTATCTTTCAGTCGTCCAGCCTCGTTCCGTTTAAGTAACAACAACAACACGCCTGTGATTGCTGCTCTGCGAATCGAATCTGGTTGTCGTATTATTTCTACAAATCAAGTTGCTCGATTCCATCGAAATTAAAAAAGAACATCTCAAAAATTAATTGCATATTTGCATGTGTAGCAGCCCCCAAAACGCCAAAAAAAAAAACAAAAAAAAAAGACAATTAAAATGAAGACCGTCAATCGTTAGAAAATTTTGTGTTTTGGCCCCAAAAAATCTCTGTGTATGCTTCCCACTGTATCTCTTAAACCTATATCTACTACTGTATATGTATTTGTATATTTTCGTATAAATGTTGTATGTATAACATTCCAATCGGTCCTTTGACGTTTGTGTTTTTCAAAATATTAAGCAAAAAAGAGAATTTTTATTTTTTTTTATAAATATTTGCCTACAGTTTTGATTTGTTTTTCTTTTCGATTCTTTTTCACAAATAAATCCGATGAAATTTGTACATAAATTATTGTATTTTATTTTTAATACTTTTTTGTAGCTTTTAGTAAGTTAAAAACAAATGAAAACAAAAACCAACAAATTGTACATTTTTTTATACATACATTTTGAAGCGAATAAAATTGTGGATAATTGGAAATTAACTTTAAAAGATGTTTGCCTTAGATTTGAGAATTTTAGAATGAAAAATTTCGGATAACAGCTAGGAAAAAGAGTTGTCTTATAGAACAAATATATAGCACAACACTTACAACAATATTGAGCTGTCCGCATTACAAAGTCTCTTAGCGCATCTCACGATAACCGGATCTGTGATAATGATTAGTTGCAACTTGAACTTAAGATCAAAAACAAATCGATGGATATAGCGTCAAGAAATTGATTTAATTGTGTATAAAGTTTTAAACATCATTTTCGTTTCGTTACTTTTCGGTACGTTAGTTTAGTTGTAGTATTATTTTTATATATTAAATCTCGTGTTCAACAAATTGAATTGAATTTGTTGTGTCTTAAATTAGGTTTACGAATTGCAATTCGTAACATAAAATCGAACAATTTGTTTCTGATTATTTTCTTTACATTTTATATATATCAATCAGTGTGTGTGTGTGTGTGATGTATATTTGTTTGCATGTGTATGAGTGTTTGTGTATGTATGTACAATTTGCATGTGCACAAGACGGGGAAACAACCGATATCAACGTCCATTGACGCAGCAAAGGACGCATAGCATTAGTAATTATCTCATTTTTTATACAGTTAGTTTATTTAAATAACATATGACTAATCGTAATCGTAAGTTTGCATTGACGGGTTACCTCGCCTCTCATAACCAGAAATTTACAATACATTTTTTTTTTTTTTTGCTTTTGTGGCGCTTGTGGTAATAACGAAACTCGTCCCTAAGCCTAACAAACAGTTTGAATACAATTTGGAGGTTTGTGGGGTGTGGGTAGGAGCGGAGAATTTTTTGTTAGCTAAATTAAATATTAAAATACATTGTGAAGTACCAATAACAATTGAAACGGGATAACTATCGATCGCGTTGGGATGGAGTTGATTTCCTTCTTTTGTTTTGGTTATCCAAGTGGGGCAGATGCTGTTTCAATTTCCTTCTTCGTATTTGTTCACTTACGGGCAGCAGTGCAAGGAGCAAATCGGATCAGCTCTTGTTTCTTGTTGACTCACTCAGTTTTATCACTAATTATTTGTTGGTTTGTTATTAATGCAAATTGTGTGTAAATTGTATAAAGCTGTAGCAACGCGAACGAAATTTATATTTATCACTTCTGTATTCCGCACCGCTTCCGTTGGCATTTTGTTCACTATTTTGTGGTCTTAGCCGTTCTCGCAGAGATGACCCTCACAGTTGCCCCAGAAGATGCAGTTGCCGACGCCGCTGTAACAGATCAGCGAGACAGCAGTGAGAAAGACCAGGCTACAGATTGTGCATGGCTTCCTCTCCAGAAAGAAGCCAATCAAATAGAGCACTATAAACATGACATGCGTCTCCATAAGAGCTGGATTAGTGGGCTTCGGTATCAGCAGCACCGGCAGTAAACATTGCAGGCAATACATTATTTTTTGTTGTTTTGTGTGTGCGTCTCAACGTGTTTGTTGACGTGTCCGTTTATTGCTGTTGTTGGTTTTTTTTGTTGCAGCTGCAAGAAAAGAAATTGTATCTATAATTGCGATAATCGTTTTGTCCTGGAAGGAGCGAGACGTCAGCAGTATTTCTGTGTCGTTCTTGTTGTTGGTATTTGTCGTTGTCGCATTTGTTGCTGTCTCTTCTATTTTTGTTTACCTCAAAATGTTTCCACTTCTATTTTCTTCCGTATTTTTGTGTGCAACTTACCTGCCTCAAGCACAGCTCTCTGCGTTGTTCGTTTCTAATTTCAGAGTCAGTTTGTTGTGTGTTTTAATGTTATCACACACTGCCCATGCTTCCAAATTTCTTAAATCATTTCACACATATGTGCAGATTTATCGTTATCGCAACCAGAGCTACGCACATATCGTAATAAATTTCATATATTATCGATAGTTGTGTGATAGCAACACTGTTGCTGCACAAGAGGGCTGGTAAATTTAAAGATTTTAATGTGCTCTAAAAATAGTTTAATGCTTTATTCTTAACGGAAGACTTAGTTACAGACAATGTACAGTCAGCTTAGTGTGATATGGCAAAACAGTTATTAGACTAATTATATTTCTTCGCTCCTACAAGTTAACATTCCAATAAAGCTTATTATCGTATAGCGACGGTTCGGTTGCAATGGGCAGCAGATAAATCCAGCCAGCGAGTCCTACCAGATATAAAATTATGGCAACCACGCGACGCCACGGATCCTGCTGCCACATATCCTGCACATCCGGCAATCCCATATGATTGCACAGCGCGTGAGCCAACAACGGGGCAATACAATGCCCCGTGCGGGCAAACAGATATGCCGAATAGAAACCAAAAAGGGTCGTATAGGTGAACTGAAACAAGCCGATCATCAAAGCGGTGCTCAGTTCTACGCCCAGACTCAGTCTCTCGGCGATGTGATGCAAATGACCTACGCCAAAAAATAGAGGCGTTATAAACACCGCTGTCATGGGAGTGAAGCTCTGCAGTATTAGGGGCATCATGCAGGCACGGAACACAAATTCCTCACTCAATGGTGCCATCACATGGTTACGTATCCAAATAATATTCACGAGTGAGCCACGCCAGTAGTCCACATCTGAAAGTGACATTTGTAACAATATTAATTGATTTGCGATTATTTCATTGACATACCAAAGTACGAGCGGAAAGATTCGTTCTGCATGTTGACAAAGATGGGACCCACATAAAGGAGGGCTGTCAGCAGATAGGGTATCACAATCGCCTGCCACAATCCCTGCCAGCGAAAGCCAAGCAGCTTGGGTAATGGCTCTCGCTGAAGCAGTTCCGGCGATGAGAAGAAGTAAACGAAAAGCGGTGCAATCAACATGACGAACGAGACGCTTGCGAAGCGGCGCTTAATCGTCGTCGGATGATCTCGATTGTGTTTGGTGCTCCACACGTAGAGGCTGCCTACATAGATGACGGTCAGCACGAAACTGCAGCCAACCGATTGCAACACTGGAATTTGGGGGAGTGCTTCTATCATGCTTGGCAGTGTTGTGCTTTCAACAGCCATTTCACTCATGTTGTCCATTTATTGCTTATTATAAGATTAGTCATTAAATTTGTATGTTTCTTTTTGGAAAAAAAAGATATACAAAAACAGCTGTTGGTTGGAGCTTAGCAGAGGCGAAACTGTTTTTAGCGTTGCTAATGCCCACTTAACATAGCTCTGTTAGCTAGTTCACTTTGCTGCGTTACGTTGCTCACTTTACGCTTACGTAGTTTGATAACATAAGTGCTGGTCGGTTAATCAACGGCGGCGGCGACTGCGTTTTGTTGTGTTATTTAAAACGACCGCACTAATTGCAATCAATAAAAAAATTGATACGCCGTTAAAATAATTACATTTGTCCTATAGTTCAGTGTTAGTCTAGACTGCAACATGTCACTATTAATAAAAGCCGCCACTACAACACGCCAGCTCATTCATAAGGTTTCTTTAACATATGTTAAACTTTATTTTTTAATATTGTTGACCTTTGTCTTAAATTCCCCTTTGCTTTGTTTATTTGTGTTTTTTTTTTAGGCATCGGGGCTGCATCAGCAGGTGCGTTTTCTTAATTTGCTCGAGTTCCAGTCGAAGGATCTGTTGCAGAAGTATGGCGTAGCTATACAACAGTTCAAAGTCTTGGACAGCACCAGCAGCGATAAAGAAGTGGTTCAATCATTTGGTAATCAAACCGGTTTGAACTTTATGTAATCGTTGGTTAAAATTGGTGCTAATTATTATTTATCAGATTGTCCCGAGTATGTGGTGAAGGCACAGATCTTGGCGGGTGGACGCGGCAAGGGTACCTTTGATAATGGATTCAAGGGAGGCGTGCACATAACCTCAAAGTAAGTGCCCACCCAAAATTTATGTCTTTCCCCATTCCATTGATAACGCAGATGAGATAAGAGCTACCGACGACTACAAGTAATACATAATAATAAACATTGAAAATTAATTTGCAGCAAGGGCGATGTTCTGTCGCTGAGCAAACAGATGATTGGCAATCGTCTGATTACCAAACAGACGCCCAAATCGGGAATCCTCGTCAACAAGGTGATGGTGGCGCGCAGTGTGAATATTACCCGTGAAACCTATATCTGCTTCCTGCTCGATCGCGAGCACAATGGACCCGTGCTGATTGCCTCACCGGCTGGCGGCATGGACATTGAGGCTGTGGCCCAGGAAACGCCAGAGAAGATAAAGACTGTGCCGCTCGATATTGGCAAACCCATACCGGAGGCGACGCTGCTCGAGGTGGCCAAGTTTCTGGAGTTTAAGGGCGACGCTGTCAAGCGTTGTGCGGATGAAATTCAAAAGCTTTATACTCTCTTTAAGGCTGTGGATGCTTTGCAAATTGAGATTAATCCGCTGGCCGAAACTGATAGCGGCGAAGTCATCTCTGTGGATGCCAAACTCAATTTTGACGATAATGCCCAGTTCAGACAGAAGGACATTTTCGCCATGGATGTTACCGAGGACGAGGCCGATCCCCGTGAGGTGGAGGCTACCAAATATAATCTCAACTATGTAGCCATGGATGGCAACATTGGATGCTTGGTAAATGGTGCCGGCCTTGCAATGGCTACCATGGACATCATCAAATTGAGAGGCGGCGAGCCGGCAAATTTCTTGGATGTTGGCGGCAGCGTTAAGGAGGATCAGGTGGCCAAGGCATTTGAAATCCTCACATCTGACCCTAAGGTGAAGGGCATTCTGGTGAATGTATTTGGTGGCATTGTTAACTGTGCCACCATTGCCAATGGCATTGTGGCGGCGTCCAAGAAGTTGCAGCTGAATGTTCCGCTGGTTGTGCGTCTCGAAGGCACCAATGTCACCAAGGCACGCGAGATCCTGAAGAACTCTGGACTACCTATACAAACCGCCTGCGATTTGGATGATGCTGCCAAAAAAGCAGTTGCTGCACTATAAAGTTGAACTACAGCAGCATCCGCACAGACAAGACGCACATTGTTACGCATTTAATTGTAGATGACAGAGAAATTATACATGGGAAGGCCTCTATTTACTCTAAGACTTAAAGACAATATATACATATATATATCATTATATATTACAACAAAAACTAATTTGTTTAAAATGTGAACTTTGGGCGCTATAAGCCGCTGTTAATTAATAGCAAGCTGTTTTTGCAGCCCTGACTTAGCTGCAACGGTAGCTCTGTTATTTGGAGTCGATCTTCTGTTAAATTAATTTTTGAGTGGCAGTAGCTGCTTATCTTGCAAACATGCTGACGAAAAGCTTTATTTTGATCTATTAAATCAATTCGCATGAAATTGACAACTTAATTAAAAATATAAATTAATTATAATAGCGAACCAGCTGCAAAATCAGCGACTTAGCTCCGTGATTCAGTTCATTGAGTCGTTGGTTCAATTGAACTTGCTGAAACCGATTCAATACAACTCTGTAGTCCACACCCTAAGCCCAGGAAACACAAACATTCGAAGTGAAAAATACATTGCTAAATTTATCATAAAAAGCATGCAAAAATCGCCACATTTTGCACGCGAGGATTCCCAGGAGCATCTACCCAGTCCCCATAACACAGTGAACATGAAGCGTCGCACCCTCGCTGGCAGCTGTGGCGTTGGCGTCTTCATCTTTGCATTCGCCTTCATTGCAATCGCCTTTGGAACGCCCAATTGGCTGGTCAGCGATTATCGCATTACTGGTGCCAAGCTGGACAGACTGGGCCTCTGGGTGCACTGTTTCCGTTCACTGGCCGATGTGAATGATGGCAGCCAGCGACGTTTCTTTGTCGGTTGCCGCTGGGTCTATGACCCATTTACGAAGGGCTATGATGAGATTCGAGGATTCCTGCTGCCTGCCTTCATGATAACCACACAGTTTTTTTATACGCTGGCGTTCACTGGCATGCTGATCAGTGCCATTGGTGTGCTGGTGTTTTTCCTCTGCGCCGGTCCAGATCAGCGCCACTTCATCAATCTAATCCGTGGTGTTGGATATGTTTTGTTGGCTGCTGGCGTCAGTGCTGCCATTGCAGTGATTGTTTTTGCTGTGTTTGGTAATCGCAACGGTTGGATGCCGGAGCATGCGAATAACTGGTTCGGCTGGTCCTTTGTGCTCGCATGTGTGGGCACTGTGCTGACACTGGTGGCTGCCACGCTGTTCCTTACTGAGGCCCATGTGCAGCTTCGCAAGCGATTGCAATTCAAGGAGTCGCAGACACGATTTGAGCTTGTGCGTGGCTAGCGCTAGTTGTCTTAGTCTTCCTCCTCCACTCCCCCCCACAAAGTGACAATAATTTTCGGTAAGTATGTGGCATACCACTAGAGAATGACCTTCCATCTAAAAATTCTATTTACTTGCAGCAGTACACAAATTATCACAACAACACTAAAAACATTCCGTCCCACGACAGTGCTGCGAAAAATTCTCACCATATAATTAAATGTAATTTTAGTTGGCGAATACAAAAAATCAGCCGCTAGTTGAATGTTTATGCAATTGTCAGACAGCTTTCCGCATTGTCGCACCATCATCCAAAGAGACTATCAAGTGGTACTTATGAATCATTTAATCTACAGTTTATCAGCACGCCCGCAACACCAACGACTGACCAAATTCGCAATGCTTCATCTCAATTCTCGCAGTTACAACAACAATAACAACGAGAGCAGCAACACATCAATGAAGCTACATTTGCTAGAAGCTCAAATGAATCATTATCGCGTGTATATCAATATTTGCATATCAAATTGCGCTCAATTAACGCACAAGGCTTCCCCCCACCCTCCCGTTAAATTCGTTATTTTGTCGTCGCATGCGCTTAGAACTAGCAACAGATACTAAAAAAATACACACGTGCCTTAATTAGACAGCTCTGCTATAGTTTATGTTTAGTTATTACAAAACTATTGTTAGTTTATAATATTACCTGAGCAATTGCACTGCGACGACTACCGATTGGATTGCATAAACTTCTACTAATCTAGTGCCTTAGTTAAGAAATTCTAAGCCCAAAAAATGAAAAAAGAACCACAGCATAGGCTAAACGAAACGATAACGTCCAATAGTTTTAAGGCATTTCATTTTCTGTATTCGAATAATATAATAACAAATAATAATAGTGCTTGACTAACCTGTAATCTGAACCACACTCTATTTAACAAATTGTGTACCAAACGCAAAAGTATTGAAAACTTTTTACCTTTTACATATCAACATGCATACAATATATACATAAATATGTGTAACTTTTTTGTACAAACGACTTTTTAGCTAAAGCGACGAATAATAAAGATTTTTTTATTGTATACAAAAAAAAAAAAAAAATTAAATGCATACGCTTCCACTTGCATTTCCATTTCTGTGCTCAAACTTATCTGTGTATCTATAATCCGAGTTCAAGGCAGCAAATGCGATAACAATAGTCTCCGAAAGAGCTTTGTGTAAAGTTTTCACATGAGATTCAGCTGAGTGGTTGGGTAAACAACTTTACTTATAGACTTTGGATTTGTGCAAAGTTTGGAAATGTGCAACAGATTGCATAGGGAATTGTAGCAACAATCACTGGATGTATCCACATGTTTTTGGTGATATTGGAGTTGCTCAAGGGAGATAAACAACTCAGATTTGAATATTGTTCTCAAGTTTATTAATTGAAAACATTTTAATATTATTTGGTCATAATTAGTCATCACGTTCAGGCTTAATGCTAGCGAATCAATTATGAAACAGATTTTAGCCAGTTGCCCACGCGTTCGAGCTCAATCTTGGCAAATAGCCTCCAGCTTTTGCGGCAGCTAAGTTAGAAACTCGTGAGGACGCGTCAAAAATATTTATGAATATTTTGAAGCGTGAAAAATCACAATCTACATTAAAATGTCGATTGGCATTTGATGGATGGTAAGTTAAGCTAAATTAAAACAAAAATAAGGAAAGATTCGGCACAGATCTGATTAGCACTTGCCGAACCGGATGCCGAACAGACTGACTCACTGTATCAGCCTATTTAGCTTATATATATGTATATATATATATCTGCAGCCTTGATGATATATACAAAAATGTGCTAAGCGATCAAATATTTACGAATATTTAATGACACTCCAAACAAAAATTAAAAAACTCACTTCGCATGACCTCAGACACTTAAAAAACTCCCAAATGCCGTTAGTAAAGCATATTATAAATCCGATTACAAGTGCAAAATAAGTATAAAAAGTAACGGAGCGGATTTGAAAATGCTGTGAGAATATTTGCCATGTTCTCGACGTTGGATGCAGGGTTCAACAAACCGCATGACGGCATAAATGTCATGAAATGACAGTTGCGAGAACAAATTTTAAATTGAGCATAGAATGCAAAGGTAATACATTTTAATTTCAGACAAGTCATAATTGCAAATTTGGCTTGTATTTGTAGATATTTTGAATAAAATACAAATTATTTTGCGGAAGGTTTTGAGTGTGTGCTACATAAAATGATTTCAACAAATTTTAATTCAAATTCAAATAAATAAAAAATAATAATGAGCATACACAACAATTTAAACACAATCTCCAGTCTTGAATATATATAAATTCTATGTTAATTTGTATCTAAGTTTAGGAAGCTTTATGCTATTTAAACATATTTCGTTTTCATTTGCATAAAATGTTTTTGATGCCATCAAGAACTTGACTAAAGGATAGACAAACAGACGGTCAACTAACCAACCAAATAAGCACCGCAGCCTGTCAGCAAATTAATTTCTGAGCCGAGCTTCATTAATAATGGCTCTTGGACCTGTTCTCAAGCGCCAAACATGGAGATTAATTACCAAAAAAAAAAAAAAAAAATATCGATAAATATTCAATACAATTATTGTTGTGGTTTCTTGTGTCAAGTGAATGAACGCATCGAAAACAAAAGTTTTTGGCATTCAAGAAACTGAAAGTGCGCTTTCGATTACGCAAATGATCTTAAATAAACACATTAGTTTTGACCATTGTTTACGTCACGCAAACTTTCGTTGTTTTGTTAACCTAACTCTTAATATTGATTGATACCCAAGAGTGGGCTGAACTGAAGGTCTTCAAATCCGTGTGTTACATAACAAACTTAATCAAAATATTTGTTGGCATTTAAAAATGTAGAACCACCAAATGGCATAAGCATGCGGACATAAATGATAAACTTGTCTTGTTTATTGGATCTTATTTAAGTGGTTTCCTTTAATGATTACTAAATGATTTTGAATGCGAAGTTGCCGCTGACCTTGAGCTTGACCAGGACAAAAAAAAAAATAAAAAACTCTGGTTGGTGTTTAGGCTAAACGCCTCTGACGTCTTTGTATTTTATTTATTAATGATGCATGCCACCACGCTCTCAAAAACCCACCTTAATAGTTTTGCATTTGCATATTTTAAAACGAGCAGCCACAGAGAAACTTAAACTTATCTAAAATGGAGCAGCTCTGCAGGAGCCAGAATTAGTTATGTGATTAGCATTTTATACGTGTTTCTAACAAGCTATATCTGTCTCTGTGTCTGTAAATATGTTAATTTCACTATACACGTTCCTAATATTGAAACTAAAAAGTTTTATTTTCGGAATAAAATTAACTATCAGAAATAAAGAACAAGTCGATATTTAAATGTAAATGCAATTTATTATCGAGAAAATTTCATTAAAAAAATGGAAAACAAAATAAACTTTCAAGAAATTAGAAAACACGTTAGGCTTGTCCCAGCAAAGGCTCGAAAACATTAAAATAAAAATGTATGAATATGATCTTAATATTTGGCAGACAATAGAACCTGTGCGAGTGAGAGATATTATCATTTAAATGGTTTGTTCAACAGCGATGAACTAGCCACCAATCCGGAAAACAAGATTTGGGACATAAAAATAGTGCTGAGCACGCTGGATTAGAGATAAAAGGTCTAACTTATTTGAAATTTATGTAAAAATATAAATGCGGTGGGATCATTGGTCTGGTACAGGTAAAACTAGCTGGCGGGTCTAATAAACTACAGTCTAGAATGAAATTTGATGACTTCTGAAAGTAAAATGGCATTAACACTTCATCTTTGGACCTGTTGAAAACAAGCTTCAAACCACTTTTGGTTGCTATACTAAATTAGAATATATGTAGCATAAAAATGAGTTAAAAATTTATGCCCACCCGACGGAATTTTGCCAGAAAGTAGCTGACTAATAAGACAGGCAACCAAATGAAATTGGCATACAAAAATGTGGTTAACTATTCTGGTCCTAGCCGAAAAGTTCAATTTTTATGATTAGTTAATAAAAAATTGTCTTGTTTGACTAGATTTGGAGTGCTGCTTTTACGACCGTCCGTTAATTGAGTTTTATTTGTGAATGTATAAAAGCAAAATAGCTTAAGGCCAACTAATTGAATGATTTCCATACAAATCGTACAAATTTAAAAGCCCGCCTTCTAAACTTCCATAAATTATAAAAGTGAAACATTAGCTGCAAATTTATCACAATCCCCTGCTAAACAATTGCCAGTTGAAATGTTATTTAATTTGGCATTTGTCTTAGTTTCAGTTTTGCTCGCATTAATCTTTGTTTTTATTTGGGCGACGCGTCAATGCCACTGGTCTTAATTTTTATTTTTTGTTATTATTTGTTCCCACTTGCTTGCATTTCCTACACTATCGCTTTAGTGAAATGCCAAAAGTCAGCCAACTCAGCTGTTGTATAAATAAATTTGAATCAATAAAATCAGTTGAGTGAAGCCACAGCTTTGGCATGTGAAGCACAAATAAATTAATTTAAAAGTCATGCGAGTCGAATTGTAAATACATTTTTGCTAACGCGTTTCAAAACTTAGCTTAACGTGAATAAATAATATTTAAACTATCAAGATTATTTGAATAAAACAAAAATTCACTTCTATATGTTTTTTAAGCAATCATAAATAAATATTTATTAGTATAAATGCATAACATATCTTCTTCATTATTGTAGGTACATATTAAAAGATGACTCTTGTTGTCTATTTAAATATTATGTTTCGTAATAAAACTATAATAATTAATTATCTTGCATATAATTTTAAAATTAATTGAATATATAGGCTAATTGGAACTAATGGAATTATTACTTAATAATTTTTCAATCATATTAGAATTATTTATGATACAGATAATAGATGTGGTTAAAAATAACTTTGTTAAAAGTGAGCTGATTTTTATAAACCAGTGTTTTTCCATCATGGGTTGACCGCTAGATGAGTGGCAACATTTGGAAACGTGAATATAAATCAAGAATCATGTTAAAAATGTATCCTTCAAAATTGCTTCTGTATTAATTAAAATGGTCCATACTTTGACTTTTTGTCGAGCTTATCTAAATCAAAGCATTTTCAAACCCATCGCTTTTTAATCATGGTTTGACATTTAGATAAATAATATATTTATATTTTTATTTATATTTATATTTATAGCTGATAAACAAGATTCTAAGTAATTAATTTTAAAAATGTACACCCAGAATTAGCTTATATATATTTCCAGTTGCCATAACTTAGTCAGAAGTAAGAGAGCTTTTTAATTAAGGATTGATTTCCGATTAATATATCTTTTATAAGATCAATTATGGATGAGTCATTAACTAAATTTGTTTGTTTAGGATAATCTAAAAAGCATTGATTTAATGTGTTAAGTGAATTAATTAAATTTGATAAGAACGAACGTTAGCTGAATTTTTGACGGAAGTACTCAGAAACTCTGATTATTTTCTGGTTTAAGTAGCTGCAATCTTGTCAAACGACCTTTGGGCAAGCACAAAACACTCAATATATATATTTATATAAATATATACATGTGTATATTTTTTGTATATATATTAAAAAATAAAGAAACAATATGCGATCAACAATATTAGCATTCAAAACACTAAACCCCGTTTTGTCTGATGACTTCGTTTGATTATTGATTGATTGCAAAATGAGAAAAATGTGAAATTTGTATTCAGTTTGTCCAAAATACAAAATGATGATGTTTTCACCGCCTCAACAGCCTTCACGTCAACCCATGTGCAATTTCTAACTAACCAAAGGAATTCACACTAAAGATGGTCATGTGTTTTATGTTGTTTTTAAATACGTCGTATATTTCCTCTTGTTTTATTTTATTTTGTTTTTTTTTTTTGGAAACTGTAGACATAGCATATGCTAAATTTTAGAGACAAGCAAAATATAGGCAAACTATTAGTTTTTATTTGAAGGTATTTATGATGATGACGACCTGAGGTCGCCAGCTACTTTGACAAACAAGTTCTTGTTCTGAAATCATTGATAAGATATCAAACACCAGCAACAACGAGCTGTCATTTTGACAGCTCTGCCATTTGTTTTCCCATTATCTTCATTTTAATTGGCTATTTTAAGACACGCATATTGCTTGAGGCTCGGCAAAAATTCTCACATAGGCTACTGGTCAGTGTAATGGGAACACGTCACAAGCATAGTTAGATTTTAATTCGTACTTTGTGTAAATTTGGTTAATGCATTTATAATGAACTACAAGAAGCACAATGACATCATCTGATAATTTGATCTGATTGAAACTGAAGAAATTCAAATTAGATGAACGAATTACCCTTCAGAAAGTTCTTAAAGGTTGAATTATGCAAAAGATTATCTTCCTTGTGGCTGCACAATGAAATTCCTGCATATGACTTGCATCAGCAGGCCAAGAACCTTTCAGAGTTAATTTGCTTTTCACAGGCTTCGATTTAGTGGCTCAAGGTTTTGCATGCAACGACCCCACCTCAAGTTCAGCATCGTCAGCATCCCAGAGTCATTCAACTTTTTTGCAAGCGTTCGCTTTTCAAGTTGCGCAACCATGTCCGCATGTCACCAGTGGCATGCAACCGAAACTGAACAGGGGAAGCAGCTGGGTGCCTCCAGCTGGATCAAGGTCAATTTATGTTGTCAGCTTATGTAAAAGGCAGAAGGGTCGACAGGAAGCTGGTGATTCATGCACAGAAATTTTAAGGTTGTAAGCCATGTTGCCTTAAATTTTAAATTGATGGCCTGTTAAAATGATGTGGTAAAAAGCCCAGACTCACCCGTCTGAGTCAGTGCCATCCGATGATCATTTTTTTTAAGCCCATAGTCTGAGGCAGGCGTTGACATTTGATATTTTCGAGTCATCTGTGGTGTCATGGGGATTGCAATTTGCAGGCTTTCCAAATTTGGCCTGTAAAATGTTGTCCAGTTGAGAATCTCGAGCGAGTAACTGGGCAATTACGGCTGAGACTTGGTCAAAAATTCACTGCGCATAAAATATACGATTTTGTGTTAATCTATTGGCTCTGATATACAACATTAATATACATATTTGTCAGCCGTATTTCGGTTTTTGTTAGTTTCTGCATAAATTAAAAATATTCAACTTGTTTTTCGACACTGCCTTTGAATATATTTTTTTTTGTGGTTTTCATCAAAGGCCATTTCCAGATATTTTTAGCATTGTTTTATAAATTAACAAAATGAAAAATACGTGGGCTTTCAAAGCAACATTTAGTCTCAAATTTATGTTATATGAAATACTTTATTACATTATTCAATTTCATTTATTTAGGGCTTGCCAAAAATTATGATTAATAAATTTGCCAAAAAAAAAAATATATGCATGTCCTATAATATTTTTCGTCTCAATGAAGCGCTGTTAAAAATACATTTGCAAATGCAAGTATAAGAAAAACAAAAAATATGAATCCATAAAAAACGCATAAACTTGAATTTTTTTTACTTTCCCCTTACAATTATTTGTAAGGCACAGTCTGAGCTGATTGTAGCTCAATGTTTTAATTTATGCCTAACTTTTATATTTTATTTAAAAGCAAACTAGATTAAATAATACAATTGAGGTGTATTTGATTGCTTAGTTATGTTTATAATTGAATTGTTACTTCTAGAATTATCATATGACATTTTACTAACGCATATAAATAAAAATATAGATATATTAATATAATTTAAAAATTTATTGTACAGGGCACGCTGGGGTCGCTGTGGCTCAATAGTTATCGATTTCGACCAGGCCCACGAGTTATCTGTCTTAATTCAAAAAAGACTAAACCAAAGTTGAAACATGTTGTGAATCGATTTTTTTTGCTTCTCGTATTCTTTTTAGTAGCTAAATTGTATAAAAAAAGACATATTTTATGCCTCGATTGTTGATTTCGCCTTGAGTTAAGCATTGTCATTAACAGCATCCTCTTTATGAAAGAAGCTTATCATTATTATTATTATTATTATTGTGAATATTATTTTCGGTGTCAATTGCAGTTTTCAAGAGCAACAACCACCTGACGCTAGTGAGATTTTTCAAACTTAGTAAAGTGTTTCCTTTTACCTAAGCCGAGAACAACAAATCCGCAAAACGTTGCGTATACGCAATGCCTTCTTTTTAGCTAAATGTCAGCCGGAGATTAACAGCTTCTCACAAAATTCTAAATTCTTAAGCGGATCATTAAACGGAAGCATGTCGTCTGTGAAGTGCTGTCACTTCAGGTGTCTTAATTAAGCCAAATGGATTAAGATCAGGCTAATCAATTTCCTATACATGCATATATAGTATATGAACAGCCAAATGATCTCAGCGTTGGTTATCGTGTGAGTTCATAATGAATTTATAAACGATGCGTGACGAAGAAAATATTCTGATCTAAAGCTAGTAATTTATTTTAATTGTTGGCCATCGAGACTTTTAAATATATACGGAAATCAAATATTGCATTCTTTCAAAATGTCTAAACAAAACGAACAAACGCGGCATTATATAAGCATAAGTTTAATTAATTAAACTAACTAACTATTTTTAAGATACTGTACACGTTTGATATTTAAATAATCTTGAGTAACAAAAAACCACCACAAAAATTCCTATTCGGCTACTATCTTTTGCCAATAGATCAGTTTTCTATTAATGCTCAAAATTAAGTCAAAAAAACCCGAAAAACCCGAATTTTCAATTAAACACAAAGAATAAGAACCCCAAATTATTGTTGTTTAAACATTTAAAAAAAAAAAAAAAAAAATCAATAAATCTTAAAATTTGTTTAATGAAGAAAAAACCTGAAAGTGAAGCTGAATTCTTGAAACACGCAGCGCCGTCCACGCTCCAACTGAGTAGGGGTTGTCCGGTTGTTCGGGTCAGTCTCTGAGAGAGTATATTTTTTTGAGTTTACAATCTGAGCTCAGCTGCAACTTAGTTAAGCTCATCTGCTGCTCTTGCCCATATAAATTAGTAAATTTATCGACGAAACAAAACTTGTTTCGAGCTACGCAAATCACACACACATACACACACATACCCATACTGAGGCACGCACTTTAAGCCATGTTTTACACACACACGCACACACACACACACAAGTAGATGCTGACAATCAACTGTCACTGGAGCTGCTCCCCAACTCATTTGTATTGGTGGGGAGCTGCTCTCAGCCTGGTCTTTTGGTATTTTTCTTTTTGTTTTCGACTGCGTTGTTTATATGGCAAAGACGAGCTGCGTTCATCTTCAGTTCGTCCACATCGGTCCCCACGGTATGAGCTCTAGTTAGGCTCCCTTCCCCAAGTAAATACAGTGATCTACGCTAAACTCATTGCAAACAAAACCTCTAAACTGAATCAAGAACTCATTATACTGTACTAATCAGAAGGACAACAAAACATTTTGGCGAGGAATTCGCTATATAAATATCTCAGTGTTATATCTACAGATATATATGTATATATATAAAAAAATAATGTGCAAAAATACAAAAGATATTTAAAAACTTTTTCTTAATTTTCTTTATTTCAAGATTGGATAACACAGTATTTTCAATTGCAAAATTTGTTTAAATCAAAATATAATAAATAATTACTGGCGATTCTTGTGTCAATTTCAATTGTTCGTTGCAAAATGGCGCGTGCAGTTCTTTGCATGGTGAGTGTTTAAGCTAAGATTCATAATCAATAATTATTAATAAATATTTTTTTTTTACTCTAATTCTTCAAAATCAATTAAGCAAAAGAAATATGAATAATAAAAAAAGATAAAACACTATTCATACTACTTTGTAATTATATAAAAATTTATCGACAAACTTCAATTTATCTCCATTATATATCTTAATTGAAGGTAATGCAAATTAATTTTAGCTATCTATAAAATAAAAATAAAATTAGCTTTTATCACATACAGTGATTACTATCATAGTATTATGATTGCCAGCTACCGTTTTGAGTCAAGGCCAAAACAAAAACTACCATCTGTAAATATTACCACTTAGCGCTTAGCTAATATAAAAATCGAAATATTTCAAAAACAGTTTTGGTAGATGAGAAATGCAAATAAATAATCGAAATATGAGTTCAGACCGTGGTTGCCAAGAAATGCATGAGCTCCAAGGCTGAGTTTGCAGATGAAATCAAATTTAGTAGATTTATTTGCAAATCTTTGCTGGTAGGCAGACTTTTGAAATGCCCGGTTGATTGAACTTCAAGTCCGGGTCAAGTTGTAACTATGCGTAACACTTTATATAGTATTCCAGGTGTTAATTGAAGTCTACGGTTATAGCCGGCTTTTTGCTCATAATACAAACAAATACCGGAGATCTTAAACAATTTCTGGGTAGCTCAGGTGTTATTTGTTGTTTTAGGTACACTTTAACGATCTCGCATAGTTGATACAGTATATATATATCTCAGTATATTTATTATTTGCAATTTTGCCAGCTGTTAAATAGTCGTTATTGAGATGTCTGTGCTCTTAAAGGTTTGCGTCAGTTGACAAAAATTCGGGTGAACTGAAAAAAAAAAACAACAATACAAATGTGGGTCTTCACAAAAAAAGCGCATTAAAAACAATTAGCTACAAATGTTTTGTTTTTTATATTTGTTTAGAGTGAATTATTTATTTGTGGTCATTTTTGTGCTCATTTACTTTTATGCAAATTTCCAATTGCGTTGTTCACAATTATCGAAGTATGCCAAATATAAGTTTGGCTGATACCCCAGCTGAATTAGATATATGTATGTACATATGTATGTATACATAATATGACAAATCCATGATGCTATTCATTATTCATCTATTAGAGCAGATTTGGTTGGCACATCACGAATGTTTCAAGGATGTGGCGATGCTTTATAAAAAACTTAGCTAAGCTCATCTAAAAACTCTATTTTTTTCACCAGCGCATGCTAATTAATATAATTGCAACCAAAGAACAAAATGTGTAACTTAGCTTGGGTTGACTCAATTTTTCAACATTTCAACATTTAATTTTTCATATTAAAATTTAAATTTTGAATCCGTCAGATTGCAGGACTCGCAATATCTAATGCGATACGGGCCAACAACTCATGACAGGTAGTCAGCCAAGAAACAAGACAAATCTAAACTGTACCGAAAGGTGTCATAATGACACTTTAAGATCATTGCGATATAATCAACAGCAGCAACATCAACACCTTTTGCATAAACGAACAAGTGACAAATTTTGGGGTTCGTTTTTTATTATTTCACACTTGTCAAGTGGAAGGCGTTTTTGGGTGCACGTGCTACAGTTTTTTGACCTGTGGTGCCTGGAGTGATGCCAGTTCCCATTTGATTTATACTTTTCTTGTATCAAGATTTCTTTGTTTGTCATTAACTGGCTGCTAAGCCAATTTCGTGGTCTGCCAGGGCACAATCTTAGCTGTGGTTTGCAGACACGTACGCCGAGTTTTGCCATCAACGGCCTTCTGAGCCAATTTCTTGGTCCGCCTGGGCACAATCTTTGCCGTGGCTTGCAGACACGTACGCAGTGTTTAGGCCCATTTGTTTTCCCAGTGTTTGTCGCTCTGACTTAACCCACTTGAAAATAAGCTATGTAGCTTATAAAACTTCAGCACACTTTGCAAAGGGTAAAAAAATTAGTTTTTATCCACTTAATAAAAATAAATGGATGCTGGGTTCACATTAAATATATATTAAATTATTGTAAAGTTAAATGTTGGGAAAGAGCAACTGTTATTCGACGTGGCGCAGAAAGTTCTGACCCTATTTTATTTTATTTCCACCAACTGAAGTTGACACTGGAATTTTAAAGAGTTGGGCATTTTTTGTTGTTATATTTTTAACGCTGCACTTGAAGATTTCGCATTTAGATTTAGATTTGTGGTCGTGTGCGTGATATTCAGAATTCTTGCAATGATATCTCAACATTTTCATATGTTTGTCTCTGCATTTGTAGAGGTCTGCAAGTAGTCCAAGTGACTCATAAAAGTCGAGAGCCCTGCCAAGAGTTAAGCATGCAAAACAAGTGCGTTTTATGGGATTTATTGGGGTCCATAAATGTGCTTTACAAGTGTTAAACTATTTGTTGAATTTTACAGTTATTTACCGCAGTTGGTTAATGGCTGATTTCAAGAGATTTAATATCTTTAAAAAGATATGTTGAAGATTCGCCAGATTGTACTCTGTTTGTATTATATTTAAAAGAATGCATTTCGCTTTCATTGATCATCTCATTTTTTCGAGCTCTTAGCTCAGATTCACTTTTAAATAAGCTACCTACGAATTTCTTCGCTTTCAATATGGTATTCGAAGGCGCTGCTAAAGGTCTCTTGCTCGTTGGGTTGGTTGGTTTGAGCTCATCTACTAAAAAAGACAAAGCTAGCAAAATTGGATAGCGCATATCCAAATCTATAATACAAAATCTAGAAATGCAAATTAGCTTTTTGCTATTTGTCAGCGTTTAAAAAAAAAAACAAAGAAATAGTCAAAGAACGGCTGAGTTTGAATCGCAACTGGAGGTTATCTCTATCTATATAAAAATGAAAACGTTATTCGTAAATGATATTTGATATTTGTATGTGGCTTGTCTAAATGCCAAAAGGCACTGAAAGAAAGTAAGAGTTATTTGTATAGTATAATATATTTATATGAGTAATATGTGTTTGAATGGATGTGGTAACCAATGATGTCAGCCTTGTATTTGATTAGTATTTCCTTTAATAAGAGTTTCTGACGATTTCCTTTATGTGTTATATAATGTTGTAGCTATCTGAACTTGTCAGTTGTGGTGACTTTCATCATGATATCATGATATCAATGAACTCATTAGCGCTATTCTCTATTTTGTATTTGGCAAACAAATTCTGCGCTAATTAAATCGGTGTCTGGATAAACAGGAAAAACCAAAAAGGCCATCGCCCAGAGCTGGTTATACTTGTTTTTTTTTTAGTTTATTTGCTTTTTAAAGAACTGCTAAAATTTGTCGCTAATACGCAATCTCAATTCAGAGCGAATCTCTACTAATTCTTTTTTTGTTTGAGATCATCTTGTTTTAAGATTTATATATAGATTCATTTCTTGTTTGGTTTATTTAAATGAAACTGAATATGGTTTCATCTTTCAGGGATTTTACTTTTCGCAATTTATACATTTATTAAATTTCACAATTTCGTTAAAACAATCAAAATTATGAACTGCAGCACAGCAATTTCAATAAAATGCAGTTGTTATGTTGTGTTGTGTTGCGTTGTCATCGATTAAGGTCAGACACGGCCCAAAGCAGTTGCATTTTATTATTAACATATCTATATATATATAAATATATATATATGTATATATATACTCGTATGTATATTTCTGTTGTTGCGTTGGCTTTTGCGCACAGTTTTGTTCAGCACCAGTTACCAGATACCAATTGACCTTGAAGTGTAAGTCCACAAGATACTAATAAAAAAAATGTTAAAAATTAAAAAAAAATGGTTTCGCTGATTTTAAAAGGGCAACCAAACTTACAACAGAAGATGCTGAGAGAGAGAGAGGGAAAGATTGAAAGCTAAACCAGTTTGCCTCCATAACGGGCCTTAATACTCTGGGATGCCACGGATTATGCTCATTATTGTGCATGATGATGATGATAATTATGATTATGATTATGATTGTGTAGCTTGCCATGTAAACAAACTGTGCGTGCGAACAAGTCGATTAATATAGATGGCACGGCAACTGTGCGCCTCTGTAAGACCGCCCAGCTGTCTTCTCTCCATGTGTCCATATGTCCGTCCAGATGTCTGACAACTTATGCAAAACTATGCAAGATTCATAGCGCATTGTAATGGTTTTTGAGACTGAGACTGAGACTGAGACAAGGCTGGCAGAACTTTTGGGTCAGCCACGCCGACAGCAGCACATTCATTTAATGTCTCAACTGTGGAGACGAGTTGACTTGAATGATATACGAGCAGCAGAACTTGTTGAATGTTGCACACACCGTGGCGTTGAACAAAATGAACTTTTAAATGCTGCATATTCGCACCTCATATAAAAACTCATACTTCGCAACTGGCAAACTAAATTGTCTCTTAAATTGATTTTACTTAAAATGCGATTTGACTGCTTGCGTCATGCGTGAATTACACGTTAGTCAATTGAAATTTGGGGCATGCCACGCCAGCGAGTCGGCTGGCTGGCTGGCTGGCTGGCTGGCTGGCTGGCTGGCTGGCTGGCTGGCTGGCTGGCTGGCTGGCTGGCTGGCTGGCTGGCTGGCTGGCTGGCTGGCTGGCTGTCTGCCATGCTGAGGGGTGCGGTAGCCGCCAAAGAGCTTCAATAACTAATTGAGTATAACAAATGATTTTATGCTTTACTTTTACCATTACAGCCAGCTGATTGGATTAACGCTTATATAATTTGCACATGTGGGTGGTCATAAATGGGCCTGGTTAGCCAATTAATTAACTCAATTATTATGTCTGCGAGCATGAGAGTTAGTTAATTGCGGTTTACCTTAATACCCCGTGGCGTTAATTCATTTTGAACGTATTCAAATTATGTATAATGCAATTTTTCAGTTTAAAATTAATTTCAGTAAACCTGTTGCCATGAAACCCACATCCATCCCACATTCAAAAGCACTTCCTTTGACATTTTCTGCAAAAAGTTAAAGTCCTTTTTTATTTCTGCTCAAAACAACTAGGTGGTTAGAAGAAAGTTTTGAAAAGGGTTTCGCTTTTTCGGTGTATCCATCAATAATATCTAATTACGAGTCGTGTGTTCAGCATAGAAATAAAAACTTTGGCAACGAGAAAGTTCTGCAACTTTTACCAAGGTGCGTCCTGATCTCAATATGTACAGCAAAGTAAAAATCTGTACCATAAGATTTTCCTATTGAATTTACTCTTTGCCAAAATTGATGAAAAGTTTTCTAAGTATGCTGCTGCAAACTTTGTGGACCACAATATTAATAATATTAAGTACCAAAAAGGTCAATGCTGAAAATTATTCATACGGCCAACATTTGTGTACCATTGAAGAAAAAATTTGTATAGACAAAAATAAAAAAAGAAAAAACCGTTAAAGTTGCCTGTTGATATGTGGGTGACACAACGACCTCCACTGTCAGCAGTTGAAATAAATAAACAAAAATCCAACAACACTTGAAATATGATTTGTTGCTCTGGCGGTCGCTACTCTTGACTGCAAATATCGATTTGCGGAGATTTTGGAGCAGGCCAACAGGTAACTGACACCTTGGTGGCAACCAGCAAGAGCACCAGCTTATAAATGGCTATGAATTTATTATTGCAACTATTTAGCAACAAAAGGAATCTGTTATATTCATAGGGTAGGGCATAACTCAGTTACCAGCCTCGTTAAGATGGCCATTAATATCATTTGAATTAATGAGATTCGATTCCACAGAGTCTATGATGGCTACTGAATGAACAATGCCCAAAGAGGGGACCTAGTTAAGCCTCCTTTTGAGTTTTGTTTCATTTTGGCTTCGGCTTGGTTTATCCAACCAATTTATCATTCGTATCGAAATGGGTATAAGCAATTACAGTTTAAAATTGTTGACCTCATCACAATTAAAATGTTATTGGCATCAATTTATTGCAAGACGCCAAGTTAGGATTATTTGTATCCATAATTTATAAATAAATTGTATTAGTTGCATTTCATTGTGGTGCATTTGGCTATGCTCAAACAATAACCACAATTTTCTGATATATGTCTTTCTTTGTGTTAACCTTAACCAAAACACACCCAGTCATGTCGCGCCTAGAAAAAGTCAATTTATTTTGAACGAAATGAAAGATACAAATCATAGTGCAAGAAGACAGTTTAAAAAACTTCAAAATTAACTGAATAAATTGATCATAAAAAATTGTAAAAACCAATTAATTATTTGGCTGAACGCGAAGGTCGGAAGTTTTAAGAGTTTTTCTTTTAGTCGCCTTGGAGAATTGTCGACAAAGAGACATATTTAGGAATTATTGCCTTATAACTGCTACTATATTAGTAGATACATATTTCTGTATCAAAATTTGAATGCCATGGAACTGGTTTCTTTATAAGGAAGTTTTTTGAGCATTCCCGGAACTTAAAATAAATTATTTGCCACGCATAAGCATGTGAATAAATATTATGTTAATTTGTAACGAATTCATATGTTTTCAGAGTATATTCAATTTGGTGAAACGTGAATAAGCGCTGTCTGAGCAAAATATCATTGCAAAATCGACTCAGACAATTTTAGTTTTTGGTAACTGACGCAATCTTGCAGCAAATAGAAATTCACAGTTCTTAAATTAACATTGATTTGGCTGTCATTCTGTACATACATTAATATCTAAGCTAATTGTCCATAGCTGTCAGCAGAGCCACTAAAAATCAACTGGTTTTCGAGCCGCTGACATTTCTGCCACATTCATGCGTAACTGTCGGATGCACAACAGCAAACTACAAGATACAAATGTATCTGCGTATGGCAATTTGTCGCACGAAATTTGACATAGTAGGTGCAGCCAAGTGAGCCACAGATCCAGTTTGACACAAAGTTTGTCATCTGTCAGAGCGAAACAAGAATTTGAGTGAGATTTAAATATTCATACCTACATCTACAATGCCTTTGACATTTGGCCTGCCTGCCTGCCTGACTGTATGTGCGGCATTTTTTGGCATTATTTGGTTGCTTTATTTTATTTTATTTTTTTTTTTGCAAACTAAACGTATCGAACCGGATCTAAAAGCATGCTAATTTGCATATACACAAACAACAACAACAACAATAACAATAAAAACCAGTGCCGCTCTGCTCTCAGACTAACTGCCTTGACTGTGGCATCTTTTTTTGAGTCATCTCACACAGGTCTATGTAAATTAAGTTAATACCCAAGAGACAAATCTGATTGTTAAAAGCAAAAGTTGTGGGCATACCGTGAATGACTTGTAATTGGAAAAAGGCGTCACTATTTATCTTAACTGCTCCACTTGACAGCTGCCTTTCTGGTCATCGACATTATTTACATTTTATAAACTCTTATGTAAATATCATATATTTATGTAACTATTTTTTATTCATTTATTTTCAGGTCGTCGCTTGCATTTTATTGCAATGCGTTTACTCTGCTAAATTTGATTCAGAGAATCGACGTCTAATTCTCGATATCAATGATCAAAAGACAACGAACCAACAATATTATTCGTCAAACTTTGACACAAGTAAGTAATGACGTTTAACAATTTGCATCATACATTCGCTTAATCACATTCAAGAAAATCCGAAACTATATCCAAATTTTCTTTCCCACACATTGAAAATGTAATATATTAGATTGAAATTTGTATCATCGTATCTTTATCATAATGACTAAATCTATTTGCCAAAACCATTCATACAGTTTGTTAGTTTTTTGTGTAATACATTGTTTCGCCCTGTAACTCGTTAATCGTATTTACCAAGTAGCTCAATTTGTATTTGTAATTTGTTTGTTTTTAAGTAGTTGACCAATTTATATATTATTTAATTTTTTTTGTATTGTTGAGTAGTTTTAAGTAATCGTTTTGGCCCCAGCCCTATCTACCCTACAAAACAACTTCAGCCGTTTGATCAAAAACTTACACATTAATACCCCGATATCAAGAATCACACGAAACAACAACAAAAAATCAACAACAACAACAATAAAAAAGCCACTATTCTTAGAGTGGTTATTATTTATTTACATATATATTTTTTACCCTTGTAGCTCAGCTTTACTAAACTCACCGTAGAAATCGTAGTCTGCGTCGTAGCTAAAACTCAATTTGTATATATGCTCAAAAATCGACAACAAAATCGCTCTATTTTCTATCTATCTATCTTTTACTCTCACACACACACTCCTGGCCACTATCTCTCTCTCTCTCTCTCTATCTATATCTCTCCTCTCACTCTCTTATGTATAAATATTTCCATATATTTTTTATGTATTTATTTTGTTCTTAGTGGAAAAAGATATACATAAAATACAAAAACAAAAGGCTTTGCATACTCATACTCTCCACACCATTATCTAAAATCAACCCCAACCCGAGCCAACAAAAAAAGAAAACCAATTCTTTATAAAAACAAACAAGAACAAGAAAAGACGAACCGACAACAACAACACACACAACAAAATCACCACAAAAGATATTTTCTCTATTTCCTTCAACTTCATATGAATGTACGGATATCTAGGCTTATTTTCAACTTTTGCAGTGTTCAGCGCCCCAAGGCAGGCTATAAATTGATGTTAGGCAGTTAAAGAGCAGGTCGTAAACAGTTAACTTCTACAACAACTTCACAGCGCAATTTTCAGCTAAACTCAAAATCAAAATCACCACAACAAAAACGTTATACTCTAAAAACATTATCTTTCAACAAAAACCCTTTTCCAACAAAACAAAACCCAAAACCTAAACAAACCAACACACACAACTCAATCGCAACCCAAACACAACAACAACAACAACAACAAAATACCAAATTGAACCGCAACAGACGCCTATCGTTATGGCTATGATGTGGGGAAGACAGGAAACTTCCACCACGAGACTCGTGGCCCTGATGGCGTCACTTACGGTTGTTATGGTCTGATCGATCCCTATCATCTGCTCCGTGCAACACATTATGTGGCTGATGTGCATGGCTACCGCACCGTGGAGCCGGAGAAGCCAGTGGAGACCTTCCCTCCCGGTCTGTACAATGAGACAAGGGGTGGACCATCCGAACCGGGCATCCTGCTGCAGTGGAATGAACTGTATTTCCCCATTGGCTGCGGCAAGTTCGCCGGTGGTGCTGTCCATGACATACCCTATTTCATAGCGGCCGATGTAAGCAGACAGAGCAGTGCAAGATGATATATGTGGATACAGCTTTCTCATGATGTGATCATATTTCTAGAAGGACAAGGGCGATGGGCTCGCACACTCCTCGATAAACATACCCTTGGTGAAGGGTGAGGCCCAGAAGAGTTTGCCCATTCACAAGCAGGGACCCAAGGGTCTATTCCACACGGACAGCGGACACACCTACGGGGGTCCCGGCGATCAGGCGCCATCTTTCCACTCAGTGAAAACTCTCAGACCCGGAGCGGCTGGCGGCAGTGAGATTTTGACTGGCTAAATGGAATGTTTGGGGTGGATTGAAAAACATTTGTGTTTCAGATGGTGGAAGCTACACGCCAGATGATAGTCCCTATAATCATAATGTGGGCTCTCAGGGTGGTTTTGGAGGCAATGGAGGTTCTGGTCCAAATGGCGGACCCAGCGGTGGATTCGGCAGTAATGGTGGATTTGGAGGAAATGGAGGATTTGGACCGAACGGTCCCAATGGCCCTGCTGGCCCTAAAGGCCCTAACGGACCCGAGGGACCATTTGGACCACCTGGACCACCTGGACCCCCTGGACCTAATGGACCAGTCGGCGTGGGATTCGGAGCCTCAGGAAAACCGGCATATAGGGATGGTGATCGCACTGGCAGCGGTGCCGGTGGCGGTGCCCATCAGGGAAGCGGTGATGGCGGTCCTTATGGTCCGCAAAGCGGGGGTAATGCCGCCTACACTGGTCACTCAAATGCCGGTTTTCCTGGGGCCGTGGAATACAGTCCAGGTTAGCTAAATTGAGATTTGCAATTGCGTCGAACACAAAGATCAAAATTTGAACGAGCCGCAGAGCGGGGCACAGATCTTTTTGCGGAACTCATCAAGTTTTCATTTACTATTTGTACAAAATTCCACCCATTCGCCAAAGACGGTTTGTTCAAATTTTCGTCTGCTTTGCTGGCCTAAATTTTAAGTATTATTTAAATAATATATATTTTTATGTCTATATTACGCTAATATGCATTGAATTGTGATCTATTTTAAGCAGTCTTGTTTATTTTCAGCAAAATTTTAAATCAATATATAATTTATATAATTTCACTGTTATCTTCCTTTTTCTAACGCAATTCTCAAAATATTCAGGCACACACACTACTGTAGGGAAATTATAGGGCACCCCCTAGTTATCTTTATCGTTATTAGAGCACTTTTGTTAAGAGCGCACAATCAAGCAATATATATCTCTCTCTCTTTCTCTCTCTATCTCTCTCTCTTTCTATCTATCCATCTCTGTTTCTTTCTATACCTATGTCTATATACTGTTACCATTTACTCCATACTCCACGATTTTTCAAATACGAGAACTATTTTCAGTAAAAATATATCCAAATATATTTGTTATTGTTCTCTGTTTCGTTTCTTAGCTCATCATTTTGGCTAAGAAATCTTAAACCTTTCACATCTACTTCACTATTATTTCTCACTCATGCTTTCATGCACGAGATCTACACACAAAACACACACAAAACACACACACACACACACACCTACGCACACCCACGCACACACACGCAAAATACACAGATCGCCCACCTTTTCTTGGAAGCCTCGGCACATTTGTTAAATATTTATTTACACTGCACATTAGTCACGCCCACATACCAAATGCTTAAGCAATTTCACTAACGGTTAATGAATAACAACTAACAAAGGTTTGGTTATGTTTTGTAACATTGGTTTAAATTTGTAACGTTGTATAAGCCGCTAAGAAATAATTACCTAACACATGCATTTTAGTTACTACTGGTGTTGGTATCTGACCACTCCCCCTAGTTGTAAGTATTTAAGGTCTATCTAAATGTTCTCTGTATTACCTGTATTACGTGTATCTACCAGTATGCAGTACTTTTTATGTACTAAATATGTTGTAGTTAATATCTAGCTAATTTACACTATATGAATTATGCATCCGATTTCTTTACACTTGCAAGTTTATTAATCGAATGCTTTGCATCATATTACTCTCTATTCCCCATAGGATCCGGTAAATATAGTAATCCTAATGACGGGCGTTATAACGGTAAGTTACAGCAACAAATATGATGCCGTTGAAACTGAAGCTAATTTTGTATGTATTATTGAAAACTAGGTGTTAACGATGGTAAATATTATCATGATGATTCTGGGAAATATGTGCACGTTGAAGGCCCAACTGGACCTCCAGCTCCACCATATGTGCATGTAATTGGACCTGAAGGCGGTTATGGCGGCAATGGTGGCGATGGCGATGGCGGCGGTACCGGAGGATTCGGACCTAATGGACCCGGCGGACCAAAAGGACCTGGCGGACCAGGCGGTTAGTGAAGACCTCTTTTTATAGTGCTGAAGTGGACAATCCATTATATCTATATATGAAGTCTATACAACTGTATCCAGAACTATTTGTTAAATTTTTGTGAATTTAAATATTTCAGGACCTAAGGGACCCAATGGCCCACCCGGCCCTCCCGGACCACCAGGTATGATAAAATAGCGATATGATAAGATGGCTAGCGATGGTTGTACGCAAATCTTAAGAATGGGTAATTAATAAGTTATTGTATAAATTAAATGCGATTTTTTGCGATATAGGACCACCTGGACCTTATGGACCCACTGGTCCAGGACCAAAAGGACCACCTGGTAAGCTTTTGCCTACAAATTGAGTGCATAATAATTGGAAAACAAAATTCTTAAAGGCCCACCCGGACCACCAGGACCACACGCAAATGGCGGACACGCTGAGCTTGGTCCACCAGGCCCACCCGGACCAACTCGTCCCGGACCATATGGACCACCTGGACCACCCGGACCAACTCGTCCAGGACCACCAGGACCACCTGGACCAACTCGTCCAGGACCACCAGGACCACCCGGACCAACACGTCCAGGACCCCCAGGACCCGATCGTCCAGGTCCCCCAGGACCCAATCGTCCAGGACCCCCTCCAAGACCAAGTAAATGACAACTGTCTAGATTTGTAAATGCTTAAAGTAACTTATTTTGTTTATTCCATGAAAAAGCTCCAGAAGATCCCAGGCATTCGGACAAGGATACACCTGGCTACTTGCCACCAGTTCATTTGGGTAAAATCGAACAACCATCGCTATCGAAAGTTATTCAACCGAGCCAAAAGCCACCAACTTTCAAGCCAAATTACGATATTAATGATAATTTTGTGCATAAGAAAGTGCCGTCAACAACAAAAGCACCACTAACCTATATTCCTCCTTCTTTCCCAAATACCGTTCCTATCCATGTTCCTGCGAATCCCACACCACGACCGCCAACCAAAACTATAACCTCGACGATAATACAGCCCCAGCCAAAGGTCCCGGCTATCACTATTAAAACGGATAGACCAGGCATTACAAACACTGGTAATTTTAATAACCCTAAGACTGTACCGATTGTACCGGCACCCACACCCGCACCCGCACATACACCCATCCCATATCAACCGATACAGCCAGTACAGCCACTCTATACCAACATATACAAGCCAACGGCATCGATACCAATCGAACCCGTACGAAACACGATCAATATACCGACCTATAATCCATCGACCCCGCGGCCATTTGTGCCAGCGCCGACTTACAAACCGACACCCAGACCAGTCATTTACACTGAACCCAGACCGACGAGCACCGTTTATGTTGAACCCAACAAGAAAGTAACTCCACGTCCCTCTCCCCCATTACATGTGCCGTCGAATCCGCCAAGCAGCGAAACCTGCGTTTGTAATGCCGATAAGACGCTCTCATCAAAATCAACCTACTCCTCCTCCTCCACCTATCCTAATTCGAATCCGGCCTCGGTCGACTTTAACAAACAATTCTCCGGTTTCAATGGCAACTTCGGCAGCATAATGAACACCATGTCACTAACACAACTGCCCGTCGTGCCGCAGGCACCAGGCCAGCCAGCCTTCTATCCACCCGACAAGATACCCAAAGGTGCTATGATTGCATTCATGCCGGTGGTTATATTGCCACAAGAGTACTACGCCAACTGCGATGATAATAACCTGCACACGGCTAACAAATATCAGCAAATCGATCCTTTCCCCCTGGGCGTACAGCCAGCAACGATACCCAATAGCTTCAGTGTACACTCGATATTCTCGGGCGCCGGACCGAAGGACCAATGCATGTGCCCCTGTTCCTGTACCCAGAATCTGGACAAATACCACAAAAAACGCGAGACTAATGCTGAGGATGCTGCCGAGGTAAAAGCATCTGTTGAGACACCTGAGCCTGAAACGCCTGTTGAAGTGAAGGCTGCAGCACCTGTTGCTGAGGCTGCCACACCCACAGAAGTCAAGGTTGCGGCACCCGTAGCTGAGGCTGACAAGCCAAAAGAAGTCAAGGTTGAGACTCCAGTAGCTGAACCAGCCACTCCCACAGAAGTCAAGGTTGAGGCACCCGTTGCTGAGGCTGACAAGCCAAAAGAACTCAAGGTTGAGACTCCAGTAGCTCAACCAGCCACTACCACAGAAGTCAAGGTTGAGGCACCCGTAGCTAAAGTTGAGGAAATCAAAGTCAAGACCGAAGCGTCTGACGAGCCACTTGTCAAAGCCGCTTCTGAGGAGAGCAAAGCGACAGCTACTGCCACCGACGATAAGCTTAAGGTCGAGACTGTAGCTGAGCCGACAACGAACTAGAACAACAACAAATTGACGTCTGGACTTCACTGAATCTACCCCTCCCAAATCCAAGCATACGCTTACAGTCCCGCTCCCAGCACCGCCAACAAACCCTGCACTTTTATTCCCTTAGTCCGCAGCACCTCAACTAACCCAATTTACCAGCCCAAGCAGCTTAGTCTAAGTGTTTTTATTAACGAGATTACTCTCAGCCAGGAAAGGATTAAAACAAGAAAAAAATAGAAAAAAATAAAAATAAAACACAATTAAGATAGATAAAAGAGAGATGTAAATAAGTGCCCATTAAATGTGTTCGTTTATTTTTTTAAAAAAAAATTTCACTTTATTTGCGTACTCGTAATACTCAAAAATGCACTCCAAGCTTCCTCTCAACTGTGACGCTTTTTCTATATCTAAAATACTATTGATAAATCTTTCACTTATTCGTTAGAGAAGAAAAACTATGAAAAACGATGGAGGAAAAAAATTGTTTGTGACATGTTGTTTATTATGCATTTTTGTATTTCTATGTATTAATTTGTATTTTGTTCACTTTCATTAGATTTTAGTTGATAGTTTATTTAATCTCTATTCTGATAACGCACGAAACGGAAAAATGAATTGTTATATGTGAAGAGAAATTATGGAATTAAATAAAATGTAAGAAAAATCATATTTCCCCGTATTGTGTTCAATTACTCAAGGGAGTCTATATATGTATATAAGTAAATACTTTTTACGCAGCCAAAAAGTATGCAATGCAATCTGTAATTTAATTGTGACACAAAAGACCCTTGGGCCAGACACCATTGACCTTTTTTTGTAAACAGATCCTTACACATTCACTGGCACAACAATTTTTCAGATGCGCATATTTACACAAATTTAAAATTAATTTTGTTAACAATAAGAATTTTTGGGTTTCATCAAAGAACTGGTATAACCCATGGCACTCAGAGAAAAAGCTATTCTAATTCGGGTAAGGCTTGATGCACATTTAATGAGAAGATCTTATTTATCAAGGTCAAAATTGAACTTCAAAATAATTTTCTCGAGTGTACTTCTTTGTACAAAAAGCCTTAGACAGCTATATATATTCTCGATTTTACAGCTTCCCTTTTTGTGTAGCATTATCTCAACCATGAAATAACATCAACATTAAGAAAAGGCAAACTTTGCGTCGAGACTTGTTTTTTTTTTTTGCACATCTGTCAATTAAAGAATTGTTGGCATGACCAAAACTCAATTGGATCAAGCATTAAGATGAATTACATAAAATAAGTACAATAGATATTCTTACCAACCATAGCTTTTTCTATTTTCGATTGTCTTCAATAGACTTGAGGTAATAGCTATTCCATAATGTGGGCACATGTTTAACATCTTTAAGAGCACCAATTCGTTTACCTTGAATTACGTGCTACGTAACCCAGTTTTTGTTTAGTTTACGACTTGTGACAAGTCAATATTGAAAAGTTGTAATTCCCGCATCGCACAAGCCCAAAAATTGTTCACACATTTTTAGCGAGTGCTGAAACAAAGATATGCATGGAGGTTATGTATACTCCAAGATATAAGGCAAGGTCGGTACAATATTACGACAGCTTAAGGGCATATGAAGAGTTGAGTTTCATCAGAACTAAGAATAGATCCTTCATTTAAGGAAAACAACGCAGTCTGCAGCTTGTCGATTATATCCTGTGTACTTGTATCCAAATTGAGCAATTTGCAGACACACCTCCAGAGTTTCATGAAAGAATTTTGAATGCGTTTTGTGTGTAACGAAGTTTTTCTATGGCAGGCAATTATCTATCTGGCCGGGTTTTTTTTTTTGCAAGAGCAGCAACAAAAGCCGTTAGTAGCGGCCCAGCAAAAATAGAAGAAGAATATGCCGGAATAGCTGGTAAATATTGGTACAAGTGGCTCAAGCATTTTGGCCCCCGCCGCAGATTTTGTGTGAATTGTATGTTCGAGTGTGTGTGTGTGTGTGTGTGTGTGTGTGTGGATAATTGGAATTAAAGATATAGTATGCAAACAATATGAGTACTTGTATTTGGTCTAAAGTTCTCATAAAAAACCGCCGACTCGTCGGCCAACATGAAAGAAGGCGATCTCTGTGAACAAATTTAAACAAAACCGTTTTCGAGCGTTTCGCGTTTTGTGTTTGTGTTTGTTAAAGTTTAAAGCGTAAATATCTAAAATTAAACTCACGCACTGCCAACAAACAGCAAGCGACAAGAGTCACCTAAAATGAGGCATTTATTTTGTCACCTGCCCCATACAAATATGCATAATAATACATAATCATCTACAGGCAACAAAAGGTCGCAAGTGTTGTTTAATTTGCGGTTGAATATTTTGTATAATGCTCAAGAATAGTTTAGAATACGTAACTAGATGTTTAAGTGTTTTATGCAATTATTAACTACATTCAAGGTAGAATAAAGAATTTCGTAAATATTTTATAATAATCGATTTATGAATAAATACCAATTGCCTATTGCTTAACATCCATTTTTAAGTGGTTTCTTTCAACTCATCGTTTAAAGGGCAAGTGCCAGCCCTGATAACGTAAAAGCATTTCAATTTTTGGTTTATAGCGCCGGGCTTGTGACTTACGTGTCGTATGAGTAATAAAATTAACGTATCCACACGTTTTAACTGGTGTCTGCGAAATACGACTTGAAGCTGGCCCAAAGCCTTATGATTGTTTTGGCTTGTTTGCTTCGACGACGTTGACGTCTACGCTGACGTTGAGCAGAGTAACTCAGCCGGAAAATGAAAAATATAAATTGGCCTCACAACTGGGAAACAGAATTATTTAACGTGCAAGCGTCGTTTCAAGCAGTTGTCTCTTCTCACCGTTCGTTCTACCTTCGCTTGCGTCTGCCACTCAAGCGAATTTGTTGCTGTTTTTTTTTTGGATTTTGCAATTTATACACTTTGGAATAACAATGTATGCCAAGTGCTTGTCGCTTTTGGTGAGTATTCAAAGAACAGCAAGCCAACGAATAAATTTAAGGCTCGCTAAAATGAAAACAATTGTTCCTTAAATCCGTTCGAAGCTGCTCATCTGTGGTGCTGTCTATGGTGGGGCAGAGTCTGCGGCACAGGATGCCAAAACGAACGATTTGGCCACTGCTGAGACCTCAGCGAAATGTAAGTACTATTTGTTTTTTAAATAGTGTTTACCGTGCTGAATCTGTTTTTCCCAAAAAAAAAAGTGTTGAACTGGGGCGGTTTATTTGGACAGGGCTCGAGTTATCCGTCCTACCCCAACTACAACACTGGCTACTACAATAGACCCAACACTGGATATTATCCCAACACTGGCTACTATCCAAGCTATGGCGGCAGTAGCTACTATGGCAACACGGGCAGTGGTTACTATCCAAGCACAGGAGGTAGTTACTATCCCAACAGTGTTCCGAGCACAGGAGGTGGTTACTATCCCAACAGCGGGTATTATCCGACCACCAATATTCTCGGCAATGGCGGATATGGCGGATATGGAGGTAATGGCGGCTTGAGACAATATTCAGGTTATTGGCAGCCAGAGTATAGTGGTCAAAGATATCGTGGTTATGGTTATTATCAGCATACCGATCGCTATGGCCTGCCGTCGGTCAGGGATCGTGATTACTATCGTGATCGGAGCAGCAGTAACTATGGCGGATATCGTGGCTATGACTAATTCTTTTATCTTGTTTATTGTTGTTTGTTGTTTAATGTTGTTATTGCTCTGCTTTTTGTATATAACGTCTGGCTTATGCTAATCACATAGCAATAAAACTTTAATATCTACTAATTTAATTTAAACAGCATTTTAATAATCAATCAATTTGCCATCTGTCTGTCTGTCTGACAAAGTCTCATTTCAGTCATATCAAGCACAAAATTATGAGATGACATTGTAATCGCTGACTGGATACGCCCAACTGCACATCAAAATTATTCATTCTTGGTGTCATATTAGAAGGCACCTTACATTAGAGCTTACATCAATTTAATTATGTGTGCTTGCTTGGGCTTAATGGGCGGTAATTGTTCGTGTCTTAATCATCTTGTCTCGTCATGTAATTTGCATGACAAGTACATTTTCAGCTGCTGCCCAAAAGTATGTGATGCTTTTATTTCGTCGCGTTGCCAACTCTTTCGTTTTTAACAGCATCTGCATCTGCTTCACTCTCTCCCTCTTCCAATCTTTCTCTTTCACAGGCGGCTTCATACGCAATACATACGGTTAAGGCAGCGAAACAGAGACAGAACGACACCCGCCAACAACTTGGGCAACAGCTGGCAGCGGCAGCAACAAACTAACAACAGCAACAATAACATCAATTTCCCGCACAAATATTTGTACATGTACATTACTGCAACAAGTGAAGCCCGCATTGCCAACTTTTAACTTTACCTGCAGCTTCTCATACAAAATGTAACAAGCAAAAAAGAAAGAAGAAGCAGAAGGAGAAGCATAAGAAAGACAAAGACAGAGACAGATATAAAGCAAAGGCATCGCTGTCATTGCTGTCAACGCGTTTCAAGGCCAACATTTGTGTTTACTTTTTTGTGCTCGAGTCTCTCAGTTTGAAATTAAAGTCATGTTTATCTTTCAATCATTCTTTTGTCTCGCGTCATGCTGGGGCAATAAAGGGTCAAAGCTGCTCTTTTGTATACATATATATGTATATGTATATGTACAATGTGTGTATGTCATCGTAAATAGTGTACACACAATGCAGCGAAGCGTGTGTTGTCTCGTGGTAATTCCGCTTTCGGCATTTCGGTGGGTTAGTTGCCCCAAGCAACGGGTGTTGACAATGTTAAGTCTCTCGTGATAAGCTAAAAACCATTTGCACTTGTCATGCGCGCTAAAAAATAAAGTAAAATGTATCTGTCTACGGTTTTTTTAAAGTGCACATACATATATACAAGAAGTGCTTAAATTTTAATACACATTAGAGTCGAAGCTGCGAAAGTACATTTATTGCTTGCTTACAAATTAGGTTGTTAATCTTAATAAAATAAACTGAATATTTGAATTTTACTACTTGTTAAATTGAAATACTTCATTTATTTACCCGTACAAAAAGAAATCTTCTACTAAATTTTTCCATTAGAGCGCAATGATAAAACACATGTATGGAAATGTTTTATAAATGTACATATGTTTATGCCGCACAAAGCTAAAATGTAGTTAAATTTCGGAAATTGTATAATTAATGGAAAAATTTGTGCCATCTTTAAATTAAATGTTCATATCATGAGACGGCAATTAAAAAATGTAATTTTGGCCGACAAAATAATCCACAGCTCTACGGGCGATTATTTAATCTATTAATGCGCAAATTCATTCAGTCAGTCAGTCAGCCATTCTTCAACTGGTTTCATTCCAATGAACGCGTTGCTTCCTTGCGCGTCGCCCATAAAAAATGTAATGTGTACCAAAAAAAATAAAACACAAACCGAATGCTGTGCGGAATTTTATTTATCACTAGATTGTTTGAAACCGACACACTCACAAACACACACACACTTTTTTACACATTTATGTGGCTATAAAAAAGACACCGAAATCGGCAGAAAACTTCCCGTTGCTCTAAAATTATGATCAAATGGTAACTAAGCATAAATATTTCGCATGCGCAATGTTGTTGTTGTTGTCGGCGAATTATATTTCCTTTGGCAATGTTTGTTGTTGTTGTTTTTGTTGTTGTTGTTTGTGGAGGAAATGTTTTCCGCTAGCATCGCGAGCACATTGAAGGCAAATAATAATAAAAATAATTAAAACATTGACAGTACGCAGAGCGCGTGCTCGACGCGGCGAGTACAATAAATAAAATGATAAAGAAATGGAATTATTTATTTGGCGAGCGGCTTTAACATTGTCACGCGTTCAAATCTAATGTTAACAACATTTTAATTAACGCCACCAACAGCAATAACAAGAAGAACAAATGAATGCATATTTAAATTTGTTATTGGATTAACGGACAACGAGCTGTTTACCTACCGGCAACAAGTACAAATATTTTTGTGGCATACATTTTCAGTGCTGCCCCCATAAATGTAAGCCAAATACTCGAAAATGCAATGCCAATAATGCAATTCCAATTACGAGTTAAATTGGTCATGTTGTGGGGATGGCATAATTGATAACTAAGCCAGTCACCTAAATTAATCTCAGTCAAGGATCACATAATATGAGCCCTAAAACTTTTTGAAAGAAATGATGACAGCACTTTGAGGACTTTACACGCTTATCTCACTTACTTGCCTAAATGTTAACGGTTCAGATTAGTGTGAGCCAACAACTTTGATTATTCAAGGCAAAGAGTTTGACTTCCAGCTAAATAGCCCAAAACTTTTCAAGACATTTCATTAGTTAGCTCCATCCACAGGGAACCCTTCAACAATTTGGAGGCAGCAAAAGTTTTTGCACCATATTTTTGCGGTCTTGCTTTAAATTGGGTTGGTATTTTAAGAGAGGGTTAAGTACAAAGCAGAACATTTGATTCAGTATGCAGATTATCAAGATATTTACAATTATGGCTGTTAAGCTTTAGCTAACCCACATCAAAATACATTTTATGTTTTCCAATTCAAAGATGTTATCTTTCAGGTAACAAACAGCAACCAAAACTCGGCTAAAAACATGAAAAGCGCACTTGTTAACTTTTGGCAGCTGTCGGCGAAAACAAAGTTTAATAATTAAACTGTCACATTAGTCGGCTGTAACAATTCACTTGAAAGGTGCCAACTTTGAAGTGAATAATTATGCTTGGGAGGTGTTTCTTGATCCGTTTTGTCTGTATTTAAATGTCAGCATATTAGGTACACTTTCCTCTAAGATCCATCCCCTCTAATGTAGAGCAAGTGCAAATACATTCTGATGTCTGATACCAGACCACACTTAGGCCCCTTCCGAGGTGCTTCAAAATGCTTAAATTCCGAAATGATTTAATTAAATTTAACTCACGATTAACAAAAAAACCTAGTCATTTATTTATTTTTTTTTAATTAACTCAACTCGCTTTTGTTTTTATGTACATACACTGTAGTATTCTTATAGAAGCGATCAAATGGCATGCGTACCAAATTAGCACCTCTCCGAGTTGAATGGCGTGAGTTAATTTGATTTAGTAAAATCAAATGAGCCACGTGCCCGCAAGTCTGAAAAGTTCAGTACAGAGACAAACTAACTGAAATTGATTTGATATTAATCTCAAAAAACAAATACAAATTGTTAGCTTATCATCGTGGGATATCAATAAATTTCCCCAAGCTAAACTCTGACAAAAACCTAACTAATCGAATTCTCATCCAGAGCAAATATGCGTTATCAAAAGCACGTGCAGAAAACTAAGAAGAAAGCTGCAGACAACTCTATAAATGATTAAAATCATTATCACATCCCACATTGTTCCGATTTCAGGCATTTGTTGAGCTGCAGTAGGTAAACATCCAAATCCGGCTGCTGGCTGCAAAAGGCAAGCAAATTATTGTGCATAAATCAAGTCGGAAAACTCGTTAACATTTTGCCATCTGCACTCGAGCGGAATTTATGGATAATTGAAGGTAATTTTATGCGTTTTAATGAAGAACAATTTCTGTGAGCTTTTGGATGCGTTAATAATTCAAGTTCTTCAAGGGATGTTTTTTTTTTTAAAAAAAATATAACACTTCAGAAAACAAAACAATCGATAACTCAGAGACCATTTAAGTGCAGGTGAAAAACAAATTGAGAAAACCTCCTGCCGAAGATGAAATACACTACCAGTTAAAATATATGACATTATATGCTGTCAGATATGTTGATCATGTTTTACATTTTTTGTGAGCTTACCTAATTTGACATATTGAAGCGTGCCAAGCATTAATGACTGCAAATTTAAAAATATCGCATGTTCCTAAATAAAGATATACATTTAATTTACGCATTTAGCATTTCAAAGAAACCGGTATCAGTTTTAAGATGACTTAAAACTCAGACAAAACATATTTATATGTGTTTTGGTGTGAAAATCGCATATAAAATAATTTGAGAACTCGACTTGATCTTTACAGACGGGCACAAATTTACTTTAATTAATTCGTATTTAATTCAATTGACAAGTCAGTAATAAAAGCCTTATGGCGTCTGTTCACCTGCTGTATACGCCAGATCTAAAACACGTGCGTATTTGTAACTTCCATGGGTATTTGTGAAATCATTTAGAGTATTCAAAATAAATTGGGCGTGGCGCTTTTAACATGGTACATAAGTTTTCTTTAAGTTAGCAACCGATCACAACTCAATTTGAAATGAATGCAATCAATTTGTCTGCACCACAAAATTGTATTCATATAAAATGTCATCAATTCAAATTATATCAAGCATGAAAGTGGTTTGAACAATTGAATCTTATTGATTGCCTCTATACAAATTAATATACAGTCAACTATATAATATAAAGCATGAGAGAGGCTTGGGCAATTGAACCTTATTGATTGCCTGTATACAAATTAATAAACATTCGATTGTTACACAATTAGTATAATTAAGAACTGTACAGAATGTCTGACTAATTTCAATTTTTCACACAACTCAATTTAAAACATAACTTTTTTTTACTCCTAGTTACGGTATTTTCTAGTCCATCACTTTAAACCATCTAGTTTTATTGTAACCCAGTGTGCTGACCCATTTTTATCAGTGATTAAACATATAGATGTAGTTGGCACATTTAATTACCTAATATAAAGATACTGATGTTTGTTTTTGCAGATAACATTGAAATCTTGGCCGATTGACTTGACACAACATTCTAATTAAATTAAGAAACCATACGCTACACATAGAAAAAAAATCATTGTTATATCTTAAAAAATAATTTATCACCCTGTTGTTTTTATCTCAAATTAAACCCTAATCGCATGAAAATTGCTGTGCAACGCCAAAGATGATAAACAAAACATTTGTTTGGTATCAGTATTATTTTTTTGGGGGACAATCAAAGCCGACACAACATGTATATAAAAGTGGGAAGGCGTTCTTGGTAGTAAATAAATACGATGTTAGCACGACACTGGATTGATATAAAGCAGAGACACGCCCAGCTTCTTAGATTTGGGGGTTTTTTGTTATTCTTTTTGTTGTTGTTTATAGCAAATGTGATTTTTATAGCTGTTCATTGCGAAAATTGATTTAGATATGAAGCTGCACCTGTATTTTTGCTGTGGCTGTGGCTGTTGCAGGTACCGCGTGACGTATGCGTATTTCTTGTACGATAACTTGCGCTGCTTACTGTCTTTGTGTGCGCACGCCTGCCTTTGTTTATGCGCCTGTCTGTGTGCGTGTGTGTGTGTGTGTGTGTGTGTGTGTGTGTGTGTATTTGTGTGTGTGTGCGTAAATGCGAGGAATCAATAGAGAAGCGAATACGCTTTGCCGGTCCCAACAAAAAACGGATACGCAGCCATCAGTTGCTTCTGTGAGCTTTCATTGTGCGGTTGCTCGGCATTCCGCTGAGATCGCTCGAGCTGACAGCTTCGTGTGTGTGAAATTCTATTTAAAATTAATAAATTGTTTCACACTGAAATCGAAAGCGAATCAACAACACGCCTCCGGTTTTAAGTGAATTATTGTGGCAGTTATTTGGTTGTTTTTTTCCCTCTATCAAATGGCATTGGCATGCAATTTGCATGCAATTTAACTTTAATCAACGACAACAGCCCAATCAAGTGGCCAAAAAGAATTTTAAATATAATAACGCTATATAGTAATTAAGAATAAAACGGCTGAAAACGATGTGCAATTTGTGATTGTGCTTTTATCAATGTGTGACCGCAAATTCAATAATAAAAAATAGCTAAAAGCAATAAAAACTAGAGCTAATTGCGTTTGGCCATCAGACAGTCAACAATAACAACACAAAATTGATAATTTATTATTTAATTATTATTATAATATTTGAAATAACAATAACAGTAGCAGTAATTAATTTTTGGGTAAGTTGCAAATGGATATTTCACACCATAAGCTGAAATTTGTTTGTGAAGCGATTCACTAATAAAAAAATAATGTATTTCCGTTGATGACATATGAATGCATTTCAATTGCATTTTAAACATTTTATGCAACGCGCACATTTAAATTAATATTCACTGCAATTAAGAGCATTAAATGCAATTGCGCCCGGTTCCGCATACTAAGTACAAGCAACTATGCAAGTAGTTAAACAGTTCGTCATTAACTATTCCCATCGCATCCATTAATAAAAATTAAAAAAATAATAAACAAAAAAAAAACTATTAAAAATACAACTACTTGGCGTTATTTGTTTAAGCAATCGAGCATTTTATCGTTTCGGAAAATGTATCAATGAATTTTTAGCATCTGGTGATTTCCAAAATACCGCCAGAAGAGAAAGCCACAGCTAATGTTTACTCTTAGCCAAATACTTTGGCCCCTTTATTGCCGGAATAATATAATGGAAATATTCAATAGATGCTTTGTTTATGTTCTAGGCAATTATAGTCAAATACCTGAAGATGCCAAAATTAAAAGATTACTGTCCGAAAGACTGCATTAAAATATAAAAGTAAAACAACATTTTCATCATACTTAAGAATTTATATATGCACTCGAAAATATTCCACAAGTTAGCTGCATTATAATATATATTTTTTAAATTTTTCCATTAAATATTTGTATTTTCAATTTACCTTAAGTCTGTATAACAAATTTGCATTTGTGATTTAGTTAACTGAAGTCGAAAATGTTCGAGAATTTCGTTTAATTTTAATTTTTATGCTTATTTCAAATTAAATAAATGAATTATCATTTCAATTTTCTGTACTGTGTTCGCCCTTGTGTTTAAGTTAATTGCTTTTCGGATTTAAATTGTAGTCGTTGCAGTAGTTGCCATGTTAAGAAGAGGAAAACGAAATCGTTTTAACAGTAAAATCAATATAGATCACATGCCACCACAAATATATTCAAATAATTGTAAATAGTAAATTTCTGCATTTACCGTAAGCTTTCCATTACGTCAACAAATTGTCTTATCGCCAGGTGTTCGTACTCTTGCCACGCCCAATTGCCAGCGGGTAAACTATAACAGCCAAGCCTCAAATGATGAAACGTATCAAAGCGAAAGTACAGTTACAACATAAACTCAACTAACTGTAGTTATGCGAACAGGCAACCAGAGTGAAACGACAACTTTGCCACACGACACCCCCCAACAAGGCCTTAAAATTGAAATTGAAAGTAAATTTCGTTTTCTACTAAGAATTATTAAGCCGTTATTTCGTGCTCTGCAAATGCGATTTGTGTGTTGTTTGACAGCTTATATCTTTTAATTTATGCAAGCTATTTTTCTAAGTAGCCGCTTAGCAAATTTGGCTTAATGCCAAACATTGTTGAATACTTTATGAGCGCTGGTGGAAAATGCCTTAAATTCCTGATAGACCAGCAAAACTGTCGTGTTGTCAGATTAGCTTACTTTTTATTGTGAAGCGTATCCTTTTAATTAACTTGAATTTAATTTAAGACCCGGCATTTTATCAGACTATTAATTGCTCATTTTACCTGTCGTAAGGTGGGTGATGTTCATTAAAATATGCTCAGATACTTTGCCTTTGGCTAATGTTATGTTTAAGTGTACCACGTTGCGCACATCATTTAAATAATACAGATATTTGTATCTAGATACGTGAGTGGTTGCTTTAATAGATCTAATTATGAAAGCAAATATTTGTATATTTTCTAAAAACATCAATTTAAACCAACAAATAGAAGTAGTAATTGAAATTTAATTCATTTCTGCCTTATGAAAATGGAAGCGTGTGGTTCAATTATACTTGAAGGAAAAGTCACTGATAAAGAGGCGATGACAGGAAAATGAAAACAATATTTGTTGACAATCTCATATGTATTGAACTTTGAGATCCACTGTGGGTTCGTCTCCCACTCATGTCATATAAGCAAAATCTGCTACAAATTGAATAGTCTACTTATCTGCGTATGGTACGACTTTTCATGGATTTTTTATATGAACACTGGCAAAATATTTGGTGAAAGGAAATCTTGAAAACATAAAATAAAATTGGAGCTCTTGGAAATTCACGTTCCTTCGAGCGTCACAAGTAAATATTTAATTAATTTTTATTTGCGAAGCTGGCAGGTGGCTTTCTCACTCTCTCTAATCATTAAAAAGTAGCTTTTTGTTAATTTATGCGCAAAACGTCGGAGTGCGTGAACAAATTTAAAATCGATAAAAAAAATATGTGAATTGTGTCTACCATACAAATTGGCTGCAGTCGAAGATGTCTTTAATGAAATCTGACAAGTGGGGATTGTGCTTTTATTTTTGCTGTTAAAATCATTGTTAGGAGGTCATCTCTAACAGCAGGTCCCATTACTAACTGGTAATTTGATTTGTCTAGAATGCGATCACAGGAAGTTGGTGATTGGTTAGTTGAAATTGGATGTGGTTACTTGAAAAAGTTTTGAGACTTGTCAAACTCTTATAATTAGTTTATTCAGTGTTATGTCTAATTGTTCATACTATTGGCGAGCACACTTTATTATTTGCACCGATAACAACAAAGTTCACCGAGGCACGTAAACATTTCCACATTTTGTCCCTTGTTGACACTTATTGAAATTTGAAAATGGATTTTCGCGTTCTATAGAAAAAAAAGAAAAGAACAAGAAAGAAATCACAAGAGCAGCAATGTGAATGTTCTTAAGAGACGAAGGGCGACCCTTGTGATGTTAAGGACCCGACACCAATTTAGATGTCCTTGGAGCGCTCTTGAATATGTCTGCAATAAACAGCAATTATTCGCAAATTTATGCACAACTTGACGTTTTAATACCCTGCCCTCATTAATTAAAAAAAAAGGATTTGAATTCGTGGAAGTGCATTTCATAAAATCTTAAACAAAGGCCATCCTAGACTTGAATACAGGGTATCTGCTCTTTGACATTGACTTAAAATCATTTACGTCCATTGCTATTTTGCATAAGTACAAGTATCTTCTATATATAGCAGATAATAATTTAAGCAATTTCAAGGAATACCCTGTTGATTATTCAACTTACTACTTCATTTCGCCCCGACAGTATTCGCAGCAAACAGTTACACCAGAGAACTATGTCATAAGAGTTTGAAGTCGCGTAGTTGGCAACTTGATTTTGTAAAACCCTTTAGAACAGTAATGAAGTCTTAGCCAAGCAACACCTGGCGACTAACCCATTTTGCGAGTGCAACAAAAAAAACATTAAGGGAATTTCTCGGAAACAGAAGGCAGCAAATATTTGTGTAACAAAATATTGTACAATATCAGTATAAAAACAGCACGTGCCCGACTTTCGCATTGCGAATCATTTTCCTGAATTATTGATTGAGAAGAAAGTTGATTGACATACCAATAGGCCCAAAATGAGCAGGTTGTGCTTTGATTTTCTTCTTTCTTTTCTTTTTTTTTTAGTGTTATTCGGCATTGCTGAAATCATTTTGGTACATTCCTTTGAAGTGACAAGAGTTAATGAGAGTTTGTCGAAACCGATGAAGAATTTTCTAAATGTTAACTGCAACGTAAGCAAACTGGGTAATTCACTTAGTTGGTTTCCATGAATTTCATAGCTTTCAAATTTATTTTCCCCTCTGCTATTATAGAGGTTGTGTTATCGTTATGTCAAGAAATATAGACGTAGTAAGGAAGAAATGTGTGCTGTTTGAAAAACTTAGGGCTTTAGTTGTTAAAGATGTTGATTAAATTCAGTTTTAAATTCGTCAAGGGTATTTACAGTTCGATAGCTGGAAAAACATTTGTTCGTTGTCGGTATATATTCTATTTATATATACCACACATAGCTACACATAGATACAACATTTGACCCATGTCAGAGGAAGTTGCAACCTCAGCGATAAAACAAAATTTGAGCGGCAGACATTGACGAGTTGCCCAGCGGCTCTATAAATATGTATTTATTACATTGTTCACATTACAAGGTAGCTATCAGGGCAGAGCACAAATGTCACAATGACAACAATTAGTTACATCAAATATTTATTTGGTTTGTCTACTCGATGATAAATGAGATGTCTAGACCTAATGCTTTATTTGCTTGATTTGATATGTTCCTCGTGCTGTTCTGCATTTAAATGTGATACTAAACTCAATTGGGGAAAGTGTCACATAGGTGGTCCTAAGATCTAATCATAATCGAATACACTGCAATTAGTTCCACATTGTCACTATTGAAGAGTTCAAAGTTCAGTATATAAAAGAACAAGTGTATTTTATCCGTATATTTGGGTAATCAGAAAGTTTCTCATACAAAAACTCCTCTTTCCCCCAGCACCGAGATATGTGCTGCCTGCAGCCAAAACGACGGACATAAATTATGTTATATTACTTCAGAGGGAGGGTCCAGTTCAGAGCACAGGCATAACAAAGGGCAAACATGGCTATATATTGCCCCTGCAACGCTTATATTATGCAACATAAATGGAATTTCGGACATCGGATTACGCATACAACAGTAGTTGGTTGAAATATTTGCATTTTTGCTGTCTCAGCTAAGCAAAGAAAATTTTGATTACATTTCCACAGTTTGTAATAAGCACAAAAACTTATCACTTAATATGTGTCCACACACACATAAGTAGACAGACAGACGGACTGACAGACTGACAGACTAACAGACCAACAGAGCCCAACATGTCCGAGCGAACACTGGACCAGGACAGGAAAAGCGAGTTTATCTTGTAATCTGACCCCTTAAATTCTTAAAATAAATGTGTATTTTTCAAGTTCACGAGCAACTCGAAATAATTAAAATAATCCTGAAAGCGGATTGCGCTATTCAACAAATAAAATGTTTCTCAAATAAAAATTAAAGCTTCTGTTCTGAGAAGTGCAACAACTGACCATGAAATTATTTCCATGGAAAGAGCAACTAAATTTCAACACGACTTCAGATTCAGTTCAATAACAGTTCTACCAACATTTGCACCTGTTGTCATTGGTAACTTTTCCTTTCATGTTTTAATGATGCGGTCCAACCCAAACGTGAACTTTTATCATAAGTTTCAAAACTCCTGCCACATATCCGCTTCATTTAGTTGACCTTTGAATTATTCTATACATTTCTAATGAGAGAGGCGCATGTGTTCTCTGGTTGAATAAATTAACATAATATAAAGTTAAGTTTTTTTTGGAATAATTGAGAGTCTTCATCAATGTAAAAATGTTCTACATTTTCCTTTCATCAGTGAAAAGTATTTGTTAGTAAAAAGCTCTTACTTACTTACTCTCAGTTGAGTGCCTTTCCAGGTACTTAGACTTAGCCTAAACCGTGTTTTGGCTCACGGCACTTACTTATAGAAAATACTTTTCTACTTGATATAACTAATCAGGCGAAAAATCCTAAGCCAAAAACACTTAGCAGAGGCATCACATGAGGCCACTTTGCAACACAAATGCCTTAAAGGCAACAAAAAAAATATGAATGATGTACTTAAAAAGCATAATGTAGCCATACATATTTAAGATACATGCATCAAATTTAAATACATTCGCTTGTCTTGCTTTAAGGTCAACAAAATCTGTTACAGAAAGGTAATTAAAGGTTTGCTTATTTTGCTGAAAATATTTCATTAAGAACAATGTTTGGGTTACAAAATTAAAAAACCTCAAAGATATGTACATTAACGGAATCAAAATAGTCGGCAACGCAACTGCATGCAACATGTTCGTGTGGCAAACAAGTTGCTCTGCAACTTGTTGTATTTTGGCTTGAAGTGGCGGCAGCTTGAGTTGCCACTTGCAGTTCTTTTGCTTGTCGTATTCGCATCCTGTCGTCGTTTTTGCAACTCGAGCCTGCGCTGCTCGGCTGATAAAAACTGAAGACGAACTCTGTGGCACAGTTGATAACACACACTCGCGCGGTTAGGTCGAGCAATATACCCGATATTAACCGGATAATGTTCAGAAAATAAACAGACAAAGTGACAGTGAAAGTGGCACCTTATTTGAAATATGATCATTAAAGGATTTTAGCCACACCAGCTTTGCCAACCTTTAATTACGTTACAGCACAAGCATTTTGTGGTCGCCACACACGGTGCCAAATCAAGTGAAGATAATTAAATAATCAAAAGAGGAAGAAGAAGTTAATAAAAACTCCGGGGTTTTTGTGGCAAAATTCCGAATGCCAGGGGCGGCAACTTACAACACATGTGGGTAACATTCGCATTTATTACAATTACATTAATACACACAACCAGGCATTATCACGACACGGATTGCTGAGCCCATGTCAAATCTTATTTCCTTTGTGTAACCAGAGATGTGTTCCTTGTTTTTCCTGACTTTTCTTCTTTTTTTTTGTTTTGTTTGGCTCTAATTATACTTTTGTTGCCCTTATCTCGAATTTTATATGCTTGTGACTCCATTTAGCTGGTGGTTCCAATAGGACCCCGTAGCTAATCGCTGCTGTAAATGTCGGACACATTATTGTGCGAAGATAAGTACTTAAATTTCTCCTTAATTTTTAATGATGTTGCTACTAGTTTAATACAAATTTGTAGACTCTCTGTAGACATTGCACTCTGCAATAAACTACTACGCATTTATAATGAGCAGCAAGCAAAAAACATAATTTTCTTTATGACATCGTTTTAGAGCCAACATAAATTTTTAAAATTAGTAGCAGAACATTTTTTAATGAAAAGCGACGTTACATTAATGAATGCGATACAGACTTAGGCTGATTATCTAACAAATTAGTTATACCTTTTAACTTGTATAAATTAGAATAATTATGTAAGCCATACTCTTAATTATTAGAGTATTTATACTAATTTTGCATTTTTTAAGTAGCTGACGTAACAGTTAATTTACCTGGTCCCTTTGGGCGCAAACGTAAATTGAAATATTTAATGAACTGTTCAGAAATAACGTTGGGAGACTCTTGGCGCAAAGTGCCAAGAGGCCAGCAATTAAAGGAATTCAGCTGAAAACTTCTGCACAGCTGAACTTAGCTGCTTATTTTAAGCCCCGGGCTCCGAGAAATGCTGAGCACTTAACAAAATACAACAGACAGAAAAATAGCTGCCAGGGTCAAAGAACCAATAATGTAATGTAAACCTGTAGAGTTAAGGTATTACTTGTAAATGTGCATACCTACAAAAAGGATTCAATGTTGCCAGTCATCAGAACTTAGCAGTAAGTGCCCCGAGCACTATATGAAGTTCGAATGTTGAATTACATCTGCTCTTACGTCTGATATAACTTAAGACTGAAGGAAGGATACCTAACGCTTCTTGTCACACATATTTCAAGTCACCTTTTTGTTCCACCATTTCTTTTTAAGGGTATAGGAAAGCCTGCGTATACATAATAGGCTTAAACTAAAGTTTAGTCCCAATTTCAAAGTCAGTTTACTCTATTGTGCTCTTTTCAATTTATTTTGGCCCAGAGCTTGGTACACAAAAATGGCATTAGACATTTGTAACTACCTTGCTAACAAATTTTTTCTACTGTGAACATTTGCTTTTCGATATTTGTATTAAAAGAATTTTCTGGCAATGATTTGTGTTCTTTTGAAGCACTGAGATAAGTACTTCTTTGATGTCTTATTTCTGTTTATTACAAAATTTTTATATTTTAATATAAGCCATTCAAATTTATAATATTAATAAATATTTGCAATATTTTATTTTTTTTTTTTACCTGAGCCTCACATGCGAACACGTGTAAGCAGCACAAAACACAGCCCATCTGGGCCGTAAAGAGTCTGTTGTATGTGAATTTAAAGGACCCTTGGGCCATCAGGTCTGGTGCCTTGCGTTGACAGAAATTCTTTTGTTTGGCTCATAAATATAAATTTTACACTTTTGCATTGAATGACTTTACACCCTGAATTTGGCCTCAAGAACTTGACTTAACAAATGAGCTTACTTTTATTTACATTGATATACCTGAGGCTGAAAAAATTGTTGGCCAATGTTCGATCCGATGGTATCCATAAAAGATGAACTACATAATTTATCGGCAAATTTAAATTTGCCTTTTCGAATACCTAATTGATTGTGTAATTCAATAATGTTGACCTTAAAACGCACAATTTCATATTTTTCATAAATATCCCATTAAGTCTGTTACTTAAAATGAGTTGTGTTCTGCGCTCCGACAGGCAACATAAAAGAATTTTATGGTCTACAGATTGCAGCATGAATCCTTTATCAACCCGGCCATTTTCACAGCACTGCGCCCGTATTCGTTATGTTCCATGGTTACGCTCCTCTGGTGCTGATAAAGTACTATTTGTATCAAGTTAAATGACTTGCTTGCTCATAGCCGATGAATCTTGTAAGGTAACACCTTCAACACACCTCCAACCTTCATGTGTAGTTGCCACGAGCCTTTGAATACAATCTGAGCTGATGACAATGAGTCGATATTTGGTTTTTTTCCTCTTTTTTTTCAGGCTACTTCCATTTTTTTTTTTTTTTTATCACAATTGGTTTTATTTTTGGGTTACGCACATATTTAATCAATTCGAGGATGAACTAAGGCCGAAGGCTAATAAAGGACTTGATTTCAAATAAAAGCCGATTAAAGAGTTTATCGAAGTGTGTACAAAGGGCAAAGCAACAAAATCTACTTAGCAAATGGAGTCTGTAGGCTAAATAACATACGGTCTTCACATATGGGCTTAAAACCATTTGCTTACATGTGGGGTTATAATAACGAAATGGAATTTATATGTTTTCATTTAGGTGACAAGCGAAATTTAAGGTTGGTTGAGAGAGAAATTTCCGTGGCATGTGAGAGAAATGTAAAATTTAAAACTGAAACGAATTTCAACAGCGGCTTAAATATGAAATAATAATACAAATATATTTTAATGAAGCAAAGGTTAATTTTTCATTTAAATTATCATTGATTATTTTAACTGGTATTAACTACAAAGATCTACGATTAAGGTCCACTCGAATCCAACTATCAACTTCGTCTTGGCTTATTATAGTTTCACTTAGTAATGAAAACAACAAAATATGTTTATAACCTTCCTCTAGGACAAATTTATGCATTCAACTAGTTTTAAGGACAACAATAATCTGAGCCGCAACCAATTTCCCAAGGGTCGCCAATGTCAACTGACCACTGGCAAGAAAATAAAGGTTAACCAAATGTGGGCAGAATTTAAATTTGCACAGATTTTGACTTCCCTGAACATCAAACTGGCAGTTCGATGAGTTATGAACCGACTTTGAATGGTTAAAACAAAGTTTGTCATGCGAAAACTCAAAGTTGACCGTAATCCTCTATGAATTTGATTTCTATGAATTACTGCAGTTTCAGGATAGTTTTAAGGAATCTATTCATTAGTTCTAAAATATAAACGAAAATAATGTAAAAAAAATTAAAAGAATTTAAAAATGATTTGAAGCTTTCTATTTTCTTTTTTTCATTATTTTCTAGAATTTAACTTCAATTAATTCTAAAGTTTAAATTTTTTCTCCATCGCTTATCGTTGAAATAGTATTTTGTTTTCATTTAGTTTCTTATCGCATCCAATTTCTCATCTCGTATATTTTATTTATTTTTATCTATTTGCAGCCAGTAGCTGTGGCATTAAAATGCATTTCGCCACATAAATAAAACGGCGTTGTGTGAAAAAGTCTTTTTGGCAAAGCTTGAATAAATCGCCGTCACTTTATCTAGTGGGAATTCAAGTGAAATAATAATAATTACACAACAAAAACAGGATGGAACCTGATATAATATATGAGCAACATTTGCACGAGGAGCTGTTGCCTGGCGCCGAGGAGGAAGCCGAATTTGGTAAGTCCTTTGGCCAACGCACTTAAATTTAATATCTGAATTTTTGGCAAGACACCTGCTAACAGGCTAATACATAATTTATAGACTCTTAATGCTGATGCTTGTTAATCATGTTTATTTTAGCGCTTTCTATGTTGTTATACTTTTATATTTTACACCTATACATTTTTTAAGTAAATAAGAGATTTAAAAGTTAGTTTAATCTTAAGAAAGAATAAAATAAACCGTTTTGTTTTTGTTTATTTTTCTTTATTAAGAACTATATAAGTCAATTATTTGCCGATCTATTACGTGCTTGTCAAAGTTAACAAGTCTTTTGACATTCTGTCGAACTTGGAAAAGTAAAATGCCATTTTTAAGTGCCTCAATCCGCTAGGCCGGCTGAGGCAATTTATTGTTTGTAAATAATTTCGTCGCTTTCACATGCAAATATTAAATCTTATTATGGCAAAGGAAATGTAAATGACGCACTGTCTCCACCAACTGACAACTGGCTTCCATTAAACTGTCCCTGTCACTTGAAAAGCTCGTAAATGATTTCAATTATACATTGTCCCTTATTATTTATATTTATATCTCGCCATTCCAGAGCGTTTGTATGCGGCACCTGCGGAAATTGTGGCGCTGCTTTCTATCTTTTATGGCGGCATTAGCATTCTGGCTGTCATTGGTAACACGCTGGTGATTTGGGTGGTTGCCACCACCCGTCAGATGCGCACCGTTACAAATATGTATATCGCAAATCTTGCGTTTGCCGATGTCATCATTGGACTGTTCAGCATACCATTTCAGGTTAGCTCTAAATGCAATTTAATAAATTAATTTTCCCATTCGCTCGTTCGCAAAATTATTATTATTTTTTTTTTTTTGTTTTTGCTGTGTTTTCTAATTATGTAAATGTTGACAAAATTCAAATTAGTCGTGACTGCAGTAAACATTTTCATTATAGCAATTGAAGTTTCAAATGGAAATTGGAATTGCATAAATTAAACAAACGCGTAAACGCAACGTAGCCAGTCGGATGTGTTCAATAAATTGAATTTCACTGATATTCGACTGCCTGTTAACACTTTGTGCACATAAATCAGTTTAATGGCATTAGCCCAGTTTAATTTTTGACTGCTGCTGCCGCTGCTTCTGTTGCCGGCACGTTAATATTCCGTTTATGTGACAGGCACACGCACACACACACACACACACACACACACAGACACACACACAACCACAACATCGATGTCACTATATTCGGGCATCGATTTAATTTCCGGCGCTTAAACACTGGTGTCATCTGCAGCCCGCTCTCTAGAATATTTGGATTAGAGAATTGACAGTATCTCTGACATCCAGTTAATATTAGTCTACTCTGCAGTCTCGTCTGACTGGTGCCCAGTTGTCTACAAATTTTGATAATAGAATAATCATTTTTGGCCCCAGTGCTAATGGGCATAGACCATTTCGTATGCCAGACAAAATGTGCTAAAAGCCATAAGTAATATCCAGCTGAATATTAAAATTGTTGTTAGCAGATAAATCATGCTTTCATGAGCTTGGCCAAGAGGACTGACAATTGACACTGTCGTCTGCATGATTCTATTGATTTTCATTTGCATTTTGAAGTGAGAATTATCTGTGCACACAAACTGAATATTAAACATAGGCCCAGTTTAAGTGCATATCCATTATTGGGAATGGATGAGGCACATGCTCTATAGTTGACTTTTGACTTTCCAAAATCACAATCATGTAATAAAGTCAGTTAGAAATTTAACATGTTTTTAAACTACATTTAAGTGCTTTATGCTACAATAAAGTCACTGGGCAGCTTTATGTTGGTTGATATTTATTCAATCTATTCTATTTAATTAATGTATGTCACTTAGTCTGCTTAACGCCAACACTTAAGCTTTGGGCTTGAATTATGGACACACACTCTACACTTTATTCACACACACACACAGCACAGTAAATATTCATTAAATGGACAATTAAATGACAGCTGCTGTCAGAACACATAATTATTTGTTACCTGCAGAGTGTGGCTTTAATTATTTGAATTCCCTGCTCAACTGCGTCACGGGGAAATGAATTGAACGCGGAACAAGACCACATTATGCGCTCCTCAACATGTCAGAGCAGATGGAAACCAAACTATTCATTTGCCATTCATTTTCACACCCACAAAAACACCCACTCACACACACAGATAGAAAACACAAATCATGTTTTTGGCAATTTATTTTGGACAGTTGCCGGCGTGTCCGGAAGGTCCTCTTTAATGATATTTGCGATGAGCTTTGGCTGATTTAATACCGGGACTCTGATTAATCATACACATGTACTAGCTATTATTTAATCTATGTATCATTTTTATTTGGTGGTTTATATTAGTTTCAGGCAGCACTGTTGCAACGCTGGAATCTGCCATATTTCATGTGCGGCTTCTGTCCATTTGTCCAGGCGCTAAGCGTGAATGTCTCTGTTTTTACACTGACTGCGATTGCAATTGATCGCCACCGGGCCATAATTAATCCATTGCGGTAAGCCACATGAAACACACTCGATGACTAAATGGCCTAGTAATATGTTTAATTAAAATGAGTGATTATTTATTTCTACACATTTCACTTGCAGCGCACGTCCCACAAAGTTCATTTCCAAATTCATAATTGCTGGAATTTGGATACTGGCTTTTGTGTTTGCAGCCCCTTTTCCAATTGCTTTTCGTGTGGAGGAGATAACGGACCGTTTTCGTGGTAAGCATGCCACTTATATAAGCTATAAGGTGGATAGTCCAATATAATATGTATGTATTTGTTTTATTTGTGTAGAAAACGATGTCTATTTTAATTTGACTCGACCGTTTTGCATGAACAAAAACCTGTCCGATGAGCAGCTGAAGGCGTATCGCTATGCCCTAGTTTTTGTCCAATATCTGGTGCCATTTTGCGTCATTAGCTTTGTGTACATACAAATGGCAGTTCGATTGTGGGGCACACGGGCACCTGGCAACGCGCAGGACTCTCGTGACATAACGCTGCTCAAGAACAAGAAAAAAGTCTGTTCCTTTGTTGTTATATCAGCCCAATTACCAACTAATCGAACAATCGTCTTATTTGCAGGTCATTAAAATGCTAATTATCGTTGTGGTTATCTTTGGTCTGTGCTGGTTACCGCTGCAGCTCTACAACATACTGTATGTGACGATACCGGAAATAAATGACTACCATTTCATTAGCATCGTGTGGTTCTGCTGCGACTGGCTGGCCATGAGCAATAGTTGCTACAATCCCTTTATTTATGGCATCTACAATGTGAGTGTTAAGTGGTAACCATTTGTTTATCGCTGATGTATTTTCCCATCTATTTATATTTGATTGCTATTTATCCGCCCATCAAGTTTCAAGCTCAGTCAAGCACATAAACTAGCCGTACAGTGAACTCTCAGTGCACGCATCTTAAAACCTTAACACCTTAAAACCTTAGCACCTTAACTATAGTTAATTTTTTTAGTTTTATCTATTGAATAGGTCCTTTGATAATCGCACTAAAAATATTTCATTCAATTATCTTTAATTGGACATCTTCGCAAAACAACATCGATTTATCTTAAATTGGTCCAAAAATGTTCCACAATTCTTAAACAGGAACTTCCCCTCTAGTTTGTTTTTATAAATAGCTACATTTTTATTTACCAAATTCCGAGAATAAAATATGCAAACTTTGCCACTCAAGAGAATTAAAAGCACATTTTACTGTACTCAATAAAACAGAAAATGAACAGAAAAGAAAAGTAGGGACACCACCTAGAGAAATCCTGTCAGGTTCACACACAATACTAAAATCCGTAAATCGCAGGCATAAAGCGCAAATATTTTAGTTCTTTGTCGAAGTTGGGCAAAAGACGACGGACCTAAAATCGATAAAGAGACAAACAAACAAACAAACAAATGCAGGGCAGACATTAGCATCGGCTCACATGTGGGCGTGGGCCTATAAACCCAAGATGTTGCCAGACGCAACTTTGCCGACAGATGTCTATAAATGTCGGGAGGGTGGCAAAGAATGGGAGGGTGGCTCAAATGGTTGCCACTTAGGGTGTTGTTGTTGTGCAAGGTGAAAGAGCTACTTGATAAACCTAAGTGACAGATTGGCACCTGTCAACAAGTAGTAATCAGAACACAACATTCATTAGCAACTTTTGTGCTATAAACACTGCCAAGGACGAATTACTGAGGGTATTGTCAAAATGTGGCTACACGATTTTATCTTATAATTTATTTGTTATAATATCTGATTATATCAAGTTTAAACTCGAATAATCAGCTTCAGAGTAATTATGCGCAAAGTACTTAATCCGATTATGGTTACTTAATTTGAATTTGTATTTCAGGAGAAGTTCAAGCGGGAGTTCAACAAACGCTTCTCGGCCTGCTTCTGCAAGTTCAAGACCAGCTTGGAGCCACATGAACGAACATTTTCGATGCACACCCGCGCCAGTTCCCTGAGGTCAACTTATGCCAATTCATCGATGCGGATACGCAACAATTTCTTTGGCGTACGGAATGCGGGCGGGAACGGCAAGGTTGGGTTGCACATTGGTCGCAATGGCTACCAGACCAATACCAATGGCAATGGCAGCGACAACACCAGCTACAATAACAATCACGGACACGGGCATCAGACCGTGGTGACATTTGCTGGCAGTGCTGTCACAACGATGCCGCCCTGGCGGCGCAACAATTTCAAGCCGCTGCATCCCAATGTGGTCGAGTGTGAGGATGATTTGGCGCTCATGGAGCTGCCGTCGACAAGCGAGGATATGCCTTCCAGCTGTGCCGGAGCCGGTGTCCAGCTGGCACTATTAAAAGCCGAGTCGCGAGAAAATTCGAGTTGCATTTGTGAACAGGAATTTGGCAGTCGCACCGAATGCGACAGAACTTGCATCCTCAGCGAAGTATCCCGAGTGCAGCAGCCGGCGACGGGAGCAGGCAACGGAATTGGCACTGATTGTGGCAATGGAGCGGAAAGCGAAGCCTTGTGGCAGCCACTGTAAGATTTGCCCAGAGAAGAGACGACAAATGTCTGTGATTTCGTAAAAATGTATTGTGATTACACAAACAATGATGTTGAGTGTTAGAAATGCTATAAATTATGTCCTCGTCGCGTGTGCGTGTGTGTGCGTGTGTGTATGTGTGTGTTTATATATGAGTGTGTACATACTATCCTTAGCTGCAAGCCATGTACAGTATTATAATTAAATATAAATATAATCAAAATGGGTTTCATAAATTCCAAATAGCCAAATATTTCATGTTTTACTACAATAAGCTTTAATAATAATTATTATTTTAGTAATCTGAAAGGCGTTGATATCAAATCAATGAAATATTAAATACGAAGCTTGATAATTAAATATAAATGCACTTCTGATTCCGGCTTATTGGTTACTTAACGGCTTTGCATAGCTCATATTTATTAATAAGCACATAAAATCAATTAACTAGCATTAAAACATAAATTATTAAATTAGTGCGTAAGCAATATCATTTTTTAATTATATCAATGTATTTGTATGTAAATATATGTGTGTGCATTTTTGGCATAAATGTAATTATTGTATTAAATTACCAATGAAAGAATAAACATTTCGTGTCATTGCACAAATCGAACAAATAAATAACCATATATTTATTGGTATTCTCTGCGCACTGTTAATTACAGCTCAATTAATATTGTGCACTCATTATTGATATCATAAATCATTATTTGCATTTAATAATTGTTTTCATGTGATTTGTTCTGAGAATTATTTTAAAACTAATTCTGTCAACAAAAGCTTTGATTTGTCAGTTGCAATTTATGGGAAGTTTTTCGGCTTGAAATGGTATCAAAGCTTTTTGGTTATGCTACAAGAAGTTGTACCTTCTGCCATAAGTAAATTGGCCAAGACGAAAAGTTTGCGACTTAAGCTATGACGCAAACTTTTGGCTACGGCATAGCGAAGACGCAAACCGGAAATTATAAAAAACAGAAAAGCTGAAGATGGTGAGCGATAAGCTCCACGCTTGCTTTAAGATGAACAATGATAAGTAAAAAGCTTTGGCTCACAGGGTGACTCGAGTCGATTTAAGAGGTAAGAATTGAAGAATGATGATAGAAATATTTGTAGTTTAGGAATAAATGAAAAAATTTAATATATGTTTGGTATATTTAAAAATATTTTAAGACTTGCAAATGGAGGAAAAGAACAAAACCCATTTGAAAGCAGCTTAAACACAATAAAAAATACAATTTTTATTTAAAAGTTTTTTATTACAAATTTTTATTTAAAAGTTAATCGGTAGATAGTAATACAATTTTTATTTAAAAGTCGCACGTTTTATGATTAAACTACCCTTATAGCGAGACAATGAAAAGCAGACATCCTGGTTGACAAAGACTAACAAAATATGACAACGTAACAAGGCAATACTACTCGGCATATGTGCGGCTTGCTGCTCGTTCATTTCTTTTTATGCCACATGCAATCAAACAACATATGCTACACTATGAGACACACACACACACTCTTAGATACACAGTGCACAACACGCAATGAACTGGCTAACTGGACATGCACATGGACAGGAACGTGTCTGCTTAAACTCCTCTCTCTCTCTCTATCTATCTCTCACTCTCTCTATCTCTCCCACACGCACACACACGCATCCATATTATAGATGGACACTTGTGTTGCCGGGCAGCAGGCAGAAGCCGCATTGGCTGTTGATAATTGAATAATTAACAATGTTTAAAATGGCTGGGAGAGCGTCTAACGACAGGAGTGTTCCGTGGCGTAGGCTTCAGGGGTTGCAGGGGTTTGATTGAGTTGCGTTAGCGTCATGCTACCAGACGCTAAATTTACAGGGGTTGTCACTGTCATTGTCAATGTGTGTGTGTGTGTGCGTGTGTGCGTGTGTGTGCACAGTGCAGGTCAGCAGGTCAATTGCAACCGCAATGTCAGCCAGAGACCTCAAAAGCATTTAGTTGAATAACTCACCAAGCAAACCACTTACAACACACACACAACACACACACAACACACACCACACACAACCACTTGCATACAGAAACATATACATATGTATATGTATACATAGAGAATAATAATTGGGTTAGTATTGCTTCTAAATAATTGACATTTTGTGGGAAAATCTTCATGGGCCAGGGTCTGTCAGTTATTGATTGACCATCGCTAGATTTGTCATATTTTTAAGAATTTTATACAGGTTTTCAATGTGTTTTCTGCCTTGGCACTGTGTGGTTCACTGTTATTTAACTGCCTAAACAAAATGGATGAAGGAAACATCAATAAAAGTGTGTATTGAAAATTAAAAATAAAACAGCTGCATCAAAAAAGAGGACATCATTCCCATACATTTAGGAATTAGATTACAAACTATATTATTAAGTTATTGAATATTGATAACAACAATTAACAACAAATGTTACTTGAAGAGAACATTCAAAAAGCATATATTTTTATTTATATATTTTATTGAAAGGAATTTAATAATTAAATTAATAAAGAATAGTTTTCCATGTGACGAACAAAACAATTTAATATTAGCTTGGGAGTTTATTTTATAAAAATAATAATTGTTGAATATTTTTTTGGAAGAATTGGATAATAAATTAAAGCAAAAGATATTATTTCTATATGTGACAATTTTTAATTAAAGTATTATTTTATGTAAGCGTAAAGTAAATATTAATATGTGTAGACAAAGCCTCAAAAGTGAAATTGTGTTAGTTATTTAAGCTAATCTTCAACCTTTAAATGCTATAAAAACTATGATTCACATGTTGCAAGTTCGCTCCGCTTAACATCCCCGCGCTTAACAATTGCAGCATCTCGGAAGGCCTTCTCGTCGACAAGCTCCTCGCGTCGCAGCAGTGGCAGCAACAACGAGTACTGCGAGGCATCCACAATGAGCCATGGCAGTGGCAGCATGGCAAATAAGCCAACCGATGCTGATGCCGTTGCTGGGATTGGTAATAGTGTGGCGGCGATGCCGACAACGACACCAGTAACGGATTTCTATAGGGATGCGACGGTGCTCATTACGGGTGGCACGGGTTTTGTGGGCAAGGTCCTAACCGAAAAATTGTTGCGCTCCTTTGGTTTGCGTAAAATTTACATGCTGATACGCAGCAAGGACAACATGAGCGTCCAGGAGCGCTTGCAGCGATTCTTCGATGAGTCGGTAAGTCAATTGCAAGCCCGGGGAAAATGAGTTGTTGCCTCTCATCTGTACTGTTGAACAATGAAAACCTGCTGCTGTTGTTGCCATTGCTGTTGCTGGTGTTGCTTCTGTTGCAGATATTCAATACAATGCGCGACGAGTTGCCGGAGTTGTTGGAGAAGGTGCATCCGATACGCGCTGATTACAGTGCCATCGACCTGGACATCGATGCCGCCGACCGTGCAATGCTCTCGTCTGAGGTCCAAGTGAGTGTGCAACACACAGACACACACACATCCACACATCCACATAGATACATATGATATTGGCATTGCCAGCATACCCGTTTTGAAGAGTCGAGCCGAGAAGTTTTGTTGGCAATTCAATCAATGGACTTTTGTGTGAACCTTTGTGTGTGTGTGTGAGTGTGTGTGTATGTGTGTATTTGGATAGGGCTCGCTACTGCTGTCTGTTTATCTCTGTGTCTGTCTGTCTGTTTGTCTGTCCGACTGTTTGACTATCTGTCTATTTGTCCTTTGTGCATTACATTACGTAGCGTTGGCTGCCAAAGGCAGGCGCCATGTTTACGACAACAGGCATGCAGTCGGTTTATTTCCTTTTTATGATTTTTTCTCCTCACACACACACTCACACACTCACACACACTCACACACACATACACACGTTGAAGAGCCAAGGCACAAAAATATATATTTTGTACTTTTCAACAAAAATTGAAACCCAGCACGTAGTCCTGTGCAAATGTGTGTGCCTGCTGCTCTTGCTCCTGATAGTCCTGCAACTCCTGCTGCTGCTGCTGCTGCTGCTCCTGTTGTTGGTTATAAAAAACAATATATAAATAAATGAAAATTCCTGTGCATGCTTCAAGTGTTTGGCGTGCGCGAGCCATTGTCCTGCCAGCCGCATCCGTTTGGCGTTTTAGTTTTATTTTGTGTATTGTTTTTGGTTTTCCCCCGTTTTTATACTATGCTACCAAAGTATAATAGTATATTGGGTTTGTGCAATCTCCGTCATGCTGTCTGTCCATCTGTATATCTGTTCGTCTGTATGAATGCAAGTTTCTTCGAATCTTTCGGACTATAATTTTGACTTATGTTCCGACCCAAAATTACATTTTCAACTTTAAATGTACGACTGACCTAGAGGCCGAACTATGATTAAAACTGCCTTCCTTTTGAAAATGCGTTGAGTTTTGACGAAGTTATGGCATTTTTAAGGTTCGACCTATGCCCATATGCCTATTTTCGGGCTATAATTTTGACTTTACGTTTTCAACTTTAAATGTACGATTGATCTAGAGGCCGAACTATGATTAAAACTGCCTTCCTTTTGAAAATGCGTTGAGTTTTGACGAAGTTATGGCATTTTTAAGGTTCGACCTATGCCCATATTTGGCATATGCCGATTTTCGGACAATAATTTTGACTTATGTTCCGACCCAAAATTACGTTTTCAACTTTAAATGTACGATTGATCTAGAGGCCGAACTATGATTAAAACTGCCTTCCTTTTGAAAATGCGTTGAGTTTTGACGAAGTTATGGCATTTTTAAGGTTCGACCTATGCCCATATTTGGCATATGCCGATTTTCGGACAATAATTTTGACTTATGTTCCGACCCAAAATTACGTTTTCAACTTTAAATGTACGATTGATCTAGAGGCCGAACTATGATTAAAACTGCCTTCCTTTTGAAAATGCGTTGAGTTTTGACGAAGTTATGGCATTTTTAAGGTTCGACCTATGCCCATATTTGGCATATGCCGATTTTCGGACAATAATTTTGACTTATGTTCCGACCCAAAATTACGTTTTCAACTTTAAATGTACGATTGATCTAGAGGCCGAACTATGATTAAAACTGCCTTCCTTTTGAAAATGCGTTGAGTTTTGACGAAGTTATGCATTATGGCATTTCTAAGGTTCGACCTATGCCCATATTTGGCATATGCCGATTTTCGGACAATAATTTTGACTTATGTTCCGACCCAAAATTACGTTTTCAACTTTAAATGTACGATTGATCTAGAGGCCGAACTATGATTAAAACTGCCTTCCTTTTGAAAATGCGTTGAGTTTTGACGAAGTTATGACATTTTGAAGGTTCGACCTATGCCCATATTTGGCATATGCCGATTTTCGGACAATAATTTTGACTTATGTTCCGACCCAAAATTACGTTTTCAACTTTAAATGTACGATTGATCTAGAGGCCGAACTATGATTAAAACTGCCTTCCTTTTGAAAATGCGTTGAGTTTTGACGAAGTTATGACATTTTGAAGGTTCGACCTATGCCCATATTTGGCATATGCCGATTTTCGGACAATAATTTTGACTTATGTTCCGACCCAAAATTACGTTTTCAACTTTAAATGTACGATTGATCTAGAGGCCGAACTATGATTAAAACTGCCTTCCTTTTGAAAATGCGTTGAGTTTTGACGAAGTTATGGCATTTTGAAGGTTCGACCTATGCCCATATTTGGCATATGCCGATTTTCGGACAATAATTTTGACTTATGTTCCGACCCAAAATTACGTTTTCAACTTTAAATGTACGTTTTCAACTTTAAATGTACGATTGATCTAGAGGCCGAACTATGATTAAAACTGCCTTCCTTTTGAAAATGCGTTGAGTTTTGACGAAGTTATGGCATTTTTAAGGTTCGACCTATGCCCATATTTGGCATATGCCGATTTTCGGACAATAATTTTGACTTATGTTCCGACCCAAAATTACGTTTTCAACTTTAAATGTACGATTGATCTAGAGGCCGAACTATGATTAAAACTGCCTTCCTTTTGAAAATGCGTTGAGTTTTGACGAAGTTATGGCATTTTGAAGGTTCGACCTATGCCCATATTTGGCATATGCCGATTTTCGGACAATAATTTTGACTTATGTTCCGACCCAAAATTACGTTTTCAACTTTAAATGTACGATTGATCTAGAGGCCGAACTATGATTAAAACTGCCTTCCTTTTGAAAATGCGTTGAGTTTTGACGAAGTTATGGCATTTTTAAGGTTCGACCTATGCCCATATTTGGCATATGCCGATTTTCGGACAATAATTTTGACTTATGTTCCGACCCAAAATTACGTTTTCAACTTTAAATGTACGATTGATCTAGAGGCCGAACTATGATTAAAACTGCCTTCCTTTTGAAAATGCGTTGAGTTTTGACGAAGTTATGGCATTTTTAAGGTTCGACCTATGCCCATATTTGGCATATGCCGATTTTCGGACAATAATTTTGACTTATGTTCCGACCCAAAATTACGTTTTCAACTTTAAATGTACGATTGATCTAGAGGCCGAACTATGATTAAAACTGCCTTCCTTTTGAAAATCCGTTGAGTTTTGACGAAGTTATGACATTTTGAAGGTTCGACCTATGCCCATATTTGGCATATGCCGATTTTCGGACAATAATTTTGACTTATGTTCCGACCCAAAATTACGTTTTCAACTTTAAATGTACGATTGATCTAGAGGCCGAACTATGATTAAAACTGCCTTCCTTTTGAAAATGCGTTGAGTTTTGACGAAGTTATGGCATTTTTAAGGTTCGACCTATGCCCATATTTGGCATATGCCGATTTTCGGACAATAATTTTGACTTATGTTCCGACCCAAAATTACGTTTTCAACTTTAAATGTACGATTGATCTAGAGGCCGAACTATGATTAAAACTGCCTTCCTTTTGAAAATCCGTTGAGTTTTGACGAAGTTATGACATTTTGAAGGTTCGACCTATGCCCATATTTGGCATATGCCGATTTTCGGACAATAATTTTGACTTATGTTCCGACCCAAAATTACGTTTTCAACTTTAAATGTACGATTGATCTAGAGGCCGAACTATGATTAAAACTGCCTTCCTTTTGAAAATGCGTTGAGTTTTGACGAAGTTATGGCATTTTTAAGGTTCGACCTATGCCCATATTTGGCATATGCCGATTTTCGGACAATAATTTTGACTTATGTTCCGACCCAAAATTACGTTTTCAACTTTAAATGTACGATTGATCTAGAGGCCGAACTATGATTAAAACTGCCTTCCTTTTGAAAATGCGTTGAGTTTTGACGAAGTTATGGCATTTTTAAGGTTCGACCTATACCCATATGCCCATATGACGATTTTCGGACTAGTATTTCGATCATAGTATTTCGCTGTCGGTTACGTGCGACTGCAACGTTCGCCCTTGTTTTTTGTTGCTGTTTGCAAAACATTTTGCATACAAGTCACTCACTTCCCATGTGGTGCAGAATCGGCAGGATTCGCAGCGCTTAGTCCTAGCACTGTTTTAAAACGAAAATTGCTTTGTTGTCGATGTTCAATGCAGCAGTTGCATGTCTCGTCCTGCGTCCTGCGTCCTGTTTCCCTGCTGACTTTGAGGTTATCACAGAATGCAGCCAAACAGGACACGAGCACACAAACTCAACATCCCATTCAGCTAGCGCTTCTATTTTGCATGCACTTCTCATGCATTTTGCATGCTCTATTGTTGTTCAAATGTTCCAATTGTTGTTGCTGACATTTCTCAATTTTAATATGTATTACTTTACTTCTTTTTATACTCGTTAGATTGTGTTCAATGTGGTCGCCTCGGTGAAATTCAATGAGAAACTAAGTGATGCTATTGACATTAATGTTCTCGGCACCAAGAAGATACTCGACTTGGCTATGCAAATGAAGAAGTTGAAGGTAAGCAATTTGTGACTGCGAACTTTATTCGCTGAGCTGATAAATTTATTAAATTGCAGGAATTTGTAAGAATTATGTCAATTTGAAAATCCACTCTTAACTTTGAATTTGACTAATTTTCCAATCCGTTATAAAACTTTTTAAGCGGCAATAAAACAAATAACAAATTTCATTCAAAGCTTTGAATAAAATCCACAATCAATTTCGAATATCAAACGTATTTGCAACGTATTAACTTTTTCTGATTTTTAAGGCTTAATGCTATCAATATTTGCAGATTGTGGTTGTAACGCAGTTCTCTTTTTTAACGGCATAATCGGATACTTAATTTAAGTAACCAACAAACATAATTCGCATTTCTGCATGCGAAACTATTTGTGGATGCATTGTAATATTTACAACTGTTTATTTTAATATATCTGTAATGCTTTTTACTGTTGTTGCATATTTTTACGGCCGCATCGTGCAAACAATTTCAACACAATTCAATCAACATTCGACATGATGCAACACCATCCGCCCCCATTATGCCACTATGCCACCATGCCACCATGCCACCGTGCAGTCATTTGTGCATATTTCGACACTCTACTGCAACTGCAATCGCAAATTCATCAAGGAACAAGTGTACGAGAATGAAATTGGCTACGAAAAAATCATGCAGGTTGGTCCAACGAGCAAACTCAATGGGAAACGAGTAAAAGAGAAAGAAAGAGAGAGAGAGAGAGAGAGAGAGAGAGAGGGAGAGAGTGAATGCGTAGTGTAAGGCGAATAGCACTCATGAATATTATTATTATTTTTATTATTATTATTTGATGTGCACACACACGCACAACACTTAATTGGGTTAACAATTTATTTAAATTGAAAATCCACTCATTTACAGATCTATCGGACCTTCGATGACGAAACGCTGGAGAAGCTGCGCCATTGCCTAATTGGCCAAATGCCAAATACGTATACCATGACAAAGAAATGTGCCGAGAATTTGGTGAATCATCGTGCCTTTCACATGCCGGCTGGCATCTTTCGACCACCCATTGGTAAGTCGGTGAGTCGGTGAGTGGAACACAAAAATTGCATCTTAATGCGAGTCGAGATTGTTGCGGACAGTGCGGTTTTAAAGTTGACTTCACAAACTAATTGTCAGATAATTAGCCCCAAAATGCCCCAGGGCATGCAAAAGCGCCCAACAAGAAACTTGCAACGCTTTTACGTTGCACAACACAAAATAACAAGAGGGAGAATCGAGAGATATGTATATATACGAAATGTGGCAGCTGCTCGGACTTGGACGGCTCTCCCCCAAAGGACACCCCAGCAGTGGAAAATGGAATATTTAAAATTTTTGTGAAAAATAGCAAACAATGTGCATTTTCGCTACCGACGGCAAAACACCCCAAAGTCGAAGAGTGTGTGCACCATGGTTTAGCAGATAAATGCATGTGGCAAAAAAACTAGTGTTTTTTTTCTTCTCTATTTTCAACTAAACGCAACGTAACGTAACGAAAACAAAGCCCAGCAAAAAGTCAGTGCCTGCCTGACTTGCTCCAGACTCCATCATCCACCCACAGACTCGACTCGACCCGGCTCGACTCGACTCGACTCCATCTATTGCTGCAGAGCTGCAGCTTCAGCTTCAGCTCGGTAACAAAGCGCAAACAAATTTTCATTTATTTTAACACAAAAATGCCAAAGTATCGTAGCATCCTAAGCTGCATCCTGACTGCCCCCAACAACTGCAAATAGTAACAAACGAACAGAGAAAACAAAAAATAAAACTAAAAACAAAAAACAAACCAAAAACAACAAAAAGTTCAAGTGCAAAACTTGCAATTGGGAGTCAGGCATATCAGCTGGCTGTTAGCATAGTCATAGGGGGAGGTAATTTTAGTATTTGTTTTCTTCTTCTTTGTTTTTGTATTTTTTTTTTTTTGTATTTTCCTTCAGCAGCAAGAGCAACCGGTACCATTATCGCTTTTGGCGTTGTCTAAAATCAACAACGGTCTCCGGTCTGGGTCCAAACAAAGCAACCATTAATTCTTATTTATTTGCAGTAATGTCAACGTACAAGGATCCATTTCCCGGCTGGACTGATAATTTGTACGGGCCATCAGGTTTATGCACTTGGTCAGCCCGGGGACTCGTACGTTGCATTTACGGCACGGCCAACTCCAAGGCAAACATGGCGCCCGCCGATTATGTGGTAAACGCAATGATAGCATCCGCCTGGGACATCGCCAGAAGGTTAGTAGATTCCCACATTTGCACCAAGCGAGCTCCTTAAGAGTTTTCATGTGTAAAAACTCGCAAAAATGGGCAGCAAGTTAACCAACGTTGATTTATTACCTAACCGCAATTGCTCAATTAGCTTTTCATATCAGGCTACAGTTATAAATAAAATTGCTAAGCTGGTTTAATTTAATTTTTTTTAATGATATATATTTAATTAGGTTTAAGCTACTACTACTATTACATTAACTGCTTAGTGAAAAAAAGAATTTAACATTTGTCATTAAATATATATGCATATAATAAACTCTAATAAAGATTATAATTTTATCTTTAAATTTCGTTACTTTGATCTCCTTTTTTTGCTTAACATGCTTTAAATGTAATATTTTGTAGTCAATTAATTTTACAAGTTAATAAAGTAACCATCCTGAACCTTAACGAACATTTTCTAAAGCAAGCACCACTTTTAGGTTTGAGCTGCGTGAAACTCAATTGGATGGCAAATCGGAGCTACCCGTTTACAACTACGTATCCGATGTGAACAACATTACCTGGGGCCAGTACATGCACCTGTCGCGTCAGGGATTTCATGAGCCATTCGACAAGTCGCTCTGGTGAGTCTGGCAGCTGTTTAAGCACATATGTACATATGTATATATACCCATAGATCCTGGGGCCATAAGTAATTTCAGTTGAATTTCAATTCATCCGCACGAAACGTTGCCGTGTTGCATACGTTTCTAATCCAAATGCTCAAATATGGTTTTATTTCTCTTTTTGTGTGCGGGCGGCGAACGCTTTGGAAAATTTATCTACACTTTGCTAATACCTTGAAACAATGAAACGGAACACATGCCAACCAAACAAAACGAATACTTAAACAAAAAATTGAAAAACCTACGAAACATGCGACGTGTCGGCAACAACAACAACAACAACAACAACAAACAATGGGATAACAAAAACCTCAACCACGAAAAATGCCACAAAAAACCAAAAAAAAAAAAAAATGTGCAAAACGTAAAAATGTCAAACTAAACCCAATCGAATGGCAATCGCTGGCAACACAATGTGCAACAACGGACTGCAACTTTGGATTGGACATGGAATCCGTTGGACCGCATTATTGTCACAGGTGCTTCTCGTATGTTATAATACCATCGAAGCCTCTGCATTGTGCAATTGCATTTTTCTTGCACAATATCCCAGCTTATATTTTAGATTTAATTGCCATGGCCACTGGACAAAAGCGCATGTAAGTATACGCACACTCTGCCACAGCCACACAGATACACACACACACACACACACACACACATCGATTGAGATTGTGTGTGCACTCCAAGTTAGTGGATGCTGCTGGCATTGTGGGTTTTGGTTTTGCTACATTTCACTGATTTTAAGCGCCACATTGAAAGGCAATTGAATTGATTTCAACTACATTTGCTGGAACCGGTTCAGCTTCATAAGTTGATTTTAAGGGTATCAAACTGAAATTCACTTATGCACATTGTGCGAAGCGAATATTAAATGCCTTTGAATTGAGTAATCCTAGTTAAAAAGGATCCAAATTTGTGTTATTCCCACTTGTAAATAATAATCACACTTTAGCTTTAATGACATTAAACTGATTAAATTAAAGCGGTTATCCGGTTTAAGTGTAATTTGTTTAACATGTTGTATGGGATACAGTTAAGATATGACCATTAGACAATTATTAATTATTAATGGAGTGCTCAAGCCTGATCGAACTCGGTCAGTTGGTCTGCCAATTAGCGGAGGTAATCGATACAAAATGCTCTTTATTTGCCTGCGTTTTTCCTTGTCTCTGTTCTTAGCTACGTGAAGGCGTATCAGAAAATCTCGCGCATAATCAATATGATGGCTTGGTTCGGGCTCAAGGAGTGGAAGTTTGCCCATCGCAACATTGACGAGCTGAACGAGCGGCTGCCGGATGGGGAGCGTGATAAACTGCAGTTCAACATAGCAACGATTAATTGGAGCGAATATTTTCGCTCGTATCTGAGCGGCATCAGGCGCTACTTCTTTAAGGATAACGCTAACGATAATAAATTACAGCAGCGCAAAACTATTTATCGCAGGTGAGAGACAGACAGAGACAGAAAAAGAGAAAGATAGAGAGAGAGAGAGTGAAAGAGACATATAGCAGAGTGCACTAAGTACTTTTTAATTACACTTTGTTTGCTTTCTTACAGAATGCTGTTGCTGCACACGCTGCTGAAGACGACATTTGGTCTTTCATTAATTATGTGCATTCTGCGCTTTTATCTCAAGATTCTCAAAATTATGCCAAGGATTACGCTGTAAGGAGACCCCTGACCCCGTTATTATAAATTATAATTCAGGCGAATAACGTTTTAATAAACTCGATGGCAAGCGATTTCTTAAAAGGTTTGCACAACTTTGTCTCGCATTACTCATACGCAACAACAGCAACATAAACGTGTGTGTGGCAACATCTACTCTTCTTCTTCTGCGATATTCCACATCTTGTCACTGGTTACCGTTGATGTTGCTTTTGTTGGTGGTGTTGCCAGTGTTGACTGAGCGGTGACTTCATCGGAGCAGCGGGACAGGTAAAAAAAAGTTGGCTGCTTTGCGAACTTTGTATTTTTATATATTTTGTCGCGGGCTGCCTTGAAATATGATGCAATTTCTGGCGCGATAAAGTTACAAGGACTAAAACGTCATAACACACACTCACAGCAGATTGAAAGTGTTGACTTTGTGAGAGAGGGTGTTGCAAGAAATATAAATATATACACATATATATATTTATACATATCAAGAATAAATGGGGATTGCAGTTAGCTAAAGTTGTACGCTACAGAGAAATTGAGCGGGTATAAAAGTGTTTTTCTTAAGAATTTGTAGCAAAATAATAAGCTATTTTTAAGCTTAGGCAAATGCTTTAATTAAAATAGATTGTGTCTTGAATTAAAAACATTTAAAATCATCTCAATAATGGGAGGAACAGCGCAGCAAAAAATACACCTATTCAAAATAGAATAAGCTTCAGGCAGACATGAATCTCAGGCAGTGCAATAATTAACTGTTTACTTAATGAAGTATTTTTTAATTAACAATATACCACACCGATTAAAATTGCTTTCATATCATTGCCTCCGTTATACTTAATTTGAACAATTTTTGTTGGTCATCCTGAAAATAATTTAAGAACTTTACAGCTTTCAGCTTAAAATGTAGGGCGCAAGAAAAGTCCAAAGTGCTGCATAAATTTTCAAGCAGCATTGCCAAAGAAAAATGGCCAAGAAATGAACGTAAACAACATGACAAACCAACATACACCCACCCACACACACACACACACACACACACACACACACACACACACATTGTGTGAGAGAGGGACACCATTACATATATAATTTTAGTTAAAAGTTTTATTTTCCGCATATTTCATATTCTTGTTTCGTTCGTTTTTTCTTTCTGCAACTTTTAGCGCTCAACATTTGCTTGTTTCATATTTCATGGCAGCGCAGACAGAGATACCACGGAAAGAGATAGCAGTAGCGTGAGCGAAAGAGAAAGAGAGAGAGAGAGAGAGATTCACTGGAGCGTTCACACACACACACACAAAGGAACACACATACACCCCGCGCGCATTCATTATTGTATAATATTTTTACATTATTTTATTATAAATCAACAAAATGCACTCAACGCTGCTGAAAACTTGCAACAGCAGCAACGCCGACGCCGACGCTGCTGCCGCTGACAGCAGAAACACATTAAACGTCATAAAATGCACGAGCAGCGAAATGTCGACGATGCGTCGTTGGCTGTGCGGACCTTTTGCTCTCATAATTTATTTTTACTTGAATTAATGTGCATCCTTTTTCGCACTTGACTGCACAGTTGGCCCTCTACCTGATAGTGTCCCCCCCCCCCCCCCCCTCCCACCACTGGTCTCTGGCTGAGCCGCTGTGTGTGCGTGTGTGCGTGTGTGATAGGCAAAGTGGCCAAAAATTGCGTTGACGTTGGCAAAATACTCGTGAAATGGTCATAAGTTCATGGCATGAATCCAAAATGTGAGCAGACTTAAAATCTGGAGTCTGGAGTAGTCGCTTAATTTTGAATAGGATGTCAATTAGTCAGTTAATGGCTTGTAAGATTAAAGGAAAGACTTAAATATTCAAATGTCAATTAACTGTATTTAAGAGGCAGTTAGCGTTTGACAACTAACACAACTGGTCAACTGTGATTGGCCAAATTTGCATAGTTCGTTTAAGTTGAAGGATGCATCTAATCAGCATCATAAGTGCAACAACTGCGATGTCAGCTGACATTCGAAATGCATTTAACTACCTCTTGCAAACTGTGGCATCATCTTCTTGTGCTGCCTGCCGCTGCCTGCCCCAGCCTGCCTTAAAGTGAAACGTTGCATGCGAGTTCATCAGATGCCAAATGCAAATGCAGTCGCCATCAGCTGTGCAAAGTGCAGCGGGCGGTGATAATCAAGTCATGAACTGAATGCGCCCCAAAACCCTGCAACTGGCTACAACCCCTTGGCCCTCCTGTGGGGCAATGCATTCACATAACGTGGAACGTGCGTCAAATTGGCCGCTCATGTGCAGCGAGCCGGTCACACACACACACACACACACTCACACATAATGCTATAACTGGAGTTGGCATTTGGCATTTTCCGTGTTGGTTTTCATTATTTTTTTGCCAAGGATGTCAGAGCGAGAGATTTCGAGAGATTTCGATTTGCTGCGAACGTGCAATGCGGCGTATGCGCCATATTTGTGCAACTCGCCTGTGGCAGGGCGGCTGAAACGAATATAATAAAAATACATAAGAAAGCAGCAAGAAGCCAAAATGAAAATAAAAAATAAAACACAAGGCCAAACGGCATAAATCAAAATATTTTTGGGTGACCAAAAACTGCAAGCCTGGAAAATATTCCAATGTCTGTTTGTGTGTATGTGTGTGTGTGTGTAGATTTTTAATTTAAAACAACATACCGGACGTATCGAAGAGTCAAAGCCCAGCACCTGTGTGGCAGGTACATTTTGCGGAGAGTCTGAGAGCGATAGGGAGGAAGAGGGGGATTTGCTGTGTAGCAGGGACAAGAGCTAAATGCCTTAAAAGGCCATTAGTTGTTTGTCTAGGGCCTCCTAATGTGCTCTTGTCAAAGTACACACATGTGCACCTGCCCAAGTGTGTGTGTTTGTGTGTGTGTGTGTGTGTGTGTGTGTTCTGCCTGGCTGTGTATGCAAAAACGTACCAGCAATAAAGAAGATTTGTGTCGCCGTCGCATTTTGTGGATACTTTTTCTCTTTCCCATTTTTTTCTTTTGTTTTTTTTTTTTTTGCAAATTCTGCACAAAATCTCAGCCATAGCTAAAGTGGGAGTGGGACAAGTGGGGAGGAGAGTCAAATCAGCTTTGGCTTAGGCTAATGACCACAGAATGGCTGCTGCTGCTAAGCCACAAGCTACTGCAGTCACCCAGCTAGGGTCAAATTCAATGTCCTTTCACATTGTCTGTCCCCAAGTCCAAAATGTAAGGCAAAAGGACTCACTTGAACATGTTTTCTGCACAAAAATAAAAAAAGGGGAAGGAATCCTGCTGCTGCTGCTGCTCCTGATACACAGACCGTATTGGCAAAGCTAAGATGGCCTGATGGTTCTGAGCCATATGAGCGATGACAGTGTGATGGAGGTGCTGACTGGGATCTGTGGACAGATTGCAAAAGTGAAATGAACGATTGCTTCTTTCAACACATAATAAACAATGAAGTGATGCATAACTCGGTTACTTTGGCCAAGCCTTTTGATTTCACTGATTACAACAGGTCAAAACTCTTCCTAAACTTAAGACAATCTGCTAACCAAATAACCTGAGCCAGGTAAGGTTTTTGTCTTTTCCGCGCCATTCCGTGGAATGTTTCTCCCTCCATTTTAATTGTTTCTCTGCATAATTAATCAACATCCGCGATGCAACAAGCAATGTCAACATATTTATACCGTTATAAATAACATAGCAATGAGATTAATGAAGTAATTCGCTTAGATTATAATTCTCACAAGCTGTTTCCCTTGAATTTGAATTAATTAAATTTAATTTCCAAGCCGCAACATGTTGCTCGTGGGCATTGAGCGCATTGATGCATTCATTAGTCCCCATAAATGATGGCGCACCACCCACTCAGCCCCATCCATCCACATCGATTTTGTTACACATCAGCGATATCATCAACAGTTTCAATGGCAGTGGCAAGTCCGTCGTCAGTTGGCTGGCCACATGCCCATTAAATTCTGGTGGCTCAACTTCCAAACGGTTGCTCCCCAAAGATTACCGCAAATGCACAATGGTAAAATAATCATAATTGCATATAAAATGTTAATGGGCAATGGACCAGCACCAGAAGCAGGACTGGGCCGGGCACTGGGACCAGGCCAGAGCTCCGGCACATATACAAATGGCAAATGCTTTTTGGAGTGCGGGGTGCGGGATGGGAAGGGGAGGTGGGAGCCAGGCGGTGTGCGGAGAGCAGCGCTCTAAAAACTTTTTAATACACCAAAGGACACATTTGGGCCTCGGCCGTGGTTCCCAGTGCCCCCAGCTCCCAGCTGTAGACCCAACTGTTTTCAATGTGAGCGCCACAAATGCAAAAACAATTACGAAAACTTTGTTGGCAACGCGCCACCCTAACAACAACAACAAATACAACAACGATAGTAGAAAAGAAAAACAAAAAAAAAGTCAAAACCAAATGTGGAAAATTTTTGAGAGCAAGTTTCTTTTTGGGCCGTTGCTTGTTGCTTTTTTGTTTTTTTTTTTGGTTGTTTGTTTTTTATTGGTTATTGCCGTCGTTTTTGCTTTCATGTTTTCATTGCCATGTTAAGAGTGGCAAAAAAAGCAAAACAAAACGCGTGGGCGTGGCAACAACAACAACAGCGATAATAACAACAGGCGGGCAGCAAGCAGGCAGGCGGTAGCAACAAGGCGAAACACTTATATTTACATAATTTCCGGTCCACGTCACTGATGTAATGCCACGCTTCATCTGCAACAAAAGCAGCAGCAGAAGAAGCAGCAGAAGAGGCAGCAGCCGGCTGGATTCAGGACCTGTAGCAGCCATAGGAGCAAGGACTCGTGCGTCGCTTTAAAAAAGCCTGTGTGGATCAGCTGGGGAAATGAAAGCGTTGTGTTGCATGAAGGGGCAGTTGGCTGGCTTGTGGAGCGCGGAAAATGGACAGCGGCCAACTTTTAGCTTTTGAACTCTTGCGAAGTGTGGGCAATATTTTAACGGCTTCTAGTTGAGTTTAAATTTTTAGCCATGTTAGTGTTGATGCTGCCGTTATTTTTGTTTGTGGTCTACCCACTTTGCAACAGCCAAAGCAAAAACAAAAACAACAACTTTGCAATTTGCTCTGGGGTGCAGTTATTTGTTGTCCAACAACTTTATAGACGCAATGCAATTATAGCAATTTCTAATGCTGTCCGTCAATAGATAAATTACTGAGTAGTCATTAAGATAAATATGATAAGCATCCTTAACAAGGCGACCCAATAACTTATTTCCAACTAACTGATTCTTTTATTCAACACAAAAAAAAAAAAAATAGAAATAATTGATTTATGCTATGCCAATTAAATGGGTAGCGATTTCCAATTTGCTCAGAATACAAATCCAAGAAAATCAAACTGAAAATGGGATTTAATTAAAAATGTATCGTTCTGCCGCTCCTCCCCTCTGCTCTCTACCCATACCTACAGGTAGTCAGATAGAATCTCATCATGTCAAGCAAATGCAATTAAATTTACGAGATTATTCATTTCATAAATCGGATTGAAATTGCTGGCCAAACAATGAAATTGACAGATTGGAGGTGAGAGTAAATTGAATTTAAGAAGAACATTTTAAGTAATTGGTAAGCCGAATCGTAATTATAAAGATTATTATGTAGAACAGTGAACCATTAGTGTCGTCTTAAATTTTATTATAGTAGTATAAAATAATAATTATATTAAAGCCAACTCAGATAGCGAAGCATTCTTATATTATACACTTAGCTATATTATTGTTTATAAAAAATAAAAAAAAGAACTGAAAAAAAAGCAAGAAAATTTTTAAAACAGGTAAATGAAACTGTTTAAATAACAGACAATACTTAGCACATTTTGTCATGCAAATTCAAGTTTCAATTATTTAGAGCCTCTCACTCAGAGTCCCATCATGATTAGCAAACAACTCATGATTGCATCCTATCTTGAACTGGAGAACTCTTCGCATAATCTTGCTCTCAACTCCAAAAGCGCACTTCATCACTGAGGCTAGTGGCTAATGACAATTAACAATTTTTGTTTTTCGTTTTGTTTATTGTTGTTGTTTTTTTTTAATAGAGCTCAATTACAGGGCAGGTTTAAGTAAGATTTATAAGTGCTAAATGCAAACAACCCGCCAGAGGGCGCTGTGGCCGCTAGGCAGCGCTGCGTCTTAAGTAGCGTCCAAGTCGTACGCACGCAGTTGGCCTGATTATTACATTGTTTATGAGTTCTGCTGCGGCTATTGCTGTTGCTGCCGTTCTCAATTTAGTGTTTGTTGTTGTTGTCGAGTGTTGTTGTTGTTGTTGTTGTTGTCGAGTGTTGTTTGTTGTTGCTGTGTTGGCTGGCTTGTTTTACAAGCGCGTCTCGGCATGTTTTACTCATGTTTCTGGTTGGCTCTCTCAGCTTTTGCCATTTTGTGGTCGTCTTGGCCGCAGCAGCCTCAAGCCCCAAACACAAAGTCATATTTTCTTATTATCTCTGTAGAGGTGGAGCCCGGGGAGAGGGGTGGTGTGGGTGCTTGGCTATTTTTGCCAGCGCTTTTTGCGGCTGCCCACACAACACAACAGAGGAAAAAGTACAAAAAAAAGAAGAAGAATTATTAATAGCCTCCTCCATTTGCTGCTAAGTGGCGCAAATTGTGTGTTTGTTTATATCATTTTGTGGCCGAGCGGTCTTTAAGTCTTTTTCGTTGCCCTGTTCTTATTTAAAGCAACACGATTTTCGCAAAAATTTAAAATGCCTTTGCTTATTTTTATTTGGCCGGCTGCCTGTTGAAATGCGGCTTTGGCGGGGGATTATACTGTGGTGCTGCGATGCTGTGGTGGTATGGTTAAAGGTGGTGCGTCGGGGCGTGTGCAGTTTATGGAGCGCGTTGAACCGCGAACTGTTGTTAATGGCACTTGAACTCATCGCCTTGGCGGCAGTGGAAAGGTGTACACCATGGTTTATGATGGGAAAACCATGACGAAAGCATTGGCACTTAAATGTGTGCCCCACTTTCTAAAGGAGATAGCTGAAATTAAAAAAATAATACTAAAAGCGAACAAGTCTAGCAGTGCACATATAAATTTACATTCCTGTTGATGCAACCTCGACGGTTTTGATTGCTGCAACAGTGCTTATTGAAAGCGAATCATTGTTCCGTTCCTTGATAGCTGATTATCTTAGCTGTGAAATGTGTATAATATAAATACATTGAAAATGGCTAGCGCTCATTTCAGCCAGATTGAGAATGCGACACATAATTAAAAATAAATTAAATTAAATCTGAAATTCATCTTAATATGAACTTTTCTCTTTTTCTTTAGCTAATCAAATCTCTTGACTACCTGCAATTCGCCCAATTTTCTCAAGCATTCCTTTTTGTGCGCATTTGAAATACAATTCATTATTTTTGCTTTAAGGCAACAGTTGCAGGGAGTAATTCCAATTCCACAGACTTCGTCGCACTGCCATTTGTCTGCACACCTTTGTACAACATTTTCTTCTCTTGTTGCATTAATTACCGCACACAGATGTACACGACATATATATCCTTACACACACACACAGACAGCCACATATAAGCACTCTTTACACACTCACACACTTGTAAAACAGCTGAGCAAAAAATCTGTGGCATCGCTAAATTGCACTTCAAAAGCACAAACGAGTTGTGCATGAGAAGAGACAGAGAGAGGGATAGAGAATGAGGAAGAGGTAGAGAGAAGGGCTGAGAATGGGGAAGAGCTAAGGGAGAGGAGGAGTTCCGTAAAGTGTTTGCACGTGAGTTTGTTGGCGGAAACGTGCGCTGATTGAGTTCTCCTCGCACTCATGCACCAGGGTGAAAGGATAAATGAAGGACGACGCTTAGATATGATGTGGAACGGGAGCAATGAGCTGAAAGCTTCAGCGTCCTTGTTTTTACCTCATTCGTTTCATTTTCCCTTTATTTTTGTTGTTGTTTTCAGCTGCTGTTGCAGCTTTTGGCTTGTTTGAGTGTTGCTCAAGCGCTTTGGCAAATATTTGATTTTAATTTTTCCAATTAATTGGTTTTCCATCAAAAATTTAACATCGCATCCGTCAGTACCTGCCGGCCATCATTTTAGCAACATGCAACATGCTTTTGGGTAGCTTTCAAATACAGCTAGAAAGAAAACACAGGCACCACAGCAAAAAAAAAAAAATACAAAAACAAAAGAAACCCAACAAAAAAGTCAACGGGCTAAAAAAGGCACAGAACTTTGTCCGGCCGCAGTTTGCCGTTTGTTTGGGCGTGGCATGTGGGCGGCCGCAATGTCAACTACAAGAAAAATTGTCACTAATGAGTGGTAAAAAGGCCGAGTCCACTAACCAAAGTTGTTTGTCTAGGCACGGACAACAGGGGCAAACAAAGTTAGAGACCGAGGGAGACATGAGCAGGAGGAAGGCAGCTCATGAAAATGCTAAATAAAGCAACTTTAGTGAGAGTGGCTTGGTTGTGTGGGCGTGGCTGCTGTTGACGCTTCGGCTACTGCATAGTCAATATTGGCAAATGTGTCAGCTGTAGCCGCCCAACTGAAGCTGCGGCTTATGAGCAGCCAAAAGCCAAAAAACGAAAGGGATAATGAAAACCACGACAAAAGCACCAAAGTTCCACACAACATAGCGAAACGCAAAATATGTAACAGGAGCAACAGGATGGGACCGAGAGCTGGAGATGGAGCAGGAGCAACAGCAGCCAGGACATGTACTAGCCACGGAGAGAAAGAGACAACAACATTTATGTACATGCAAATTATGTTGAGAGCATACAAGAAAAGAAAATAAAAGTAACAGTGGTAGTGGTTGAATGATATGCTAAGAGATACTCTGTAAAAGCAGAAGGCCTTTGGACTTTCTCTACAATTTACTGGTAAATTCATAAATAATCTATATCTAATTAGGAAAATTATATAACATTTATACCTTGTTGTTCATAAGGGTTTTAATTCTATAACAGAAAATTAATAAGCTTTATAATTCATACAAATATTTAAGAAATTTAAGGGAGTAAAAAATTGTTGTCCAAATTAAAAAGTATATATATTTTTAATGAAAACTGAAATATTCAATTTGAAACCCAAAGTGATATATACCTTGCCCTTCAGAGTACAGGGTATCATAGAGAAAAATAAACTGATGTCTGGCCTGAACTTTTGTGTTTTGTGTTAATGAGATAAGCATGCAAATGCGCTAATAGAATGAGAACTGGCTCTCTGGCTAGGCCAAATAACCTGAGGAAGTAATTATGAGGTAGCTGGGAGGGAGATGGTAGATTGCAGATGGTAGATGTGGGACGAGTGTCTGGAATTGGGAGTCTGGCTTAGCTGCCGTTCATCATGGTTTATCTTAATAAACCGCGTCACTCAGTCAGACATTAAACCGAAAAGCAGCCAAAAGTCTCCTGCGAAATTGCTTAATTTGCAGTTGCCAGGCACCAGCAGCAGCAGCATAGTGGATGAAAGTGGGGGGGTGGGGTTTGGGCCAAGTGGATGAGCGCGAAATCAGAGCCTGACAAAGCGAATGGCAACGTGTATGCTTAACGTTATAGCGCCGCTCATGCTGCAGTTACTCGGTGGCACGTTAACGTGAAGGCAACGTAAAAATGTTGATAAAACGCACAAAAGCCCGTTGATGATTTCAATTTATATATCCAAGTGGAACTCATCTTCAGTTGTGCCACACGTATGTAGCAGGAGACTTCTGCTGCTGCTGCTGTTGCTGCTGCTCAGTGATCCACTCACTCATCCCGTGCAACACAAACACTCACACACACACACACACACATATATATATATATATTTACATCGCTGCATGAAAATTTGCTGAAGCATCTCACGTGCAACATAATTTTTCCGAGCGACTTGCCGACGAAACGCGTTACATGAATCACCCCTCTCAGTCCATTCCTCCCCTCCCTCACCCTTGTCACAATGGCCACACGCCCTCTACATTCGTCAATGAGGTATGTGTGTGCGTGTGTGTGTGTGCGTGTGCGTGTGTGTGTGTGTGTGTTAGTACTGTGCTTTATGTGCTGGAGGATGTGTGGCATTATGAGCGTGAAGTAGACTAAATAAATTACATTTAAGCGCGAAGGTGTTACGCATTGCATGCTATGCCCACGAGGCCATCTCCACTCCCTTCACACTGCCCACTCATCACCTCTCAAAAGGAGGGCGTGGCTGGTTACTAGCTCCCGTTACTTTCAGCATAATTACACCGTGTGAAAGCCAAAAGTGCAGCAGTTGCTCATTAATTAACAGATTGAGAGCGTTATTAAATGGCATACCAGATGATTCGATGGAATGATGATGATGATGATGATTAAGCAATTGACAGATGATGATGAAAAATGGCATTTAAATATTTAATGATTATTAAATTAAGTAACCTAACCAAACAAAATTTAAAGTGCCAAATTTGTGAATTTTTAGTTGAAGCATATTTATTATAGAACTCTTTCAAACAATTTCTAAACATGAAGCATACAATATTAAACATATCTTTCTTTTTACCTAGATAGCACTCTTTAAGCCTTAAGACTAGAAGATTTCCCTACAAAATTTTACATTTGTTTTATTCTTATGCTTTAAGTATTAATCCAAAGACGCGTAATTTTTCACCATCCGTGTTGATCGCCAATAAAAATGTCATGTTTAAATATCAAAAGTTGAAATTGCTGTGTGAGGAGCGCAATGAAGTTTTCCATTTTCCATTTTCATAGGCGGCGTCGTATGGAAGACGCTTAAAAATGCGCACCTGGTCACCTTTGGATGTCGTAAATAGTCAAAGTTAAGGCGACTAAACGCTAATATCATAAAATGCTGAGCTGGCTGCATTAAAAGTGTTGGGAAATGTGCCGTTGAATATGGCAGGGTTGAAAAGCATGAAAACTTTTGCTGCCAAATGAAAAAAAAAAAAAAAGCAAGAAATGGACCAACTTAATGCAGTTTTAAATGTTTTCCTTCAGATATTTAAAGTGACTATCGAGGAAAAGTCTACGAATGCCTCACTCCTTCCCCTTTTGGTCCACGGATTTTGCAACTTCAAAATGCATTCGGGTTCTTGTTGTAAAAGTTTCTGGCAAGCAAATGGAGCAGGAAACAGCTGTCCCTTCATATCTTTTGCATATCAAAAGTATCGACGGAGACGCAGACAAGGACAACGATGCGGATGAGTTTCTTGGTTGGGCCAGGGGCGGGTAGGGGAAGAGGCTCACATTGCAGTCTCTATGTATGTTAAAGTGAAATATATGCAAAGTTTTTCTATTGGGCACTGGGAGACACCCAGAAATTCTCCAAATTGCATTTGGCTTCCAAAATAGCTGGTAACCAGTATGAATGCGTGTGTGTGTGTCCCTGTGTGAGTGTGTGTGTGTCCCTGTGTGAGTGTGTGGGTTCTTGTTTGCATAGATGAGTGCAAAGTTACATTCAATTTATATGCACTTGCAAAAGTTTACTACAGAAAAAAGTTTTTACTCACCGAAAACTAAACATTTTGTTATCGCCATGATAATGGACCCCGGCATAGCAGTGATTGCGTCTATAAAATAAGTTGACAAGCTGAGTATATTCTAGAGTTTCTCGCAATTCCAGGGTATATCATTTCATACGTCTCTATTTTGGTAACTAGCAATATCTATATATATATATGTAAATATAAAGTTTGGATGTAGGGTTGTCTTCTTTTTGATAGCTATATTTTAAATAAGTACAGAAACTTATTTCACAACGTTATAATGTTTATTAACAACAATAGATTTATGTAGTTAGGACGGTAAGCCACTGCTTAGCCTTTCAACAACAATAGTAACTAACGATCGATGCGCGTAATGAAGATTTGAAGCCAATTGCTAAATCTTCTCAACAACGATAACTAATTACTCCTATCGATCTGTTAGCGTTATGCTTAATGCGTTAACTATCAATTGTCCACTATCAAGTTTATTAAGACTAGAAGCAATCCTTAGTCTTCTCAACAATGACACAATCTTTAATTAGCACGCTCGAGTTATGCGAACCAACTTTAGCTATCAACTGTAAATATTCAAACATTCAACTGTAGAGTGTAAACTCACTAGCTGCAGCAGCCGGCGGATCAGCGAGCGTCCTTTGTACAGAGAGAGAGAGAGAGAGAGAGAGATAGAGAGAGAGAGAGAGAGAGAGATAGCGCTGCACAAGAGAGCGCTGTTAACGCTGGCTGCTGCAGCTCGAACTGCACTTAACATAATTTGCATGTGTAAATGCAACTAAGAATACTCAATATATGTTAAGCCACGCAGGGCTCCAAATGTACAACAAATTACTGACTGCAACTAATTTTGTGCTGAGGCCAACACCCACTAAAAAGTAATAATTCAATTGCGAAATAAGCGAACATCGATTGCAGATATTACTGTTCATCGATATGAATTTAAAAAGTATCGAGTTCTCTTGATATCGCTTAAAATCGATATCACATAATGACTCTAATTGCCAAGCGAGGCGCATTATTAGAATCTAGAAGCAGACAAATTAATCAAGTTTGCGACTCTGCACAAATTGGTGCTGCTGGAAAGAAAATTTTTAAATTGTGCAAATATTAAATTTTCTCACATTATTCAGCGAACAAGCGAACAGGCGAACGATCAAAGCAAACTTGGTTCTATTCTTGACTTATTAACTTGCCCGGCGGCGTTTTCTGGACTTTCAAAGAAATTAAACAACAGCTGGTGCACAAATGCATCGATTATGCCAAGTCAGTGCAGACAACAGAAACATCAAAATTAATATTCTCAGCTATGCGATGCAAAAATGCCAAGAAGCCCTCGCTGCAGCAGCAACAACAACAACAACAACAGCAGCAACAACAGCAGCAACAGCAGCAACAGCAGCCGTGGCAGCAGATAAAAATGAGTTGCTTTGAAGTTTCAGCAACAAGACGCCGCCGGCCATAACGAAAAATGCAAAAAAAAGCTAAGAAAACATGGAAAGCGGCATTCTGCTCATCGTCAGCAGCAGAAATACAAGAGCTCAAGGAGTGAAACAGGAAGAACATCAAGAGTTGAGCAGTGTTTGCTTCATCAATGCCAGAAATGGAGGAGCTGTCTGGCCCTGAGCAACTCACAACTACAGTAAGTAATCTCTCGGTTGGAAGCAAGTTCACTGAAATCACAGCGCGAGCTGTGTGCAAATCAGTGGAAATGCAATTTAACAATCGCAACTGAATCGTATTTCTTTATTGTATCATGCAGCTTAATAAGCGCTGACCCACACCATTACCTGGACAGGACGGTAGGGATTCGGCAAAGGATTGGAATGGGAATGGGAGTGGGAGTGGGAGTGGAGGAACCGCGGTGAACAGCCGCAAAGAGAATGGCAAACAAAGTAACTGCGTTTTTTGTGGTTTTTGCCTTGCGCACAAAGTAAACAAGAGCAGATGATGCACTGAAGATGCAGCAGCAGCGACGACGGGGCAAGAAAAAGAGCGTGCGAGGAGCAGAAATGCAATTGGATGTTCTGTTTGTGTGCTGCTCACATATTACTCATGTCTGCCCCAGGGCACCATGCGGGAGAAGAGGGTAAGTGAATGTGTCTATGTGTGTGTGTATGTGTGTGTGTGTGTGTGTGCCACATGTGTGTGCGAGTGTGAGGGGAGGGACGTGAGCTGCTTTTGTTCTGGGCTACTATTGCAATGGGTATATATATATATATACACATATATATGTATATATTGCCGGCCCTTGGCTTATGCTACACTTTTTTAATAAATTATAAATTGCTGCAAATATATTTGCAAACGGGGATTACATTTATCCCCACACCCACCCCCAACCCCTCGTCCAAAACACTTTACCCTCGCCCGCTTGTTTGCATATTGCTAGTTTGGCTCATGTCCCAAGTGTGCGGTTCTATTCCTATCCCCCAACCGCACTCCCCCTTGCAATACTTAGCCACCCGCCACCCTCCCTCCCTCTTGAATGTTGCATGTGTGATTTTGTATGAACTTTAGGATTTTGTATTCATGCTTAAGTCACGTTTTGCACATTTGTTAAAAATAGTTCTTAAGGCGATTGCAACGCGTTCTTTGCGTGCCGCTGAATGAGTCGGCGAAATTGTGTGAAAAGTCTTAAATTAACTGCAAGTAACTTTGCAAACTGCACGTGGCAACAGCAGCAGCAGCAGCAACAGCAACTTGCAGCAGCAACTTGCAAGCTGCAACTTGCAACTTTACCTAACGGCTGTTTGTTTGTCCCTGGGCTAAAACATTTTTTAATCAATCACACATATGTGCATATTATTCTTGTGGTGCACCCGCGGCGACTGAAGCACATCAAATAACAATGGAAAAGTGTACGATTTTTTATTTAAATTAAATTTAAAGTACAACACAATTCTTGCAACTGTTCTGCTCATACATTTTTAAGGGGTCTTTCAGCCACTCTTTTTGACCTTGATGAAGGTTCTCTTCCATTTTAATGCCGAAATAAATTCATTATATTTTTTCAGCTGCCAGCTCCATTCTTAAGAATACTTGTTTTTATATTTTTGCCAAACAATAAAAATGTCATTTTACAGTGATATATGAGTTCTATAAAAATGTGCCCCCTGTCTCGGCTCAATGCCACGAAAATCACGTAGTAAATTTTGCGTAAACTTGAAAAGCTGCCGGTTCCGATAATTCGTCGCGAAAATGAAACATGTTCTCCGAACTTTTTTGTTTTTTTTTTTATTTTTTTTTTTGTTTTTGGCGCTTACCCATTTCAATTTTTTGCCTGCTGCATATTAATTTGAAATTTGTAGCATACTTTCAACATGCGCAGATACAATTCTGCATAGGTTGTGTGTTAGCAAAGTCATAAATTTCCAGCACTGCTGACAGTTTTCATGTTTGACTTTTGCTATGCATGTTGAAAATTGTTCAAATGTCTACCGAAATGGACGTGGAAACATAACACATTGGCTCCTTGGCCCGTACACCTGCATTTCCACACATTTCCAAGCCAAGTCAAGCCAAGGAGTTGGCGTTGCCCTTAAAGTTGTGCTCCAGGGTACGATTGGGTTTCGACGCGTTCGCATATCAAATAAGTTGTATGTATTTTAAATAAGCATGAGCACAGCTCCACATCATGCAACACATTGATTTATGGCAGCCGTGTATCATAAGTATTTTTCCATTCTAGCATATTGTTGCCCTTTGCAGCAACTACTCAGTCCAGTTTAGGAGTAACATTTAAGGCACTTAGAATCATTTGGACACGAATTGAATATGTCTTCTTTGCTCACTTTATTTTTATTTCCTTGCAGCTGAACCAATAAATATGTTCTATTTTGGTCCCCTGAATAATAATAATTTTGAATTTAAGGATTAGTCTTAATTTAACATAAGGGAATTCATTTTTGATATTTCTCCAGATTGATCTAAAAAATTTATAACTGATAAATATTTGTATTACCGATTTTTTCATTTGAATGGAATGACTATTTTGATATTGTAATTGAGTATTACTTATCTTATTTTCGCACTGAGCAGCGTTAGGAGTCTGCAACGTGCAACTGACATAAAAGCATTGACAAACTTCATTCAGGCTTTCACAATTCGCATCTCAATCAGCGGCACATTCAACAAAATATTTTGGCACAAAATCCTACAGTGTGTGTAAGCACACATACACACACACACACACACACACACACACTGGAAAACTGTCGGTGTGTGTGCACATTTATTGTGCATTTGTATTCGCTGATATTTATTTACTATCCGTTGGTAAGGAATTGGGTGGAGGTGGCGGGGGGGATGGTGTTGCACAACATTCGAGAGCATTGAATTAAATTTTTCACGACGGCACGAAGTGCAAAAAGTTTTCAGCTGCACTCGGTGAAAGTTTTTGTGCTATTTCCGGTGGCAGCGGTGGCAGGGGCAGCAACAAGCAAGCCAGGACGACATTTTTGGCCAAATTGTGTGTGAAATTGAATTGCAATTGTCAATAATTCGTTTTCAAAAAATATTTGCAACGCTGCCAAGCAAACTGATTGAGTCAACGAGCGGAACGCGGTGAGTGAATGAAAAGTTGCGTGCAATGCGATTTTAAAGTTTCCACTCACCTGATCCGATGGAAAACTTTATGGTTAATAGCCCACCTACCTGCGAGCGAGTGTCTAATTAAAATCGAGTTGAACAGCTTGCAAAGTTTTTGGCCATGCAAAGTTCAATGCCGTCAAATGATTGAATACTAAACTAACTTTAGCCCAGATGACAATTCCCAATAGCAAACACGTTACATTCGATCTAAATCATTTCTGCTGCAGTCATAAAACCCAACGAGGCGCATACAATTTATTTGTTTTTTATGTGCTTACAACTAATGTGGGGACCAAAAAAAAAAGTGGCAGGGGCAGCCTGGCAACTTGCAGCTGCCAGCTGAAAACCAGCTCCGTTTCGTGCCTTTACAAAACGGCACGTAGCAAAAGTTCCGCAACGCAATTTTTGAGTTTTACTTATGTAAAATGTTTAAACATATGTGCAAATCGAAGACGAGTCGGGAGTCTGCTGTTGTGTGTGTGTCTCTGTCATAAGTTAGAGCAGCGGGGAAGGGGATGGGGTTGGGGTGAAGTTAGTTGCATGTGAGCCAAAACTGAAGCGGCACTGACTTTGCCATTTCTTTGGCCGCAACATTTGACACCTGCTATGCTTTTCTTTTGTTTTCCTTTCTTTTTTTTATGTGTGGACCCCTCAAGCAGCTAAAAGAAGTAGGGTAGAAGTGTGCGTGTGTGTGTGTGGTGTGTGTGTGTGTGTGTGTGTGTGCTTGGTTGGCATACCTCCCATTGTTTCCATTTTATTGTGTGCTTAAATATTTACACAATGGAAACGAAGCGTTTCGCTACACACACACACACACACACACACAAACACACACACACACACAGGCACTTGTATTTATGAGTGTGTGTGAGCCACAAACACATTGTTTTTGGGGGCTTTGCGTGTTTGATTTATGATCGTTGTTGTGCTTGTTGCTTGTTGTTGTTGCTGTTGTTGTTGTTGCTGCTGTTTTTGTTTTTGTTTTTGATGACCCCCAGTTACACATATGACATGATATTTTATACTCGATAGCCAATTATGACCTGTTAAGGGTTTATGGACAATCGCTTGTTTTCTCCATCCACCCCCCTCTGTGTCTGTGTACGTTGTTCAAGTGTGCGAGTAATTGTCTGCCCTTAAGGGGGAGCAATCATTAGAACAAAGACTTAAGTGTTTTGACTACTACAGATATCATAGTTATTAATTGGATGTGGTATTTTATGATATTTGTATTTTGAATTCATATTTATTGAATTCATAGTTTCTATTCTTTAGTGAAGTCTAAGCTAAGTCTTTAAAATAAATGTTTGAGGTTGAAAGCAAATAAATATTTAACATTTTATAAACCAGCTTCATATTCATTCTTTTAGAAATATTTAAACTGACTCTCCAAGCCAACTCGTAGTTTAATTTACTGTAAATACACTTTAAGATATTCACAGATATTTCAGCAAATTCCGAAACCTTTCCCCTTGCCTAGCAGTGCTCCTTAGGACATCTCTTGCAGGCCCTGCCAAATGCTGGCCAATTGAATATTTTATGACATTTGTCACTTTGCATGCAACAGACATTCGTTTCCTGTGCACAAACGATGCCAGATCTTAACCCTATACTGCCCCACCTCCGCCCTAGCAGATGACACGGAGATAACTTGAGTCCTCGCGCTTTTCACTGCCTGTCGTTGCCCTGGTTGGAGTTAAAGGGAGTTATTTTTTGCGTATTCAGCTTGTCAACTGTGGAAACTCAATTTGCCTAAGTAAATAAACGGAATATGAATGTTTAATTTATTTTACGAGCATAGATATTAAATAAACACACACACAAGACACGATGCTGTGTAGCACAGGGTAAGTTTTGCACATGTCATAAAAAACTTTCTGCGAGTTCTGAACTCGAGTTGCGCATGGGTTGAAGTATGAGTTATGAAAACAGTGACTAGCAGGCTTTTGCGGCTTGTTTGTGATAACAACATTTGCAATTCTGGCTAAAGTTTCTCTTGGTTGGGTTTTCAAAACGCAATATTCGGCGCTGTGCTCGCTACTTGGTCTAGACAAAGGCAATTTTCGATTGGAATTTGCTGACTTTGCGACAAATCAATGAAAAAGGCGTAGAAAAGTTTAATTAAATCAAATGAAAAGCGAATGCAAACACATTTTCATTCAATGAAACCGAAACGAGTTCTCAAATTAATAGAAACCTCATCACATGCAACATGCACGAGTTAATTTATTTTATATCCACTTTCTCCGCAGCCGCTTTCCATTTGGCTGCCTTCTGCGGAGCGAAAGGTAAAATGCCAAATTACAAAGAAATGTTAAATGCGAAAATGTGTGGCAAGTAAACAACAGAAACATGTAAACCTGCCGCAAACGCACCTTTTTGCATTTCACATTTAATTAAAAGTGTCGTTTCAATATATTCAACACGCTTTTTAATTAAGATACAATTTAATTTTTATATTTTGCTTTTCTTTTTTTACTGCTAGCTCAAAGTCTACTTCTGCTCACGTTGTGTATCCGCAACTCATCCAAACTTCCGCCCAACAATCTTCAATCAACGGTGCAGTACATAAAATTTTGCTGCGTTACTCATAATTTGTTGCCGAGTTGTTTACATAACAACCCATGCCACATAGCAGATCCATAATGATGATGGGCGCCTTTATGAATATCGTTCCTGGACTTGTTATATGGTTGTATGTGACAGTATCGCACCATAAAATCCTAAGCGTTTCGCTTAGCAACATTAAATTTGTGAGCGTTTTTCTTTTTTATACGACTGAATCGTGTTATTACCAGTTGTAATCGCTCTTGTTTATGCTCCCTGCTGCTCCTGCTAAGTGGATGGATTTGTGCTCTGGGCCCAAATGTCTTTTTTGTTGAGCTCCCGTACCTGAATTGACAAGCAAACATTGACGAAACTTTTTGGTCTTATCAAGAAATGTACAAATTTCATCGTGAAATCAGAAAATCATACGTTGCTGTTCCATATTTCAATTCAACGAATGTTGATGTGTCAACATAAAAGTTGTCAAAAAACTTTTGAATACAAAACTTGTTTGAATTATTTGATGAGTGAACAAGTTTTAATTACATAATTAGTACTTCTTATTAGCTTATTTCGAAACAAACAAGTTACTGCCTCAATTCTGAGTCTGAGGTTATGCAAACATCTAAATGAAACTGGCTCGAAATGTTGCCATGATGCAATAACAGGTAATTCGAAACGATTTAACTGTTTCAACAGGCAAAACAAACATGTTGCTATTGTTTGGCTAAGAACAGCTGTTACCGAAATGCAACCATGTCAAAGCCAAAGTTTAAAATTTAAAGAGATTCCGTAACCAATTTGGATTGCACGATTGCCTAAGAAGCCTTGTAAAAATATGTTTTAGAGTTTGATCAGTGGATGAGTATAAAAATGCTGATCGATCTGGCAGAAAGCTCAGTTACCTAAAACTCGTTAAAGCATCTCCAACTCCAGTAATAAGCAGCTATGCACATCGTATCAGTTGTTACCCTGCTGCTGGGCAGCATATTTGTCTATTCCAATGGTGCTCCACAGTTTGGACCTGATCTGAGTGCACTCGTGTTCGCTGTGAATCAGTTAGCTCAACAGTTCGCCCAGCAGGCAAATTCGGCGGGGTCCTCCGGTTCTGTTGTACCTAATAATACTAATAGTACTAATAGTACTAATAGTACTAATAATACTAATAATACCAATAATAATAATAATAATTGTCGGTGCCCTGACTGGAACAACGGTTGGAGCAACGGTTGGAACAACGTTGGGAATAACGGTTGGAATGGTTTCGGGCGCGACAATCCCGAATATGATGGTCTGCCAGAGGACGAGGAGTCTGAGATGGAAAGAAACGATGTGAACAACCAGAAGGATGACGAAGATGAAGAGCCAATTGATGAACAAGACTAAAAACTTAAAAATTGCGAACTTTTAAACTAAATTAAATCAAAATTGTTGAACTAACACAGAAATCGATTTCAATTTTAATGTATTCTAGTTAAATCAATAACTGAACTTTTATTTGCTATAAAATGCATATATTTGATTACGTAACGTCCATTTGATTTAAATTAATATGTTCTGGCTTTTAAAGAATTAGCTTAAATTTGAATACGGTTGCGAGCTGTGTGAATATTTTAGTTATTCATATTTATAGACCAACTTATACATTCCATATTTTATGTCCGAAAAGGGGTTAAAACTCAACTCCCAATGTGTACAAGTGCTGTCTCTCTGTTTGCGAAACACGGCGAATTCTCGCTGGTAGCATAAAATAAATTTCTCCACATATATATATATACACATATATATATATATATATATGTATATATATATATATATAGCTGAAATTGTACATTAATATGCAGAGTAAAAGTTTCATAACACCGCCTGAACTCGTTATGGGGTGGTTTGGCACATAACATACCAAAAACGCTTTCATTGCAATTCACTAATTGTTAGCTGGTTGCACACAGTTGTTGCAAAACTTTCGTTCAACTCTGCAACAAAATCGAGAGTTTTGCTAAGCTGTCAAGCTGCCAGCATGAATTTTAGTTGCCACAGATAAAAATATTTTTCATCAGCAATCATTTTTATAGTTTGAACATTTTTGCTTTTAGTTAATTTTGAATATTATTATCTGAGATCTACTGACTGCTGCCAGGGTATTTTTGATATCGTGATATATCATAAATCGTTTTACATATATATGTTCCACTCGACATATATACATATATATATATATATATATCTATATATGAGCAATATTCATGCTTTGCATACGCCAAGTGTGACATTTATAGGCGTGCTTTATGAGTTTGGCAAGTCGCCCGGGCGGGCAACAGTTTTGGCAGCACTTTAAACTTGGCTCGGTTCAATTCAGGCAAAATAATGTCCGAGTAAATTGTTTCTTCATTGCGAGCATTGAAGGATGCTTAGTGCATCGTGATCCTCTGATTGAACTATGTAAATTGGCTGTTGAACTGGAAGAGTGCCAAACGCTGTCAAATTGGGTTTTTCTCTTGTGGACTCTTTCAATGGATTCTGAATACATGATTCATGGGGCACACTGTATTAGCTGATTTGATGCAGCTGATATAGCCTCGACACCACTAAGAAGTTCGATTTCAGCTCCTGGGGGAGTTTGCGAATCACTTCAATGGCGATGCGTGTCTATCGTTTGAATTGCGACAAATGGAACGCATTAGGTTAACATTATTGCCAAACAATTTGCTACAAATGTGTTTATTTGTCTCCTTGTTGCTGTCGTCGTCGTCGTCGTCGTTGTTGCCACACAACGTTTCTAGTCGTATTTCTATTTCTCGTTTTTATTTGTCTCTCTTTCCCCCCAGGACGCACAACAACACACAACACACAGCGGCAAACTCCCACCCAAATATAATTCCTTAGCCAATTGTGCTGCATGTGGCCAACTTGAAATCTGATTAGGGAAGGCAGCGGGCTGAGAGGGTGGTTAAATCAAACAACGATAAATTGCCGAAACTTGTAACTGATATTACCCAATAAGACGACAATTTGCTCAGTTAGCCTGTTGCTAAAACTGTCCTAGCTTTTTCATGTTGTTGTGGTTCCTGTTGCTGTTGCTGTTGCTCTTGTCAGGTTTCCCGTTCCTTCGCGTCCCTATTCCTGGCTGTATTCCCGTTTTGTGCCTTACCAGTTGAGAAACGATATTAAGTGGTAAATTATCTTTTACTTGTGTCGGATTTGTAATGACAATGCTTTCAAAAAGGGTTTACATGTAATCGATACTTGTTCGGGGAAATCTCTCGGAGGCCTTTAAAGTGCTTTGGTAAGTGTCTCAAATGATTTGCATTTGTGCATTTAGTCAATTAATTCTAAAAGTGTGGGGGTCAAAACACTGAAAAAAACATGGAAATAGCTCTGCTCAATGATTTCTATTGCAATAATTTTGTCAAAAATGATTCGATTTTGAAAAACTACGGCTTGCAATCAAAGAGTTGTGAAGGAAGTAGTTAAAACTAAATTCGCTCTACATTTAAAGTGGGAAACGAGGCTTGCAGTCGAATTTATTTATTTATTTATAATTATAATTTTTATTTATTTTTTATTTTTTTGGTTAAAGTTGGAATATTCAATATAAATATTGAATAATTCACTTCTATGCTCAAATCTGCTAACAATGATGAGTATTAAATGCAGGAGGTGCTGGCATTGGCAGTGCATTGTAGAAACTCCACATCGAAGACGCTGCCTTCTCCACAAGCCACAGCATATGGTATCGGGTAGTCACAGACAACGTAGCGATTGCAGTCGTTGGGATATGGTAAAATAGTTCCCAAGGGGTATCCACAACATATGTTTGGCGTATCTGGATGTATTGTCGTGGTTGCTGGTGTGGTCGATGGAGTCTCAGTTGTTGTGATGGGTGATGTCTCCGTTGTTGTGATTGTAGAATCCGTTGATGCAGTTGTAGTCTCTGGTGGTGTCGATGGAGTCTCAGGTGTTGTTATGGGTGATGTCTCCGTTGTTGTGATTGTAGAATCCGTTGATATAGTTGTAGTTTCTGGTGTAGTCGATGGTGGGGTATCTGATAGCGTAGTTGTAGACTCAGGGGTAGTTGTGGTGGATGAATCCGTAGTTGTTGATGGTATCGGTGTTGGTTTCGGTGCACAATTGGCCAACTCTGGATCCATACACTCAAGTTGTGTGGGACTGAATTGCAAACCTTCAGGACAATCATAGCCAATCGGAATGGGTTCCTGGCAAACAATATATTTGTCGCAATTGTTTGGATATGGCACCAAGGTACCGTCGGGTTTACCGCCGCAAATACCAGAAGGCGCTGGGGTTGTCGTAATTTCAGTTGTGGTTGCTTCAGTGGTTGTGCTCTCGGTAGTAGTGGTGGTTCCAGTTGTGGAAGTCTCTTCAGTGGTTGTAGTCAGTTGAGTTGTTACAGGTGTTGTTGAAATTCTTTGAGTTGTAGAAGTTTCTTCTGTTGTGGATGTTTCCGGAGTTGTGGAAATTCTTTGAGTTGTAGAAATTTCTTCTGTTGTGGATGTTTCAGGAGTTGTGGAAATTCTTTGAGTTGTAGAAATTTCTTCTGTTGTAGATGTTTCAGGAGTTGTGGAAATTCTTTGAGTTGTCGAAGGCTCTTCAGTTGTGGATGGTGTTGTGCCCTTTGTTGTTGTGTCTCCAGGATCTGCCGTTGTGCCACCTGTGCAATTAGCCAATGAAGCTTCCATGCATTTGCGCAACACTGGACTAAACTCATCGCCAGCATCACAATCGAAGGCAGCGGCTATGGGGCGATCGCATTTAATATATTTGGAGCAATCGTTGGGATAGGGCACCAGTTCACCATCGGCGGCATCATCACATGGACCCTTCTGAGGCGGTGGCCTCGTCACTGGCTCCAGTGTAGTCGCTGCTGTTGTTGTTGAAGTGTAGTCCCAGCGACAGGCATCGGATGCTACATCCGCACCACATTCACCACTTATCGGATCGTAGTATTCGCCGCAGTTGCACACATCCATCATGTAGATATAATCATTTACACAGCGTATAAACCACTGACAGTTCTCCGGATAGGGGAAGGTGGGTCGACTGCTGTTCGTGCACATTGTCGGCTCCAATGGCTCTGGCGTGTAACCAGGTGTCGTTGTCGACGACGCCTCCTTGTCGCAGTCGCTGTCCTCCCACCGCACGCACTCCTGCTGCTTGGCATTGAAGTAAGAATCGGGGCGACAGTAGAAGGCAACTGGTATGGGTGACACGCAGACAATGTACTTGCTGCAGTCGTTCGGATAGGCAATCATTTCACCCTCATCCTTATTGCCACAAATGCCGCCAGGTTGCACAGGAGTTGAACTTGTTGTTGTTTGCGTTGGTGCCACGCTTGTTGTGGTGCTGACAGTCTCCGTTGTTGTGGTTCTTGCTTCTGTTGTTGCCTCGGTTGTAGTTGTTGTTGAAGCTGCTGTCTCCTTACAGGCTGTTGGTGACACATCTGGCCCACACATGCCCGTCTTTGGATCAAAGTAGGAATCGACCATGCACATTGCCACATAGAAATTCCCATTGCCCAAGCACAAAATATACTTTGAGCAATCCTCCACGTAAGGAAATGAGTCGTCTACTTCTTTATCCTTACACAACTCGGCGGGTCCGAGTGTTGTCGCCGGCACTGTTGTCAAGGTGGTGCTGCTAGTTGTCGTTGTTGGCTCTTCGGTGGTGGTGGTTGGCGCTGTTGTACTAGGGCTTGTGGTGCGATCACCATAACAAACCACATCGTTCGGCTCATCACAGATTAGATAATCGGGATTAAAGAGCAATGGTTTGGGACACTGATTCATAACCACCTGATTATCTTTGCATTGCAGAAACTGTGCACAGTCAGCGGCATAGGGTATACGTGTATAATCGGGTAAGCCCTTACAGGCATCAGGATCTACATCGGCTGGGAGTGCTGGTGTCGTCGTTGTGGTAGCCACTGTTGTGGTGCTCCAATTGCTCTCCGTTGTGGTTGTATCTGCTGCACCACTGCTCGAGCTGCTCGTATCCGATTCTGTGGTTGCAACTGAACTTGTCGGATAAGGCTGTGGATTGCACTGCACCGAATTGGGTGTGTCGCAGATGTGCAGCCATGGATTAAAGAGTTTATCGGGGATGCAGTAGGCCATCCCAGTGCAGCCATTGCGACAACTAATGTAGGCGCTACAATCGTAGGGATACACGTAGAAACCGTTGGCCAACGGTTCACAGTAATCCTCCTCAATGCCCAAGGGTGGATCACCACACTGGCCATCCTCTGTTGTTGTTGTTCTCAGCTCGGTGGTTGTTGTTGTGGGTTCAGGTGTTGTTGTTGTGGGCATAGCTGTTGTTGTTGACGGCAATGGCAGTGGCTCACATTCAGCGGTTTCGGGCGTATCGCATATGCACAGCACTTGATTGAAGACCTTATCGGGCTCACAATAATTCAAGACAGGCCAGCCATGAGTACAGTTAATGTAGGCATTGCAATCGTACGGATATCGATGCACCGATCCATCAGCAAAATTCTTACAGTAAGTCATCTCAATGCCTGGTGGTGGCTTTGGCGGATCATAGCTAGACGTGGGCAAAGGCTTCTCTGTTGTGTCCGTAATGGTGGTGTTCGGCGTTGTTGCTGTTGTGGGAACTGTCAATATTGTTGTGGTTGATTCCATGGTGTAATAAATGCACTCCACTTCCTGTGGCCAGTTACAGATTTGTGTACTATTATCCCAATACAGATTGGCTGGACAAAGCATCACAGTGGGGTATATGCAATCGCAAACTAAATACAAAGTGCAATTATCCGGATATGGGGCTCGATAGCCAAACTGGACACCTGCACACATGACCTGATTCTCGTATCTTTCCTCATTCTTGCAAGACTCGTGTCTTGTCTCACCAAACAATGCCAAAGCCGCTGGTAGTAATAGCAACAGAACTGGCAACCAATTCCAAGTATTGGCTAAAATTATAGACATATTTCTGATAAAATCGTCTAGATCACTTTAGAATATATTCGTTTTATTTACCTTTCATTATGCCGTTTGTATTATTTTTTATATATGTTCACTGCTCTACGATCTGTTCGAGACTAATGAAACTTTGGCAAAGCAATCAGCTTTAAACATTTTAATCGGAGCACTCAAACTAAAATGTCATTAATGAAATCGATAAGATGTTATTATTATTTAAAAATATATATTAATTGTTTTAATTGACACCACAGGGGCATTCTTACTTGGCAATCTGCTTATCTGTAAAAGTAGTAGCCTATCTTAAGAACTTTCTTCATTGTGCGATAATTGAGGAAATAATAAATACATATTTATATGATGTATGTATGTATGTCTACGCGTGTGCACACTTATCAAATCTATCGAGTGTTTCCTTTGCTTAGTCACAGACTAAATTAATAATAGAGCATTGATAAAAATGTTTGTTTCTCACACACGCCTCCAGTTCAGATTACAGCATACATATGTAATATAAACTAACTTAATTCGAATAATTATGGTTAATATCTTATACCAATTTAATAGCCACAATTTAAATTAATTTGAATAATTATGGTTTATATCTTATATCAATTAAATAGCCACAAACATTTAAGAACTACATTTTGTGCAATTTTTATTCAATTTCTAACTAAATATATTTGCAGGTTTCCTTTCTGCTGAGAAAATTCAATTTATGGCACACCTAATAAAATGTTAAGTACGTTATTGGCACTATAAAATTATATATTTTGGCTCAACTGACTATATATTTATTTTTTGCATTTCTCTTTTAATGTACAACACTTCAGCAATTTTCCGCAAAGTTTCTGCACGTTTGTGGCGTTGCAAGTGGCAGCACAAAAAGCTACTTTTGTTGGCAAGGAAAAGAGAAATTGGTAAATGGATTTATGCTTTTAAGTTATTTGTCGCTCAAGTGTTCTTGTATTTTTCTTCTTTTGCAAATAATAAGCAAAAGTCTTTTATTGGCTCACGAGTTATTCTGCCAATTTTGTTTACTGCTCATGTTTTGTCGCTTTATTTTAATGGCTGGCGCGTTGAAGTCCTGGCTTCATTAATGTTTATGTTTGCATTTTTTATTTGTGTAATTTGAGCGTCGAGTGGCCCTCATAAATTCTGCAGTTGAGAGGTCACGTTGTCTCATTAAAACAACAACGGCAATAAGTGTAATAACATCAGCAATAAGAGCCACACACATGTCAACACACACACACACACACAGAACTGAAAATAATATTGTTTTTCATATATATATAAATATTGTGTATATTTTAGAGTCTTTAAATTGGCTTACTGATATCTTGGTTCATTTAATTTTACAGTTTGAAAGATGTTAGGTATGTTATACTTTTTTATAAATAAAGAATATCTTTAGGGTTAATTGGTAGAAAATACTTTCTAATTTACTGTTTCCTATAACCAGAAATAAGCCCTGACTGACCACCTATGCCCAAAATGGAGACATGAAGGCAATTTTTCAGCTTGATCTGTTGGCTGCTGTCAAGCGTTTGATCTGCAACAGATTGAACTATCAATTATGGCCGGTGGAGACGTGACTGTCTAGCAGCTGCCAGCCTGGCATGTCTCTGATGTGTCCAAGTCCTTGCATATATGAGGCATAGAAGAAGAGAGAGAGAGAGAGAGAGACACACACAGGGCAGGTGGGATAAGCTGGAACGGACGTTTAGTTACAGCTGAGCACCTGTCGTGTGCCGTATCAGAAGAAAAGCAGCCAGCCAGCAAGCAGGCGACCAGAGGAGTACGTGTCCCACGTGGATCCACCAGCAGTTGCCTTTGTTATTGTTGTTGCTCCTGTGTGTTGCATGAAATTGACCTCGCCCTTGTCCGTGTGTGTGTTGCTGACGAGAATCGAGCACCCAGCACAACAACAGTTTGGATGTGGTAGTATATGTTTCACACGGCTTACGTGAGCGGTTGCTACATGTGGCAACAACCTTCACGAGCGTCTCGTTGGCTCCGGCCGGGTGCTAGAGGGACTAGAGGGATGTGCGCTAAGACAAAGCGCCACAAATCAAGCTGTGTACGCTGCCAGCATAAAGAAATTACTGCTAAAGCAAACAGCTAAAAATGGTAGAAAGAAAATGCAGCAGCAAAATCAAAGCTACATTCAATAAAGTATTCGAGGCAGTCAAAAGTCAAAGGCCGGGGCAAGAGAAAAAAGAGGCAACATAATGTGCAGCATGTGCATTTGGCTTTACCCAGCTATACATAGTTGTTATTCCTTCTTGTTTCGGAGCCTTTGCCATTTCTGTTAATTAAAATCCAATGAATCTCTGTTTGCTGTCCTTTGTTATGGTGAATTTGCATTTTTACTATAACCCCCTTCACATTTTCTCTTTATTTTTCTCATTTGTTTTTCTTGCTGGTTTTGCTTCAATACCTTAACTCACATACATATTTTTTGTATTGAAAGAAGCAACATTTCTGCATACAATTTCTTTCTGATATTGTAAGTAGTGCATTAAAAATTGTATTTCTTTTTTTGCAATTTATGTAATAAAAAATAAAGATTTTAGCTGATAAAATATTAATTGGAAGACGAGATATTAAATATTTGTACAATGTTGTCACCACCCAAGAATTAAATTTTCAAACGTGCCACAAATAAATACAAATTTGGTTTGGTTTGTTTTTTATTAATTGTTCCATACTGTTTTGAAATGTTAGTCTTATTGAAGGTTCTTGCTTCGAAATCTGCCCACAGTTAAAAACTTAAGCAAACAACACTTCTCTGGTAACTCTTATACAATTTGGTTTAAAACACTCCAAAGTACGCCTGCTGTTGGCCAGAAACTCTTTTCGAAATTGTTTCCTGCGACTGCGCGAAAATGTTCTCTTTGCGAGCTCTTTTTCGAACGACGACTCAATTTTTGTTCGTAAAAAATTGAGGAAGTTCGTGAAATTCGAGTGCGAAAGTAAACAGCGAAAGTGAAGAAGAAATTCAGGAATTGCTGTGGATTCAGTTGCTCTTCAGCTGATGCCGATAGCAAAAGCAGCCGGAGCAGAGTTCTGCAACTTTTCGCAACTGTATTTTAGCGTAATTGTGGCTTTTATTGTTGGTTGTAAATTGGCTTCCATTAAAATTATCTAAAAAGTCATAAACATAGTCGTGCATTGATTTTTTTTAGCTTTTGTCCTTGTTAGACTGGCCTATACAAATAAAATGAAGCCAGCAACATTTTGCATATTTTAAAAAGGTGTGAAAACAAAATTGCTGCATTTCGTGTGGAAATGCAATTAAAAATGCCTTTGTACAAGAACAAATTAATTGCCAAAGGAAATAGGAGCACCTCCCCCCGGCTTTTCCCTTCGCCTATCAAACTATAGCTATTTTTTAATTGAGCCAAGTGTGTGGCAAAAAAGACAGAATGCGAACAGCAGCAGTTTGTTGAGGAGGAATGGGAGGGGAGGAAGAGGGTAGTGAAAGTGGAGAGGGTCATGCAAAGGCAAAGAACAGCGTACCAAAGCCAAGGAGTACAATATAGGGGGATTGTGGTGCAGCCACCACAGATTAGCCATAGCTTGGGGTGCGGCGGTGGGTCGAGAATATTCGCAGCAGGGCGAGAGAATCAGAGGCAAAATGAAAAATGCAGTGATTGATGCCAGGCCAACAACAGTAGACGCCCCAAGACCAACGACAACCTGGCAGCCGTTATGCACTCCAGGCATTTGTTGCATGCAACCCCTTAAGCATGGAACAGGAAATTGTGTGTCTGATGTGCATTCTTTGGTAGTACGCCACGATGATAGCCCGGCCACTTTGGCCAGTCATAACAAAACGTTACCGCATTCCTGTCTCTCGTTATGTTAAATTAAAGCGAGTGCGGAAACTGAAAGAAAAAACCATTGCAACTAACACCTCACGCTTTCATCAGCAGACAGTGTGGAAAACCTCAGTGAAAAACTATGCAGACTATGGCTGCTTGACAAAACTGGCAGCGAGTCGAGTTGCTTGATGAAAGAAGTGATAGGGAGAAAAAAAAAAAAAACGGTAGCGAAATGGAGCATTTGGAAAAGCGCTCGGAAAAGCGCTGCAAATGCGCTATGGGAAATGTGTGAATTTGTGCAGCTGTAGCAGAAAAAAAAAAAGAAAAAACTGTTGAGCAACTTTTGGCAGCATTCCTTCGTCGACGGTTTGTGTTGCTTAAAAATTTAAATTTTCATTTTCTGCAGCAAATTGGGAAAACCTCTTAAAAAAAAAGAAAACGTTGTAGCACAAAAAAAGCAGCTGCGTCGCTGCAAAGTTTTTGTTTTAACCACAATGCGCTTTTGCGTCGTTGTTGTTGTTGTTGTTGTTGCTGCTGCTGCTTTTTCTGTTTCAAGTGCGAATTGCATTCTGCTTTTGTCGCATTTGCGGTTTTGTTGAAGCAACTAAATTTCCTACCAGACACCTGAACGAAAAACCCCAAGACCCCATAGACAATGTTAACGGTACTCGCTACAAGCTGATCCAGTCCATGTTTGAGTGTATTTCTCTGTGTATGAGTGAGTGTGTGTGTGTGTGTGTGTGTGTTTGGTGGCACTGTAGGCAGCTTGTTTGCAAGTGCACTTCATGCTTTGCCCCGCCGCGCAACTGTGAGCGAATTTTTCGGTTTGAATTTATGAGGGGGAAACGAAATGAAGTGCACTTGGCTGCGAATGCCAGACCCCCTCAGAAGTCTTCCCGCCACTTCACTTTCCACTTGACTCACTCAACTCTGAACGCTGCTTTTGTGGACACAGCACCACACACAGAGAGAGTCACCACCACCACCACCACCACCACCGCCGCACCACAACCACTGCATCACAATGTCATTTGCAGTTTTTCGCTGTCTGTGCCTGTAAATGTTTTATTTGAGTATTATTACTTCGACTCTTTAGCGCCGCTTTTGAGCAAAAACATAACGAAAAGTGTTGAGGGGGAAAACTTGAAGATGTGGAGGGAGGGAAGAAGAACGGGTTTCAGGTTGCGTAAATAAACGGTTCTCAGTTGGCTGGTTCTTAAGTGAGCTATTGATAAATGACTGCATTAATATTACTAAGTGATAGATTGTGTGCAATGGAATTCCCTCTACTTTTTTTATCTCCCACGAATTTTATCAGCACGAAACTGAGAGAGAAGTTTGCACCGTAAATTAGCTTAGTTCATTAGCTTTTTGAAAGAGTGCGGTATCAAAACTGACTTATAAAGATGAATTACCTTTTCTCTTAATTCTAATGACTGATGGCATCAAACAGCAGAGTCCGTAGCAGAACTTTGGTAGCATATCTTAGGTAGAGGAGCAAATATATTAATTTAGCTCGTCAACTTGGAATCACAGTTTGCTATTTCAACGTTTACTTTGCAATTGACAGGTAGAGGAAACATAAGCAAACCGTTTTTCTGCATAAACTTGTGTATCTTGTTTTTCTAATGCTTGTTAGCTTGTTCGCTTATGGGCCACAATTGAGGTTGGCCGGAAATGCTGCTCAAATATCCACACGTCACACATGCCGCACACCCACCGGTCGTTTTTCCCCCGCACACACATATTCCCATAGCTGTATGTGTGTTCACACACATCAACCTACACCCACACCCACACCCACACCCACCATTCTGGCACCCAACGTGTGCTGGCGGCGCTGGACCATGATGAGAGCTGTTGTGGTTTGTTGGCACTTCTATTTAAACTTTTATTGCTGCTCAGTTTGCCAAAAAGGTCAGTTAGGTGCGGTGGCGGGGGCGGGGGCGGGTTAAAAGCAAATGGCTTGTATGTTAATGCTTAACGCTTAATGTTAACATTTTTTTATCTTCACTAACATGCGATGAAACACAAATTTAATATCACAGAAATGAGTCTCTATTAATGTAGAATAACTCTTTCGAATTTCGAGATTTTAACTTTTTGCAGTATTTATTCATAGGTAATATGAAATATAAAATATTTACACATTCAAAATGTTCTCTCATGTCAATCATAATATTTGAAAAATGTCCCATATTTGCAAAGCAATTTATAAAATATTTTGTCCAATATAAATTTTATACTATGATACCGAAGGTATAAGAGTATATTAGGTTTCTGCTATGTCCGTCTGTATGAACGCAAGTTTCTTCGCCATGCCGATGCCGATACCGATTTTCGGACTATAATTTTGACTTATGTTCCGACCCAAAATCACGTTTTCAACTTTAAATGTACGATTGATCTAGAGGGCAAACTATGATGAAAAAGGCCATTGTTTTTGAAAATGCGTTGAGTTTTGACGAAGTTATGACATTTTGAAGTTTCGACCTATGCCCATATGCGGTTTTTTGGGCTATAATTTTGACTTGCCGATTTGCGGACTACATTTTTGACTTATGTTCCGACCCAAAATTACGTTTTCAACTTTAAATGTACGATTGATCTAGAGGCCAAACTATGATTAAAACTGCCTTCCTTTTGAAAATGCGTTAAGTTTTGACGAAGTTATGACATTTTGAAGGTTCGACCTATGCCCATATGCGGTTTTTCGGGCTATAATTTTGACTTGCCGATTTTCGGACTACATTTTTGACTTATGTTCCGACCCAAAATTACGTTTTCAACTTTAAATGTACGATTGATCTAGAGGCCAAACTATGATTAAAACGCCCGCGTTTTTGAAAATGCGTTGAGTTTTGACGAAGTTATGGCATTTTGAAGGTTCGATCTATGCCCATATTTGGCATATGCCGATTTTCGGACTATAATTTTGACTTATGTTCCGACCCAAAATTACGTTTTCAACTTTAAATGTACGATTGATCTAGAGGCCAAACTATGATTAAAACTGCCTTCCTTTTGAAAATGCGTTAAGTTTTGACGAAGTTATGACATTTTGAAGGTTCGACCTATGCCCATATGCGGTTTTTCGGGCTATAATTTTGACTTGCCGATTTTCGGACTAAATTTTTGACTTATGTTCCGACCCAAAATTACGTTTTCAACTTTAAATGTACGATTGATCTAGAGGCCAAACTATGATTAAAACTGCCTTCCTTTTGAAAATGCGTTAAGTTTTGACGAAGTTATGACATTTTGAAGGTTCGACCTATGCCCATATGCGGTTTTTCGGGCTATAATTTTGACTTGCCGATTTTCGGACTAAATTTTTGACTTATGTTCCGACCCAAAATTACGTTTTCAACTTTAAATGTACGATTGATCTAGAGGCCAAACTATGATTAAAACGCCCGCGTTTTTGAAAATGCGTTGAGTTTTGACGAAGTTATGGCATTTTGAAGGTTCGATCTATGCCCATATTTGGCATATGCCGATTTTCGGACTATAATTTTGACTTATGTTCCGACCCAAAATTACGTTTTCAACTTTAAATGTACGATTGATCTAGAGGCCAAACTATGATTAAAACGCCCGCGTTTTTGAAAATGCGTTGAGTTTTGACGAAGTTATGGCATTTTGAAGGTTCGATCTATGCCCATATTTGGCATATGCCGATTTTCGGACTATAATTTTGACTTATGTTCCGACCCAAAATTACGTTTTCAACTTTAAATGTACGATTGATCTAGAGGCCAAACTATGATTAAAACTGCCTTCCTTTTGAAAATGCGTTAAGTTTTGACGAAGTTATGACATTTTGAAGGTTCGACCTATGCCCATATGCGGTTTTTCGGGCTATAATTTTGACTTGCCGATTTTCGGACTACATTTTTGACTTATGTTCCGACCCAAAATTACGTTTTCAACTTTAAATGTACGATTGATCTAGAGGCCAAACTATGATTAAAACTGCCTTCCTTTTGAAAATGCGTTAAGTTTTGACGAAGTTATGACATTTTGAAGGTTCGACCTATGCCCATATGCGGTTTTTCGGGCTATAATTTTGACTTGCCGATTTTCGGACTAAATTTTTGACTTATGTTCCGACCCAAAATTACGTTTTCAACTTTAAATGTACGATTGATCTAGAGGCCAAACTATGATTAAAACGCCCGCGTTTTTGAAAATGCGTTGAGTTTTGACGAAGTTATGGCATTTTGAAGGTTCGATCTATGCCCATATTTGGCATATGCCGATTTTCGGACTATAATTTTGACTTATGTTCCGACCCAAAATTACGTTTTCAACTTTAAATGTACGATTGATCTAGAGGCCAAACTATGATTAAAACGCCCGCGTTTTTGAAAATGCGTTGAGTTTTGACGAAGTTATGGCATTTTGAAGGTTCGATCTATGCCCATATTTGGCATATGCCGATTTTCGGACTATAATTTTGACTTATGTTCCGACCCAAAATTACGTTTTCAACTTTAAATGTACGATTGATCTAGAGGCCAAACTATGATTAAAACTGCCTTCCTTTTGAAAATGCGTTAAGTTTTGACGAAGTTATGACATTTTGAAGGTTCGACCTATGCCCATATGCGGTTTTTCGGGCTATAATTTTGACTTGCCGATTTTCGGACTAAATTTTTGACTTATGTTCCGACCCAAAATTACGTTTTCAACTTTAAATGTACGATTGATCTAGAGGCCAAACTATGATTAAAACTGCCTTCCTTTTGAAAATGCGTTAAGTTTTGACGAAGTTATGACATTTTGAAGGTTCGACCTATGCCCATATGCGGTTTTTCGGGCTATAATTTTGACTTGCCGATTTTCGGACTAAATTTTTGACTTATGTTCCGACCCAAAATTACGTTTTCAACTTTAAATGTACGATTGATCTAGAGGCCAAACTATGATTAAAACGCCCGCGTTTTTGAAAATGCGTTGAGTTTTGACGAAGTTATGGCATTTTGAAGGTTCGATCTATGCCCATATTTGGCATATGCCGATTTTCGGACTATAATTTTGACTTATGTTCCGACCCAAAATTACGTTTTCAACTTTAAATGTACGATTGATCTAGAGGCCAAACTATGATTAAAACGCCCGCGTTTTTGAAAATGCGTTGAGTTTTGACGAAGTTATGGCATTTTGAAGGTTCGATCTATGCCCATATTTGGCATATGCCGATTTTCGGACTATAATTTTGACTTATGTTCCGACCCAAAATTACGTTTTCAACTTTAAATGTACGATTGATCTAGAGGTCAAACTATGATTAAAACGCCCGCGTTTTTGAAAATGCGTTGAGTTTTGACGAAGTTATGGCATTTTGAAGGTTCGATCTATGCCCATATTTGGCATATGCCGATTTTCGGACTATAATTTTGACTTATGTTCCGACCCAAAATTACGTTTTCAACTTTAAATGTACGATTGATCTAGAGGCCAAACTATGATTAAAACTGCCTTCCTTTTGAAAATGCGTTAAGTTTTGACGAAGTTATGACATTTTGAAGGTTCGACCTATGCCCATATGCGGTTTTTCGGGCTATAATTTTGACTTGCCGATTTTCGGACTAAATTTTTGACTTATGTTCCGACCCAAAATTACGATTTCAACTTTAAATGTACGATTGATCTAGAGGCCAAACTATGATTAAAACGCCCGCGTTTTTGAAAATGCGTTGAGTTTTGACGAAGTTATGGCATTTTTATGGTTCGATCTATGCCCATATTTGGCATATGCCGATTTTCGGACTATAATTTTGACTTATGTTCCGACCCAAAATTACGTTTTCAACTTTAAATGTACGATTGATCTAGAGGCCAAACTATGATTAAAACTGCCTTCCTTTTGAAAATGCGTTGAGTTTTGACGAAGTTATGACTTTTTAAATGTTCGACCTATGCCCAAATGCCGATTTTTTGACTATAATTTTGACCTATGTATCATAGTATTTCGCTGTCGGTTACTTCCCACTGCAACGTTCTCTCTTGTTTTTACTGTGCTTTTGTTTGTTGGCGAAGTCAATTAAAATCTGAACAACGATGTAAACAACAACTACAACACTTGTAAGCCGTTGCCAGCACTTGATGCACTGTTTGCCGCATGTGTCGCATATAGATATAGATTATTTTACAGATACAGATATAAAATTAATTAAATAAGTATTTACATGCATTGCATTTTAATCGCTTAGTGCATCATTTGGAGAATTTTTGTTTGGGAAGTAGAGGATTACTTCGCCAAATGTAACCGATTCAATGCATCTTCTTCCTGGCTACACAATATTCCGGCTGGAAACGCTTCAATTAAATTTATTTTGTGATACTTTCGTACTAATTTTACGACTCTCAAGCAATGCTAAGCAATTTCAAGTTGCATTTTACTGCCAAGTTGATTTCACATTTTAATAGCCCCCGCTCGGATTATGTGTATCGCATATTTTGTAAAGATATAATTTCAAATTAAATGTGCGTAAAAGTTGTTATGTGAAAATATAAATTTAAAATTTATTACCCCAACCGCATGAATACATTAAATTTTACTACCCACTTTGCAATAGTATTGCGATTTTAATTGATTTCAATAGGCCGCTTTCGCCATGGCAGTGGCTTGGTAACGGTCTCTGTTTCAGGCCGTCATTAATCGGCTTATAGTTGACATAAATACATTTTCCAATTGAAATTTATGCTGGTGTGCATTTCTGTCGTGTGTTGTTAATTGGAATGCAAACCGTCCAGAGACACCTGCTAAAGCTAAATAAATAATTCATTCAATTCATACATTTTGCTGCTCAAAAAAAACGGAAAATCGCTTTGCTTAATTATGGCAATTGAATAAAAATTAATAACTCTAAGGTCTCAGAAATTATGCTTTTGCAGCACAATTGCCCTAACTGATGAGCATCCGCACTTATGTGCATAATGAATCTAAAATTTGTATTTTATGCACATAAGCTCATTAATGTTTTTAATTAATATTCATGACACATTTAAAGGCTGTTAGTCGCATCGATTTGGCTAATTAGCTCTAGCCATTTTGCTGATGTGGCCTTTTAATATATAGTTCTACAATTTAACACTGAAACTATTCAATTCAGTTGAGTTCACACGTGTCTCATTATATATTCGCAGATATTTGGTGACTGCGGTATTAATCTAATCAGTTTTGACAAAACCAAACTATGGATGCTGATTTGCATCAATTATCACTTAAATTTTACACAATTTGATGTTGTTTAACATTTAGGAACAGAATCGCTTCTTGATATTAAATGCATAAGTGCTGAGGTCGCACTAAATTTAAAGGGTTGCCACATTATAAATTTTTACACGCATTAATTATTAATAATGTCAGGGGCCGAAAACATTTAACCAAATGGCTCATTAGAAGCACACATGCCTGCAACTAAGCCAAAAACCGTAAACTGCCTCCCCACTAACTTGAAGTCATTTGAGAGGCCTAATGAGCTAAGGGTGGCTCGAAAAGAATGCGTAAAGCTTGTTTTAGTCAAGATGGACTATATTTGGAGGCAAAGTGTTGTGGAACTGAACTAGATTACAACTTGAAAGCTGCTTAACATATGCTCCATTATATCCAATTCTGTTTCAGTTTAGTACAAACTTGGCATTTGTAATCTGCAAACAGCTCACATGCATTTGCTATTTGCATTGACCTGTATGTTGGCAGAGCTTCAAGCTGTTTATCAAATTGTTATTTGATTAATCCTCCCATTGAATAAGTCGGGCTCCCATCCCATCGTTTCGGCCATTGTTGGTTCATTGTCAACACATTCTCTTCCTGGCTGACAGTGCAATGCAAATGCAAATGCCATCCAAGCATTTGCCGGATTTTAAACTTAACTGAAATACGTGTGAGACTAACGAGTGTGCGAGTGTGTGTGCGGGTGTGTGTGCGGGTGTGTTCAGTTGCTCAAAAGCGAAAATTTAGTTCAAATATTATTTGATATCCTGCGGTGGCCCTGGCGACATTCATTGTTTGCCATCGCTTTCGGATTCGAATACTTTTGATTCCTAAGTGTCGCACAAGGAAAATGCCTTCCAGCCGAGGCGCCTGTCAACATCAGCACCCAGTCTGTCACTGACATTGTCATTTGGGTATTGTTGTAGCTCTTGTAGAGTCCAAGTGTCGCCGTCTCCCTGTCTATCTATCTCCCTCTATCTATCTGTCTCTCTCAGTGGCTTCTACAAACACGTCATTCCGCTCTCTGTGTGTAATCCACAAGTGTTGCGCTTGTTTTGAATGTTAATATTTGCACTTCCAATCCAAGCAGAGCAAGTGGGAATTTATTCACTTTGCAGCTGGTCTCAATTTCATTGAATCTTTTCCCTTTTGTGTCATTAAGTGGTAACTGAAAAGTATTTGCTCTTTTTGCCTGATTTTCACTGGGCTAAAAAAGTGATCAAAAATCCCTAAAATCGTTCAAAAGTTGACCAAAGAAGGCTGACAACAAATGTTCCGTATTTGTTGCACTTCCTTAAAACGATTCCTTTGCAAAGTGGACTATTTTATAAAGGCAGACTTTAAATTAGTGATAAAAGCTTCTTCAACACTATATAATTTATACTTGTTTATACATATTTGAAAGTCTTAATTAAAGCAAACATTCTAAATTATATCTTGAAAGCAAGTTGAATGTATCTTGGCCATTTGCATTCGACAGTAGATTTTAAAGACCAATTGCAAAATTAAAGTTGTTTAGGCGCAAAAACAGCAATTAAAATCACTGCACAACACAACAAGATGAAAATCAGGAACAGGCAGCTAACAAGAGCAACAATTGTGTGGTCGAGAACAGATTTAAGATTTTTGGCTCAAAGCACTGAAACTATTGCCAAATTGCACAAGCACAAGCAAAAGCTGGGGACTTAATGTGTCCACGGATCTGAAGCACCTTCGGAACACATTCATTCATTCATTCATTTATTCGTTCGTTCGTTCGTTCGGTTATTCAGTTGCTCAGTTGTTCAGTTACTACCCACTTAGGTGGGCCATTCAAGCTGTCATTCATTCAAGGCTTAATTGCGTACAAAAGTTGCTGCTTAAGTGTTGCTCGCTCAAGTTGACATTTGTTCGTTAATTAAACCTTTTTGTTGCTGGCAACTGTGCACCGCAAGCAAATTGATTTATCTTTTCAACACCTCAAATTGCCAGACGACTGAAGTTGTTTGACTAACGTATAAATGGGAAAGACGTGGCTTTGATACTGGCTTACACTTTTCCTTTTCCTTACCCGCTCCCCATCCCCTTCCCAATCTTTAGCCCCTTTCGCTTTCAGTCAGGCAGCAACTACTGCAGCACTCGCTTCACCCCCTTCTGTGGTCCATGCATTTAATGGCAAAACTTTTTCACTTAACATTTGCTCATAAATTGATTTTTACTTTTTAACGACCTGGCTGTGCTAATGGTTTGGCCTTGCGCCTTAGTCCTTGAGCCTTCAACACTTTACACTTGGCCTCACCACTCATGCATGTGAGACCAACAAAAACACACACACACACACACCCATATATACACACACTCTCTCACACACACACACACAATTTGTTGGCCCAGCTGTCGTTACTAACCAAATTAGTTGCGTCTTCACATTATCAACTCGCACTTGGAATTTTCAATTAGTGGGTGAAAAGTGGTCAAGCTTTTTGGCCGTGGCAAACGTGTTTGGTAAACAAATTATGTGTTAATTTTACTTATGGCAAAAGTTTTTTTCTTGCTGTCCTTGCTGCTGTCGACTTTGGCGTGCTGTGTGTCCTTTGATGTTGTTTAATTATGACTTCCGGCAAGTAATCAATGTGCAAATTTCGACCATGTCGCCTGGCATGCTAATGCCCCAACAACTTTGTGCCACGTCTTGAGGCTGGTTGGGTGCTGGCTGGGGTGCTTGGGGGTTGTGTTGCCAAAGTTTTGGTGTGGCAACCATAAATTTATGCAAGCATCCAAGCACTCTTTGGCAACTTGTGTGCAATTACATGAGCATTTTGTGGCTGCACATATGAAATATGCATGCAATTTTGAATTTGCCATTCATTTAAATGTTTTCTTGATTACATTCTCGGCAGCAACACGCTGCCACAACCACAGCAGAAGAGGCAGTAGCACGACTACCAGCAGCAGCAACAGCAACATTACCAACAAAAGACACCAAAATAATTCCATGGAACATTTTCATTGTATTCTTCATCTGTGCGTTTGCGGCTTAGTTTGCCATACAGCTTTTAAATAAGCCGCAATGCCATGGAGCTTGCAACATAGGGAGCCAAAAGACCAAACACAACATTTTCCATAGCTCAAAATGATCCGCTTTGCGATGCTCCATTGTTAGCGCTTTACAAATGTTCTTCAAAGAGCAACTAGTAGTTTTTCTGTGAATGAGAATTGCTTTCATAATAAACAAAATATTTAAATTAATTTCAAACAAATTTATATATGATTGTTACATCTCTAAATGAGATTTTGTCTTTTAAAAATAATATGTATCTTAAAGCTCCACATGGTTTTTAAGTTATCTTAATAATATCTGCTTTAAATTCATTTTATGGTATCGATTTGATTGAAATTAGCTAAAGTTGTGCAAATCATGTATTACCAAAAATAATAACATTAATTATATTTGTTTGACTTTTAATAGCAATCAATGGCACCAGCAAATCGTCAGTCAATCAATCTTTTATTCTCAGTTGAAGTCATTAGTAACTTTCGGAGTTATTCACTCACTGTCTGGACAGTGCCGTCAATTTAAAAAAAAAACTCGGAGAAAATTGAAAGTTTTGATTTATAATCTAAAAACTTTTTCGTTATCGCATTCTGTGACGCCTTAGGTCTCCTAGAAGCTGTCTATCTATTGCCATTCAAGTGCATAAATATTTTTATTCAAGAGTGGTTTTGCTAAGCTAGTTACCCACTTAAATTTGGAATGGGGTATTATAAAACTGAAATTGAAGATCAGATGTATATAGGAAAATCCTGTCAAAATGGTAGACAGAAAAGAAGATAGCGTTAATCGAAAAGTTATATTCAAGTTAATCGAGACACAATTAGACACATTAGTTATCGACAAAGTTATCACTTTATTCAATGAGTATCTTCTAGTCCAGAACTTATTACTCAATATTTTTAACTAGAAATTCGGCTCCTTGGAAACTTTGTGACCGTGGTTGCAATCAGATTAAAAGCATTTTGGACCAACTAATGCCTCTTGGAGGACTCTCGAGTCAGCGGCCTCGCTCCGGCTCCTTCACGCGACCATTATCTGGCAATCAATACATTTTTAATAATCGCTGGCTGCGAAACTATCTGGCCAAGTTCTCGGCTTCATATTTATGACTTGAAAGTTTTCCTCTTGGTCGGCTTTGATGTTGCGGCCCGCCCTAATAAATAGAACAAGCGACAAGCGGCAAGCGGCACCTTAACCGTTAAGGGTGCCTTAAGTGCCTCTTGCAACTGGCAGCGAATTGTGTCATAAACTGTTTGGGATGTCCTGTCACTTTGTGCAGCTATCTATTGTTGCTGAGGCGGCAACTCCTGCTGATGCTGATACCCCTGCTGCTGCTCCCCTTTGCTCTCCGTCCATTTTCCCAGAGTTTAGTCAGAAAATCGATAGCTATGACATGATATGGTGCCTTATTATTTTGCTTGCACCATAAATCATGGGAATATGTTAAATTGTGCAACGTTGCAGCTAGCTAATATCGCTACAAATAATTATATCGCAATTAGAGTATAACTAAAACTTGCTCAACAAAACAACCTCAGCAATTATTTAATCACCATTATTAGTATCACAATGATTGATAGCAGCTCTTGCAAATTGATTTATATTTACTTATTTTGTTAGCCAGAGTTATGCCAATCCCGACATGATAGCGCAATTTGTGTTTCACTCCACTTTGTACAGCTGCTCCGTCCGACTTGGCCAGCGATAAATCTTTTACGCGCTGATTTCACATATGCGTCGAACCTTTTGGCCAAATTTAGATTTATTTCATCGCAAAAATATATTTGAACAGGCAGAAACTTTTGACATATTTCAGACAGGCGCAAGATAAATGCGCATTTAATGTCAATAAATTTGTAGAAAATTTATGATTTATATTTTAATAAAATTAAATAAATGCAGTTCAATATTGTTTACTTTGTTTCTTTAAAAATATATTAAATAAATGAAAAACGCTTGTCAGAGGCATTCAATTGTCACATGTTGTCTGTGGTGTTTGTTGTTGGTACCGTTATCCGATCTCTGTTGTCAGATAAATTCTAAAAAATATTTTTAATACATCATTTTGCTGTAGGTCAGATAATAAATCACTGCAAGCAGACACTTTAGGGCCACAAATCCACAAAGATGTTTGTGGCTAAAACAACTAAAAACAGTGCCCAAAAGGGTATGTAACAATACAAAAATAATAAAAGCAACTATAAACTCGAAATTCTATGGCTTTAAACTATGTGCAACATAATAGTTAGTTATACATTTTTATGTCTGAGAACAGTGCAGCTGGCATATTCAAACTTTAAATAAACAATTTTATGTTTACGACGGTGTAAAGAGGATTATCTAAATATTTTGAGGACTAAAACTCTACAGTTGATGCGGCCATAAATCTCAGTGTTTACCTTCTTGTTCAGCCAAACAATTGAATTAAAAACATGTTTTCTCCTCTGTAATTGTGTCTGAAGCACAGCAGGATTTAGATTCAATTAAACTGTCAGCGGGACAGGCAGCCACAAGACCCACAAGATATGTCGCTTGCCTCAGACACCTCCAATATTTGTCATGCCGCGCAACAAGCATTAAATTCGAATTAGCGTCAACAAAAGAACAGTGTGGAAAGTTGCCTCCCCATCCCTCCACCCCCTCCTCCGGCCAATGATTATGCTAAACACTAAGCGAAAAATTCGATTTTAAGTGCGACCAAGATTTATCGCTATCGACGCTATCATTTTTCATGCCCCGAAATATGCTGAGGTGGAGCATGAAGTGGCGCGAGGGGGCACTGGCAGGTGGGCGAGCTGTCAACAGAAACAGAGCCGAAACCGCAAAGGACACGCAAAGTTCGAACTAAGTTAGCGGCTATTGAGACCGTTGAGGGACAACAAAAGTGGGAATTTGAAATGCGCGAACAGTTTGCAGATGGCGACCACAAACGTTTGTCAACAGGGGACATGTCCTGGAAGTGGACAAGGACACGAAGTTGAGCTGGAGATGGACACCTGTGGCTTTTGGTTGGCAATAAATCAATTTGCCTGACGTCTTGACATTTGCCTCTAATCGCTGGGGACATGACTTGAACTCGAAATTGCTCATTCTCTATCGAACTGCTCGAATTTGTGGTGTTTGCCGAGAGAATTTAATTCTGAATTGGAGAATTCTCTTGAAATCAGTAACCCAACACCAGACAAGAAAGATGTTTAAGTTGTCAGAGTTCCACAGTTTTCGTGTGCATCTTAATGATGTTCAATTGATATTCAGCTGCCTTTAAAAGTTTTAAATGCATTTCAGTTAAAGCCATGAAATGCCCTCGGTTGCCTCCAGCCAAAAAATGTCAGTTTCAATCAATTTGACCATTGACTAAAGTTCTTTCCAGACTTCTGTTTTGCCACAAGTAGTGGCAAACCGAGCAAATCATGTGCCTTTGCCAAAATCAATCAAAGTCATCCAATTTTCGACATAAATCGAAATCTGCTCTATGTCGCTTCACTTTATGAAATAATTAAAATGCTTTTCAGCTTACGTGGATCAACATTTTGCCACTGAATATGCGAATGAGGATGACTACGAGTAGAGTGTAATGAGGACATCATCATGAAGAGTGGCCAATGACTGCCAAAAACAGAAGCCATTTGTGGCCAGACGACAATCCGGGAACAGAAGTGCGCACTTTGGCATTAGCCAGCGCCGATTTATGATGCCACTCGACCACTCAATGGCCGTCGAGAGGCCACGGCAGGGAGCATGGGGCATGGAGCAGGGGGCATGGGGCAGACATTCCTAGCTGCTGTCTGAATCGTGGTCATAATGCTGCAATTGTTTGCATATCCACCTCAAAAGAGGAGACAGACAGACGAATCGGCAGGTCTTTTGTATTGAAATGAAGTTGAACCCCTTCGATTCGGTCTGTCTTCTCCCCATATTTGGGCTCATTATCTGAGTTGAACACGCAATGGAAATCCAGAGGAGAAGAAGATTTGTTGTCTGCTCTGCAATTGACATTCATTGCTTATTGGGTAGTCAGCAGACTCTGTATTGTCTGTTACTGTCGCCCACTTTGGTCTCTTTGGAACAAGTTAACAACTCATTAACACGTTCAGCGAAAATGACAAAAACAACGAATCGCAACCAACAGCAATTGTTGTCGATGACATTTCCAATTGAAGTCGATGCGTTTAAAATGCTGTTATTTACTTTGTTCCACAATTATTCACTTATTAGGGCACTTACGCATATTTTTGGGGGATTACCCTTATCAATTTAAGGTGAAGTCAATGTCAGCTAAAGGGTCAGATAATATAAGAACGGATCCCTGCGATTGCTGATTACCTAACAATGATAAGATGGACTAGTCTTGGGTCGTTCTTAGATTTCTCCACATTTAAATACCATTGTCTTGTAATTAAAATATATTTTGAGCACTCTGCTTGAATTATACAAAATTAAATCTATAATTCTACTTGAAGGTCATTCTCTATTTAATCACAAGTATGAATCATACATCTCATCAGTCATCAAAATCCCACCTCCTCTCGAAATAATTCACATTTGGGGTTGCCAGTGGGCTCAAGACAGCCCGAGCACTTCTACCATAGTTCCAGTTGTGCTCCAACCTCGATCTCAACAATTTTTGAATAACTAATGAAGGTGCCAGAAAAACAACAACTTAGACAATAACAAAGCTGCAACAACAACAACTGCGACTACTACAGGGTTAAACATTGTGTTGAGACTCGACTCGAGAGGTCGTCCCAAATATGAAATTCGGATTGTCATCCAACTGTCGACATTCATCTTGCCAACTGTCCGTCCAACTGGTTGGCATTAGGCAGGCTGTTTGTCTGTCTGTGTGTCTATGAGAGTCTGTCCTTTGTCCAGGACTTGTGCGTCATTGTCAAAATATTAACAGCTGGCACATTCCAAGTCTGTCTGTGCTCATGTGAGTGCTTAAGCCCTGCTCCAAATGAGGAGGTGGATGATGAAAAATAGGAATTTAACTATTTTGAAATATATTTTGGCAAACAAATTTAGGAGTGGAACTGTTGGTAATGTGGGTCAAGGCAAGCCAGGTTAAATCCTCTTTGATTTGGACTCATTTACGCCAGCAAACTGTCAGAATATATTTCATTTATGTATAAGTGCAGCTGTCTGGAGTTTATAAATTCAAAAATATTGCAGCATTTAAAGATTTCAACTGTAAATTTGCATAATCAAAGAAATTAATTAAACTTTAATATTCCAAATATTTCTATGGAAAAAGTGATTGCGAAACAATTTAATGCTGAATGGAGACAGACAAAGAAGTGAGAACAGAACTCTTCTGTTTCCACATCGCCAACTCTGCTTTAAACAGAACCAATCACTCTTGGGATGCAGTGTGTATCAGAAATATCGAAGTATCGATTTCCAGGTGTGCAATGGATGCAAGTGATGGAGGGATGTGGGAGACATTTACTTGGGCTGTCGTCTGCTTCATATGGGGAAAATCTAAATAAATTTGCTCTTGAGTAAATTAAACGCAAACAGCAAAATCAAATATTAATGTTGTGTAACGCGATATCCAAAGGGGGTTCCAATTCGATCATTGTGGACACGAGGAGCGCTGATTCGGATTGTGATACGGATTCTGATACAGATTCTGATTCTGATTCTGATTCGGTTGTTGACTGGCGTTGAGTAAACAGCATCATTTAGAAAAATCAATGTGACGTTCGCTTTATTTGCCCATGAAACGATGAAACAATAAAAAATTGTCATTTAGTCACTTCAAATGAAGATTTATTTCCCGTTTTTTGCAAAACAGTTTCCCCCTTCTCATATCCCCAGCTAGTGTCCCGAAATGTCACTATAGAAATTCCCAAAATAACTCCAAATAGAGTCGTTCCCATCAACATCTGCATCCACGTTCCTGGAATCAGCCTCATCCTCGTTTGTCTGACGTGGCACAAAAACCTTTTTTGGTATTCAAATGTTATTTTTGGCGCAACATTTGCGGAATTTTTTGTTCATGCCTCGGCAAAGGGAAAAGAAAACGTGTGAAAAGCGGAAGTGTTTTGACTCCAGTTGTTATTTTTGTTGTTGACACCGAAATGCTTGGGAAACGCTTTGAGCAACCGCAAAAGTGTGACACGCCCTCGAACTTTCCGCTAAATTGTTTGGTTTTTATTGCCGAGTTGAAACCGGAAAAGGTTTCGTGTTTGTTATAAACTGAATATCCTCAAAGGGTTAAAAACAAAACTCCAAAAGCGGAAAATATTCGAGTTGATGTGCCCTTGGGCTGCTCCACCGTTGAGTGGTTTTCTTAATTCTGTGAGTGGTTCTCAAAGGAGGCGTGAGAGGGAGGAGAAAATTCAAATTTGATATAAGTAAGCATTTTCTAATCATGAGGGGCCTGCATCTGTGTTCTGTGTATTCCATTAAATGCAGCAGCTTAATATTAAGCAGAGTAGGTGTTGTGTGCTGTTGCCAAAAGCAAGATTGAAGAACCAAACAAATATTGCGAATTTGCAGATGATGTAGGTCGAGTTACAGGTCCAGATTTAGCCTGAAGAGACTCAAACAATAATTTCGATTAGGGATTCTAAAGGAGAGAGAGAAATGTTGGTTGCCTCAGGTGCACTTAAATGTTAATCGATAGTGTTTGCAGTAGTTTGCCAATTGCAATAGGAGTTGAGTGCACAACACACATGCAGGTGTGTGTTTGTGGGTGTGGGTGTGTGTGTGTGGGAGTTTGCATAATCAACTGCAGCCTAACGACAATGATGGAGTGATGATGCACCCTTTTTGGTCACCTCCTTGTGTGGGTTGCTCTCGGTTTGAGTTTTGCTTGTGGCTTCGGTAATATTCAACAGCTTCAGAGAGAGAGAGAGAGAGAGAGAGAGAGAGAGAGAGAGAGAGAGAGAGAGAGAGATAGAGAGTAGGGGGAAGGTACTAATTATTTGTGTGTCAGATGCGTAATTAATTGTCAATAGTTGTTTAAATGTCAGTTGCAATTTATTTCCTGCACAAACTCAATTTGAATGATTCCTAGTGAGATATTTGTGGAAGAGTTAAATCATTACTCCACATAACTTTTAAGTACGTGTCCAATCTGAATTCTACTTTCTAAATTCTAATAGCGCATACGCACAATTGTGGCAGCTACTTATAATTACCAGTTGGGATCAGTCTCAACTTATTTTCCGATATTTGCATATCAAACGCGTGGTAATTTTATATTACTGCGACACTCCAGTTGGCTTCTCCGCATCTCGCAGTTCTCGAACGCATTATTTATGACTTGTACGTTTTCCGTGTTATTTTATAAACATTTTTCAAAATATGCTGCACGCCCGTCCGAACGAGAGGAAGGAGGAAAGTTGCGGAGCCTGCAACTGCTTGCCGACATCATAAAAAAGGAATTCTACGCGCCGGCGCCTTTATGTTTTATTTATGAGCCCAAACACGCCCACAAAAAGTTAACATGGGGCCCACAATGCGAGCCGCGTTTTAATGTTGTGACCACCTGGGGGAGGGAAGAGTGGAGGGGAAAACGTCTGGAAGATGGTAACTTTTATAGAGGTAATTATTGTTTGGGCGAGTGAGTCAAAGGAAAGCATATGGGTTGAAGCGTATCTGAAATCGATTTTGCTATATGCAGATTAAACATTATCAGGAGTCCAGCTCCCATAAATATCCCGCAAAGGGTCAAAGGTTAAGTGCAGTTACAGTGTTACAGCTACCCAGCGGTCCTTGAGTCGTTTTACTTGCTAGTCCCCTCAGAGCTGAGAGCGGAGGGCTTCTTACGGCAGCCACAAATCGCCGTTTAAATATTAATATATCAATCCACTTAATATGCGAATTTACAGCAACGAATGATGCAATAAATATAAAAAAGGGAAAACACAAACAAACAGACAGACAGACAGACAAACTGACACAAGGGATGATCCAAGGATGATGAGCATATGTTGGAGATACCCATAACACATAAAGGACTCTTCACTTTATGATGTGTTTTGTTGGCGATATGATATGATAGAATATCATAGCGAGTACACAAGAAATATCCATTAAAGTTACAGCTCAGCCTTGTCGAGGTGCTCAAAGTACTTATTTTCGGCTTTTTCAATCTGGCCACAAAGCAAACAAGATTCTGATGATGTAAGACAAAACAAATTTTAGTATAAGTGCGCACTTCCTGCTGCCTCTCCTTGGAGATGTGGCACAAAGGAAGTGCTCGGCTTGTTTATTTCTCGAACTTGTGATGCAAACAAAAACTTGTATTTCCGAAGAAGCCGCCACAATCAAAATAATAACAGAGACTAAAAATATCACAGTACAATTTACATAACTTTCCTGGGCATAGGAAGGGGGAGTCCAAAGGCCACAGGACGTGGGTAGGAAATTTGTCTATCCAGCAAATTTCTTGCGTACCAAAGTTAACAGTCAGAGATCTTTTCAGGCTTTCTTTTGTTTTTTTGCGTGTTCGCCTGTGCGTTATGATTGCACAAGCAGAACAAATATGCTGCTCCTCTTCATGCTTCTTGTCCACCATCTGGAAATGAAACTGAACCGCCCACAAAACTGCAACTGACATAATTATGTATGCAGAATATTTAAGTGCAATGTGTATTTGCAATTGTCTGGTAAAACTTAGAGATATGAGTGGAAAGGAAGTAGTATTAAAAACACACAACTAAAGCCAAAAGTTTGCCTTAAGGGTTTGCACTAAAGTAAGGTTTTGAAAACGGATAAAATTTCGATAAGTCCGTAATCTAATAAAAATTATCTTAATTCCTTTAAACCGTTTACTGACTGAAAATTGCTTTTCATAGTCGTCAACTATTTAACAAGCTGTAAAGCGCTCTAAAAAAAATGTGAACAAATTTATAAATTTAAATTAACTGAAATGACAGCATTTTTTGTTACAACCAATATAATTTATCTTTGTCTAGTAGCCGTTTATTTCGGAACTTTTCAAATTACTATTAAGATAATTAGAATAAAATTAGAAATAAGATATGTATCCAATGAATATTCTAGCATTCGTCCAGGAGGAGCTATAAGCCCAGAAGGGTGCGCAATAGATCTATTAGGTGCAGTACACACAACCCCAACTTATAATAAAATAATAATAATATATGTATAAAAATACACTTAAAAATTTAAAATAATTAAGATGTACTTTAAACAATCATTATGGGCTTGACTGTTTACTGCTTTCGAAAAATTTCCCTTGAGTAATAAAAAAGAAGGCGCCGTTTACTCACACTAATGCGATTGCTGTTGCGCAAACCTATAACGGTTATATCGGGTTCGCTTGCCGCACCGCTAGCTGTGTTTACAAATCCCATTCAAGTTCAAGGGGGTGACTTGTAGGCCTAATGCCTGACGGCCCAACAACCAACAACAACTGGCAGCGCCTCTCTTTGTATTAATTTGTGCACACATTCTTAGCCAATGAGATTTATGCGCTGCGTATTACAGCATTTTTTTGTTGCTGCTGCTGCTGCTGCTGCTGCTGCCACTGTTAGAGTTGTTGCTGCGACACCCACAAAAGAGTCGCTCGTCCCACCCACATCGTTGTGTCCCTACGACGAAGCGAATTTCGAAAAAGGCGCGAAGCACAAACACAAAATATTGTTTTGTTGTTTTTGTTGTTGTTGTTGCTTTGTTGTTTCTGTTTTTCTTTGATTTTCGTAAAACGCACGTGTTTCGTTCGAAAACAGCGACGCAGGCGCAACAACAACAACTTGAGCGTAACTCGAAACTTGACGAAAGTCCGAGCACGAACAGCAATCGTCGCAGCCGAAGGTAGACCTTCGGGTGGCGCCACACGAATGCTGCGGCGGCATTGACTGCCAATGAAGCGAAGCTTTGAGCCGTCAGTTCAACTCGAAACTGCGCCGGAAGTGGACGCCAAACGTCGCCGTGTTGAGCCACAAAAAACTACAACAACACCGTCAACTACCAAAAAAGTGCAAATTCATCAGTTTCTTGTGTTCGTAATTAAAGTAATGCCCATCATTAAATTGAAATTCAAATAATTAATTAAAATCCTCTGAAATTACCCAGCAAATAAAACGTAAAAGTGCTTAAAAGTGCCACAAAGTGCGTGTAAAAAACGTGGCCAATGCGGTCCGTTAATGTTATCGGAACTTCAGTTTATAATTTGCACTCCTTAAAAAAAATATCTATATAAATATATATATCTATATATATGTATATATGGAAATACGGTCCTTGAGCGCACATAAATTTCACGGCAATCAGCAATGAGCAGCAGTTGAGCGCGTTGCAAGTCATCCAAACTTCATTTGTTGCTCTGCGGCTGCAACTAGCCTTATAGCACAACAAGACTCCACTTTGTTTCATCCTTGCCAGCTGCAGGCTGCCTGCTGCCTGCTGCCTGCTGCCCGAGTTGAAATATTGCTTTCATTATTTATGTTAAGTTTATGCAACATTTTCTACGCTTCTGCCCGTTGTTACCGCTATTCTGCTCTTGTTGTTGCACTTGGCGCACTTGTTTTTAATATCCAACAGCTTTGTAAAGGCATTCGTGCCTCGTGCTGCTTGCCTGCCACTAAACTTGCAACTTGCTACCGTACCGCACCGCACACTGAACCAAATTACGCGGCAATGGTTTTTCTATCATCCGTCTCGTTATTGCAGCCCTTCCTGACTGTCTCTCCTGTCCTTTCCCGTCCTGACCTGTCCTGTCCCGTCCCAGCAGGACATCGGCTGCCGGATTCAATTCCTGGTTCATTGCACTGTAGCTGTTATTGATAGCTCCTGCATAAGTAAGAACAATTGCTTATTCATTTTGAAGGATGCTGATTTGTTTTGTTTCTTCTTCTTTTTTTGTACCTTGTCTGAGAGATCGGCTCAAGTAAATCATGCCTGAAGTTATTGAAAAGTGAAACATCATCCTTTAATTCTTGATGCCGCTGTGCGGATTGAAGGTTGTTGAAGTGAGTCGCCGATGCACAGAATGGTTGGTTGGGTGGCAAATGTGATGACAAAAATATCTATGTAAAAAGTTTACATTGTGCTTATCGTAAGAGCAACAAAAGCAAGGAAGTTGCTTAGTGCTTAAGAACTTTGAATTCCCAGTGGGTTAAGGAGACATGGAAATTTTTCGGCTGCTATCTGAAGTCTATTTTAAAGTACAAACCGTTCTAAGAAATTCAGCTTATGGAGAATTAATAACCATGACTTTCCAAACATTTTCAAGCATTTTATAAATATATCAATTGCTGGAGGAAACCAGCAAAACTACTCGATTGTTTAAGTGTGTGTCTATATATTTTTTAAGCTACTTATTAGCTGTACTGCAAGAAGGCCAGAAAGAATACAGCCAACGGGTGCTGGCGGCCCGTATTGTTTCGTATGTCCTCCATTTGAACAAAAGGCACTACTAATAGCCAAAATGAGCTAATTAGCGCAAACATGGCGAAAATTAACAAAAAACAGAGAAGAATAATTGCACAAAAAAAGAGAATTCAAAATGTGATAAAAAAAATCATCCTTTGTTTATTTGGGAAGAGCAATTATAATGTTGGAAGGCTTTTTAAATGTTTTAAGGAGTTCTGTTTTATTTACAAATTAACCTTTTAATATTCATTAACTTGTTGAGGAAACATAATGTCAAAAACATAGACACATAAATTTACATAAGGATCTTGACAGTGTTTGTTACCATAAGACTAGATTTTGATGCATCATTCTCGTGTTGTGGTGGCGTCTTCATGCTGCATGCCACATTATCCATTCTCTTTCCACACCTACGCCCACCCCCCTCTCTTCGTTCCATCACTTCTGTCATGCAATTCCATTTTGCACTGACGGCTGTCAGCTGCCTCACTATCTGTCAGTCTGTGCCGCCACTCAAGATGCAGTCGAGATGACAGTCTTCGGATGCCATTTCTTTGCACTCAACCTCACACACACACACACAAACACACACACAAACACACATAATTCATAGTGCACTCTGGCGTGTGCAAATGAAATTGAAAATTTCTGAGATTTGTATTTTGTTATAGGATTTAACGTTCATTTATATATGTCAGGGACGGCGGCAGTTGTGTATTGTGATTTTCAGCCCTGTTCATTTGTTTTCAAACTGATTGCATCATAATTACCCAACTGACGTACCGATTTGTTGCACCCCCATTCCCCTGACTCTTTGACTGCTCCTAAGTGCTTTTTAACGAGCTGCTGCTGCTGCTGCTGTTGCTTCTGTTGTTGCTTCTGTTGTTGCTTCCCTTGTGTTGTTGTCCATTTGGAAAATTTAGGTTTCCAGTCGACGCGTTGCTCTACATGGTCAAAAATAAATGCTGTAATTTCCAGACATGTGCGTTTCTCTGATTTTGTCGCTATAATCTGCTACATGAACCCATAATTTGTAATTTCAACCTAATTACTTTGCCTGCTGGTAAACAGGCAACCTGCCCGTAGACTGAAGGGAAGGGGGTGGGTGGGATGGGGCATGGCTGGGGGGCAAAATCATTGTCGTCAGCCATAAAATGTCAGCAGCAACCAACAAAACGCCCATTCCGAAAGCAGCAGAAACAGCAGCCTTCACTTGCACACACGCACACACATCAGCAGACACACACACACACACACACACACACACACACGCACACACCCGAACACGCCCCCTTAGTCAGTGCTGTGGCTAGTACATGTATTTGTGGCTGCCACATTTCTACTAGCTGCCACAATTTTGTTGACGCGACATATGTAAATATGTGACAGCTGTTTGGAGGTCGCAGAAATTGATTTTTAGTTGCTTCGGATTATTTGTGAATATTCAAGAATAAATGGGAATTCGAAACAAAAACAATTTGCTGAAGAAATCCATGTATGTTGCAGAGATTAAAGAGATAAAACTTGAAATAGTTCACTCTACGTGTTAATCATTTTATGGATTTAAAATGAGATTGATTAAAAACATATCGATTAAATTTATGACTAAAAAAAAGGCAGAATAATTTGAAATATAATAATAATAAATTCAATGCCATGTGGAAATTGTACAAAGTGATTGTGTAGTGAGTTTGAGGTATTCGATTAGTGATAAAATTTTATTCAATTAAATTAATGCACGCTTAAAATGACATTGCGCTGGTTTTAAAACAGAATAATGCATATTTGTATTGCAATTGCGCGCAATTAAACAATTTAAAATACTTTTTTTGTATTTTCATTTCACTTATTTATTGCTACATTTAAATGACAATAAGCTATTTTTTTTTAAATTATCTCATTATATATAAATTGCAGCAAAAACAAAATCGAGGTAGCATAATTGTATTGTTCCCATAGACTGTCAATTATTTTTAATGCAACCGATTCAAAAAAATAAAAGAATGCGATACTGTTAAAATGATATTTGACTACAAGCTGAGATGAACTCGATAGCTGGCTTGTTGTTTACTCTTTATTTTATTTTACAATGTAAATGGTACGACAGCCGCAGTTTTAAATACTTTTTGAACAACTGACAAAAAAGGAATTAAACGATTACTCGTTTCATTAATAAATGCATATGTAAAATAAATATGTAACCCAAGCGAAACTGATGCGGCAGTTAAATCAAATATTAATGTCTTGATCCGACAACTGGAGTATTACCACTGGAAGTCTATAACAGCGCTCCATCGAAGTCTGCCAAAGCGGGGCGCGGTTGGTGCAGGATGATGATATGTCATGTGCATTCATAAATCATTTTCCAAAATTGAACTGGCCAAGTGACAGCGCTCCACAGTTACCCAAACATATCAGTCAGTTATTGTGCATTTATGCGAAAACAAGTAAAGACAGCGAGCAACTGGCAAACTGGTTAGCAGAAGCCTTAATGCTCTTCGTTAGCTGGATTTGCGATAAGACTTAAAGAATTGTTGGATTTGAGGATAAGCTGACCACAATCTGGTATTTTTAAATAGCATTCCTTAGTTCTTTGCAGTTAAATTTTGTTAAGGCAAGATTTTCATAGATTTTCGCTTCCATTTCCTTTGATTATCTCCACACAACAGCAAAATCTATCCTATAATTATAAAACTATCCTTCATTATCTCTCATTGGTAATTTCAATTCCTCTGTCAGAATAAATCACTAACAAGCACTTTTCCTCCATTATAATTTACATATGTTCTTCCTAGGTCTTCAAAATTGTTTTTAATAAATTTTTTAATTATTCCATGGGTGGCTGTTAAATCAGTTATTTAATGAGATATTTTCCCAATTTCATGGTCGTATAAATAGGATTATAATTAAACTGTTCCAATATATTAACATAAGCTGACTGACATAGTTGTTATACCCTCCGGTAGCGTAAAATTGCCCAACAATGCGAGATGGCAGCGGAACGAAAAATAACAATTCAGGCGCAATGAAAATGTGGCCATGTTATGACAACGGCAGCAGCAGCAACAACAACTACCAACAACTACCAACAATAACAGCAATAAACGCAACAACCACAACAACTACAAAAGCAACAACAGCAATTCGTAGTGGTCATAAAATAGCAACATCAATGCAACGCGTTCATTTGTATACACATCTCTGGTCCGGAATACAGCGCTATTAATAATAAATGTAGCATTTATAACACACACACACACACACTCACACACACACACACACGCACACATTCACACACACATTCAGTGACACACAAAAGCAGTCAAATGAACTTTGCAAACCGAAAAACCCAACAAAAGCAACAACAAGCTGAAAACAACTCATAACCCATGAGCGCCAAGAGCTGCAATTGTTGTTGTTGTTGCTGCTGTTGTTGTTGTTGTTGTTGCTGTTGTTGTAGCCAGTCAACTTTACACACACGCAGACACAAGCAAACATACAACATTGCAAAGTCCACACACAAGAACAACAATTGAGTATGCGAGTGCCATAATAATAATAAATGCTATAATCTCTGAAATCGCTAGCGCCTCTCTGAAGGTCCCCCAAGCGCCCTTTTGCCACTGGAGTATGTGCATTTTTTATTTTCAATTTTCATTGTTTCATCTGCAGTAGCAACAACAACATTAACAACAACAACATTAACAACAACAACGCAATTCGAAGCGTCAAGTGAATTAAGCGATTTTTAAAGGTTTACGCTAAATGAAATTTGAATTGCCTTTTCCCCCGTATAGTATCCAAATGCTAAAGTGTTCATTTATGTGTGCAAATTAAATGACGTAAATCAAATACATGTAAAACACAAGAAGAAGCAGAAAACAAAACAAAATCCGTACACAATACAAAAAACACCGCAAAACAAATGCGTAAAATGTATGGAAAATAATAATAGTAAACGTGCACGTAAAAAATAGCTGTGAAAGTTAACTAAACGTTGCGTAATTAAACGAATACAGTAATCACGATTCGGTGTGTGCTGTGTGTGTGTGTGTATTTAACTAATTCGGATTAAGCACACAGAGCAAAATGTTTATCATCACGGTAATTAAACTTTTGCTAATTGCGCTCAACATATTTCCAAGCCGCTTCACAAATCGGCGGATTATGTTTCTCATCTATATGACCAACTTGGTGACACATGGTAAGTGCTAAAAAAAACCGTTGGAATACATTTTAAATGAACTATTTAAATATAGGAATTTATACTTAAAATTGAGATTATACAAAATTATGTGCCCGGAAAAGTATGCCATAAAAAGAAAGGTATTTTTCATAGCTTACTTTTTTGGGCAAAGCTGATCTACATTTTATTACATTATTTTATTACGCAAATTTTGTTTTAGTTGCTTGTATTTTAAAGTTGTCAAAGTTGAAGAACTCCGACAACCTTTCGCTGGTCTAATTATGGACTAGCTGCTTTAAATTTCGAAACATTCACAAAGCGTTGCACAGACAGGAGTTGTTCGAGGTGTTTGGTTTCGCAACTGTCGAGTCGAGTCGAGTCATAATTTAATTAGTAAAATGAGACCTCAAATTCCCCGAAACGACGATGGCATCAAGCGGCTTGCATTCAATTTCAATGCCAGAGGTCCGTGTCGAAATCCGAGTCCGTGCCGCACTGTGTCGTGCCTTGCTGCCGCTTACAGCGTAATCAGCAGCCAGGTGGAATGCTGGAATATGGACCACCATCGCCAACTGCGTGATGCAGATAACAAGCCCCATTCACATCCTCTCTGTGTAGCCCCTTAGCCGTTGGCAGGCATCCACTTGCCGTGTTTAACAGCCAGACTGGTGTTTTGCTTTTGTGCACCATTTTCACTGGAAAAACAGCAAACGAAATGAACGCATAGAAAAACAAAAGTACCATTTGCAACAAGCAAGAACCACAACCAAGGACAGGCTGCGGTGCCGGCACCATCTACAGACTACCGACTACAAACTACAGACTACAAACTACAGACTCCCGACAATAGCTCCAGCTCCTGCTCTAGCTCCCAGCTAGGTAAAAAATTGCTTTGTTAAATTATTTCATAATGACACTAACGTAGCCGTTGATTATATTTGGCCTGCGGGTCACGGAGTTCCGGTAGCAGCTGCAAAATGCAGCTTCCTTCATCTGCATCATATTTTGCATTGGATTGCAGAACTTGTTCATGCATTTTAAGTCATTTTATTATACTAGAGCTGCTGGTGTTGAAAACTTCTAAAATAAAAATATATTGCCTTAGCATAGGAGCAGTTAGTGTTGGAAACTATAAAGCTAATGGGATTCAAATATATTTAACATCAATCCTTTGTCCATTTCAAATATTAATCCTTGTGCAGAATGTGCAGAATACTTTTAAGGAACGTTTTTTAATGTGCAGTTGAGTAAAAATTAATTGTTATTTTTCATTAAACTAATTTATCATTTTTAATATGTTTTCGTGAGGTGACAGATATTTTCAACTTAGTTTTTCGTAAGAGCACATATTTGTTCGGTTTGTTGCATTTCTGACATTTGTTGCTTAGATGATCATGTTGCACATTAACTAACCGACTTGCTTATGCCGCTCTTCATTTACAGTTATGATGGATGAGCCCCGCTTCGCACAGCCGATACCAAATGTCACCGTTGCCGTTGGCCGTGATGCGAATCTGCCCTGTGTGGTCGAGCACTTGGGTGGCTATAAGGTGAGTACTGTTAGTTCGGACGCTTTGGGCATGTCATAAATCGTGTCACAATGTTTCCCATTCAATAAACTCCCAGGCTGGCGACACTGTCTAAAATCAATTTCGGGAATTGCTCCTTCGCACACAAATACACAGACAGTCATAAACTGTCCCAGTGTGTGTGTGTTTAACTGACAGCTATAGATAGCTTGACATCAATGTGTATCTATGATAAGTTGTGGACTAGGCAAAGCAACTGAGAACTCAGTTCAGCAATTTTGCAGTCTGATGGAAAAAGACGCTTCTTTAGAATCAACATGGATATAGTATAATAACAAAGAAGAATCAACAGTTTGCAACTTTGCTGGAGCTCATTGAAAAAGTAAAGCCTCCAGTGGACTTGGCCTCCCCGACCCGAAAGCAAGAGAATAACTAGAAAATCACTTATCATTTATCTCAGTTTTGCTGGCACTGCGCGCTCTCATAACAAATCACAAATATTTACTCGCCATATCAACTTCATATAAAACACTGTCCTTTGCCAGCTTCTCTGCTCCTAGTCCTCGGCGCTGGACATCATGCGAGTCCACGTCTCGCCGTCTGAGAGTCTCAGTCTCAGACAGCTGCTATCTGGCTCTTATTGGACTTTCATCAACAGTGCCAGCCCAGCCAAGGAGGGAGCCGAGCCTGGTGTGTGTGTGGCTATTGTTGAGTTGAAAACGAGAAACTCATTGCTGTCACTGGGCAGAAAGTAAATTTGAAAAGTTTGCAGCGTGGCTGCAAAATCCTTGCCAGGACATGCCCGTGCCCCCTTGTGTCACACGCAATGTAAGCAAACGAAGCTAGAGAGAAAAAGTGTATTAAAAAAGCGGAAACAGCTGTCAAGTTGGGTATTTTCTTTCCTCTACTTTTTTTTTTGTGTTAGTCGCTCTCATGCGTCACAAGAAGGCGTTCATTTATTATAACTAGTTGTGGACGTGTGTGTTGGACAAGTATGTGTATTTGGATATGGATTGTCATTGGTGTTTCTGCTTTCAGGTGGCCTGGATACACATAGATCGCCAGATGATACTCACGATACACCGTCATGTGATCTCACGGATACCGCGCTACAGCATCACTTATGCGGACAACACGTGGCTGCTGCACGTTAATCAGGCGCACCAGGATGATCGCGGCTACTACATGTGTCAGGTCAACACCAATCCCATGATTAGCCAGGTTGGCTATCTGCAGGTCGTCGGTAAGTATCCAAATGGAGACATCCATCCAGCCAACAATCAAGCCCAACTACTGACTACCCCCATTCGTCGCAGTGCCACCCAACATATTGGACATTGAGAGCACCCCATCCTCGGTGGCGGTGCGTGAAAACCAAAACATCAACATGACATGTCGCGCCGATGGATTCCCAACGCCAAAAATCATTTGGCGTCGAGAGGATGGCGAGGAAATTGCCGTAGAGAAAAAGAAGAAAGGTACACATGGGAGTGAGTTTCCAAACAGTCAAACTGGGGTTGCTTTTAAAGTTATAAATATCAGCATAGAAATTTGTTATCTGTCGAAAAGAAGAATTAAACTAATTAAAGCAATTTAAATACAATTGCCTAGTAACTTAATCTAATATAGATTATGCATATAGTGTATCTTATTTATCCGTTTAAATTGTGTAAATTCTAAAAGTTGCTGGCATTATTAACTGAACTTTTCAAACTACCCACTTTTGGATTCATGTGGCTTTTGTCTCATTGAAAATTCTATATGCTCTGCACGTTTATTTCCATGGTGCGGACACTTCCTTCCGGCAAACATCAAACCCAACAAAAACAACAACAACAATCAGTTCTGGTCTACGATGGCGATGTGCTGCCGCTGACCAAAGTGAGCCGCAACGAGATGGGCGCCTATCTGTGCATAGCCACCAACGGGGTGCCCCCCTCCGTCTCCAAGCGCATCATATTGGATGTGGAGTGTAAGTACAGCTTACTAGAGGGTATATAGTGGTGTACAAGTGTGTGTGTGTGTATTTGACAAGCAAAAGTCATAAGACTTGAGCCAAATGAAAACTATCTATGTATATATGTATGTATGTACGTGCATATATACATATGTATGTATATCGACTCGGAGCTGAGCTGGTCACATTATATTGGCATGGCTGTAACACGCGCGTGCACTTAACGAGAACGATGACAGCGACTCGCTGACTGTGGCGACGGAGGAGTATCTCTATGCGGCAGCTCATCCATTGAGGCAGGAGTCAGGAGTCGGCATCGCACCAGCTCCGATGCTCATCAATTTAACTGCATGCCCGCGTCTGGGCTCGTGACAAACGCAGCCAGCGACCTGGTTTGCTGCTCGCTAATGCAGCTGCTGATATATCTATGCTGTATGCTGGATATTGTATGCTATATGCTATATGCTGTATGCTATATGCTATATGCTATATGCTGGATATATGTATGTATGTGTGTTGGTTGGGCGTAAAAGTTGCGCGGCTGTTGCACGCTCTATGTACCAAGTAAACGCTTGTTAATCCTAACGAGTTTCTGCTGCATACCTACCATACGAACATCGCGCCCCATGCCTCATGCCTCGTGCCCCCTGCCTACCCATTGACAATAATTCACGTCACGTACCTGCAATAAAGTCACTTGCCGGCGTTGCACGTATGACTTTGACGGCGCTTTCGTTTTTTTGTCCACCTTTTTCTGTTTTTTTTTTCTTCTTATTTTTTTCTATTTTATTATGAACGGTTTTGTGCGTGTGTGCTGCAGAAGGGGTGGGGGGTTGTGTTTGGTGGTGGACGGGGTGGATGCCGCACAGCCATGTTTCGAATTACAGGTAGTCATTGTGAGTGCGCGTTTAAATTTCCAACAAGCCGTTCGCTGTTTCAATTTCGTGTTCGTATTGTGCACCGAACTGGGGCAAACTGAGGGAAATGTGCGAAAATCGTTGATGGAGGATGCCCAAACGGAACACTAGAGTTAAATAGTTGTATATATTGATAAAAGGCAGATAGAAAGCGGCCCAAATTGCTAGAATTTTATATTACACATAAGCCCCCAGCAGTGTTTCCAAAATTGTGTTGCAGTTTGCCTAAATTTATAAGTATCCATCATTTGTGAATTGGTAAATTTTAGCGAATTAAGTTTCAGCACAATTTTAGAACCTTCGCGTGGCTAAACTTTTATATATCCAAATCATAAAAACATTTTAGTTTGAAGTGACTATTACACAATGAATTGCTAGTTTAGTTAGCCTCCACTAGTGTATATTAAATACAAAATCCACAACACGTACTTCCGGTTAAACTTAACTTCATTTTTCTTATTTGTTTTTTTTTTTTTGAGAACCTATCCTGGTACCGTGTAGGACTCATTGCCATGTCTGGTATACGTATTTCAGCTTTGTCATTGCACTTTCATTTTGAGCTTGGCAGACAAGCAACTTTACCGCATACACATACATGTATACACCAACACATGCACACGGAGAAAACTGAGAACTGAGAAGTGGCAGCGGAAAAACCGAGACAGACTCATATTGAACATACGTAATGCTGCAGCTTATGCGTGCTTTTGGCCAATCGCTTTCAGTGCCACACCACCTTGTCTAACTGTGTACATGTACACACACACACATACACTCACACATATACACACAAGCGTACTTTCATTTATATTTCTCGCATTTCCCTCGGGCATCATTCACTTTACTAACATTTCTCTACTTTCACTCGCCTCGCGTCTCTTCAAATAGTCTCGCCAATGATTTGGGTGCCGAATCAACTTGTTGGCGCTCCAGCTGGCACAGATGTAACCATAGATTGCCACACCGAGGCGCATCCCAAGTAAGCTTTCCATTTTTAGTTTACTGTATTTTCTGGCGTTGCCGCACATTGAGATTTTCATTTTCATTTCCATTGATCTTTGATTTTCACATGCACTTTGTTTTCGCATTCCATGCTAAATATGATGAAAATGCTGTTGATTGTTGCTATTTTGCAGAGCCATCATCTACTGGGTGTACAATTCTGTGATGGTGTTGCCCAGCAAGAAGTACAAGACCGACTACACTGAGAACTCATATCGGTATGTCAAAAGCATAAGAGCCTCAGCTTTAGCTTCCTCGAAATGGTGTTGTTAAATATTTATTATGCATTTGGCTCACACCGACACAACTGGCAGCTGGGTCATGAGCAAAAAGCCAATACATACTTAATTTATGTGTTTCCGAAAACCGTATCGTCAACATTTCGCCAAACTTAAAAAGAAACAAAATCGAGCAAAAAACTGAATGCTTTTAACATTTTAACCAAGAAAACATTTTCGAAATGTGTTTTACGCAAGAAAATAATCTAACATCAAAAAAAAAAAACTATCTAAAAACTTCAGCTAATGTATATTAATGTAGAAATCGACTTTTAAAACACCAGCCATTTGGTTTTTCACGTTAATATTTTGTTTGTCTCACTCCAACATGTCTATTTGGAAAAGCGCTCACATGAAACTGACGATAAGAAACCTTCAATATGGCGACTTTGGAAACTATCGATGCATCTCAAAGAATTCACTTGGGGAAACGGAAGGCTCCATACGTGTTTATGGTAAGTGCATTTGTATTGGTGGCCTAAGTGCACACTGCAGCTACACCCACACTCATATTTACACTTACACACACACACACACACACAAACACACACACACACACCCGATGCAATATCGAGCGCCCTTTGTGCTACAAATTCTGCCAAAAGCTTTTACCTATGTGCCGCTCCAGCGCCCACAGGCAGGCCGAGCAGCACCAAGAGTTGTGATGAGGTGAGGTGAGGTGAGGTGCGTCGGAGCAAACGAGATGGAGAAGTGAAGCAGCGTTTCGTCTAGCTCCGATATGTGCACTGTGCTCTGGAGCGTAAAACTAAACGAGCGGCCACCAACGGAGCTCAACTGTGTCTGGTTCTAGCTCTGGATTTGGCTCTGGCTCTGTCTTTGGGCTTGGGTTTGAATTTGGATCTGCTAAAACAGCAGCACCTGCAGCAGCAGGAGCCGCACTACACGTAGATACATTCACCGTAAACGTAAACATAAACATTAAAAAAACGTTGCATTCTGGAATTGTTTGACTTTGTATCGAGCAAAGCTGGAAAAACACACAACACTCTTCTAGTCTGTCTGCCTATGTTAGACGGACCCGACGTTCCTCACTGTCTGGGTTTCGTTTATGTTTAGTGGCTTCTATTTATTTATTTATATATTTTATGCATCACTTAGTTGTAGTTGAAGAGTTCTGGCACTCGCTTATAGCTGCAAGAAAAGAAGAGAAATTGCTGGACAGCCGCAGCTCGCAGATGTTTTCATATTGTAGCATTTCATACGGAAAAGTTACCAAAAATTTCTATTTTTTTCAAGATTGACCTCACAAAAACTATCTATACGTATTTAATCTGTCGAATGTATATTGCTGGACTTAAAAACAGATAAAGTAGTTCAGCTCTAAAATAAAATGCTATTTTGAGGTCATGACTACAAATGGCTCTCTGCAATTCTTTATATACAGTCATAAACTAAATACCGCATTCCAATAAATTTCTTTGGTTAATATATGTATGTAGCATTCTCTTAAGTGCAATTAAATGGCACATATGTGTATATGTATGTAGCAGCATGTTGACCCATATTTTGCAAATAATGTGACTAATCAAGGCCTCATATTTGCATACACACGTAGCTAAATAAATATTCGCTTTTAATTTAAACTCTTTAAACTGAGAACGACTGAGTGCTAAAGGAATTATATGACCTTTCCACTGCCAACACTTGACACACAAAACCACATCGCTGCTGGCAACTATACATATATATACATACATACATACTCACATTGCACACTTGTAAATACATGGAATTAAAAACTCATTTCGATGATTTTAACATAATTAATTATGCGCTGCTATTCGATTCCATTTTGTTTTACAGAAATACCTTTGCCATCAACACCATCCAAACAAGTAACGCACACCACCGTCGAGTCGAGGGAGAGTAAGTATAGTATCAGCCAAGCTGATAGTACCGCTATGTGTGTGTGTGTGTGTGTGTGTGTGTGTGTGTGTGTGTGTGTGTGTGGCTGCCTGTGAGTGGTTAAATGGTGGGGGATTGGTTCGAATGATGCTCGCTTTTGTGCTTAACACATCCAATGTAGCGTCGAGCGACGAGCGACGAGCGTTGCATAAACTGTGAAAGTCACACCGGCAAACCGACACTCACTCACACTCACACCCGCACTCATGCACACACTCACACTCGCACTCACACTCACACTCACACTGTGAGTCCCGGGAAGGATACAGGATACGGCGAGCCACAAACAAAACTGCGAAAGTAGCAGCTAAGCCAGACAGAGCCCAACACACACACACACACACACACACACACAGATAGACACACACAGACACACACACACACACTGGGGCTTCGCTACGCCCACTAGAAAGAGATAAGGTAAAGCAAAGCACTTTTGACTATTTCAACGTGGGGGGGCTTTTGGCAACTCAAGTCGAGCAGAAAAGTACACACACTTTCAAGTTCGTTGTTTGTGTGTGTGAGTGTGTGTTTGTGTGTGACTCGGCGGCTGCAAGTCCAGGCCAAAGCAATATGCTGCGGATTATGCTGCTAGGGATTTTCGGGGGCATTAGGTTGGAAACATATTTGAAACACTGCCGGCTCCGCCAGCAGCAAACAACAATAGCAACAGCAGAAACAACAACAGAAACAACAACAAAAACAACAACAGCAAGAACAACAACAGCAGCAACTCTACAAAAAGGACCAAACATATTTTATTTAAAGTGACTGGCGCGGCGACGACTGCCGCTGCAATGGAACGTAATCCTGCCCAGGCAACAAAGGATGTGTTATATCTATTTATGCATTTGTGTGTGTGTGTGTGTATGTGTGTGCGTGTGTCTGCCCTTGTTGCTATTTTTGTTTGTGTGAGTGTGTGTGAGCTGCGTGGTAAATTTTTGTATTGCAGCCAAGTGGCTGCCACAAGATTTCCACACAATTTAACTTGAAAACCATGTCAGCAAAGGTTGTTCAAGTTGCTCGTGTGTGTTTGTGGGGCCAGTTTTCTTGCTATTGAGTTATTAGCTGCTGTAGACAGTCGAAGTGGCAATAATGGTGGTGGCAACAAACCATGCGTGCTAATTTTACTTTTCTTATCCATTCTTATAGGCAACATTATACCATCCTTACGGAACGATACAACGAAATCGCTGCAAACGGATGTGTATGCAATGAAAAACGATTTGTTTACTGGTGGCACACCTGGCTCATCATCGGCGGGCTCCGGATCATCGGCCGCCTCATCGTCATCGATGCAGACGTCCTTGCTGCCCGGCGGCGGCACCGCTGGCAATAGCCTCTCAGCGTTAAGCGGCGGCAGCAAGAACTCCTTGGCGATAGGCAAGAGCGTCTTTTACACGGAACGTCCACCGAATGAGTACCCGGGCTCCACTGGTAAGTGTGTTCAATGCATACAAATCTCTGCCCAACTCATGATAATTTCATACGACATAAATATGTATTTATTTCTTGCCCATTTCGTGCTGCATTTTTGTGTAAAATTGGTAATTGCAGCTGGAGCTTTGCAAGCGCTGAGTTGGCTGGGCGCAGGATTTGTGCTGCTCATCGCTGCGCTTTGAAATCAATAATTTAGTTACTCCATACGATATAAAAGGCATTTGTAAAATGCAGCCAAAGGGTCACACAGGGGGTTATAAGGGGTAGCTTTTAGGTGTATTCATTTCACAGCTGAAGCAAACTGAAAACTGAAAACAAAAAGTTTATATATATATATTAATAATGACGTTTAAAACTGCAATAATATGAAATGAATAACTCACATTGAATTGAGTTGTTTATGGTCGAGGTTATTTAAAAATTTGTAAAATGAGAAACTGACAATGATAAGCAAAAGTAAAAATATTTGTTATCTTTGAAAAACACAATAAATGCTCATTCTTTGTACAATATGAAAACTTATACATAAGTAAACTATAAACAAACAAGTACACGAACTAAGTGAAGGATACGTATTTGTATAATACATAAATATTCATATATTATTATTAAACACAAGCAGATACTTTATTTGTTGGGATTTTGTGTTTGCTTCTCTGACTTTTTTTTTGAGTTCAGCATTTTGTTTTGTAAACGACGCATGCAAAATTGTGGATCTAAAAGCAAAAGTTTTCCTAGATTTAAAGCAATTTTTGCTGTACTCGGCTCAAATGAATATGCAATTTATGCATATGGAATTTTATTAATTAAAGAAAACCTTGGCGTTTATAGAAATGCATATCGAATGAAAAAATAACAGAATTTATCATATCCCAAACGTATACATATGAAGAAAAATACATATTGCATTCTTGCCACAATTTGAAAGTTGAATTATTTTCAGTCTATAAACAGAGTCAGGGTCTAAAGTCATAAAGTCATGCAATAGGAATTGTTGCTCTCTATCTATCATTAATTACTGAACATTTGCTTATCCGGGCAATTAAGCGAATGCATTAAAATTGTAGTAAAGGAAAAACAAGGATTTTTCTTTAAGGATTTTGTTGTTTTCTTTTTTTATTCTCATGTTGGTTTTTGCATGTATTGAATTTTTTACTATCTTTATTGTCGATATTCCTTCTTAATTTTCTCGTAACTCAACAAACATGCAATTTCTTATATACGAAATTGCTGCCACGCCCAAAAGCCCTGCTTGCAACATCATCACACTTCTCCAACTAGTCCGTCACGGGTTTGCAGTTGTTGCCATTTGGCTCATGTTTGGTCGAGGCATTAAAGCGCCTTAAAAATGTCATTAATTTTTACATTGCATTACCTTCACCTCTCAGCTGACACACCCGGAGCTGCAACAACAACAACAACAATAAGAACAACAGCAACTGAATAAGGAAATGCAATAATAATATTCCGGCTGCGTTCACGGCGGCTATTGGCTTGATTTTCCGTATTCGGGGCAAATTGTTGCTTACTGGCTTTTTGGTGCGCTTGGCTCTTGTGCTGGCTGAGCTTTTGTGCGCTTTCATCATTTTTTAATAAATGCACATGCTAATTATATTATTACTCATACGAGCCGTGGCACGACATTCGGGTCGAAAGGCTGAAACACGCTGAAACGTTGTCTGCGCGAAATACTCGCAATTAATTTCAACATAAAATTGCGTGGCCTGCGGTCTCCTGGCCATGCACACAATGACACACAGTTAACATGTCCAATTTATTGGTCATAATTCATGCAGACCAATGACGGTGCACCCAAAAGGCGGCCCACGGGCAGCACGGATGGAACGGACGGACGGACGGACGGACGGACGCCGACAGACGCAGCGCTATCGACAGCAGCGACGGACGGCAAGAAAAATGGTATTAAGGCCAGAAGATATATGACACATTTGCATACATACATATAAAATCGCAAAGAGTAGTCCTGGCCACACACACACACACACACATATATTATATACATACATATATGCTGTGTGTGTGTTAGTGTGTGTGCGTGCATTTTGGTGTCGTAGTGCGGGGTTAAAGTGCCGCCAATTTACTCTACTTATGTCATGTGTTGTTGGCGTAACTGTATGTATGGTTTTAATAATTTAAACCCATGTTGCATAAGGCCTGCAGCACGTGGCAATTGGCTGGCCAAGATGCGCGGCACATAACTGTTGTTAACCGCTGTTAACTGTATGGCAAAAGGACACAACTGCAGCGCATAGATAAATGAGTGCATTTAAAGTAATATATGAATTGTCAATAAAGCAGCAACAAAAAATGCATATTTTTTATTTCATTTAATTTTGATATCCTTTTTTTGTCTTTGTTGCCGGTTGTAGTTTTCGTGTTCTCATTCTGCTATTATCTCAAACAATGCAGCTAATTAAGTATTATAAATGCAAGCCATAAGGTTGCACGCAGCTCCCAGCAAGGACACGCTGTCAGGATATAGATTTTGTCAGTATAAATATCCACGCCCAATAAGACACACTAAAACCGCATAATATTATAATTTAATCAATTTTCATTAATTTATGGTTTATAATTTTTGGTTTTATACCTCATTTAACTTACAGTTAGAGTTCATTAAACATCTCTAACTAATTATTTAGTGTCAATACTAATTGAATTTATTTTTTCTATTTTCCTCAACAAATATGTGTAAATACAACTCTGAGTTTTAAACACACATTTAAATACAAACACAAAAAAGCTGTAAATAAAACTGCCTTTTTATGTAAATAACTAACAATAATTATATATATTTATTGTTCCGATAAAATGCTATAATACAACGCATAATAATTGAAACAGACATAAAATCCATTATATTACATTAAAAAAGCATAAATATTAACAATTTCTGACGAAAAAAAACATAAAACTATAGTAAATTAAAAAATTTGCAAAGGTCATCTGCAGTGCTCGGACTTAAGCCGATTAACCTATAAATAAATGCTAGAAAAAAAAATCAAATTGATATCGAAATAGTTGTAATTAAATATAACATGCATATACATATACTATATACATAATTATGTTGTTTGTTGCCTGTACTTTAGATGTAAGACGAGATATCAAATCAATAATAGTATTCTAAATGCCGCAAGCTCTTGCAACGGAAATTTTCCTAATAATATGTAAAGCTGACAAAAATATTTATTTTGAGCTACAAAACTTATTTCACAGAGCGGCGTATTAAGCTTAAAAAATTGAATCAAAGTTTCAAGATATCTAGCAAAAAAAAAAACAAGCAATTTTAAATAATATTCTAGATTTTTAGTTTTTATGTTCTTAGTTTAATTAATCCCGAGAAAAATGCTTCTGCAGAAAACTAGGCAATTGCATTTGTCCGAATTAAAATTAATTACATTAACTTGTATATTTAATGTTAGTCGTGCAGCCGCTCTGTTGTAAAGCTAAGCTATTGTAAAATAAACAAATTAACTACAACAACAAAAATCATAAATAATAACAAGCACACACACACACACACACAAACACAACAACAAACAAGTCGATTTAAGATTGAGATTAATAGTAAGCAGTTATTAATACGCGAAAATAAGTATAATAAAACTTAGGTTGATTGATACCAATGAAGTAAACGAAGTAAACGAGAAAACCAAAGCAAAACACCAACAACAAAATGCGAACAAAATGGAAAAACAAACGAAAGTAACGAACATAAATAACTGTTGTTTTATTCAGCAATTTGCATCTAATTCAGCGCTCAATTACATGCGACAACGACAACGCCAGCGTCGCAGTCGACGTCGCATTTATGCAAATTCCTTTTGGCTTTGGCTTTAGGCGGCTTTTCGGTGGGGTTTGACATTTGGCTCTTACCGGCTTTTAGGCCCGAAACGTTAATGAGCGCGTTTATTTTACAGCAACAATAACAAACTGCAAAACCGCGCAATGTGTGTGTGCGTGTGTGTGTGTGTGTGTGCATATCTGTGTGTATGGGTGTGTAGTTGCTAATTGTTTGAGACACGCAAACAAATTTAACACAAAATATGCTAAATATTTGCGACGCAAAGAAAACTGTTTCATAATTTAATGTTATTTGCCAAGATTTGAGCTGACGCTCTGACGTTGCCCAATTAAGTTCGACACGCAGCACACTAAATCGCCAACTGCACACACACACACACACACAATCACACACACACACACACTCGCACACCACAGGAGCCACACACCACTTTAACAGCAAGCACATAATTTGTTTGTTCCCAAGATGGCCAGACGAAGTTTTTGGCGACAAAATGCTTCACATTGGCTTGCAACACGCTGCGTATACGCAATGTTTAAAGCCGTGCGCTTCAATTTGGCTAACAACTTTTGCCACAAGCATGTTAAACCCACTTGGGCACACTAACATTATCATAATTATAACATATATAGACAGACAGCGGGATGGACGGAAGGATACCTTTTTGGTTATCTTGTTCTTTGCTGGCGCTGGCGCTGGCGCCACTCGAGCAACTTTTCAAAAGTCATTTAAATTATGCGCACAAAAGCGCGAAAATTATGCCACAACGTGAATACAGGCGCCACTTACAGCCAGCACACACACACACACACACGCAGACACATAGCCAAAGAGAAACAGAGTGAAACACAAGCGGAAACCACATTTGTCGACAAAGTTTTGCCTACAGCCGCTTCAGCATTGCGAAAATAGTTGAGTGCAAAGCGTGCGCACACTTAAGATAAGCTCCGAGCGGAAAACTTTCATCTTACAAATTCGCGCAGCAGCCCACGCCCACTTTTACGCCCACGGCAACAGCCAGCCACACTCTCGACATTACCAGACGCATTCCACAAATTAATTCTGTGCCGATGTCTGTCTGTCTGCCAGTCCGCCTCTGTGTGACTGTCTGTCTGTCTGTCTGTCTGTGCCTGTTTGTCCCCGGTGCCATTCGAGCCGTTTTGCAGCTGCAGGAAATATGTTTAATTTCATTTAAATGTAGTAAATGCAACACTTTGGTTAGCTTCTGCCATCGCCTCTGGATTGTGGTGGAGGGGGGGCGGGTTCGTTTTTTCTGTTTTGTGGGTAGTGGGAATTTGGTTTTCATTCGTGCTGCTCGCTTTGTGGCACACACAGTCGACACAAATGCAATGTTGAAATTCTGTGCAATTGCTTTGCCTGATTTTAAACAAGTATTTGTGCAAATAGATTTCTGCTCAAAGGATGTATTTGAGCCGCTTAATGAGCGCGAATAGCATAAGTAACGGAATTGATTAAGCAAGTCTATCAACAACCCGTTATTTTAATTGACAATTTTTGATAGACGTTATATAAATAAATTAAATTTTAGCTCCATTCAATTTGTTGTTGAATTTGATTTGAAAATTATAATTTAAAATTTTGTACAGAGGGGGACTTCTGTTCCTAATTTTGCCTCATTATAAACATTCTCTAAACCAAATAAATTTACAAAAATGGCAGCAACAAAAATGGCAGCCCGCAGGGATTTTCGAAACTTTGTTTGCATTTTTTAAACAGACGCCGCAAATTGCAGCCAAACTTGTCAAGCAGTTAAATTTCTGTTGCCACATGCAACACTACTTATATGCACATACATATATTTTGCTTACTATGTTGCCATTGTTGCTGTTGCTGCTGCCTTTTTTTCACTTTGCCTCGTCATCAGCATATTTTATTTGTCGAAACTCATCTGTCAGTTTTACATAGTGCACCCTAGAGAAATTTCATGTTTGTTGCATAAAAATTACATACATAGCCCATTGTTCGCTTGTGTACTTTGATGGCAAATGACTGCCCCACACACACACACACTCACGCACTCAAACAATCACACAATAGGACACAGTATGAGTGGTAAGTGTGTCTCCGTTTTTGGCATTTGTTATAAACCAGCGCTGCAGTTGCAACTCACCGCGGGGACTCATTGAAGTGACTGTGACACAACAACCGAACTGAAACTTTACAGTTATTTTAGCGGGAAGGGGACTGGGGCAGTTAGGGGTGCAATGTTCTCATTTTGTGTGCATTTGTGATGTGACCACTCGCTAAAATGCAACAAGACGTCATTCAAGATGAGGCACTTTAACTAAATTGACATTAGCAAAGAATTCAATTTTAGCTCTAAGATTCGTTAAGGAGTTGGAAATGAGAACTCTCTGGACTGGATAAAATACAAAAATAAAATATTGACTAAGATTACGGGCTACTTCATTGCTACCAAAGCCGATTTTTTATCCTTTTTAGCAGTATATTTTCTGCCACTATTCATAACCGAAGAGCTCCCTTCATAAAATAGGAACAATCCCTGTGATAAATTATGAAAAACTTCCGCAACAGTTTATCCAACAAATGTCACTTGCCCAGCTCCTTAAGCAACTTCAAGGAGGGGTCCGTCTTAAGGCAAAAACACCATTGTCTGTCCAGGACTAAAGGCCTTTACCTTGCTGTAGGAGCAGCAGCCGCCAAGTGTATTTTATGGATGGCTTTTGTTCAGGCTGCCCCCTTTTTGGAAGGTTTGCCACAATTCTTGCGTCGCGCACATTTGTTTAAGTTTATTTTTTAATTTTCACAACTTTTGACAGCTTTGCAGTTGGTCACGTACGGACGGGACGCCTGTCTGGACTGCCTCCTATATTGGCAATGACTAGTGTGTGTACATGTGTGTGTGTGTGTGTGTGTGTGCGTGAGTGTGCGTGAGTATGAGTGTGTGAGTGCCTGCCTGCTGGGTAGCATCTGCGTTGGACGCACGTGCAACTCATCCTTTTTTGTCACACTTTCTCTCGCTGTCTCTGTCTCGCTGCCTGCCTCGTTATTGTTGCCATGGTCAATTTTAATCAAGTTTTCTCGCCTGTATATTTCTCTCTCTCTCCCTCTCTGCTTTCCGCACACTCTGTCTCTATTTAATTGTCAATTTGGCCGGCGCGTGTCTCTGCTTGCCTGATAAATTATGTGCCAGCCAAAACAAATACCACAAGAGAAAAAAAAGGAAGAAAACTAAATGCAATCAGAGCCAAAAACAGAAACAGACACAGACACATTAGACAAATTATCTTAGCGCAGTATTCACACACACACACTCACACACACAGTCACACAAGGACAGCAAATGCATTTACGCAGTTTGGGTATGAATGCGTGTGTGTGTGTGCGTGTGTGTGTGTGTGTGTGTGTCTGTTTGTGTTTGTGTATGAAACTCAGATTTACGAGTTGCATGCAGAACCTTAGCTCGGCTCTTGAACCGTACTGCGGTGGGTGTCCAGTCAGGCGTTCTTATCTGTGCCCTGCAGCCCGGTTCAGTTATCTTTTCTTAATGATTCCATTGTCAAACTCATTGCTCCGGAAATTGTGTACACAATTTAAATATTCAACAGGATATTGCATGAAATATACATAAGTACACTGGCAGACACACTACACACACACACACACACACAGACAGACAGAGGGTGTCACAGGACCCTAATGTCATGTTCGAGTCAAGTTGGCAAGTTGACCAGTCAACACTGCGGGCGACAAAATCTTGTTGTACGAAATGCTCCTTAGTTGATGTTCCCGGTTTGTTTTTCTAATCTCCCATTTTGTTTCATTTAAAATATATGCTTAAAATATTCGTAGCAAAATTAGTTTCAAATTGGAATTGAATTTAATTAGTTGACAAATTACTTAAGACATTTGAGAATTTTACATGTTGTCAACTAGCTTAAAGACAGCAATCTTAATAGAAAGTTAGTGACAGGACTTTCTAAAATGCATAAATTTTAGATTTAAATGCCATTTTAAGCTATGGACAAAGCTATGGTAAGTAAAAGTAAATATTTTCTAGGATTTACTCATTTACAGACGCAGGAGTACTTTAATTTTTGCTTGGTTCTCTTTTAGTTCCTGTCGCTATTATCTAATTTTGTTTAGCTGTAGCATTTATTAGCAAAGGAATTGTATTTTCCCAAGCCCATCAGTTGGGGCATGCGGGCACTTGGACACTTACACCAAGCCCAGTCCCAAAGAGACCGATGCTGTGCCTCCCTAGAGTCCACCAGCGAGTTGTGGAGCGTGCAACGGTGCCCCCCCGAAAAACTCGTGTCAGTAACAAATGCCACTCATTTCCGATGCCAAGCTGCACGTCGCTGCGCCACAGTTGAGCTGGGTTGAAACTAGGGGACGCCTACAGCTACAAGTAGCCTGGTCGAAGACTTGTGTCTTAATCTTGTGATGGCCAGCAGAAGCAGATGGTGCTGCTCCTACTGTTGTTTATTGTATTTGGACTACGGCTACATTTGTAGTAGTGACTTTGACAAGTTTGCTGTTATAACATTAGTTTGTGTTAATCTTTTACTTGCTACGGTCACAAGGGAGAAGCGCTCAACAATTGAAATGGGGCATAGATTTGATGGACTTTGGCATCAAGTTTTCTAATGCAACTTGAAAACTTTTTGATAGCCAAACAAAAGCGGTGGAAACAGAAAGCAAATCACTTTATGCTGCCAACGCTGCCACAGGATGCCTCGTAAACTTTTACGCGCTCCAAAAAACGTGCGGCGGGTGGTGTCAGAATTGTTGGCAAGTGGGTGGACAGTGAGAGGGGGAGCGGGAGGGCTGGGATTGGTTAGAGTTAGTGGTAAGCCGGGGTAGTGGTCCTGATTGTTGCGTTTCCATTTCATGGCGTTGTTGCTCAGTCGCTGCTCAGTTACTGCTGTTGCAGGTTTTGGTTTGTCGCACAAACACTTTGCTCCCAAAATAGCTTTTCATTGTCTGCTGTTTTAGTGGCAAGGGGAGGAGGTGGTGGGCCCAGGAGCGAGAGGCTGACGGGAGGGAGGCATACAAATGTCAATAAAATAAATACTGTTGACGCAGCGCGGTTATTTTCCAACACAATCTCCATTACGGCGTTTACATTTCTATGTGTGTATCTCTGTGTGTGGGTGTGTGTGTGTGTGTGTGTGTGTGTTTGTGTGTGTGCGTGTTGAACACGTCTGTTGGCCTGACTAGCTGTATTTGACTTTAAGCGGCGTTAACGGCGTCAAAGATAAAGACATGAAGCCAGACAGGCAGAGTGGGAGCAAGCAACGTTTGCCTGCCACTCGTAGATACGTTGCCTCAATTGACGGTCATTGTCATTAAGTCGCACAGAATGAAGATGAGTTTTTCCATTTTATTTGTACTTCTTGTTGTTGTTTGTTTTTTTGTTTTTTTTTTTTTGTGAGGGGTTTTTTCACGCCTCGCTTGTCGTTTAGTTCATTTGCCTTATCAACGCGGACAACAGGATGCGGTGCTAGTGTCGAAAATGCTAAATCAGTTTTTTTTTTAGATGTAAAGTGAGTATTTAAGAAAATGTAGAAAGATTTTCTTCATTATAAACTAAGGTTGTCTCGTCTTGTGTTGAATTTGTATGTTTTTTTTTCTAATATAGCTGGCTTCGTCGCAGTGATTAGAAATTGTAATTGGACCGTTTTTTTTCTGTTTATATTCATATTTACCGATCTTAACAATCAGATATTTTCGATCGTCAATTGGCAAAATACTTACTACATTTAAAGCATTACTACATATCCATTATTGATAAATAAAAAAGAAAAAAATATGGCTTGAGATCCACTCAATCTTTTTCTCTGAATCTACTTTAGGGAAATGCCTGGACTACGAAAGAGTCCAGCTGCTTTATTTGATTGAAAACTAAACAAATAATACTGTACGAAGTTCAAACAAAGTTCGAGTGGAACGCATTGGCAAATTGCCACTTTTCTATAAAGCGCTTAACCCAAGAACCGAAACCACGTTTCACCCACGTGCCACAGGCCACACTGTTGCCCACTTTTGTTGGTTTATCTACTACTTTATTACTGTAAATCCTCAGATAATTTATTTGATTTGTACGCGCGTATGCCACAACATGCCAGCAGCCTCTTTCTCCCTCTCTCTCTCTCTCTCTCGCTCTCTCTCTCTCACTCTCACATTCAGTTGAACAACAAGAAAAGGAAGCAACAGCTGCGCTCTTGGGTTTGTTAGAGTTTCAATATTCTGTTGGTTTCTCTGCTTATGTGGGTGCTGATTTGTATCTCCAGACTGTAAAGTGTATCGCATTACAATCAGATTAACTTAAAGCCATCATGTGTGTGTGCCTCTCTCTCTCTCACACACAAACACACACACACACACACTCTGGCTCGCTGCCTAAATTGAATTTAAAAGTTGTATTGAAACAAAATTGAAAAATAATTTTCATGCCCAGCCAGGAGATAAGTGCCAGGATTTGGATTTGTATTTTAAGTAAATTAGGCGCGGCCCAAGTTAGCCTACGTCTTTAAGAGGAGCTTAAAGAACGCGTCCAGATCGTATTTTGAATGTCTATAAATATTTATTTACAAAAAAAAAAGAGTTGTCGGAGACGGAGTGGTTTTTACCCCATTGTTGGCGGTTGCGGTTAACCAGACTCTGGACTGCACCAGCTGGCCCCAGACTCAGACTCCGACTCAGACTCAGACTCAACGCCAACCAACCAGTTGGGCATAAGTGGAAATTTATGGTTTGGTCCTTGAGCAGGATATGCAATTGAGCATTCCAGACAGACGGGACCCGAAGCGCATGTCCATTTATATTCAAAAGGACATCGGAGCAGCAATTGATAAAGCGAGCAATAAAAAGAAGAAAAAAAAGTGTTCCACAAATGTTGTAAATGCAAAAGGGATACAATTGTCTGCGTCTGACGCTGTCTGCGCAGTGAATTTGTGGGTACATGTGGAGATCTCTATCAGGGTGTGTGTGTTTTTGGCTAATGTGATAAATCAATTTTATGCGAAAATCTCAGTGCATAAATTCGGTTAACTAACGCATTTGTCAGGAACCCTCAAGCGACTTAAGTGGGCAATAAATTGACAAAAGCTGAGACAAATTCGGCAGCGCTTAGCTAACTTGTAAATTGCTTACTTATGATCATTGCTTTGGGCCAGGCTGACACTTGACGAATGCAACAGTGTCAAAATCAAAGGCTGTTTGAAAATGCTTGGATTCCAATGGAACTCATAGTCGGTATTATGGCATTGTACCACCAACGTATAAATGCCATTGTATTTAATCGTTATACTGGAGCTGTAGCTTTCAACATTTTCCAATAAACGACCGGCTTGCTACAGTTTCGGTTAGTTGTGTAACAAAGCGCATTGGGAAATCAAATCCAATAATAGCTGCGGCTGCAACTCCTGCTCCGACCCCATAGCAAAGCCCCCGGACCGGTGCGCTCTGTGTGTGTGTGTGTGTGTGTGTGTTATTTGATTGTCATTGCCCACGGCTAAAGTCTCCGCAATCAAAAACCACAAAATGTCAGGGTACCTTTATTCTTTAGCAGCAGCAGCAGCAGCAGGCAGAGGCTGCAGCAACTCCACCAACCCAAAAATAGTGGCTGACATTTGATTTTTCTTTTCTGCAGTTGCAGCGCTGCTGCGGCTAATGCCCCAATAGCTGACAGGCTTTATTTCTGTTTGCGTTGCGATGGTTGTTGACCAATTTGTAGACCATCATCAAGTGTGAAATTTCCAATTTCCGTCAATGGCGACCGATAGGGAGGAATCGATTCCCCTCTCTGCCCATCCACAATAACAATCGAGGGCTGTATTATCCACACCCCCACCCCACACAAGCGAAATGCAAATGCAACGTTTCGTTTGCAATGGTTGTGTCCATGTTTGTGTAATACAAACTGAGTATCCTGCAAAACGATCTGTTTGTAAAGCTAAAAAGTGAATGAATAACAGACTTTCTGTATGCCATCATTTTAAATGGTGGTCATAATTTATAGCCAAATTCTTTACGCAACTTTCCCGCTAATGGGTTTTAAATGACGCTGGAATATATATATGTATATATATATGTATATCTCTATATATAAATAATTGTGAAAAAAAGTTCAAAAACTACTCATCCACTGCCAGCCTGCCACCATTGCAGTAATTACTCCCACCATCAATTCAATTTGAAGCATCTCGCTGGAGCACCTCAGTTCCACGCATTTCAACTTCAAAGCGGCAAAGTTTAATTGAATTTAATTAAAAGCCGACAAATTGATTTGGCCAAAAGTTTTGAGCCTTCTCTCCGCGAGAGATCATTAGCCAAAGGTCAAAGTCACTCTCGAAACATGCAACGCCGCAGTTTAAAGCGATTTGTTTCTTATCCACCTCCCTCCCCTCTCTACCCTCGCACAGAACGCTGCTCCTCAATTAATGGCGCTCAAGCGAAAGTTTAATTGAAGTATTCTCGGAGAAATATTCGCTATCCCATCGACTTGGCCTACGCGAACCATAATTACACCTGTCCAAAGTTGCTATCCTAAGTATTTCTATTTCTCAAACACCGCTAATGTTCGTGTTGTTGTTGAGTTTTCTTTAATTTCACGACTGATAAAACACAAAGATTAAGTTTAGCTCGGAATTAAATATTTAAGTTCGCCTTTAAGAGGTTTGTTTGCATTTCCAGGAATTTGGCTGGCTGTATTGGCGTATTGGGCTCCTTTATTAATTCAGTCAACATATATATACATATATATATAGACATGTACTTATAGCACATTATCAGTTGCTGATTATATTGTGTGCGGCTTTTTTTAAGGCCGCAAAAAGGGCCATTCAATGGAAATAAAATAAAATGAATAGCGTTCGAGCTCTTTTTTCCCCATGCAGACATTCAACTAAAATAAAAACCATAAATGGCAAACCTGCCCCCTCCCGAGCGGAGCAAGGCAATCAAGCAGAAAGGCTACTGCTTTATTTTCAATGTCTATGCGACTTTTATATATATATTCTTATATATATATATATGTATATATGTGTGTGTGCACTACAGCAAAATGGCTGCCGGTTAAATTGGCAACACTTTATCAAAAAATATAAAAAGCACTAAAAGTCGAAACGCATGGCAAATGGTTAACAAGCAAACAGAATAAAAAAAATACACACATACATATGTAAAAAAAAAATAAAAAGGATACCGGGAGCAGTCAGGACGTAGACGAGCACATGACCGGGGCTTGCATATAGATTGGCAATAAGGCCAAGTTGAATCATCATAAAGCAGCATCGAAAAAAGCCAAACACAGACAGACAGGCCACATGGAAAATATGCAAATGTCGCAGGACCTCGCATAAATCGTATGATTTTCCATTTATGAAATACCACAAAATTTGACGAGACAGATGCAAAACGAAGTAAAACTCGAATTTAGTGTCAAGTTCGAAACCATTTTTAAGCACAATTTATGCAGTTAAACAGTAAACAAGGTGTGCGGTGCTTATTTTTGTGTGTAATTCAACTAAAGTCTACTTTACAACTTCACTTAAATGTGCAAACTACAACAGAGTGGAGCAGCAGCAAGAATTTTATGTTTTTTAAATTCAAATAATTAATTTAATAATTATCAAACTTACATCTGTCGAAAATTTCACCCGCTCCCAAAAGCATGGATTTTTTGTTAGCAAGAATATCGATCCACAACCGCGTTTCCAACTGAAATTGTAGTGTTATTCTTGGGGTCAAACCATGATTAAGTTGTGTTTTTTATTATTACGGAATTTCATGAGTGTAAATAATATACTCGAAATTTTTTATTGATTCTTGGGTTTTCCTGCGTTTCATTATTATTGCATTTACTTATTGAGTGCGCACAATGCACAGTGATTTATACAATTTATGTGTTATTTATGGTTGAAAAGAAAATATTTTTATATTTCAATGTAAACATGAACGGGTTTATGTTTTAATGTAATATATATTAATATAACTAAGCTCCAACCGATTTCGTATTGAACCAACTAATCTGCTCAATCAACTGTCAATTAACCAGCAATTGAAAACGCGTTCGTCCAGCACCAAAAAAACACTCTCAAGCACCCAGAAGGACATAAATGAAAGTATCCTTCATAATTTATTCAATTGAAGTGGCGCTTTATGACACAAAAACAAATCGCTGCACACATCAGATTGGTTCGTTAAACAAACGCCCATCGATTCGATGCGATCCAATCCGATCCGATCCGCTGGACGTGCTAATGTAATTTTAATCAGGGCCCAGCGCCACTCGCCCTAAAAAGCATAATTTCAATAAAACGAAAATAAAGTAGGGAGCATGCGGAATGCGGCAGGCGACATGATGTGGCATACGCCGTGTGATTAGGCACCTGAACTGCGGCTGATGTTGTCAGTTGACTGAAAGTAATTAGCTTGAAATAACAAATTATTAACGAGCTAACATTATTCTGTGGTTGTAGCTGAAACACATACACAACATACACATTAAAATTAGCTGATGCAATTTGTGGCAGCTCGTTATGGGGCTCTCTCTCTCCTCTTTCTCTCTCTCTCTATCTCTCTCTCTCTCATTGGCAACCAATTAAGATGGGATTATGTGAACCAATGTTGTAAAGTGCATGAATTGCAATTAACTTTTATATGCGCCACGCCGCACACCGGAGTGCCGACTCCGACTGGCAACGACTGTTGCAAGCTGAAAAGCGAAATAGAATCACAAAAGATGCCAAATCTCCCGACAATGGCCAAGTAGAATGTAAATTATTCAAAAGGTAGCTAAAAATACGACTATTACGCGATGGATGTCATTTACATTGCGGTTTCCTCAGACTCTGTCGTAGTCGTCTCCATCGTCCTCGTCGTCCTCATCGTTGTCGTTGTCGTCCTCGTCCTTGCCAGACAGCACCAAAATGCCAGCAGAATAGAAATGGAATTGTTTGTCGGATGAAACAAAAATGAAGCAGTCAAGTTGCGGGCTTGAAAAGTGCCTAGCAAATGCATTAAATTCAGTTTTCGTGCAACTGAGACAACAGTTGAGTAAATTATGGCCACGAGCAGTAGCAACCATCCAGCGAGACAGCCAAAAGAGGACAGGAGGATGGCAGAGGCTGCTTCTGTTGAAATTTTTATGAAGATAGCAGCAGCAGCAGCGGCGTACAAAATTTGAATTTTGCAGTCCAAAATAGTTAAGGGGCACAACTTTAAGTGCCACAAACTGCAGCCGAGCAATGTTAACTAACACTTAAGAGGCAACTTAGTTCCAGTTCTCCATAACGAGCGCTGCTATCTATAATATCTATAAGAAGCTGGCTACTCTCTGCGGTTGCACTGGGCGTATGCGTAATGCAACTTATAGCTAAGTGGGTGCAGTAGCAGTAGTAGTAAGCAGGCTGCAACGTCAGCTGAAAAATGTTGCATACATTTAACATAAATAATGGCCAGCATATTTTAGCGACAAGCCATGTCGCTCTGCAACTTGAGAGGAATATGCCAACCAGCCAGCCAGCCAGCCAGCCAGCCAGCCAGCCAGCCAGCCAGCCAGCCAACCAGCCAGTTACCAAAACAGGCAGACAGGTGTGCAGGTTGCCAAGCAGACCTGGTAACCAGACACTCACTCGAAGCTGGAAAGCTGGAAGCCTGCAAAAGCCGTGCTCAATTTTTAATGATTGCCAAGACGGTGGGGAACATTGCTCCGGCAAATGGCATGCAATAAAAACCACATTTAATGCTTAAATTCCGCAACTGTGCCATCAAACATTAAGTTGATAAAAAATAAAAATTAAAAAAACAAAACAAATTTAATGCCCGCATTAATTGCCAAAATGCCTTTGCAAATATTTTAATTAATTACTCTTATACAATTTTAATTGATCAACAAAAATACATAAAAATAAACACGACTAAAAAAAAAACAAAATGTATTTATTTTGTTGTCCAAAATCAACTGAGCTCGTTGCTCGTTGCACGTTGCCAACGCTCGGCTCATGTTGCAATTTTCGGCAATTGCTGCCTCGGATTTCGTTCAGTTTGCGAGAGTTTCGTATAAGAGTTAAATTCGCTCTTTGAACTTTGCGCCTGCGCACACAATTTGCAACAGAGAATTGGAATTCCATCTCAAATCAAAGCAAATAAAATAAAGTAAACAAAATATAATGCAGCAACCTGTACTTTACTACACTCGAATCAAATAACAATTATAAAATATAAACTATCATAATATGCCTTTAAGCCAATCCATTACCTAAACCAGCAATCAATTTTAATGTGCCCATTTAATAAGAGACTAAGCAGATTAAACTACACTCTGCTTATCTGTGACTCTTTCTGTTCCTCAAGGTTGTTGTTGCCACATAAGAAATATACAAGTTTTTGTTTGCATCACAAGTTCGAGAAATAAACAAGCCGAGCACTTCCTTTGTGCCACATCTCCAAGGAGAGGCAGCAGGAAGTGCGCACTTATACTAAAATTTGTTTTGTCTTACATCATCAGAATCTTGTTTGCTTTGTGGCCAGATTGAAAAAGCCGAAAATAAGTACTTTGAGCACCTCGACAAGGCTGAGCTGTAACTTTAATGGATATTTCTTGTGTACTCGCTATGATATTCTATCATATCATATCGCCAACAAACACATCACAAGTGAAGAGTCCTTTATGTGTTATGGGTATCTCCAACATATGCTCATCATCTTTGGATCATCCCTTGTGTCAGTTTGTCTGTCTGTCTGTCTGTCTGTTTGTTTGTGTTTTCCCTTTTTTATATTTATTGCATCATTCGTTGCTGTAAATTCGCATATTAAGTGGATTGATATATTAATATTTAAACGGCGATTTGTGGCTGCCGTAAGAAGCCCTCCGCTTTCAGCTCTGAGGGGACTAGCAAGTAAAACGACTCAAGGACCGCTGGGTAGCTGTAACACTGTAACTGTACTTAACCTTTGACCCTTTGCGGGATATTTATGGGAGCTGGACTCCTGATAATGTTTAATCTGCATATAGCAAAATCGATTTCAGATACGCTTCAACCCATATGCTTTCCTTTGACTCACTCGCCCAAACAATAATTACCTCTATAAAAGTTACCATCTTCTTCCAGACGTTTTCCCCTCCACTCTTCCCTCCACCCGCTGGTCACAACATTAAAACGCGGCTCGCATTGTGGGTCCCATGTTAACTTTTTGTGGGCGTGTTTGGGCTCATAAATAAAACATAAAGGCGCCGGCGCGTAGAATTCCCTTTTTATGATGTCGGCAAGCAGTTGCAGGCTCCGCAACTTTCCTCCTTCCTCTCGTTCGGACGGGCGTGCAGCATATTTTGAAAAATGTTTATAAAATAACACGGAAAACGTACAAGTCATAAATAATGCGTTCGAGAACTGCGAGATGCGGAGAGTCAGTGGAGGGAAGGTACGGGAAAGTACGGGAAGCCAACTGAAGTGTCGCAGTAATATAAAATTACCACGCGTTTGATATGCAAATATCGGAAAATAAGTTGAGACTGATCCCAACTGATAATTATAAGTAGCTGCCACAATTGTGCGTATGCGCTATTAGAATTTAGAAAGTAGAATTCAGATTGGACACGTACTTAAAAGTTATGTGGAGTAATGATTTAACTCTTCCACAAATATCTCACTAGGAATCATTCAAATTGAGTTTGTGCAGGAAATAAATTGCAACTGACATTTAAACAACTATTGACAATTAATTACGCATCTGACACACAAATAATTAGTACCTTCCCCTACTCTCTATCTCTCTCTCTCTCTCTCTCTCTCTCTCTCTCTCTCTCTCTCTCTCTCTCTCTGAAGCTGTTGAATATTACCGAAGCCACAAGCAAAACTCAAACCGAGAGCAACCCACACAAGGAGGTGACCAAAAAGGGTGCATCATCACTCCATCATTGTCGCTAGGCTGCAGTTGATTATGCAAACTCCCACACACACACCCACACCCACACACACACACCTGCATGTGTGTTGTGCACTCAACTCCTATTGCAATTGGCAAACTACTGCAAACACTATCGATTAACATTTAATTGCACCTGAGGCAACCAACATTTCTCTCTCTCCTTTAGAATCCCTAATCGAAATTATTGTTTGAGTCTCTTCAGGCTAAACCTGGACCTGTAACTCGACCTACATCATCTGCAAATTCGCAATATTTGTTTGGTTCTTCAATCTTGCTTTTGGCCACTGCACACAACACCTACTCTGCTTAATATTAAGTTGGTGCATTTAATGGAATACACAGAACACAGATGCAGTCCCCTCATGATTAGAAAATGCTTACTTATATCAAATTTGAATTTTCTCCTCCCTCTCACGCCTCCTTTGAGAACCACTCACAGAATTAAGAAAACCACTCAACGGTGGAGCAGCCCAAGGGCACATCAACTCGAATATTTTCCGCTTTTGGAGTTTTGTTTTTAACCCTTTGAGGATATTCAGTTTATAACAAACACGAAACCTTTTCCGGTTTCAACTCGGCAATAAAAACCAAACAATTTAGCGGAAAGTTCGAGGGCGTGTCACACTTTTGCGGTTGCTCAAAGCGTTTCCCAAGCATTTCGGTGTCAACAACAAAAATAACAACTGGAGTCAAAACACTTCCGCTTTTCACACGTTTTCTTTTCCCTTTGCCGAGGCATGAACAAAAAATTCCGCAAATGTTGCGCCAAAAATAACATTTGAATACCAAAAAAGGTTTTTGTGCCACGTCAGACAAACGAGGATGAGGCTGATTCCAGGAACGAGGATGCAGATGTTGCTGGAGACGACTCTATTTGGAGTTATTTTTGGCATTTCTATAGTGACATTTCGGGACACTAGCTGGGGATATGAGAAGGGGGAAACTGTTTTGCAAAAAACGGGAAATAAATCTTCATTTGAAGTGACTAAATGACAATTTTTTATTGTTTCATCCGTTTCATGGGCAAATAAAGCGAACGTCACATTGATTTTTCTAAAAGATGCTGTTTACTCAAAGCCAGTCAACAACCGAATCAGAATCAGAATCAGAATCAGAATCTGTATCAGAATCCGTATCACAATCCGAATCAGCGCTCCTCGTGTCCACAATGATCGAATTGGAACCCCCTTTGGATATCGCGTTACACAACATTAATATTTGATTTTGCTGTTTGCGTTTAATTTACTCAAGAGCAAATTTATTTAGATTTTCCCCATATGAAGCAGACGACAGCCCAAGTAAATGTCTCCCACATCCCTCCATCACTTGCATCCAACGCATTCCTGGAAATCGATACCTCGATATTTCTGATACACACTGCATCCCAAGAGTGATTGGTTCTGTTTAAAGCAGAGTTGGCGATGTGGAAACAGAAGAGTTCTGTTCTCACTTCTTTGTCTGTCTCCATTCAGCATCAAATTGTTTCGCAATCACTTTTTCCATAGAAATATTTAGAATATTAAAGTTTTTTCCTATGCAGGCTTTAATTAATTTCTTTGATTATGCACATTTACAGCTGAAATCTTTAAATGCTGCAATATTTTTGAATTTATTTTTTATTCTGACAGTTTTCTGGCGTAAATGAGTCCAAATCAAAGAGGATTTAACCTGGCTTGCCTTGACCCACATTACCAACAGTTCCACTCCTAAATTTGTTTGCCAAAATATATTTCAAAATAGTTAAATTCCTATTTTTCATCATCCACCTCCTCATCTGGAGCAGGGCTTAAGCGCTCACATGAGCACAGACAGACTTGGAATGTGCCAGCTGTTAATATTTTGACAATGACGCACAAGTCCTGGACAAAGGACAGACTCTCATAGACACACAGACAGACAAACAGCCTGCCTAATGCCAACCAGTTGGACGGACAGTTGGCAAGATGAATGTCGACAGTTGGATGAAAATCCGAATTTCATATTCGGGACGACCTCTCGAGTCGAGTCTCAACACAATGTTTAACCCTCTAGTAGTCGCAGTTGTTGTTGTTGCAGCTTTGTTATTGTCTAAGTTGTTGTTTTTCTGGCACCTTCATTAGTTATTCAAAAATGGTTGAGATCGAGGTTGGAGCACAACTGGAACTATGGTAGAAGTGCTCGGGCTGTCTTAAGCCCAGTGGCAACCCCAAATGTGAATTATTTCGAGAGGAGGTGGGATTTTGATGACTGATGAGAAGTATGATTCATACTTGTGATTAAATAGAGAATGACCTTCAAGTAGAATTATAGATTTAATTTTGTATAATTCAAGCAGAGTGCTCAAAATATGTTTTAATTACAAGACAATGGTATTTAAATGTGGAGAAATCTAAGAACGACCCAAGACTAATCCATTTTATCATTGTAAGGTAATCAGCACTCGAAGGGATCCGTTCTAATATTATCTGACTCTTTAGCTGACATTGACTTCACCTGCAATTCAATTAAGTTGACAAGGGTAATCCCCCTAAAATATGCGTAAGTGCTCTAATGAGTGAATAATTGTGAAACAATGTGAATAACAGCATTTTAAACGCATCAAGTTCAATTGGAAATGTCATCGACAACAATTGCTGTTGGCTGCGATTCGTTGTTTTTGTCATTTTCGCTGAACGTGTTAATGAGTTGTTAACTTGTTCCAAAGAGACCAAGTGGGCGACAGTAACAGACAATACAGAGTCTGCTGACTACCCAATAAGCAATGAATGTCAATTGCAGAGCAGACAACAAATCTTCTTCTCCGATGGGTTTCCATTGCGAGTTCAACTCAGATAATGAGCCCAAATATGGGGAGAAGACAGACCGAATCGAAGGGGTTCAACTTCATTTCAATACAAAAGACCTGCCGATTCGTCTGTCTGTCTCCTCTTTTGAGGTGGATATGCAAACAATTGCAGCATTATGACCACGATTCAGACAGCAGCCAGGAATGTCTGCCCCATGCCCCATGCTCCATGCTCCATGCCGTGGCCTCTCGACGGCCATCGAGTGGTCGAGTGGCATCATAAATCGGCGCTGGCTAATGCCAAAGTGCGCACTTCTGTTCCCGGACTGTCGTCTGGCCACAAATGGCTTCTGTTTTTGGCAGTCATTGGCCACTCTTCAATATTGATGATGTCCTCATTACACACTACTCGTAGTCATCCTCATTCGCATATTCAGTGGCAAAATGTTGATTCACGTAAACTGAAAAGCATGTTAATTATTTCAACAAGTGAAGCTACACATTAAATAACTATACACAGATTATTTGTATGACTTTGATTGATTTTGGCAAAAACACAATTCTGTACAGAACTTTAATCAAAAGTCAAATTGATTGAAATGAACATCTTTTGGTAGGAGTTTCACTGTTATCAACTGAATTAAAAACATTTAAAGATGAATATCTGTGGATTTGCAGAAATTGAGATACACACACAAGCCATGGAAATTTGAGGACTTAAACAACTGACTTGTAATGTTTTGGGTTACTGATTTGAAGAAAAATCTCCATTTGAGAATTAATCTCCATCGGCAGAAATTGAACAACTTCTAGCTTAGACTAGTTTAAGGCGACGGACAAATTGATGTGTTACCTTCCAAAAGCCACTCAACTTTGTCCTTGTCCACTTCCAGGATTGGTCCGCTGTTGACAGACGGATGTGGTCACCATCTGCAAACTGTTCGCGCATTTCAAATTTTCACTTTCCACTATTCCTCAACAGTCTCAATCATGGCTTGCTTAGTTTGAACTTCGCGTGTCCTTTGCGGTTTCGGCTCTGTTTCTTTTGACAGCTCGCCCACCTCCAGTGCCCACACACCTTCTGATCCACCTCAGCATATTTGGGGGCATGAAAAATTATAGTGTCGAGAGCGATAAATTTTGGTCGAGTATAAAATTGAATTTGTTGCTTCGTGTTTAATCATTGGCTGTGGAATGAGTCGATTTCCAATACTGTTCAGTTATTAATGCCTCTCTGTTAATTCGAATTTAATTAATCATGACAAATATTGCAGGTATCGTATCAGGGCAGGTAACTGAGGCAAAGGACACATCTTGTGGGTAATGTGACTGTCTGTCCCGATGACAGTTTAACTGCATTTTCATGCTGTGCTCAAAACATGGTTGCAATAATTTCATTGTTTGGCTGACTGAGATGGTAAACAGAGAGACTTATGGCCACTTCAACTAGGGCTTCAACGTCCTATGTTTTTATCCCTAAAATATTTAGATAGTCCTCTTTACCCGTCGTGCACATAAAAATGCTTGGCAAATGTGGAAAAGTGCAGGCTGCAATGTTCTCAGACATAAAAATGCATAGTTAACTATTTTGTTACGCATAATTTAAAGTCAACAATGAAGCCATAGAAATTCGAGTGTATAGTAGTTGATTGTTAGTTTTTGTTGCAGCTTGGGGTAATTCTATGAGAACTTTGTTTATTTTTATACACACACACACACACACACACACACACATGTTTTTTCTCCAGTTACATGTGTGGGGACACAGAGTTCTTTTTGGATTTGTGGCCACAGTTTCTGCTGCAGTGATTTATTATCTGGCCATAACTAAAAACAGTTTTCAAAAAAATATATTTGTAAAATTTATCTGACAACAGTACTGCAATAAAAAGAAAAGGCAATAAACACTGACTAACTAAAATTTGGCATTTTAATTTTGTTTTATTAAATTTAAAGAAACAAAATGAAGTGAAATGCAAATTATATAATTTCGTATAATTTATTGACATTAAAAACGCATTTGTCTTCTGAATGTCTGAAATATGTCAAAGTTTCTGCCGGCTCAAATACATACATATATTCACAATGAAATAAATCTAAATTTGGACAAAAGGTTCGACGCACATGTGAAATCAGCGCGGAAAAGATTTATCGCTGGCCAAGTCGCATTGTGGAGCTGCTGCCCCAAACCCAAAACCATCGGGGGTGAGATAAAACAAACAAGTGTGGCTGCGTGGTATGGTGAGATGTATGTATTGGATATATAAGTTATATGAATACATATATATATAATATATAAGTGTACATAGACCCATGTGCAACGATTTTAAAGCTGTGTATTGCTGTGGCTTCCCAGACGCTGCTGCGAATGCGCAATATTAATTAATATGCCAACTGTCGGATTCTTTTTCTTCTGCTGCTGATGTTTTTTATGGGTTGCAATTCTGTTGAATTATTGTTTACCTTTTGCGTTTCGCACTCACGATGTCATTTCATCTCCAACTCCTCCTTGCAACGTTGGCAATTCATTTACAAAATGAATGTAGCTGCACCTGGCAAGCAATTGACGGCTTACACTTCTCTCTGATGTGTATATGTAAATGATGCTGCTTTTTGTTGTTTATTGATGTACTTGTTATGTATATACATGTATTTATAGATGTATATAGATGACTGGAAACTTTTACAGCACCGCACAAAAGCTACTTTCATTCGCTTATGCAGCTCACAAAAGGCTTTAAGTTTTAAGTCTTATCCAATTTTGGACCGTAATTAAGCTTGATCCTGTAACAAAATACTGTTGGCTACTTTCTTAATGTTAATGATTTACTCGGTTAGCTGGCTCCCAATGCGAGCTCAACATAAATCAAATTGAGGTTATGTGCAGGGCAACCAGTTTAATTACCAGTTAAAACAATGTGTTCCTTTACAGAAACCCAATCAACTAGCGGAACATTGTGGCAACATGCACTTGGCTGTATTACAAGCGAATGTTGTTTCAGCAACAAAACAACTCTTATTTCAGCATTGAATTGTTATTTATGCCTTTGTGTAAGCAGAAAAAAGGCATTTCAATTAACTTTTTGTTTATACAAATTCTTGTTCAATCTAGTTTAAACATCCACAACATGAAATTAACAAATGATACCAGCAGATACTCTCTACCTAGTTTTAAAGGGGACTAAATCGGTTGTAATTTGCAAAAAAGTATCTCTAGATTACAAACAAGTTCCCTTCTTGTTTTACTCATTTCATAAAACAGGGTATTCAAATACTGACTCATATATCAAAGGTTTCAACTTGTTAATATTTTGTTTAACAACTTGGAGACTTTGAAATATGCCACACACATTACGTAATTTGTCACTAACACTTTTGACTTTCAGTTTGGAAACTGTAAATACAGCATGTCGAAACTTTCAAGAAGCCAGCCAGCTTAGCCTCAAGTTCAGACACAGACGTGCAACGCACACTTCATATGTTACTTCCACACACATGCACTGTGTGTGTGTGTGTGTGTGTGTGTGTGTGTGGACACATAACTCATCATACGCATGCAAAGTCATTACTCAAGCAAAAAGTCGTTAGGAGTGAAAGAAATCAATTCAGCAGTTAAGGTTAAGTGAAAAAGTTTTGCCATTAAGACTGGCAAGGTGAGTGGTGGTAAGATGGTGTGAGGAGAGCTGAGATGAGATGGTTGTCTAATGGTTGTCAGCAGGAGTAAGTGAGAAATACCCTTTAGGTCAATAAACTGCTCGAACAAGTAACGGAAATTTCTTCTGTGGCATATAAATCAATTGTGTTGTTTGCTTCAAGGGAAAGGCTTAAGCAAATGTCAGAATATTTGGTAAAGATTCAAATTTCTTGTTTAATATAGTAGAATTTCTGTGCCATTTTCTCTTTTCACTTTTCTTTAGCAAGCCTTCGATTGTAAATGTGGTTGACATGGCAAGCCAGACTGGAGCAGCTTTCCACATTTCCGAATTTCTTGGCAAACTTTTGGTTGGAAAAGTGGAAATGCAGGCGACATGCAGTGCAAACATTGAACATCGCAGGTCATTGAAACTGCTCAGATATTTTACAAGAATATATTTCAAATTTAACCTCATTTCATAAATTTTATTTGTGGCAGGCATTTTGCATGCCAAAGTTAATTAAAAGAAAATTTCAATATTCAACATACCACATTAGTTCTATTGCACAAAGATGCATTTTCTTTTAATTATAGATGTGAAAATACAAACAAAATCTAGTGGCATGAAATAATTAAATTCAAAATTAAATTTCTTACCGGAGGAAACCTATGACATAAAATATTCTCTTAGTTTAAAAATGTAGTTGGGTGTAAATAAGTTTAAGTTTTCACTTTATGTGAAAAGTTTATATTTAATATTCATAGCTCAATAAAATGCATTTCATTTATTTTTGTATTAATATTATTAAATGTTAAGTCCTTTAAGGCATTGATTTACTTTATTGTATATATTTAAGTTTAATTTAAGAATTTATTATGTTTACTTGTTTTCTCTCGCCCATTAATAATGATTAACAATGCACTCAAATGGAGTCCAACAAAAAACTCGAGAACAACACGATTTATAGATTCTCTGCACTCAAAATATATATTTGTATATATAAGTATCGAAAATGTCTACAAAAAAGTGTGAATACAAACTTTAAGAGCAGTTCAAGCTTTTAAATCGATTGCATTCATTGATTTTATGTTAAATACCAGGGTAAACATTATTGCTGGGCAAAGTAAACGCAATCTGTTGTTGCAGTTAGGAAAGCTAGTGAAATGCGAGGAACATTGTTTAAAGCGCAGGAAAGCACAACAGAGCTGGCTACTATCTGGAAAAGCAGCGGTAAATCCCTGCACTTGCCAGCTACAGCGGAAGCCGCCAGCCTGCATCAACAAGGGGCAAGTCATCAATAACAGAGCCAACAACCGGTGGCAGGAACTTTAAACAGAGCACAAACAACGCTCCCGTCCAGCCTGTAAGTCTAGGCAGACAGGCAGGCAGGCAGTCAGGCAGTCAGTCCTTCCCACTTACTTATCAGATTAAGATAGAAACACATGATCTGGGCAGGCAGGAGCTGCCGCCCCATCCGACAGCTTCTAATTTTGTGGTTTGCAGCCCAGAAACTGGTGGCAAGCAGCACATCCGCCGCTTGCCCCGTTGTTTACGGGACGCGAGCGAGCGCGCATCAACTAAATGGCTTTGTGGTTGGGGTTGCTGCCCCTCAAGTGATGCCTTCTGTGGCTGCCTAATGAACGGCGACATTAAATAAAATGTCGGTCAATTGTCGTTTGTGGCTTATCAGAGACAGACAAAACGCCGCATTTGCGAGAAGTGGCAGCTGATATTTGATGCGTGCGGTAATTGATTTTTTAAATTGTGGCAACTGAGGTTTTTTCTGATTTCTTCTACTGCTTTGCTGACAAACTCTTTCAGTGTGGCAGCAGCAATAGTCTAGCAGCCGATGCAACAAAACCGTGTAAGCCTAATGTGGCTTTGGTCCATATTTCATTGTATTCATTTCTTAAAGAAAACCACATTTCAATTGTCACGTGAATAGACATAAACACAGGATGTTAGAGAGAGGAAGATAGAAATATAATTCAATGCGACGCGCACATTAAATATTAACACTTTAATCTAGTCGATGGCAGAATATATTTGTGTGCGAGAGAGTGGTTAAGCGATTCAATAAAAGCAGGAACTGCGATATATATAATCTATACTGACAGACTTTTGTGCTGCAGCCAACACACCTCCATCGCACCGGTCTCCATCACAGTGCCACCGTGAGCCGCATGTTAAACAGTTTTGCAGTGCGCACAAAACTTGGCAATTGAAAAGTGAAGCAAGCCAGGACATAAACCTTGCCGGCAACATCGAGACGGAGAGCCATGCCCGTATAGCACGCAAGTCCGTCGACCATAAATTCGCTTGCCAAGCGAAATACACACACCACGACACACACGGAATAATTATACGTCTAAAAGGTGTAAAGGCCAGCCCGTGGACGCGACTAAAATCAACATGGAACGCCTTGAAATTTTGCTCAATATGAGTCACTAATATTCACGCCCACTCTAAGAGCACATAAATAGGCGTGGTAAATACAAAACTCTGACCCAAGTCAAAAACCGAAAATGAAAAGGTGCAGCACAATGTTGTGTGTACCACTTCCGGGGACACACCGTCTGAAATTATGCTACAAAATGTGGCTGCTTCGCCGAGCAAACAATCTACTACTAAATCACAATCAGAGGCAATGAGACAGCTCAGCAAGCGTTGCAATTTGACACGCCCACTGCAATTGCGTCCAAAATAAATGGAGGAAAACCCGGCATAATTAAATACGGGTTGCACAGGAAATGGTGTAGTCCGCTTGCTTGGTATGCCTAAAAGTATACTTTGGGTTTTTATACTAAGCCGAGCTTTTGCTGACGCCCTCTATGAGATTAAGTGGTACAATCTCAGGCCCTTCTCGGTAAAGCTTATGTAGTGCGCTTGCTTGGTATGCCTAAAAGTATGCATTGGGTTTTTATACTAAGCCGAGCTTTTGCTGAGATTAAGTGGTACAATCTCAGGCCCTTCTCGGTAAAGCTTATCAATAAGTTCTAGTGGAGACTCTCTGGAGTTCGGTCTGCCGATGATCATCGTTGTGCGAGGAGGTTTTGCTCGAGTGCTGTCCGCGAAGATGTTGGTTTCGCCAAGTCTCGTCGCGTAAAATTTTTGTTGAAAAAAAAAACCCAACAACAAAATTAAATATGGACACTTGTGCGCAAAAAAAAGAAAAAATCCAACCATAACCCACAATTTGTTTTGTGTGAACAATTGTGATGTCAATAATCAAATTAATTTAATTAATTAATTAATTATTTTAATTTTTAATGGGTTAAGGGTATAATAATGAGTTCTGAACCGTTCCGAACCTGGACCCGCGGCGGAGCATCGAAAATTATAAATTTTCAAGGAAGAGAATTACGCCACTGATTAAGATTAAGGCCTATTTTTCAACCACTTAGACATCGATAATTCACCAGCTTGGATAGTGCATTAAATAGTGTTTTTTTTTATATTTTTTTGTTAGTTGTTGAGAATTAAGAAAAAAAAAAAAAATTGTACAAACTAAAATCATAAAAGTTAAGTTAACGTGAAATCAAAATGAATAATATGGCGTGCAAACAATTTTTTTTGTATAAAAAAACATGAAATACAAAACAGGAAACATATAACCGTGAACATAAAAACATAAAACATAAAATCATAAGAAAAATATAAATCCAAGAAAAATATATATACCTCGCCGAATAATATTTACATAATATTTTAATTCGTCACTATAAACCCACTCATCAAGCCTAGCAAATGCCCCGCCTGCAAAAGATCTTTTGGACGTGGAGGATATACATGTAAGTGTAATTTTTGATGTTTTTATTTAAATTTTATTTTGGTGAGCAGCGAGAATTCGATGTTAAATTGAGTTAAAATTGGAAGCCATTTACAAGTGTAAGTGCGAAACTCTCCAATTTTTATCGAGAGAGATAAAGAAAAAAAATAACACTCACTCAATATGGATCGCCCTTATGTTGAGCGGAAATTGGCTCTCCTAAAATTCGGAGCACTAAACTGAGTGAGCTTTTGTGCTGATTATTGAGATTAAAGCTCAGCCTAAAAGTATGCTACAACTTTAATGTCGAAGTCGCTGTAGAAGTATGCAAATAAAAATGTATAAATGATTTAACTCCCAATTAATTTGTAGCATACCTCAAAGGCTCTTATTGATTATTGCTATTTTTAGCTTTAGTTAAAAAATATTTTCTCAATTGTCGTTTTTGACGAAAAGTGTGAAAGTATGTTGCACGTATCTTGTTTATTAAATGTAAATGATTGTGATTCTATGCTGATTGTAAATATTTGTTTCGTGGCTTGTAATGCCCAAGCTTAACTTAACTTGTTTATCTTTCTGTAAATGACCCAAGCCCATAAATATGCAACCTAAAGCGTCCAGAGTTTAAAAAGATTTAGCTTTAAAGTATTTCAAGTGTTGTGTTTGCCAAAGTTATTCAACAAATTTTATAGATTGGTCACAATAAAATGTACAATGGATTTGCGGTTGGCTGGCAAATAAAACACAACTTTTACATAGTTATTGGTAGATCACTGTAAGTGGTCCTTTTTGAAAACAAATACCAAATATGTGTTTACCACCCCAGCCCGCATTTACATTCATATGCAAATACAGAAACACGCATATAAATCCGCAACAGCTGCTCATAAATGTGATAATTTGTGTGTTGTATTGTTGTGCTTCCCCAAAGGTGTGTGTGTTCATCATTTTAGATACATGCACATGCCTAACTGGGATTTGCAATGAATTGAATTGAATTGATTTTGGTTGATTACGCCATCTACATTGTCAGCTTATGATTATTAAGCTCCTCGTTTTACATTAGCGTAATTGATGTCTATCGTATTATAATATTTGCCAATAGGCAAACATTATCAAAAAGTTAAAACAAAGATATTTATTAATTACATAACATATAAATCAATTATTGCGAAGCTCATGAAACTTAATACTTTCAATTATATTTGGAATTTCATTAAAGCAGATTAAAAATTGCCATTTGCAGGCAGGAAAATGGTTAGCAAGCTGAATGCAAAATAAATCAATTTATATTGTTTACTAGCAGAATTCATTTTATAGATGTGAATGATAAAATGTTAGAGTCTTTAAGCTGAATTAGATGAAAAGTTGTTTTTCTAAAAGGTACAAAATTTAAATACACTTAAATCTACATATCCATCTATATAAAATGAAGCACAACATTTGCATGCTTAAATTTAGTTCAGCTAGAGTCTAATTAAAAATGCCTAGACTGTTTGGCCAAATCAAGTAAAGTGCTTTGTAAACTGTTTTAGCACTTCAGAAATTAGACGTCAAAGTTTTTCCCATCAATAATATGAGCACGGAGCACCCACACTCAATTACATGTGTGTGTTAAGTGAAACACAAATCAGGATTTCGCATAACCAACGCCACAAGGGATAATTTACCACCACAATCCCCCCTCCTCCAATAGAAGGGCGCTACAAATCTTAACCGAATTTGATTTTGTTTGCTTAACTCGATGAGATGGCGATATTTTGAGCGTGTAAATATTTTGACTGCTAAACTGAATTTTGGAGAGGATGCCGCAACGCGTATGTTGGGGGAGGGTATTTTGAGGTTGGTGGTATCAAAGGAAGCATCATATTACACATAAATTTCCCCTACCTTCAGTGCCGTTGCTGTTGTTGTTTCCGAAACGTCAATTGACGTCGTCGACAACAAAAAAAAAAACAACAACAACAGCAACAACAACGACAACAAAAAAATGCCACAAAAATGCGAGGCGGATGTGAGTTATGTGTAGGAAGCAGCCAAAACGAATCGTTTCCCACAGCACTTTTGTTGCTCTGCGTGTGTGTGTGTGCGTGTGTATGAGTGTGTGAGTGTGACAGGGTGTGGGATTGAAATGACAACAACAAATAACATAAATAAACACGATTAGAGTGAAATTGTTTGGCAATAATGTTAACTTAATGCGTTATATTTGTCGCACTTCAGCCCGATAAACACGCACTCAATTGTGCCCAGAGCAAATGGCAAGTGATTTGTAATACTTATTGGTTAGACACAAGTTCCTGTTCCTGGGCATGTTCAATTGTTTTTGCTCGGATGGTTGCTTAACGCATTCCCCTTTTTAATGAAGTGCCACTAGCTGGCTGCCTTGGCTCAACAAGTTGTTGAGTATCTGTATATCTAGCCACTTAATAGATAAGCCCGCTAATGAGCTCACACAACCGCCCAACTTCTTGTGCGTTCTTGTGGCAAGGCACACACAAAACAGACACACACACACACACACACACACACACACACACACACACACATACACACACACATACATACACAAAACGCCTACAGGCCAGAAACGAGTCGGTTTTTATGAGGGTTAAGCAAAACTTAGTGCTCAATGTTGACTGGCAGCCAATTTAATTAGTTGTTTTTATGGGCCTGATTACGGAAGTTAAGCAGGAAATCTGCTCAGCAATGATTTGACATTTAGCAGTTGTCGCACTCCAGCTCCAGCTCCAGCTCCAGTTCCTGAAGTGTTCAAGTGCTCCTTGGCCGTTAGTGCTGTGTTAGCTTTTTGCTTTGTGCTCTTTACTCGGACTGGCAAAACTTTATAATTTCATCAAATTCACATTCAAAACTGCGTACATAATATTATTATTTTGAAAGCACTTGAACGAACTTTATCTAAACATGCAGACACTCAAAACAACTACCTACCTACCAATCCCCCCTACCACCCACTCTTCAAGCTTTTAAAATGTTGATGCTTTGGCCAACAACTTGTTTGAAACAGCAATTAAAATAAATTACATTTCCAAATTTTAATTGCGTCTAATTGCAGGTAAAAGCCAGCAAATAATTTCGCACACACAAAAGTTTTCAATTGGGTGCAAACATGTATTGAGGGAAGGTAGACAATTGGGAGGAGGACTTTGGCCAAATTAATGTTGGCAGTTGTCAATTTTGAGTGGAACACAAAAACTTTCACTCGAAAATGGACATGCACACAAAATCATAATACAAATATAAAATAAATGTTCATAATTTCCAGCATTCAACTTTTATGAGTGACAACTTGTACGGGTTTTGTGCACTCCGTCCTGATTGACGGATGCTACAATCATTATAAATGTGTGCAGAGTGCAGCTATCTGGGGAGCGCAATTGTGTTGCAACTATGATAAATAATATTGTTATGAGTGCAGCACGCATAATGGTAAAATTCAATAAGTTTGCGCATGCAAAGAACATTAAAAGCATATATTTAATTGGAATAAAGCACTACTGAAATTACTTAATTAAAAAAATATGGTATTGTGTAAATATATATGTTTTAAAAGCTGCTAAAATATACATATACATATATTTAAGCCAATGAACTTTAATATATTGACATTTTTATTACCGAAGTTATTCACTTCCTTCTGTTTCTGCGTTTATTAAATAAATTTCCCACAAATTAAGCATACGTCTGTCGCTTATTTGCTTAAGCAAATTGAGTTTTCACGGTTTGAGATGTTTGTTGAATTTCAAATGATTCGCAGTCTCAACTGAGCCATCGAGGGGTTCGAAGTTGCGAGTGTCTCTTGTGTCTAACATGTAAGCTGATACATACACGACATGAAATATTCAAATTGGGAAAACATTTTCTTTTTTGAGACACACAAGGACACCAGAACAACGGGAATCGACTTGCAATTGAAATGAAAAACGACTTATTTGTGCCAAAACTTTAAAGAGCAAGAGTGTTAAATTTAACTCATCCTGCCCTGTTGCCCTAATTAGTTTACTTTGAAATTGCCTAGCACTTATGTGACAGGTGGCAAAATATGACACGAAGTGTTGCCGTCTGCCTCAAGCTGCTGCTTGTATCGCCGTGCAGCGTAAAAATTCAAGTGCTCTGCGTGTGTCAGTTAAAGATCCAAAATAGCAGCGCTGCTGCATCTGTAAAATGCATTTTAAAGCAACAGAAAACGGGTGGTAACCAATTAGAAAGGTGAAAAATGAATATTCCTTTTGCGGTGTAAACTTGAAATGTCGAGAAAATACCATTTTGAAGCTTTCTCAAAATAAACGCTGCAAGCACAGAAAAAACTTCAACAAAGGTTGCATTTCGAAATTACTTCATGTTTCTGCAGCTGAGAGAAAGAGAGAGCGAAAAGAAAGCAAACAGCAACTCAATGTAAAAAAAAGAAAGGAATGATAATTTCATTTCTTCACTATTATATTTCGAACGTTTGGATAGCAATCCTCCACAGAATAAACGATTCACAATCACCTGAGTAACTGGCAGCACATAAACCAAGCCATTGAATTGTCTTTACAAATACGAAATGATCCGCCAAATTGCCGTCCATTCGTTGGTTGGTTTACGTTTTTGAGAAATTTTCTAGCATTTGTATGCTCCGCCTGAGTGTGCCGTGTTTGCCCATTAAAAAGGAAAAACTCCGAGCACTGTTCAATCGAGAAAACAATGAACGCTGCAAACATTGAGTATCTCATGGATTGCTCATACGCCGTGTGTGTGGCAGAACTAAACACCAGCTACTGCGTTCTATTGCTACTGTTGCTACTGTTACTGCCACTGTTGCTACTGCTGCACCATTGGATGAATTATAAATTGCAGTTAATATATTTTGCGGTTGGGATTACTTTGGAACACACAATTGTCGGTTGAGCAGCTCAACGTTTAGAGTTATGGAATATATTCGATTGCGCTTTTAGTCACGTCTCCCCAATGCTTACGGCAAACTGCAAGAAAATAAAGATGTACTCAATTGTAAAATAGATATTTGTACACGTAAAAGAGCTGAGATACTATCTACAGTAAATGTAATTTAGATAAATATAAACAAAAATTGATTGATTATCGGTAAAAACATTGCGATAGTGTAATTGGTGGCTCCTCTGATTTCAATTATGTTTTTATCAATAATTTGTATTACAAACATTTCATGGTCTGCTTTTTCATTGGAACTTTGGCAGCAAAATAAACTTTTACAACAATTTTCTTAATGCTTTAACTTCAGAAAAATAATGCAGTCGAATAGCTGGCAGATGCAATAGCCAAGTTTATGGCTTGTTTGCTCTGGACTAAAAACGTTAGCTGCTTTTGTTGGCTTTTAGTCCTGGAGATGCTACTGTTATCCTTTGGCCGCTTGCTCATCATGTTTTCCAGTGCTATGAGTTCCTCTGCACTAAAAACAAAACGCAAATATATGCAGCGGAAAAACACTTAAATTTACATAATTTCCGCTTCACGTCACGACTACTGACTCCCTTCCCCTCCCACCATCCAACCCAGCAAGCTTACAGCTTCATTTGGTGGAAAAGGCCGCCAGCGAAGTGTTGCCGTGGCAGCCTGGTGGGTTTGGATTGTTCGCTTTCATTGCTTTTAGCTTTTAAAGTGCTGCATGCGGCAGGTGCTAGTTTTGAAAAAAGAAAATAATTTCAATGCCTGCTGCCCTTTGGCCTGTATATTAACAGGTGACTAAAGACCGGCGGCAATTGTAGATGGGCAGCAGCTGTTACAGTTGCTTGTTGCTATATTTGCTTAGTTTTATTTGCTGCCCAACGTTGCGTAAACGCGATGCGCCACTGGCTATAGCTAAAAATTGCGCCTCTTGCAAATATTTACAAATGTGTCAAGTGCAGCGAACTTTTCTCTAAAAATAAAGAAGAAATAGAAAAAAATATCAACTTATTTCAGCAGCAGCAGCGTAAAAGGACATCGCCGCGAGAGTCAAGGCGACATTTGCATGCAAATGTTGCAACCTGCAAGTGGCAAGCAATGTTGAAACAACGAGCGGCGACGTGCGTCCTGGTGGGGATGGCAAATTAACTTGTTTGGTAGCTAATGAGATAAGCATGAAAATGCTGGGCTTCTGCAATGAGGCATACAGCAAGAAAAACAACGACAGAAATCAAAAGGGACGAGTGGTGCCAGGGTGTTGAAAGTCAATTAACTCCTTTCGAGCACCCCGGAAATTGAGTATGTTATTTTTTTCAAGAGTTTTTCGCTCTTCTGGTTTTGAAAGGTTAAACTAGCTGATTAGCTTAATTATAAAGCAGTGACTTAATATCAAATCATTTAATTAAAAAAAAAAAAAATGTGTTGTGATCAAAAAGAGTCGCTTTGAATAAATACTTTGTTAAATAACACATTTAATTCGAAAAGTGCTTTCTAAAAATGTTATTCTTAGTTTGCAGTGTGAACACAGATTCCTTTTGCACTTAAATAAGCCACATTGAACATGCATGAAAACTTTCCATGACTTTTGACTCAATTTTCTGCATAGTTGTTCAGTTGAACAAAACTTTTATTACAATATATGTACAATCTGAAATAAATTTATATCCATGCAGCTAACAAAAGTTTTGTTGCTCAACTGCATAAGCGAATATTTATGAAAACAGTTCAGTTGAATTTAATTCATATTTTTATACTATGATACGGGTGGTATACTCGTGTATGGGGTACGATTGTACATATGTTCCGACCCAAAATCACGTTTTCAACTTTAAATGTACGATTGATCTAGAGGTCAAAATATGATTGAAACGACCTTGTTTTCGAAAATGCGTTGAGTTTTGACGAAGTTATGGCATTTTGAAAGTTCGACCTATGCCCATATGCCGTATTTCGGGCTATAATTTTGACTTGCCGATTTTCGGACAATAATTTTGACTTATGTTCCGACCCAAAATCACGTTTTCAACTTTAAATGTACGATTGATCTAGAGGTCATAATATGATCAAAGCGCCCTTACCTTTGAAAATGCGTTGAGTTTTGACGAAGTTATGGCATTTTGAAGGTTCGACCTATGCCCATATGCCGTTTTTCGGGCTATAATTTTGACTTGCCGATTTTCGGACAATAATTTTGACTTATGTTCCAACCCAAAATCACGTTTTTAACTTTAAATGTACGATTGATCTAGAGGTCAAAATATGATTAAAACGACCTTGCTTTCGAAAATGCGTTGAGTTGTGACGAAGTTATGGCATTTTGAAAGTTCGACCTATGCTCATATGCCGTTTTTCGGGCTATAATTTTGACTTGCCGATTTTCGGACAAGAATTTTGACTTATGTTCCGACCCAAAATCACGTTTTCAACTTTAAATGTACGATTGATCTAGAGGTCAAAATATGATTAAAACGACCTTGCTTTCGAAAATGCGTTGAGTTTTGACGAAGTTATGGCATTTTGAAGGTTCGACCTATGCCCATATGCCGTTTTTCGGGCTATAATTTTGACTTGCCGATTTTCGGACAAGAATTTTGACTTATGTTCCGACCCAAAATCACGTTTTCAACTTTAAATGTACGATTGATCTAGAGGTCAAAATATGATTAAAACGACCTTGCTTTCGAAAATGCGTTGAGTTTTGACGAAGTTATGGCATTTTGAAGGTTCGACCTATGCCCATATGCAGTTTTTCGGGCTATAATTTTGACTTGCCAATTTTCGGACAATAATTTTGACTTATGTTTTGAACCAAAATCACGTTTTCAACTTTAAGTGTACGATTGATCTAGAGGCCAAACTATGATTAAAAAGCCCTTGCTTTCGAAAATGCGTTGAGTTTTGACGAAGTTATGGCATTTTGAAGGTTCGACCTATGCCCATATGCCGTTTTTCGGGCTATAATTTTGACTTGCCGATTTTCGGACAAGAATTTTGACTTATGTTCCGACCCAAAATCACGTTTTCAACTTCAAATGTACGATTGATCCAGTGCCCAAACTATGCTCAAAGCGCCCTTGCTTTTGAAAATGCGTTGACGAAGTTGTGGCATTTTGAATGATAGTATTTCGCTGTCGGTTACTTCCGATTGCCACGTTCTCTCTTGTTTTCTTTTAAAATTTGAGAGCAATCAATTCAACTGCATGTGTGTGTTTATTTTACGTATCTGTTTAATGTGCGCAGATTTAAAGTAAGAAAATAGTTGAATTACTAAGATAAGTTAATTTTGTGCATGGAACTATTTCTGTATTTCTTTCTTTCATTCTGTTTTTTATATGGCTATTCGTAATTTAGAACGCATCTAAAAATGATTTTGATTGCATGTTGGCAGCACATAAGAAATGCTGTCCATTAATAACTAAGGGTAATCGTAATAACGATAATTTCCTTACAGTTCGCAGATTTAATTATAAACCAATTTCCTCCAGTAATCTGTGCTAATTTAACTATAATTTGATGACGTGCAGCTTTTAATTGCTCAAGTCATGCGACAAAAGTGTCCATATTTAAAGTGTCTCAGCTCAGCTTTAAGTTCCATATAATGTGCGTAAAATCTGCAACTTGGAAGCATTGTGTTTTTTTCTGATGTAACAAAGTGGCCTTACAACATTGCGTATGGGTAATCTTACACTCGTTCCCTTCGCACATAAACATGTAAACACATTTCGTTATTTTTCTTTCAACGTTGCCACCTTCTTTTTTATGACAAGCAAATGCATGCAAATCTCGAATTTTACAAACGATAAACGCCTTGAGGCAAGCTGCTGCTATTGCTGATGCCGTCCTTGGGGTGATGAAGTAGGTTCTACACCGAACCCAGAATTCAACTGCCACATGGCATACAATTTATGCCACTTGCTGTAGGCGACGATTGTTATAAGTGTGTGTGTGTGTGTATGTATAGCGTATGTGCACATACTCAATGCTCATTTTTCTTTTACTATTCTAGATCCGTTTTTTTTTCCGAAGGAAGCAAGTAAGGTTTCGATGACAACCTTAAACGTATGCAACTTCAACTTAACCCACTTTTCGATTTTAATGTTATTTGCAGTTTGCTTAATTCTCGCTTAATTTATATAAATCCCCATAATTAGCGAGTAAAAAAATCGTTGTTGGCCAGCTGTTTGCAAATATGTGTGAACTGATTTAGAACCTAATATCCCACTAATGCCCAAGCCGCAAGCAGCTGCAGCTCTTCGATTTAAGTCCTACCCGTCATCAGCTCCCCACGCCACACCCAGCTGAATTGGGGATACATAACGTTATTCAACACTAAGCGACACAAGCTGCCGCAGTTAAGCATCTGTTGTCCTTCAAGTAACTTGCTCATGTTGTTGTTTTTCTGTTTTTCTTTTTTTGTTGTTACTGTTGTTTGTTGTTGCTACTTGAAAAGGATAAGAAACATGGGCCCCCCGGGGGTAGCCAAAGCAACAGCTGCATTTGAAATGAAAAGCATTTGTTTCTGACACAACTCGTCTTCGCCTGTTTGATACTAACACACACAGATACATACATACGTATCTTGGCCATATACAAAGGCGCAGTCCATTGAGATAGCTTGCTCCACTGCGCTCCACTCATTATGTTGATTATCCCAAGCGGCCAGCGTGCTCAAGGATTCCTCAAAAACTACGAATAAAATATGAATTGAAATAAATGCGCTTACCGCTAGCTTGCTTCCTTGGTTCCTGCTCCTAGTTTCTTGTTCCATGCTCCTTGCTTCCTTCAGTTCGTGTTGCCTCATAGTTGTTTCTTTTACTGTCTGAAATTTCATTAGAATCGTTATAAATTCTGTTGCAAAAAAAAGAGAAAAACCACACCATTAACCCTTCATTGCGGTGGCTTAACCCATGTTGTATGCTATATTTTTTTTGCTGTGACCTTACTGTCCACTAGAATTTATGGCTTTCTCTTTTGGGCACGTCTAATATAATTTCATATGGCTGGCATTTCCATTACCACCCGTTTGTTGCGAGTGTGTGGCGGTAGCGGACAACCTTCGACTCGGGCAATTGATGAGCCAAAAAGCCAACGAGCATGAAATGAAGCCAACTGGGGGAGTTCCTTCTATCTGTGCTTAATGTGATAAATCAATTTTATGTGAAAATCACGGAGCATAAATTTATTTAACTAGCACATAAGTCATGTGGTCCTTACTACAAATGTTTTGTGAAAGAGACAAATAGTTGACTATTTAGCTGACTCCTTAAAGCCACAACAATTGAAATACGCATTTGGTTTAGTGCAACTGCTATGTTGTCCCATCCTATCCCACATTTTTTTGGCCAAGAACTGGAGCAGTGATATCTGAACGCATTGGGTCATGTGGCACTCACGTTTTGCCCTTTATGACGGCACTACGGATCTGTCGGCTTCTGTGCAGGGACACCAGGGAAATCAAAGGACACGCGTCAATCAGATGACCAGGCTGAAATCGAAACTGTGCTGCGGGTTCAGTTTGCCAAGTGGAATGTGCCACAAAAGCGGCAAAGAAACATATCAGTTCCCTTGACGGGGCACACACAGGTTGCCTAGTGCCTATCACACATGTTCTTGTTTGTCTCTGCATTCCTGCTACAATTTGTCAGCCATCATCAGGTGTGAAATTCAATTTCCCAAATGCTTGCAACCGCCTACCAAACAGAGCTCTATATTCAAGAGTATTGCAGTTAACTGTCATTAAGGGCCTTCAATGTTAGCCAACATAGAAATCTCTCTACAAGAGAATTAAGGTGTTCTTTTGTGACTAAAAATTACATTTGATGTCCTTGTGTGCAGCTTATTTATAAATTAATTTATTTTAAATAAGTAGAATTTAACAAAAATAACTTAATATTTTATTGATGTTTACTGCATTGATATATAATTTAGAGCACTTACAATTTTGTTTTGTTGTTTTATATTATAATTCAGAATTTAATAGTATGCAAAAAGTAACAATACTCTTCCACATCGTTTTTAGACACAAAATGCCCACCAGTTTTTTAAAATAACTCTTTTTTTGCTAGGCTTGCCTCGCATTTGGCATGCGTTTAATTCGCATTAAATATTCATTTAGATTTTTCACCTTTTATCTTTGTATGCACAATGAATAAAATTAGAATAATCCGCGACCAAGTGACTGTAAAGCGGGGAGTTGATAATTTTTTTATTTTATTTTATTTTTTTTTGTTCTGCTTACTCCCCTCTATCTGGGTTCAGGCTTCATTTGAATAACTGAATTGCTAAGTGAGCGCCGTGTGACGAATGGACTTGGGCAGCAACTCAGGTTCAGTTGGCATTTATCTGCTTGAGTTGGAATGTGCGCAGACTTTTAATTAAATTTAATTACAAATGCCAACACTGAGGTGGAGATCAAGTTGACTTTGATAAAGCCATTTGCAGCAATTTGCATATTTGATGCGCACTTCAGAGTTGCTCAATTTTCAAGTTTTTCAATTGATATGTCACCAACTTTTTGGCAACAGTAGAACTCATGTTATTCAAATCCCTAAGTAGTTGGCCCAATGGCAACCCTAATGCTTCAAGTCAGGTGCCAAGACGCAAGCGTCCTTGTAACTGAGTTGAGTCCACAAAAAAGAGCTTCTGCATTTTAATGTAGCATTTGTAAAATATTACTGCATACTCTGCGGCGCCGACACACATGCACACATACATGTATACCCCCAACACAGACAGACAGACAGAGAGACACACGCAGAGACCTTTATAGCATGTGTCGCACTCAAGTCACGTTTGCCAACTGGCAAAAGCTTCAACAAATGTTAAGCTCAAGATTTATTGAGCTACTTAAGTTGCCGTTGATGATGTTCGTTGTTCGTTGTTCGTTGTTCGTTGCTCGTTTTCCTTCTTTTTTTCTACACCCTGTGCTCCTTGAAAGAGATTCCAGCTACTCAGCTACTCAGTCGCCCACGCGTTGTGCATATTCTCTGATAATATCTTATGCGAATTAAAGTCATCGAGACGCCGCATAATCCCATCATAATTTCGTTAAAACAAATAGAAATATCTTAAAGATCTAAATTTACAACAAATTTCATTTGTTTTAAATACATTTAAGAAGATCATCAGTAAAGTTCTCATAAATTAAACATAAGCATATTTTTATGTTGCAAGTTTCAGCTTTGTTGTTTCTGAGGCAGGCATATTAAAAAATGTATTAAATAAAGCCAACCACACAAAACGTACAAGTCATAAATAATATGTTCGAGACCAAGAAATGCTGCGTGCTGAAAATGTAAAAGAAAATGTTGAAACGAGCTTAAGGTTCAAGGTACAGCAGTTTCCCAAGCAGAGCTCAATATTATGTCCAAAGTGTGCGCTCAAAGCACTTTGTAGAGGGTCATATAAATGTGTGTCTAACGCGTTTGATATGCAAATAAAAAACACCGAAATCCTTATCATTTTGATGACCCGGCTCCATGTTAAAAGTTGTCGATGCGCAATATAAAACACATGTTTCCAAATTTTTAGCTTGCGATAAGCGTGTTTATTTTTTTTTTCTGTCCATTGCTACATTTCAATTGAATTGTTGCAAAGTGTCCAAACCGAAAAAATATGTTGCATGCGATGCTTCGCCTCAAGCTAAATTTGAATTTTTAAAAAATATAACGAGGTTTCACCTCCCCACCCCTACCCTCTCCAGGCACCCACTTCCGATCTCATCGCTCAGTTCGTTGGTCGTTGGCTCGTTTCGCTGACATAAACTGCATTGAAATGTCATAAAAATTGAAACACGTTTTTCTCGTCCATCTCTCGGATCGCCTGCCATCTGCAGCCCGGGATTCAAGTTGTCCTCGGCCTGCAGCTGCTGCTGCTGCTGCTGCTGGCTGACTTTGAATGACAGTTGGCTGTATTGCTGCAGTGTTGCATTATGTTGTTATTGCTGTTTTTGTCGGTTTGAAGCTTCGGCTTTGCATACAAATAACGGTAATCTTTACCTACACTCCCCAGCCATCTAGTCTGCTGCGCTCTCCACTTGCCCCAATTCGCTGATTTTGCGCCGTTGCATGTGCACTGGCCAAGTGGGTGTCGCCAAGCCAACATATTTGGGCGTATGATAATTTATTGTCACGTTAATTTTTGAAATAATTTCGAGCAACTGTAATTGTTAGCATTAAGAAAATGCAGCTGCGTCTTTAATAAATTGCCAATGACATATGCACAATAATATTCAATTAATTATACGAATTACGCTCATAAGCGTCTTCTCCCCCACCCAAGAACTAAGCCGTCAGTTGCAGGAAGGCAACAACTTCAACAATAGAGTGGACCTTTCAAAGCAGTTGATAATGTTAGCCAACTCACACACACACACACACCCAAACACCAATACACATAGAGTCACACACACATCTGCCACTTGATTGTGGGCGTGCCACATACCCAATCGATTTACATTTAATTGTGGCATCGGCTCCCAATTGCTGTATTTGAAATTTGCTTTATTGTGTTCATGTCCTTGCATTTATTTTGCCGAGTATGCAAAGGATAATGGGACTGTCATATAACTCACTGCTTACTGTACGGACTTTAGTATGTATTTATTAGTTAAACCCACTGGCAGCAGCTTCATTTCGGGTTTGTCTTTTGTTCACAAATGACAATGCAAATACACGAGTGTTGTTTGGCTCGACTCGGCATTATACAGTGATTACCATGGGGGCGTAGGATACGTGTTAAATGCGTCTGACAAATATTTTAGCTTCAACAATATTTGCACAACCCCTCTCTATCTCTATCTCTCTCTCGCTGTATCTCTCTCTCTCCGATGCCCTACGGAAAATTTTATTTGTACGTGACAGTGAGAGGAGCGTAATCGTGGCATTATAACAAACAGATTTCAGATTTCAGTTTATTTGAGTTGAGTTTACGCTTTTGTTTTTCATTTCGTATTCCCATTGGTCAAAGTATTTTTTTTTTTTGTGTTCCTGCTTCGGAGGCTGCTTTGTTGTTGTCATATTTACGTATTTACCAAGTTGAATATTTGAATTCCCCGGAGTCGCATTACATTCGCAAAGTTTTTAGACACATTTATTGAGCTGCAAAGAAACGGAGCCACAGACTCGAGAACTGAGAGCAGAGTACCAAGTATAGCGTCAAGCGGCTTTCGTTTTGTTTGTCATTTGAATATTTTAAAAGGCATTATACAAATCTTAATGCATACTCGACCTTTTTGGCATTTGTCTAGAAACGAACATTTTGTGTAGCAAATTTTTGCAAAAGACTACAAATGCTGCTCCCGCAACTGATATTATATTGCGTGGAGGGGTAGTTCTTAAAGAAGCTGTTCATATAACAGTTTAAGCTTTTGTTTCTTGTTTTTTTAATATTTTTCAAGTTACTCAATTGCAAACACAATACCCAATCAGCAAAGAAATCCCTACTAAAGTTTCCTTACTACACGTGGAACATATAGAGCATAAGAAATGAGAAATAAAATCGATGCACCACATCGTTAAATTCCGAAGCACCAATAATTGCACTAGGCTGTAAAGTTTTGAATGCTGCCAGTGATTGATTGATTTTCAAGTGGATTACAATAATTCACCATTCGATGGACCACTTTTTTAATTGCGTAGACAGTGGAGCAGTGGGAATGAGTAGGGAATAGGGGGTGTATAAGTAAATTAGTGCGCTTTGTGTCAGTTTCGCTTCACTTGGGAACCATTTGCCAGCTGCAATCAGGAGTACGCACTTAACAGCTTTCCACTTCACATGGGGAGAGTAGAGCGTTTTCCAATTTCAAACATTTTACGCAGCACAGTTTTTCCTTTAGACCCTTTGCCCCTTTGCGAAGCTTAACAAGTGGATCCGGGCGCAATCGCAGCTCCTTTTCGTTATTTTAGGCGAAAAGGCAAAAACAGTTTGGCAAAAACTTTTAAGCCCTAAACGGACTTGTGGTCGCCCAAAGTGATGACAAAACAAAAACACACACACTTTACATATATATTTTGATAAGCAAACGACAAAACACCTTTAACAGAGATTTGATAGAATGCTAAAATACTTCAATGTAGCTCTTCAAAAACTTTTTCAATTTCTTCAATCTTACAACTCATTCCAGTAAATGTAGTTGAGCTGCATAAATTTCACTCAGTCTATTTTTGTTATTCATCGCAAGAGGCTTGTAAGTCAAATTTCTCACCCACTCGATTGATTGATTGATGGCAGCCACAGGTGTTTGCTCTGAGTAGAAATGCCTAACTTGCCCGTGTTTATGATGAATTGCTCAAATTACCTCCTTTCCTTTTTATCTCCATTGTATTTCTTTTCCTGTCTTGTCACGCAACGTACAGGAGCTGTCAATAAGCAAATGGTCGCCATATATCTCATGTGGATATATTCATATATATATATCTTGCATCAATAACCAAAAAAAAATATGCTATAGCGACTTTTCCGTTGTGTTGTTTCTACTTTATATAAAACTCGTTCATATTAGTGACAGATTGTGTCAAACAGTGGCCTCACATTGTTGGCAATTTTGGGGCTTGTTCTTCCGCTGACAATTTAATTGAAATGTCCCTTTTTTCCCATCGGGCGGATATTGTAATGCCAAAAAAACCACATGTTATTTTTGATGCCTCGATGTACATACATATGTACGCTTAAAGGCAAGTGCAGTGTTGTAAAGAAGTGTGTGCATAAGTAATACTATTAATTGAATTAATGTTGCAATTACTTAAAATGTTATTAAATAATAATGAAGAGAAAAAGGTAACATGCTGACAAAAAACATTTCTTTAGAAAGAATTTTATGATAAATACTAAACATATTTTCCAATTTGATTTCCAGGCTCTGTAGTTAAGCAGAAAGTTTAGAAACTTTGCCACTCTTCTTAATATCTTGACAATTGTGCATTTTCCAAGCACAGCAATCTTCACAATACCAACTCGTGAGTCACGAAACTAAAGTCGACTGTCAAACAACAGCAGGAAAAATAAATAAATAAAACATGCAACTGAAAAGTAGAAAAGAAAATAGAGTTCTCAAATACTGAATGCTCTTGCAGAAACGTGATAAATGTTCGAAATAGTACAATAAAATTCTGCAAAAATTATGCTTTTTAGAAAGAAAAAAATCAACTCTCAAAGCGAAAATAAATAATTTAACATGAAACTCTCAAAATTCTATGGTTCTAATAAATTTTCTTTCTTGACGAAATGAGAATACTCTCTCCGGGTATATGCAAAAATATTTCATGCTGCCAAATGTAGCGTAAAACTTTCCCATTTATAAATCAAAAAAAAAACTTTCAATTTTCTTCGGTTTTTCCAGTTGCTGCTTGGAAAGTTCCTGTGCCATCGGCTAGACGAGAACCATTCAAATAAAGAGTAAAGAAAGTTTTTATACAATGGCAGCTGTAGATAAAAATAAAACTTCAAACTAAATAACGCAAATTGTTGGAAAAAACCATCCAGAGAATGTGAATACTAAATATAAAATGTACCAAAGTTATTTTAATAGCTCTATTAAATTTATATTTTAGTAGAATCATTTTTGCAGAGCTTTTTGTTTGAATTTATTACGCCAAATGATTTATCTAATGTAAAATGTCATTGTATCTAATGTATTTGTGCATTAGGGGCAGCAGTTGCATATTTGCTCTTTTTTTTTTACAAATTTTTCCAACTTTTTTGTCCACCTGCGAATACTGATAACAATTTTTTATAGTTGGCACTTTGCCCAATGGCAGCCACAGAGCAAAAATAATAGCAATGAATTACAGTTAGCAACAAAAAAAAAAATATAAATATGTTACTACATTTAGGGAAAGTGCAAATGGTGGATAAATGGCAAAACATAAAAAAAAAATGTGAAAAAATAATAAAATCGCAGACGCACACACAGTCACCCTGACTAAATTGTGTTTAAACTATTACAAACGATCAATTATATATAATTGAGCCTGCAATATGAATTATTTATGACTACACATGTGGGCTACTGTGTGTGTGTGAGTGAGTGTGTGTGTGTCACGCCCTGACCAAAATGGCAGACCTAAATATTAATAATGTCAAAGCATAAAAACACACACACACACACCCACATAGAGACATACACAGATAGAGCTGCTGAGAAGGACACATAATTGTTTTGGTAGCCTCATTAAGAACCCAGAGTTGTGCTCGAGTCCAGCGAAAGGAGCAGTGTTCATATGGTCAGGGCACAGCAGGAGCTTATAACGATTATTCACTTTAATAGAAGTTGTGCACAGGCTAGATTTATATCCTTTAAAGCTTAGGCACATAATTATATTATTTAGCTGCCACAACAAAATCTTCGATCAATCCTTACCGAAAATTGAATTTGAATGCTTGAGCGATGACATCATAATGAGAAAAATCATATATTCTATTTTGTATAGGGTTTATTTATAACGTAAAATTGCATAACACACATGGTGTTGAGCTTAACAGATTGTGATTTATAAATAATTAGGATGCAGAAGATTATCATAGAAACAGATTTCAAGTAATTAACGCATGTGTAACAAACAGACAAAATATTATAAGCCAAAATCTGTTAATTATAAATGCTTATATAAATAAGATGGATAGCTTTAAGATTTTTCTTTTGATATCTTCTAGTTCGTTTAATTTGTTCTTCTTTCGCATTTTTATTTGTTAACCAAACCAAATTGCCTTAATTGCATTCGCAATCAGGCAATTTTCATTTAAGAGTTATTTTCCGCCATTCTTTAATGGTGTTTAATTGAAACTTTAGTGAAATATAAATTGATATTTAATTAATTTCAACAGCAAATGAGTATTTAAATTAATTAAATACAAATGAATATATATATTAAACTGGCACTGTAATTATAAGGTACCAGCAAACGGACACCAGCTTTATAAGCAGCCACTTATTTAACGCAAAGTTTGTCGGTAATTAGTTGGCTTGAATTAAAGTAAACTCCCTCGAAACCCCACCCCCTCCACCCGATACCCACTCGCAGAATTTTGTTGCATTTCTTTTCTCATGTGCAGCTGTCACTTTTAAAAAGTTGCCATCACCTCACGCTGCAAATTTGGCGCATAATTCGTAGCTCTGTATAAAATTTAATTAAGACGCTCGAAAGTTTTTCACACTTTGACACAAGCCCCAAGCATATGCGCTGGTCCCAGCAACTGGCACCGCTTCTCCGCTCATGCCCCTGCCCCAACATTGTTGGCCCATTGCCGCAATCTTGCCCGATCTTCATGGTTGCAGTCGGTTAGCTCCAGGGGCGTTAAGGCAACTACTTTACTTTGGCTTTGGCAAAACTTTCGCATTTGGCCAGAGCGCGTGCACCATAATATTGCAAACTGTGAACTGTGTGGCAGCGAGTGAAATTATGCGCCCTGCTGAGCGCTTTGTTAATTATGCTGCCAGATCCCACTTTTGCAGTCGGGACCGCGGCAGCATCTATTTTCCGCTACTTGCAGCCACTTCCTGCCATTGTGTTGTTTAGCTTTCTTAGCAACCGCAAAACTTTTGTTGCACAATTTGCGCTTAAACAAAGCCAAAACAATTTAATTGTCGCTGGCAAAGAGATAAGTTTCCTGCCGGATGGCAAATGGTTGGGGCAAGCTATATACTGTATAGATTATGCTATCAGAAACCCCAATCGAACCCTTGACACTTTCGGCACCACAACATAGAAGCAACAACTGGCGTTTGGCTCTGTGATGCCACCGAAAAATGCAATTTCACACTCTTTCGCCAGCTGTGTTTTTGGGGCATGTCTTCTTTTTTTTTATCTAACATCGTAACCCACAAATTCACTCAGCAAACCATGTTCTGTCTTTTTATATATATTGCCTTTTTTTTGAGAGTTTGTGGCACGACATCGATGTATTTCCCGGCCCGCTAATGAGCGAGGGCATTAAAGAAGACAGCAGTTGCAGCTGCAACGGCAACTTTTGATGCAAGTCCTTTCTACAACAACTGGACGCTAGCCCGGGGCTACAATAAAAACCACTTGTAATTGATTTCTAGGCATTGCTTAGCGCTAATGTTTTAACAAGGACAATCTTGAGGTTGTTTTTTCCTCTCAACGATTTCCTTTCTTTTATTTTTGTTGGCACTTTCGAAAAGCCAGCGTGTTCGACTTTGGTACAACACGCAGACGGCGAAATAAAAGTCTTTTCAAATTTAAAAATGCCTAAGAGCGTCACTTTGGCAATGCGCCAAAGCGCAAGACGTTGCCCCACAACTTTGTGTGCGCTGCAAGGGGATGCGACAGGAGGCAGGGGGCAAAGCAGCCCTGCTTCAGCTAAAAAGGCAGAAAAATTCCTCTGCTAGATGAAGGTAGGGGGGTAGAAGGTGGGGGGGGGGGGTGGTGGGGAGCGCCAGGGAGAATGTTACAACTACTGAAAACTTGTTATCTTAATGGATATTTTGTACTTCGTTTGTGGCTTAAATTGACTCACTCGGCCGTTCGCTCGCTTTTCCCGCTCGCTAGCTGTTTTCCTCCAGGCGCACATAGCGAAAAACTACTAGAAAGGAAAAAACAATCTTCTTTCACATTTTTTTCCCGGTTTGGGTGCGCCTCGCGGTGCTGTTGCTTTATTTGTTGAATATGTTTTTTGGCCACCGAAGTTGTCGTGCTGTGTAACTAAGTAAGTAAATTCAATATTTCACTAGGCTTTTAGGGTTTAGTTTTTTTTTTTGTGAAAACATTTAAGTAAATGTTGCTGCTATATTCAATTTAATTAAATTCACGATCTGTGCCACAATGCCCAAATAATGCTAATCAAGCTACAATCCACTTAAACTTAAGTAAAATCAATTAAATATTTTTAATTAGATTACGACAAAAACGTTGACGTCGAGAACGTCAAACAGTGTCTGCCAAAATTTAATTATGTAAACGTTAATTTCTGGTATGTGGGCAATTGCTATTGGAAAGTTAATTTAATTAAACTTTCGATGTCTGACAAATAACTAAAATATTTGCGTGAAGTTGAAAATCAACACGGATTCATGCAAAAATAACTATTGATAAGAGGAGTAATTAGGGTTATATGGGAAACTGTTAGCAAGTTTCTCAATTGAATTTGATTTCAATGCGACTATACCACCTTGCGTAGAGTATCTCAATAATTAGCACAAATATTGTTATACCATAGCTGATTAGAAGTAAAATCAATGCCGAACTTACAGTCTCCATGTCAACCTATAAATAATGTTATTAGTTTTATTTAACTCAAAATTTGTGCACAACTCACATGTAAATCTGAGGTTTCAACTTTCTTGACGCAGGGCGGCTTCCTCGTGTGCCACACATTGAATTGATACGCAAATATGCCCGTTTCCGTAACACGTCGCAAGCTTTTCGCAAAATTTAAGTTGTTTTTCAACATATTTGAATAACTCAACTTTTACTCACCCGTATGAAATGACCTTTCGCATGGGTGAATTCTTTTGGGTTATCGACACCGTTTTCTGCGGTGCAAACATGCTGACCTCGGTGAGATCACAAATATCACGTTCGCTAAAAGTGTCGGCAATTATTTTATAGGCAGCAGCAACATCCACATGAAAGGCAAAACCTGTAATCAAAGATTAATCCTAAACCAACACACACACATGTGAAGACCAACATACGTTCATTTTTGACACGCCGCAAGCCCGTATCGGGATCCATCCAATTGGTTGCTGCAGATTCCTTGGCATGCGCTCCCACCTCATGACTGTGTACAATATCCCGATAGGCTTTAGCAGATGCATTGCTTGTCGGTAACTTGGAATCTCCATCCTCAGCAGTGGCAACAGCGACATCTGGGACAGCACTAGGCGCTTCATTTTCTTTGTTAGCTGGCACTTTGGTAATTTTCTTGGCATACAGCTCCATGGAAACGGGATCTTTGGTGTTCTGTCAACGGCACATAACTGTAGTAGTATCTTCCTCACTATTTCTATAATTTCTTACCAAGAAATAGTCGCGATTATAGACAATGTCCTCGACGCCCACCTGCAGCGAACTCTGCACCAGATCTTTCAGAGTCCTTATTGTCTTGGGCTTCTCCATGAGCAGTGTTCCCACAATACTCGCCGAGTAGAATTGATAGATGGAGAATGAGAACAGCAGGCTGGTGATGACAATTGTGCGACCTGACATGAAGCTAGTGGAGAAACCCAAGCCCTGCTGGCAAATAATGCCCACAAAGAACAACACAGACTCCATAAAGAGACCCTGTCGATTGGATACTGTACCCAGTGCCTTCCGTCTTTTGATGTAGTTTCTCCATCTTGCATGGCAGCGCTGCCAATATCTGCCCTCAACTGGCAGCAGCTCCAGTGAGACAAGGGACACATGAGAAACAGGACGTGCCTCCTCCTGCTGCTGCTGTTGTTGCTGCTGATGCTGATGCTGTTGTGGTGCACCGCCCTTTGGCTTAATCAGCGCAGCACTCTGCTGTGGCTTGAGTTTACCCTCAATGGTTGTGAGAAGCCAAAGTATAAGCACAGTGGATACGCCACACACCAAAATTAACATCCAAACATCGTTCGTAAATGGCTGCAGGAACACAATTCGATCCGTTTGCGTACTACGGGGATGCCTGAAGATGAAACACGGCCGACTTGACCAGCTTTGACCAGCTACATCGATCCACTTGTGCCGCTCCATCCAATAGAAAATAGGAGCCCCTCCAATATCTGTCTCATTCCGTATGAGACCACCAATCATGCCATCATATCGTCCATTCTTTAGATAGCCCCAGGTGCTGGTCTTCGTCAGCACAAAAGTCCAGTTGAACATATCGCGGACAACCGTAAGCAGATTGAAATTGAAACGACTCATCGTATCGATATGGCCCGACACCGTGTGCGTCAAATAGTGGAGCAGTGGTCCCGTCATATTCTTGTTCGTCACCTGTCAATGAGTGTGGCGTGTGGCAACCACGGCAACAGACAGCAGGTGAACGTTGCCCCTCTCTCTTTGCCCCAATTAATACCTACCACAACCATGCAACGCACTTGGGCATGCTTCATGTCAAGACGTCGCAGCAGCGTTGACGTTGTGCGAAACCAGCTCTGCAGCTGCATCCCGTCTGTCAATGCGAAGTTGCCAATTTTCGTAATGTTGACATCGCCTCCATAGATGCGTCCAGGACTCCTGAAGCATTAAAATTGGACAGGCTTCAAATTATTCATGATTTACTGAGTAGGGCTCTGCTCTTGAAATTATTCATGATTACACGAGATTTGAGTGTGTCACTTTTAAAGTAATCCTCATCATGGCTAAACCTTAAATGGTAAATCTACAAATGACGCTATATTTGAAATTGCAACGGATTACTTGAGGTTACAGAGAGAAAGATTTGAATATCTCTGAATCTATCACATTGTGTTTCACCGATGTCGCTATTTACATAAGTAGAAATCTTTAAAGCTAAGGTGTTGCAAGTTTATTTCCCTTAATATTATTAGGAAATGTTTCGATTCACGTGACTATCTTTTAAACACTCATTCACAGTGATACTGACTGCATCCAAAGCTCCCAACACTCACTGTCACTAGCAACAAGTAAGTTGCAAGAATATCTCAGACAGCTGTCTCTGGCAGAGGAAAAAATACTCAGCCCACTCCACTGTGCAACACTACGTACCACACATCGTACAGTGAATAACTGGCGTCTTGAGGCGCTCTCTTTGCCAGTGTCAGTTCGGTGTTCATGTAGAAGTTCAGGGTCTCCATTAAGCTCTCAATGGGCTCCAGTTCGTCCGTATCCCTATTCCCATCCGTAGCCACAGCCGCATCCGTCAGATGCAGTTGCTGTTGCTGCTGCTGCTGCTGCTGCTGCTGTTCCGCCTGCCTGACGCCCGCACCAACGTGCAGCGTGTAATCCTCAATCAATAGCCAGTGATATTTATCGTTGTAGAGCATCTTGCCAGAAGCCTTACAAATAGCAAGTTGTAGGCAGGCTGAGCACTCAATATGCATAAGGACGTGCCACTTACCAGCTCCAGGAAACGACGACTAAGCATGCCGCACGCCAAATCCACGACCACAATTTGCCTTAGCGCTTCCATCGTCAGCACGCTGTCCAACCACTCGACGTTATTCGCAGCCAGGCCCGAACCCATCCCGGATCTGCCACCCTGCCCCCTGACTTTGCCTAACTTGCTGCCGCTCACCTGACGCAGCACATCCAACAGCACAATCCGCACAAACGGTTGCGGCAGCTGCACCACAGCGCCATCCTCGTTGTAGTCCTGGTTGGTGAGGCGACCAATCAGCTCAACATTCTTGGCATTGAATGCCTCTCGCAGTTGGTTCAGTTTGGCGCGACTGGCGCGCATATTGCCCGTGTCATTGTTGGCCGGATTGTTGCAGGTGCAGTACGTTAACCTTGGTATCTGTTTGTGCCGCACAGCGAACTCTAATATCAGGCGGCTCTGCAGCAGCGCCGTGGTGCGTGGCTCCTGCCACACTTTCGCTCCGACAATGCTAACAAAAAACACAATTGTTTGCCAGCCACACATGATTTCGAATGGCGTTTTGAGTGCCGTTCAGCGGCTTTATACGAATCCACTCACAAGTATGAAACTACTCAATTATGAATCCATATCGCGACTGTTGTCAAACTTTGGCAACGTTTAACGTCACTCATTGCAACCGGACACAGAAATTTCCCTTTGCTTGTCAAGTGAAACTGACTCATTATTCAAATTCGATTCAATTAGCTTTTTATAATTCATGGGCCAGCCATAAATATGGATGTGGATAGGAATTCGTATGAATGTCAGTCCCTTGGCGGATTATTCACTTTCTGTGTGTGTGCATATGTGTGTGTGTGTGTGTGTGTGTGTGTGTATGAGTGTTTTTGTGTTTGTCCTTGGAGTATTCACTTGGTTTGCAGTTTGCTGCGCCCATGTCACAAATTTTGACAGTTTGTCACTTTAATTGAATTTCTATCAAAAGTTATAAGAGAAACTTTATTGCATGGGCTACTAAAACAATCTTTTCTTAGAAGTTACACAACTTTTGTTTAAGATACGATAGCTTAAGATTGTAAACGTTTGAAATATTTAAATATACGGAATTGGGAAAGTGCGGAATATCGGAAAACCAGCTTCCCCTAGTCTGTCTCTTATCTTAAGTTTCTATTCAGTTTTTAAGGATTTTTTACATTTTAATTTAAAATCAAATAAATATTAAATGCCTAATTTAAAGAATAGCAAAATTAACTAGGTTCTCTAATCACTGACCTTCTAACATATTAAAATTTATGATTTTTTTGTGCAATCTCATTCATTTTTGTATTTCCTGCTTCTAAATATTTCCTTTTAACATTTTCATTGCCATTATTTAATTCCATTTTTGTGTTCAAGTTATGTTTAGGTCCAATTTGTGAGCTTAAAGCAAAGCAAGACAACAGCCAGCGGTGTCCACCGACTTGGCCACAAACTCATATTTCCTTATTATCTGCACTGGGCCATCCTCATAAAGCCGGGGAAAAAAATTCGAAAAAAAAACTGAAATGGAATTATTAATGGCACTGTCCATTTGCTGCTAAGTGGCGCAAATTACATTTTTGTTTATTTTGCTTGAGGTTTAACGCTGTTGTTTTATTTTTTATATATACAGAGATACAGTTTTTTTTTTTTTTTGTTTTTTTTTTAGTTTACCAAGTTGACTTCTTGGCCCTTAGGGGCGTCGGTGCTTTAGCTGCTTGTCTTATTTTTTTTTTTTTGTTTTTTAATTTTATTTCGTGCAGCCCCCAAGTGTATTTTGTTTGGCTTTTGGGCGTTCGTTGAAATCCTTAATTGTTCTTGGCAGCAAACGGAGCGCGAAGACTTTGCGTCTGGGAGCGCGTCGAAGCGCAGCGCTTTAATGGCTACACAATGCTTCAATACCTTTTTGCCGTTATTTATTGGCCCCATTGCCAACCAACCAACCACCCACCCACCACCCACCTACCTGCACATAGAGTGTATGTGAGCGAGAACATTGTGCGTATGTGAAATACTCTGCTTGTAAGCGGATTTGAAGTCTTTTGGCCAAAACTTCAGCAAAGTTGTAAGTATGCCTCAAAAAGTTCGGGGCCAAATCTACAGCCAGAAACTTAGTGATGTTGCAATTATAAGCTAAATATTCTTGCGTATGCATGAGGTTTCTCTAAATGTTATTTTGTTTTTTGGGGCACAACATTCAGAGCAAATAACTATAACTAAACTGCCACTAATGAGTGGTTAAGTGCACATTTGCAAGCGAGCAACGAGCAGGCAGCCAATAAAAACTGATGGTAACAGCAACAAATGACAATTTCCACACAAAAAACTTGCCCAGCTGAGAAAACTTTTCATAAAAGGAAAGCTACTCATACCCTGTCAAAAGGTATTATACACAACTACTTTGACCCTATTCAATTTACAAATTCTTGATAAGTCTAAGCCGGAACGGACCACTATATCTAAAGCAAACTTTCAAGGCAACAATTAATACATTAATACATTTCTAAAAAGCTGACATTGACGGTTTTCAAATTATTAATTAAGCAGAGCGGTTGACACCAGTAGGGTATTTTTATCTTCGGATTGGAATTCTAATTTCATGATTTCTTTTTGGCCATTCAACTATCTCGTTCTCTCTTTTTGTGCCTGGCATATTGGCCTTAGTGAAGTGTCAACGGCAGTTGCAACTGTCGTCGCTTTTGGGCTTGCTTTATGTGCCCCGTTACTGTGGCTAAAAGTCGAGCCAAGTGCAGGGACTAAGCCACAACAAAGCCGTGCAAAAGCGCAAAATGAACAAGCGCAGAAAGGCGGCGCCACAAAGCAAAAGAGGGGAGACGACGTGACAAAGGGCGGGTCGGGAAGCGACAACGAGGGACTTGTTGGTGGCTAAAAGTGCCAAACGACATTTGCATGCAAATGATGCAGGCAGTCAAGTGGCAAGTGGAAAACTGGAAAGTGGCAATGGAACCAACTCCCAATACTCGTCGGTACTGCAATTGCCAGGACTTGTAGCGTATTGGCCACGAACAAGCAGTCAGTTGAACTTGCTTCGTGCTAATGAGATCAACATGCAAATGACCAATGGCAGTGTTACGGCTGCAGCTGGCCAAGTCTAAGGGACGAGGGCTAAGAGGCACCTGACTCTCAGTGTGCCAAACGGGATTGCAATGAAAGTAAGCCATTATAGCTGCACATTATACAGTTGTTACATTATAGCCGTAAGTGACTTACAGCATTCATCAGCATCAGTCGACCGACCATATTACGGCAGAAGCCACATTAATCAGCTCACGGCTCACAGCTCTTTCGCTAAGTAAAGGGCCAAAGTGCCAGTCTGCCACACTGATGATGATTTCATTTTATGTTTAGCACAAATTTTTGCATCCAAGGCAGTAGCCTGAACACGGCCAATGGTAATTTTTCCAGCTGAGCTGCGCTGACTCGAAAGCAGCTAAGACCGACAGCTGAATTTCAGCCGTATTATGTGTGTTGCACGTATTATATTCGGGTCAAATGGTAGCAGGTAACACAGGTAACGCAGCTAACCCATGCTTACATAGTTCACTGAAAAAGGACCCTCCACATGTTCACATCAGTCAGTAACGAGATTCCCTAGCTTTAAATATGATTGTAATAATATAAATATGAATAATTCAATTATCCTAGCAGCTACCAGTTTTCCTAAATAAACAGTAGGTTAAAAGTCAAATTTATGGTTCACTCTGTGATGAAGAGAAATCGTTTTGTGGCATAAATGTTAACTGTTAATCAACTATTCCGGTTGGTTGAAAAAGAGGGGCAACGAAGCAGATAGGGGTTTTTGCTGTTAAGCTAACTTCTTAATGAGAGACATTTGAAGCCGGATTTTTCACATTCTCTGGCCAAGTTTTTACCTCCGGCTTACTCGTTTTTTGTGCATTAATAAACTCGACTGTCATGTGGCATTTTTCATCATTATATGGATTCCGCAAGTTGACAAATTCTTAGCGACATTTTATGCTTGTGGCAGCAACCAAGTAGACGAGTAAAATAGCGCTGTGCTCTCAACTTTTATCCTTGAAATAAATTTGCATCTTTCAAGATATTCTGCGTAAGTAAAAACACTGTTGAGTGACAGTTGTGGCGTTTGTTTGAGAACACAGTCAAATAAATCCCAGAAAATGTTATAAATTATTTCTCTTTTCACCAGCCTTCCATCAAAGCAGTATTCAGGTAGTTAGGAATTATATTTTTAAAATCAACAATTTTGTGTTAAAGATAAACTATGATATTTAAGTTCTGTTTAAGTTGAGTGCTATACATTTCTATTAATGATTCTTATATTATATATTTTTTCGTTTTATTGGTATTCTTCAGACATTCACAGTTCAACCAAATCAGCAGTTTACTACTGTCTATCTCAATCCTTTGGCTCCGCCCATTAAATCCTTAACGAGAGCAAGTCATAACTTAAATACCATAAAATAAATCGCACTCAAATCTCTTTGCCACTTTCCTATGCCGTGACGCCTCCTCTGCTTTCAGCCACTTGGCTGCTCGGCAAAAGTTGCGACGTCAACTGAAAAGACGCGCTGAGTGCATTTTGTTGATTTATAATAAAAATAATGTTAAAACATATTACAATATAATGAATGCGCGCAACGGGGTAGCTGCATCGTCAGATAAACAAAATATAAGTAAGGCAGAAACGTGGTTGATTCCGAGAGGGGGAGGGGGGTGGAGAGGAAGCACTGCAAAAGGCGTCGTAAACAACTTTCGAGTGAAATAATAAAATGCGCTTTTTATGCATTTCTCCTGCATGGCAGACAGAGAAAGAGAGAGAGAGAGTGGGAGAGAGAGAGAGCTGACATGCTTCTTGCATCGCACCGCACCTTTGCATTATGCGTGTTATGCAATAGTTAGTCTAGTGGGCTAACCTGCGACCCAACTGGCTGCATACTTGCCGTTATTAAGGCAAGCTGTCGTGACGTCCTTGCAACTTTGCAGCATATTTCAACGCTATGGCAAAAATGCGAAAAACTTTCGCTCGCTGCACTCAAGCAAAAAACAACAACAACTGCAAAACAGCAACAAAAACAATTCCAAAAAATGGTAGCTACAATAGCTAAAGAATAACATGAATAACCTAAACATAAAACGCACACAAACCGTAAAAGCAACCACAAACTTTCACCACGCAATTTTGACACCTGAACCATTTGCTGCGTTGACAACATACCGACCGACATGTTAATCCGGTCTCCACAAGCTCCAACCCCCAACCCCAAAACAGCAGCTTGCCAAAAGCAGCCATACTCAAAAGTGTTGCAAAAGAGTTGCCAAAAACAATCAACAAAATAAACACAACAAAAAAAAAGTGAAAAGTGAAAAACAGGAACAAAACAAGAAGCGAAGAAGTATGTTTTATATTTGCGGGTCAACATGGCGTATGAGGAATGGGTTTGCAGCTTAAAACTTGAATAAATCATTTTCCGCTGTTGCCAGCCAGTGTCCGATAAGCCCCGCTTTTGGCACTCTTGAATCTAATTGTTGTTGACGTATTTAATTTAGAATATTTCGAATATTAATAGGATAATAACTGAGTATATATATTTAATTTGTCTCTCTTGATTGCTGCGCTTTATATGGTAATTTAAATCTTCAGTCTGCCACTTTGATAAAAATTGCTTAAATTATTATATATTGTGAGTAAACATTTTTTATTTTTATTTAATTTCCTTATGCATATGCTCTTTGGTTCACCTAACATCCACGCTGCTTCGAGGGTAAACCTCTCAACGAAACCTTTAATCAAACATTCGTGTGCCCCACTTTGTTTTATGGCTACAGATGTAGCTAGCTTTAGCTAGACGCTCTTCAATCAAAAGCTGCGACGCATACGTAACGGTGAATTGTTATGGAAATCCATAAATAAAAGCGCACAAACACATGTTTACAAGCTCATCAATTCGGCGGCAGCCACTTGCAGGCGACAGCCAGTGGGTTGTGGATTAGGGTGTGTGGCACGTGAAAAAGACAGTCAAACGTCAGCCGTGAACATTTGTTAATCTTGGCAACGTAGCGAGCGATGACTATAATTCACGACACGTACCTGCAATAAACTCGGGCGCCAGCAAAGTGTGCACACAACCAGGATGGGGTGGCATTAGGGGACAGCCAACAACCCCTAGAAAATTGAGATGGTGACTAAACTACACAATTTTTAAGCAAGAAAGTTGAATAAAAATGCCCGTATGCCGAGCTCTATTGACTATTTTTAGACTCAACTTAACGTACTCCAGGCCACTGGTAGTACACGTTGAAGAGGTAAACAAAGTAGACTAACAACTTGGCTAACATGCAAAGAATTTTTAGCTACAATCTAAGAACAGAACAGTATCAAATTTGAGTTGGTCCTTAAACCCTGACCAAGTGGGAATTGAGAACTGCTTGGAATTTAATAAAAGTCTGCTTTAATTCTCACTAAAAATACATAATGTAACTGGAGTATCAAGAATCATAAGCTACCTAATATTTAACTACGTTCCCCTGACAAATTCAGTATAATTTCTGATGCCCATGTTTTGGCATAAGGAGGAACGTGCGTGTCTTGTGCCCATACAAATTTCAGAGGCGTGCTTCGTGTTGACATTTTGGGCTAGATTAAGTTATAAACAAATACGAGTACTAATGAAGTGTTTGTTTGACTACACCACACCCCCTCTCTCATGCTTCCACCCACCAAAGAAAAACCAAATAAAATGTCAACAACTTTTACTGTGTGAAGCTGTTTATTACACAACGACGACACGCAACGCAAATTAAGTCATGAAAATCGGAGATAGAATGTGGGCTCAGTGTTAAATGAAACCACAACGACAATACGGACAATGGACAGCAATATTATTTTTTTTTTTTTTTTGTGTGTTGTTTTTTGTGGACCAGTTGTGTAAATCCCGAAGCATCTGCCTGCATCTCATTTGCATAATTTGTCAAAACAAACATAATACAAAGTGCTGCCCCCGTAAGAGTGTGTATAACAGAGCACAGGCCAGGCTCACATTGCGTATGCGTAATCTTGCATCACTCTGCTCCCAAAAACAACCATAAAAACACACACACACACACATACAATCACACATACAAAGTGCAAAGAATTTCGCCCTTTTTTGCGACAAGCACAAAATACATGCAAATCGAATACAAGAAAAAGTAACCAACACAACAACAACAACAAAATAAGAATGCGAGAAAACGATAAACGCCTTTAGGACACGGCTACATCCACTGGGCTTTGCGGTGAGGGGCAATCGGTGCTTGTGGGGTCACAAGAAAGAGCAAATCCCACTAATACCCAAAACCAAATGGATGCCGTTCGTTTGGCAAATCCGCCCTTTATGCTAAAATCAAACAACAATAAAAAACCAAACCAGCAGGGAATGAAATTGGTCTAAGAATATAGAAATAGGTATTGGGAATGGGACTGGGAATCGGAAGAGTTTCCCCTTTTTATGGTTATCGCCAAGTGTTGCGTTATGTTTTATGACTAGAATGGGGATTTCAGCTGGGCGACAATTGTATGCAGCAGCTATATCCGTACATTCATCATACCATTTCCTGGATTTATCCTGTACATTTCCCTTAATTAAGTGCGAGATCAATAACGATTGCCACAGAGCATTTTATGCGCGCTTAATGACAACAATTCCAGCAACGCTCGCTTTGGCTTAATGACAATTATCATCAACTGCAGCGCACACACACACACACACACACACACACACATATATATATATATACACACACACACACAAATGATGACCACACAGTCAGCGAGCTCACTCAGCGTCAAAGGGAATCTCTACACAACAGCAAAGTCAAGTATTTCGTAACGTTTCAATTTGGGGTAAAAACGAGAAAAGAAAAAAAAATCATGCTGCATCAACCAGCAATCACATTTATTTTTATTGACATTTGCTACCCAAAAACCCACACGCCCCCGATTTATTCTCAAACCAGAAAGCAAAAAAAAAAAACTGGGGAAAAAAGTTGCTCAACGAAGGCGAACGATTTACGTGAAGGAGACCGCGGCGGCCATTTAATGTCAGACCATTTCCTTCTCGCCCTCAAAAGGTGAAACGGAAAAGCGCGGCATGCACAAAGAAAATGCCATTTTCCGGGGGTGGCCATAATGAATGCGTAAAACTTTATTGCAGCAGCAGCAGCAGCGGCAGCAGGGAAGGTTGATGAAATGAAAATACCAAAAGGTGCGCCCAGCTATGCTCGAATTCTGTGTTGATTTATTTGCGAAATGCTGGACGCAAACTTGTGGGAATAACTGTCAATCGCAGACAGATCAAAATACAAAGTGCGCTCGTATTGTCAAAGGAAATGGCTCTCAAAGTTAAACAGCTTTTACCGGTGATTTAATTTGACAAAGATATTTCGAATTCCTTCACGTATAATTCATATCATTAAAATCCAATTATCGCTGAAAGTAAGCCGCTAATGGAAAAAATGTACATTTTTGTGGAAATTTCATCAGAGCATATTATACTAAGTATAAGTGCTCTATTATTACGAAAAAATAAGAACACTAAATGACTGTGAAAGTTAAACCAATTGCCAAAAACTCCATCAAAACTAAGCCAAAAAGTTGCAGTTACAAAATGCTATCGGACCATGGGGCAATAGCTTCTATATCCCCAAACGACCTTATGCCAAAGGGCTAAACAATTAAAAGTACTAGTAGACAAAACAACAAATAATTAAACAACATAGAAGGAGTTGTCGGAACTCGAAATGGCTGTATCTACAGTTTTGTATCCCGTAGCTATTGACAAATATTGTGCACCTGTCCAAAACCCAAATTGCTGCAATGGCAAATAATAAAATGCTACGCCAAATGTAAATAACAATGAGAAACCGAACCGAAACTCGAGACGGTTCAACGAGAAAAGCAGCAGAGAACAAGGCCAACACATTTGTTGTTCTTCTTGTTTTGTATACCCTGTACACACTGAGTGGGTCAAAAGAAGGTGTAATACAACAACTAAGAAAATATGGTATACAAATTCAACTTTATCAATGTAAAAATAGTCATTTCCATATTTACTCGAAATTTAATACAAATTTAAATTAAATAAAAAATATTATAATAATGTCTAGGTATCTGAAAGTCGAGCACTCTCGATTGCCGCCCTCTTACTGGTTAGAGTTGTAGCCTGTAGCTGAGAACAGGACAACAAATTTGCACAAATAGCTGGGAATCCATGACAGTTGTTGCTGCGGGCCGTTTTGCTGGCCCATTGAACATTTCGGAAATTGGAAATTTCGCACTTGATGATTGTCCACAAATTGGCCCAAACTGATGAAGACAAGGTGCAGGGCCGGCGGGTCCTGCAGACCAATTGCAGCAATGCCTGCCAGCGCGTGTGAGGGATTCGGCCGAAAATCAAACAATAGTTTCGGGTTTTCGGGTTCCTGGTGTTTTTGTGTGTTGGTGTGTGAGGGGAACAGGAGGATGATCTGTGGTTTTAGCCTTTGGCTAACTCAAACGCAGCTTTGTCCCCAGTTTTTTGCTCTGTGGGAAGGTAATGACGGTGAATTTGTGTGTCGCCGCAACCCGCATCTCTCGGTGTATTACATTGATAGAGTTCTCAGTTTGATTTCATTGTCACATTGTTGCTGGCAGTTTGGGGACGTCTGATTGATGCCATGTCGTTTGATTTCCCAAGTGTGAGCAGTCGAGTTCAACAGCGATCCCTTTTCTGTCTCTCATAAAGTGTTTATGAGTGCTGGTCGCTCTTTGTGTCTGGTGGCCTCCGTCTGACTGTCTGTCTGTCGGTTTGTCGCTGCTGCAATGCATTTTGTGCGCTAAGTTTGTCAGACAGCTTTTATGACCTGGCACACATTTCACTTGACTGGCCACATCCAAGCTCATATTTTACAGGGTGTTAAGCGACAATTTGTGGCACATCAAGACGCTTAAGCTCGGACTGCAAAGGGTAATGAGTTTTTCTTACCTAAGACCCCCCACCAAACAAACATATCTTTTATAACCTATTCCCCATTCCGGCAAAGTAAAGTCGGACTTTCGTTGCCGCTACTTATAACACGACAAAGTCTTGAACGTTAAATAATTTTTGGTAAACAGGAAAAACAAAATCCTCAAATGAGGGAACTTGCAGCATTTATCATTTTGAAGCCAACTCGGAAATCATTTTAGGCAACCAATTGGCAATATCCGATTTTTATTTCCTGCTCAAAAGCATTTCCTTGTCAATAAAACTTGTCCGTTCAACAATTTTCTCAATCGTTTGTAAATGAAAATGAACAACGGAGAACGTTGCAGTCATTTAAAGTTGAAAACGTGATTTTGGGTCGGAACATAAGTCAAAATTATTGTCCGAAAATCGGCATATGAGCATAGGTCGAAAATCGGCATACCTTCAAAACGCCATAACTTCGTCAAAACTCAACGCATTTTCAAAAGCAAGGTCGTTTTAATCATAGTTTGGCCTCTAGATCAATCGTACATTTAAAGTTGAAAACGTGATTTTGTGTCGGAACATAAGTCAAAGTTATTATCCGAAAATCGGCAAGTCAAAATTATTTCCCGAAAATCGGCTAATGAACATAGGTCGAACCTTCAAAGTGCCATAACTTCGTCAAAACTCAACGCAATTTCGAAAGCAAGGTCGTTTTAATCATAATTTGGCCTCTAGATCAATCGTACATTTAAAGTTGAAAACGTGATTTTGGGTCGGAACATAAGTCAAAATTTTAGTCCGAAAGTGACGAAGAAACTTGCGTTCATATAGAAGGACGGACGGACAGACAGCATGACGGACATTGCACAAGCTTTGCTTAAAGGTAAGAAAATGTGGGAAAAATTTAAGCGCAATTCATATGTTTTTACTATTGCAACTCTTATGTATAAATGTTGTCATACAGCTAATTAAATTCCAATATAATATAAGACAAAAGGCAGCTTGATGAACAATTCAAGTTTCAATCAAACTTTTGTGTGATAAAATCTAATGAATATGTCAAAAAGAACTGCAACAAACAGAAACTGCAGCTGCAGGGAACTTAACAATTTCTATAAGTTTGAGTAATTCCTGATTAATTAAATGTAAACTGATTATTTTGCTTTTGAGACACATAATATTACCCATCACAAACTTTTATGTCTCGTCCTGACAACAGCAGCCACTTAAAGGGCGTGAGATGTTTCACATATCTGTGCGAATGTGCCACAAACACAACATGCACATAAACAGCTCACGCTCCTTTGGCATTCAAGACCAAGGGAATGGATGGGGGGATGGGGAGAGAGGATTGAGATATGTAGGAAACGCATTCACAACATACGCAGGATACGCAGCGTGAATTGCGCATCGGCGGCTTTTGAGGTGACACACGGCTTAAGTGTTAAATGTTGAATGAGGTGAGTGGCAGGTAGAGGACAACGTTGTGCATTCTGCGCCGGAAATCGTCAGCACAGCACAAGCAGCAACACCAACCACCAACCACCCTGCAACCCAAACACACCTCTTCCACCAGCAGTCGCCACAAATGTCTAAGAAGCGTGAATTTGCCGCTGGTTCTCAGCTGTATTCGTTGTTGTTCAGCTGTGTGGCAATGTGTCAGGCAGCAGCTGGCGTTTAGAGTTGCATTTATGTGGGGCATGTTTTGCATTTGGCAAAGAGAGTCGCTTAATGTCTCCCCTATGCCATATGCCATATGCCATATGGGCATATACATATATACTACACATAGCAGATTTAAGCAGTTGTACGAAAATTTATGCAAACATTTTTTCATTCACCCCATTCCATTTTTTTTTTTTTGCCACACACACACACATATATTGCACTGTTTTCCCACTCGGGGATCTTTATTGTGCACTTTTTGTACCCTTGGCATGGAAATTCAATTAAAGTGACAAACTGTCCAAATTTTTGACATGGGCATACACAGAAAAAAAAAAGCAAAAAGAAATCAAATGAATGCCCAATGGACAATCACTAACAAGCTACAAAAAGTAACACACATCACATGACCAAAGAGAGATAAAAAAGAAAAAAGAAAAGCGGAGACTGGGTTTTCCAAGCCCATGCATATTCATGGCGAGTACAAAATCTGAATGCACAGTAAACAAGCTGGCCAAATGAAAGGCCACTCATGAATTATGAGTTGTAATTAAATCACATTGAATTCCATATCAGTGTCCACTTTATCAGTAAGCTAAAAACTTGCTGTAGTTTAGCATTGGGTAACAGATCGACTCAAAGCAGTCACTCGAAAGGGGTTCAATCAATCAGGAATAAGGATTAGTCTCATTATGAAAAGCGCATTAAACTAAGCTCTTTAATAAATTGATAATTCATTGTAAAATTACATTGCATTTTAAGGCTAATAAGCTACTTATTTAGGATTTCATATCAATATTTTTCTTAAGCAAGCGTATTTTTTTAGGTTAAATAAATGTTTAAAAAATACAATATTAATGCTGATAACTTTGCAGTTTAAGAATTGTATTTGTATAATTCGTGTCTGTGTCTAATGGTTGCAGTCATCAATTGAATGATACTATAATCAACATTAAGTATACGCCACTTTGGACATTTGCAGAGATTTATGAGGCAATCGCCGTAAATGGGAAAACGATTGTCATTTGATTTGTAAAACACATGCAAAGACTTTCCGACTGGCCCTGTGCCAGTTGGTTAGACAACATGCTGCATGTGCTTTGGCCAAGAGCAGAGCAGAGCAGAGCAGAGATGCAGAGAGTCAGAGCCAAACACAACATTCCGAGTAACTTTTATGCGCTGCACATTTGGCAACAGCTCAAAGTTCAATTTGCAATACAAAATGCTCTGGCATAAAACTTCCGATTTAGTGGACCATTTGAACACAGAGATAGAGTGGGCGACAAAGACAGAGATAGATAGAGAAAGAGAGAGAGAGAGGGAGAGAGAGAGAGAGCAATCAGTGACAGCTGCATTGACCGAATGACTTTTAAATATCCTCCTCGCCTGGCAATCAGCATTTATCATTTGTTGTATTGGCCAACGAAACAAGGCCAAAATTCCGCTGTGGCATACAAATTAGACCCGGCTAAATCTTCATTTCAACGCAACGTGGCAAATTCAATTGGAGCGCCGCTTTAAGGACACACTCTCATTTGCACATCTTAAAGCGCCGTCGTGCGTCCAATTCTCGTTACCCAATCAGTCGAGTGCCCAAGGAGTAGCTCACAGTTCATTTGAACCGGGGGAATGGGCAGAGAATGGGTCGCGTATTTTTAGATAATGCTACGCATAGCAATTGCTCTCAGAGCTCTCTAGCAACGGTGTCAAACGTTTGATCTGGAACAGATTGAACAATCAATTACGTGCGGGAATGCCACGCCCACACACACACACTCATCCGTAAAACGGTACCTTAGTTGGGGGCTGCAAACTTGGCAGACCGCAGCTACAAACTGCAATAGTCAAAGTGGGTTAGAGTATGGAGTGGAAGAAGAATAACGCGCATACGTGTCGTTGTCCAGGTTGGAAGCCAGGTCGAAGCCGGTCCAGATTGCGAAGCAGCTGTGTTGTCACCGCCGTCGTCGTTGCATGAAATTGACCCACGATGTCGGGACTTTATAAATGCATGTGTGCACTTGATGCATGTGACTGACTCCAACTGCTCGTGACTCCCTTCCCACTCGCGATACCCTTCTGAGAGGGTGTGCGGGTGTGCGGGTGTGTTTCCGGGGGCAGAGAGGGGGTTATGAGAAATGCAAGAAGTCAACCAAAAGCGAACGTGCGATGCATGCAAAAGCTGCCTTCGAACGGATTGTTTTCTTATATGTAGTTCAGCGTCTGAAAAATGCAATCAACTTGAGGCGAAAATAAAACAACAGCAAAGAAAATAAAAAAGAAACTTTCACCTGTAAACGGCTATGAGTGTGTTGCATCATCACAATTTGCTAAGGCAAGTGGAACCACACACTTACATACACACATTACACACACAAAACACACACATCCAAATCCACACCTGTGGGGCATGCCACAGCCAGTGCTGTGTGGAACAGCCGCTCGTTTTGTGCAGTGAGTGCAACCGCAGCGATTTTAATAATATGAAAATATTCAAGTGGAAACATTTTATAGCCAAGCTGATAACAAAGATGCGCTCAAGCAAAAGCATTTGAGAATTCCTCAAACTATTCGAAATTGTTAAGTAAATCTGCAAATTCCAGCGTTTGACTAAAACAAAACTTAAAGCTGCATTTTAGGAAAATAGAAACTAAGAATCTTATTTTTGTAACTAGATTTTCAAGTTAAAATTAAACGCTCCAAAAGTGTTTGTAGAATTGAGCGAGACTTGGTAGATTCATTATCATCAGATCAGATTAGTAAAAACAAATTTAAAAGAAAAGCAAATTTCAGAAAAATGATCCATTTCCACAATTTAACTCATAAATAAATAATTAAATCGTTTGAGGTACTTCCACTTGTGAACATTGAAGCCCAAATAATATTATTGTTATTATGATAAAGATCATGTAAATTTAGTGACTTGTCTCGCCGACAAATGCACAAAAGGACGTCAGGCGTCGTCATGTAAATATTTAATATTATTTATCCCTTGGGCCCGGCGCGCCTGTCCGTCCGTCTGTCTGTCTGTCTGTCTATTTGTGGCATTTAAAATGCAGGCGCTTTCACACAAACGACTGACCAAATGAAAGTGTGTTTAGGCCAAATGGACGGGCGCATGTTCAAATGCTTGGACAGCTGGCCAAAATGCGTGGCTTGCAGAATGCAGAGAAATTTGAATTTAAACGTTTCTCAGAATGTGTTTGCGGTCAAATCAAATATGAATATTTATGTTAAGGATTTAGGTGGCTAGATTTATGGTTTATAAAAGACAATGACAAGCATTTGAAAGGCAAATCCCCAAACTTGATGTCGAAACCTGAATTTAATGTTTTCAATTAGCTACCAGAAATCGCTGGCCGCCCGCAGCCTTAAGTCAAAGGGAAAACGCCCACAAACACAAACCGTAAGCCACGTTAACAAAACAACAGAAGCTGTGCAAACAATTCGGTTGGGGAATTGGTTTATAGAGGGTTTCTAAACGGGTGGGCAAAGTTGATTGTATTGGTGGTGTCTGTGAATAATTTTGGCATTATTGCCTGTGCTTAATTCAAATGAAATTAATTTCAGCAGGTAAACTTCGTGACGTGCCGCAAGAGCAACAACAACAACAACAACAGCAGCAGGAACAGGAACAGCAACAGAAGCAGCACGATCCCAGCTCATTGTTTTTGGTGATTTAATGGCTCTGTATATGTATGAGTATGTTTGTATATATGTGTGTGTGTGGTGGGGGGGGGAGAGGGGGGTGTGGCTGGGTGTAAGGGCTACTTGCGTGTGCCGTAAATGAATTCATCCCTTGGGCAACATTTTATGGCATAATTTGAGGCGTCCGGAAGTGAGGCCGTGCCAAAAGGTCAGTGCCTGTCTGATGTGGCATGCCTCGTGCCCATTTCCCTGGCACTCTCCACACAACCCCCTATCCCCCCACTCATGTGGGTGTGAATATTAATGCTTCATATTTTATTTTCAGCGCTATTTTCGTGCTGTTTAGCTTTTAATATTGTGCCCCAACAAGATATATAAATATACGTCTTCCGGGGGGCGTCGCTTGTTGATTTTTGGGTCTCGCCCCGCAGCGGTAGGCCAAAATTGCGTTTTGGCCCCCGTAATTATTTCTAGCGCTATGTGCCACCAATGAAGTGCTGATACAGTGCTAAGCCTTTAGCCTGGCAAACAAACATCCTGAGCTGTACGTCCCCGCAGCTATTTCGGGTTTAGCACCACTCGAAATCCTTGGGAGCAGCACGTTTTTAACATTCACTTCGAGTATTTGAATCCCACTCGCTTTGTCTGCTGGGAAATGCCAGCGCATATCTGTCCGTCCGTCCGTCTGTCCGTCTGTCCGTCTGTATCTTTGTCTCACTGCCGGTGTGTTCGGTCTGCCTTTCGCTGTGTCTGATTTGTAAGATATTTTGCTATTTTTTATTGCCACACCATTTCTGGCTGTGTGGCAAATGCCGCGTCGTCTGGCTTTGCTCTTGCCATTGAGTGGATTAAACTGTAAATATTTAATGCACGCGATTTGTGCGGCTTACGTTTGTCGGCGTGAGTTATTATTACGATCCATGTAAACAGCTACTGCCCGAATTACTTACACACACACACACACACACACACACACACACATACATACACACAGAAACGACTCCAATTTTTAAAGCACTCAGCAATCGACTCTTAAAGCTGGCAGCCAACTCCCTTGGCTGATTGGATCTACCCAGCCACAATTCTTACACATCATCGCTCATTAGTAAGCCAAAAAGTAAGCAATAAATAAAGTTGCCAAGTTTTACAAAACAATAAAAATAGACCACACATCATACGTTGAAGTTCATAATGCCTGATAGATAATGTGTGCAGACGTTCGATAGGTTGCCGCATCGACATTTTCATGCCAATGGAAAGCTGCAGCTAAACTATCTGCCAGATACACACATGCACGAAGTATCTTTTGTTGTATGCAACAAGAAACGGTTGTGTGCGCTTCTTGTTTGGTTAGCTTTGGGCGACTTGTTAAGTTGCTGGTTGAGGCTTTGGTTTCATTCATGGAGCAGCTGCAACCAGAAAATGTTGTTGGCAACTTTTACCGCTTTAAACATCTTTATTTTAAATTATACAACATTACTCATTAATTATTTTAGTGCAATTTCTAAGGTTTATTTACTGTTTCCATTTTGTCACTGCATACATTGCAAATAATAGTACAAAATAAATCAATTTAATGCAGATATAAAAAATGTTAACTAAAATAAATCGTTTTATGAATGCAAAAAAATGATTCACATGTAAAATAAAATAATTGAATGGAATTTTATTTACAGAGTGCTTTTTTGCGCACAAATTCAATTAATTAAATTGTTACAACTATGCAAATAACTCAAAACAATTGTACAAATGTATATTTGACGTATTAAATTTCAACCATAACTGTAAAATCAGCTGCAGGCGAAACTCAACTACAAATCAAACCAAATATAGACTACTGGCAACGCCCACTGCTGGCCATGTGTGTGTGTGTGTGTGAGTGTGTGTGTGTGTGTGTGTGTGTGTGTGAGTGTGTGAGTGTGTGTGTGCCCCTCGCTTGTGCCCATACTAATTAAGTTTGAACGTGTGTTTAACGACAGCTAAATGAACTACCAGAAACAGACAGGCAACGACATAGAAAAGATAACGACACACTCATTATTATTCCCCCCACACACACCCACACACACACACACACACACAACAACACACACCCACACACACACACACAAAGAGGACGAAGTCAGGACACATGGTTACACGCTTCACACGCTTAGAATTTTTCGGGAACGCACAGATTGACATAATGACAACATCACGCCCCCCAAATGATTGGCCTCCGACTCTGCTTTCGGATTGGTCCGGGACATGTGTGGGTGAGGGAGCGGGTGAGGGTGAGGGAGTGTGCAGCAATTATAGAACCTGCCGGTATAATTCCAAACAGAAGCCGAAATTCACCATCATTTTATGTGGCTTTAAAGAGCAGCAGAAATGGCTGGCAATCGTTTCCTCCCATGCCCAAGTTAATAATCATCAGAATCTCATGCTGTGCTCATAGAGATCTCTATATGGGAAACTGAAACACCCCACCCCCCCACACACACACACACACACACCCACACACACAAGTTGCAAACAATTTCTGGAATATTGTGGCACACTTTGGCTTAAGTTCTGGCATTTAATGAGGCTTTCAAATCAATTATGTTATGTGTGCGTGTGTCTGTCTTTTCTTGACATTATTAATATTTGAGACTTTGTCGCTTAAAGTTAAGTGAATATTTGGCTTTAATAAGTTTGCGGAAAACCCAAAAAGAACATCGGTAAATATATTATCTAGGACCAGTTGAGCTGCATGTGAAAACCACCTGAATATGTTTTCATGCTTAGCTTGAATTTAATTAAAGTTTTTGTTGCAGGCGACAACAGTAAAATCTAAGGATGCTCTATCATTGTTTGCTCAACTGCGGTCCAGGAGTCAATGCTGTCGCCTTCGGATCTGTTGAGACAAAGGTGGTGGAGAAGGGGGATGCGAGATGCCAGATGCCGCTGGTTAATGCCAACAAGTGTGTGTGCCTGTCTTGAATGTTAATATTTGCACTTTCAATTCGCTGTCGCTTCAAGTGGCAATTTATCATCACCATCTAGCTGTCTTCTTCACACACCAACACTCTCTCTCCATCTCTCTCCCTCTCGTAGTGTTGCTTTAAAAACGCTTTGGTTGCAGTCTTTAAGCCACAATTGTGCCTGGTCAGGCAGCTTGTAATGCAATTCGAAATCGTCATACAAGCTGCAATTATTTAAGAATTGCTCATTCACTTCCTGCCATTTAATATGAATTAAATCTGAAATTCTCATGAATTCAATTCTCTAACAAAAGGCAACAGAAAATGCTTTAGCTATTGTCCTCAAGTTTCCAGCTGCTCGCTATGTCATGTGTGGCACATACACATACATATATACATAAAGTACATACGTATTTTATTATACATTGTCGACCACAATACGAGAAATCCAAATAAAAATTCCCACTTCTATTGTCTATTTGATGTACGAAATGTATAAATTTTCAGGAATTTTTTTTATAAGTGCTTTAATAAAAACTGCTGAATTCACACAAACTTGGCAACTTTATTATTATATTCAAGTTGAAAAAGCCTGGACAAATCGAAACGCTTGTAAAATTGTCACCTTTCCAAATATTTCACAATGCATCAAAATGTATGCAAAACAGGATGTTGTCAGACATAAAAAGTGAAATATTTTTAAAACATTGTTGAGGAAAATTAAAGATGCAAATTGCTTAATAGCTTTGGTATCCTCTGGTGTTTTACGCAATAAAAACATTGAAATGACTTGTTTAACATGTTTGTTATTGACTTGCAATAATATTTTTGGATCAAATTGAATTTAAAAAAAAAAATGTCGTAACTGATGGGTTACATTATTGCTAACAGCTGTTGAAAGATTTTTCTAAAATTAAATATTCAAATAGGCCATCTCGATGCGAAACCCTTGCAAAGTGTCCTTAAAGTTTGCACACGGATTAAGTTGGGATTTGTGTGCTTACAAACACAAAAACCTCAGGCTGTTGTGTGTTTGTTTCGTGTTTTTATAAAGCCCTTTTCCTTTATACTTTCCACTCGTCTTCCACTCCCTCTCCTTGGCCCCTCTCCCTACAGCAGTCGCTTAAGGTCTCTAAGCATTTGTGTATCTTTTAGGGTCTGTTGTTGGTTTTACGGCTAACCGAGCAAATCGTTTGAGTTGGTCATGCAAAGTGCCAAAGTTTTTATACCCACAAAAAATGACGGGGTCGGTTCTAACTCAAATAGATGCTTGAGTGAAGACATATTAATAATATAGATAGTGTATAGTTTATAACAACTTTTAGTTTTATTGCCTTCGTATTAAATAACTCGGTTTCTTTGCAAAAACTTTGCCCGGTTATCTAAACAACAATTGACCATTGTCGGTTTCGATTATTGCCCAAACCATCTTTTAGATCAGATAAATACATTTCTCAGTGCGATTATTTTCTTTTAGGTGCCGACTTTAATTGAGCCAAAGATAAGGTCAAATCAGCTTGAAAGGAAAGTTTAACATTTGTAAGGCAGCAAGTTGGGAGATTTGCAGGGCTTTAAGCCTGACGAAGGGGCAAAAGGGCAGTGGATGTGAATGCTACTTCATTGTGCTGCTGGTAGACAGTCCATTGATGCAGCAGCTGCAATTGCGTCATTTTACAGCAATTCCCCCATCCCCCTTTCCCCGTTATGCTGCCCCCTTTCTACGGGTGTGTTGATTTAATTTATGGCCGCTGTGCGCGCTGGTCCAGCATCCAAGGCAGGCAGCAAGCAGCAGGCTGTCCGCTATTCCAGATAAATGTGTCTGTGCTTCGACAATGGGTACGTACATTGGCCAACAGATCCAAAGGGAAAAAGAGAGAGGGAGACCCCACCCAAAAAACGAACTCATGTTGCACTCTATGCGAAAACTTTGCGGTTACATTGCTGACCACAGCTGACCGACCCGACAAGGTAAACTGCACTCTCCCGATGACGAAGTAGATAAAAATAATTTATGGTGATGCCGCTTGAATTGTGACTATGAGTGTGTGTGTGTGTGTGTGTGTTTGTGTGTGCAACATGCGCAAATTAGACATGCAGACAAATTTATTGTCCTAACAAATCTTCATTTTTTTTTTTTCGATTTTATTTGATGCTACTTGCTATTATTGTGGTTTGCCTGCTTGTGCATGTTGAGCTCTATTAAAATATTGTTTACAAAGTGCTCAAAGTTTAAGTTGACAATGAGAAATGAATTGCTGAAGTGTGTGTGTGTGTGTGTGTGTGTTGCCAAATTGAACGAGGTAGAGATAAAAGACAACTCAAAGTGTGCATTGAACTATTTATATGAATTAAATCGTATCGGATAGTATAAAGAATGTTAGCTACACAGACTCAAATGTGTGCTTAAAAATTCGATTTTTAAAGAAGCCATTTCAAATTATAATAATGCAATCTAGTATTAAGTGTATGCAACGTTTTACTTAAAGTTTTCAGCTGCCTCTTCATGGATTCCCTTTGGTCCTTGAACATCGCTTAGCATCTTTTTGCCCCACTGAAGAATGTTTCAGCTGTTAATTTTCCAGCTTATGTCAGCTATTTTTGTCATTTCAATTAAAGTGTCAAGCCAAGTTATTGTTATTATATTCCTATTCCCACTAACACAGCAGAACTTTAACCCATCCCAGCTGCTCCAACCCCAGCATTTACTCAAGTTTATAGTTTTCAGTGTGTTGGCGTAACGCTGTGAAAATAATTTTAATGGCATTTAATTTACGCAAATGCAACAGTTAAAAGCTTTTTAGTTTCCACTTTTCACAATGCCAAATCTGATTATTTTGTGCTTTGTTTTGCATTTTGGCTTTCAGTTAACGGAGCGAGAGACGCACAAATAATTATAATTGTTATGTCAGCTGTTCTCAGCGAGTTTCGCACAGTGCCGCAGGACAAAGGTGCAAGCCAAATGATAAACGCAATTAGACGTGCTTCACACAAGGACTCATTGCCTATACTCACAAATTATTTATGTGCAGTCGCTGAACAAAAACAAATGCTTCGCAAATCCAACAAAGTGCAAACGACATGCTTGAGTAATGACTCCCTGGGTCCATAAAAATTGTGGCCAGTTGTCCAACCGCAGACGTTTGCCAAACCATTTTCTCTACTCCATGCGACCAACCGCATATGCACAACAGTAAATGCTTTGTGTTGCTGCCACTGCTTCTGTTGCTGCCACTGCTTCTGTTGCTGCCTCTGCTTTTGCTGCTGCTTTTGCTGCTGCTGCTGTTGCTGCTGCTTCTGCTGTTGCTGCTGTTGCTGCTGCTGCTGCTACCTCTGCTTCTGCTGCTGCTGCTGCTGCTGCTGTTGCTGCCTCTGCTGCTGCTGCGACGGCATACCAAATGAAAAACATTACAAATGTGCGGTTAACTCTAATGGAGTAAGTGGGCGGAGGTAGAGTTTTTGCTGGTCTGCTGGTCTAAGACTCAGAGTTATTCTCAACTCTATGCTTAAATATATACAAATACAAATAAATTTTAAAGAAACACTCATTTTAGATACTTAAAATTGCATTCACAACATTATCATTATTTTCAATTAATCCAACTCGAATGCATGCGTTTACTTGAGCGGAAATTAAAAACAAACAACGTGTTCAAACATTAATATATATTTTATTACCAACATATCAATCGAGATTAGTTTTCTGAAGAGTAAATGAAAAGTGTTTACTATTAAATTGCTTTGATGGTATGCAAATTGTAAACGCTGCCCTGCATAGATGCAAAGCAAAATCATAAAAAATAAAACACAAACAAAATGCCAAATGCGAAGTTTGCATACTCTCATCTCATCGATGCATTTTATGCTCTTCAATCGAATAAATATCTTTCTTTTCACTATCGTCTCTTAACTATTTCACATTATTAAACACTTAAGTCGGAATGTTGGCAAACTACTGAATGCAATTTCAATTGCTTTACATTCAAAATACCCAATGAATTTCCGTATTATTGTAATCCAGCTAAAATTCAATCAAAACTCTTGTCGTTTTCGCTGTGGTCCCCGTGCAGAAAAATGTTCTGATGGCTGCCAGCCAACGACCAAAAATCAAAGACGACAAAAGCACGGCCAAAGTCATGGAAATCGCAGCAATTATCTGTCTGTGAGCCCCGTAACCAGAAGCGAGAGAAAAATCACACACACACACACACAGTAACACAGACATTCACAGCTGTTGCCGATTTGGTCTGCGCCATGCAAAATTGTAACAAAAATCAGACAAAAAAGTAAAAAAAAAAGTAAAAAATAAAGAGAATGAAAAGAAGAAAATATTTACTTTTACCATGACAATGTCGCTCCCGTCGGATCCCACTGGCAATCGCTGTAGAACTTTGATGGTTTGCAAGTTGTTCCAGATTAACAGGAGTGGCGCCGAGGAAGGCAATCAGAGAGCGGTAGGTGGACTGAGCGGGGTATTATTGGCTTCTGATTGGGGATTATGTTTTTAATTGACAAACTTGAATAGATAACGACGTTGTCAGCAGGAGTAAGTCGCATAAAAAGTGCCGACAAACGAATGCATAACAAGCAACTTGTTTTTTTTTTTTTTTTATTCTTGTTGTTGTTGTTGTCCTTGTTCGGCTGATTCTGCTTGTCCTTGTTGTCGTTGGCATAAAATGGAAATTGATACGCAGCTGGAGGCAAACGGCATTTTACAAGTGTGGATGTAGCGAAAGCTTACGGCTTTCGTACCGAACACCGACCACCGAACACCACTTTTGTCTTTGTGGCTGGAAAAGGCACAAAATCTAACGAGCTGGCAGATTATTGACAGATACACTTTAGCTTTTCACAATAATAATAACTGAGCAGAAAGCCAACTTAGGCACAGTTGAGATGCAACCATACGTCAGACTTTGCAGTAGGTTAAACTGACTTAAACTTTGAAAAACAATATAAGTCAAATATTTTCTGTTTCACAACTGGCTGTGAACTGAACATAAAATATTTGTGTAGTTTTATTGATAGACTACGCCTATCTCGAACCCACAATCCGTCTAGCGTTTGTTCATCTCCTTCATGCTAAAAATGAATATGTAAAATCAATATTTGTTACATAAAACCCATTTTCAAAATATGTCTAAAACCAATTAAATTTTTCAGAATAGTTTACAGCATAGAATGCAGAAAATATTAATTATCAAAGGCATTTAAAATGTATGCCACAAGCTTAGCATTTGCAGCAAAGTATTCAAGTGCTGCGCTTATCATGCAAATATTATTCTCATTACGCATACGCCTTGTTGGTAATTGCATAATCAACAGAAGGTGTGGGCTTTCCAATGTACAAAACACTTAACACGACACATAAAACACTCTTCTCGAGTTCTCAGCACACACACACACACACACAGGAATCCAACAAAATTTGAGCCAAATTAAACCAACAAACAAAACAAATACATAAACATTACAATGTGAACAATAATTTCGATTTCAGAAATTTGCAAACTACAAATTTTGCGGAGCCGCAGATGCAATTAAGTGCAAATCGATTGTGCTTGTTCTATAAATGTACAACACAGCCCACATTCAATGGTTTGTATGTGTGTGTGTGTGTGGGTGTGTGTGCGTGTGTGTGGGTGTGTGTGTGTGGGTGTGGGTGTGTGCTGGTAATATGCCATTGATCGCAAAACTAACTGCAGTTAATGGCATTTGCATGTTATGGTCTTTGAGTAGGCAAAAGATGTCCTTCCATAGAGAATATGTTGATATTTCCAATAAAATTAATTAAGCATAAATTAAATATTCGAAACACCAAGTGCTGATTTAATATACCAAAGAATTAATTAGATTTTCCAATTAATAGTGCTAAACTAGCACTTTAGCTAACCAATTTGAAATTATCAGACGCTCTGAGCACCTCTTAAAATATTGTTTTTTTTCCACATTCCATAGCAAAAAGCAGTTTCTCAAAAAACTATTCAAAAATGCCCCGAACTGTGCGACACGTAAAACAATAAATTTTCATAAGAGCCGCGCAACTAACCCCAAACACCAAACCAAGCCAAACTCGGCCCACACATGTTAGTTGGGGCCACGCCCACTTGGCCAATGGCCACGTGTAATGTGCAAAAGCGCAACATCAGCTAAATAGGGCAAATGCAGAGCACAGCAGGAAAGTCAGTAGACGAGACGGGGGTGGTGGGGTAGCTAAAGATTACCGTTATTTGTATGCAAAGCAGCAGCCCAAAACCGACAACAACAGCAACAACAGCATCATGCGACACTGCAGCAATACAAGCCAACTGCCATTCAAAGTCAGCCAGCAGCAGCAGCAACAGCAGCGACAGGACAAGGACGAGGACGAGGACAGGAGAGAGGATGAGGATGAGGAGCACAACTCGAATACTGGTCTGCAGATGGCAAGCGATCCGAGAGGTGGACGAGAGAAACGTGTTTCAATTTTTATGACATTTCAATGCAGTTTATGTCAGCGCAACGAGCCAACGGACAACGAACTGAGAGATGAGACCTGAACCGAAAGCTTTGTAGGGGTGTGGGGGGAGGAAGGTAAAATCTCGTTATATTTTTGACAATTCAAATTTAGCTTGAGGCCAAACAGCGCATGCAACATATCTTTTCGTTTTGGATACTTTACAACAATTCAATTCAATTGAAACTGTTTTGAAAAGGAAACCCGACATCGTGTTGAACATGCGCTTGTCGCAAGAGCGCGATAACTTCATAATGGCTATCAAGTAACTAAAGCTCGATTTAAACTAAGGAGGTTAATGTTCTCACCTGTCGAAAACATTAAGATATTATGCATAATAATAGCCACAATTAGCTTTTGTAATATGCTAATTGAGTTAAGGTCTGCACTCAATGGACTCAATAAATATTGGCTGTTTATTTACTGTTTGTTATCCCTTTGTGGAAGTGAAAATGTCGAAAACAGAATTGGAAATGCGGTTGCTCATTATTTATCGTAATTAACCAGGCAGACATAATTAGAATATTTAAGTTAAGATACAAGTATTTTTAGAGTGATAGTTAAGTTATTAAAGCCAGCTGTTATTAATTGAAAATTTCACATTTCAATAAGTTTTTCCATAAATATAAGCAGCTGTTCCTTTAATTGCTAGAATGTTACTTCTGACAAATTTTTGTGGCATGCTTATTAAAAGTGCATTAGTGTTTGCTTTAATATGCACTTACTTTTAGTGTACTAAAGTTGGAATTATGTGGAGTGTATTATTAATAGTAAAAGTCATAGATAATAATCATATATCGACTAGAAAATACCTTGATTGGAAAGGATTCAGTCAACCAAAGTCAAAGTTGCCAGTTAGTTTTGCCTCTACATTTTCACAGGGTACTTCAAAACCATCAAGTTTCACTTAAATATTAAGTAGCAATAAATCCTGAGGCCAATATGTGCTGAGACTCACAGCAGACGTGACTCACATATGTTATAGGCACAGATCAACTAAAGATGCTCTCGAAAGTATGCAACATTATTGTTGTTGCCAAATGTTTATACAGAAATGGTTAAAAGGCAATGGCAGAGCCAAAGTCGAGAACTTGCTACTCGCTGCTGGCAACTGGTGATAAATTAACGTATTAAAAGCAGAATAGCGAATGCTGCCATGTTTCAGCTTTTAATAACACAAATTGCAATCGAATACTCGTCGTTTGAGGGGTGAAAAAAGCCGAACGAAAGCGGAAACGGAAGCGAATACGAAAACAGAATGCGTAATGAGCGTAAAGTTAAGAAGTCGGAACCCAATTGTAGCAGTTAATAGCATAATTAACTTCAATTAAAAATTGGAAGTCTTCGCATGCCGAATTGGAGACTAAGAGTTCAATTAAATTATCAAGTGATGGGATATCGTTTTTAAGTAGAAACGACATGGAGTTCGATAAGCTCTAATTTCGCCAATAGTGATCTGATTTTCAAAAGCATGGCCTTTTTCATAACAGTTTTACCTCAATATTTGGCTAGATTTATGGGTAAAAAAAGTGGTTTAGGAATGTGTCAAAACTTGGAACAGCCATAACTTTGTTAAAAGTGATATGATTAAAAAAAAACACACCTTCTTAATCATTGGTTTACCTCTAGGTTAATGTTGTATCAGGGATCTGAAAACCAAACTCTTTTACAACACTATTTTATGTAGTTGGGAACACTACTTTTGGTTGGAATTCAAGTAAACATTGCTAGCAAGCAATGACATCAGCAAATAGTTGCAAAACGGCAATGCAACACCCAAAATCAGATAAAACTACACATTTATATAAATATACTAAGAACAAAGACAAATCTATACAAATGGTGGAACTCAATCAAAGAGCATTTAGAGCGGACTGTGCAGGAAGCATCTCCCAAATATTGTGCAACAAAATAAAACAAAATAACTGGTCAGCAAAATGGCAAATAATGAATAAGGTGAACAAATGTAAATAAAAATGTTCAGATGCCAACTATTCGCACACTCAAATAAACGAACATATATATTCTATATAGAAAACAGTAACACGTATCTATGACAGTATCTGTGGCTCATTGGAGTTGCTGTCGCACATTTCGGAAATTGGATATTTCGCACTCGATGATGGCCAGGCAGGCACAGGTAAAAATGCTGGCGTTATCAAACGGAACCTTTTTGCTTTAGGCCGCATTCTCATGTTTTCACATCTCCCATTTTCCATTACGCATTTCCCAGGAAAAGCATTGCCTGGTCGCAGCCGCAGCCCAATTGATTGCCACTTGGGCGCAGCAGCAATTGATTGACGTCATGTCTTTTGATTTCCCAAGCGTGAAGCAACCGCAGAGACAAAAAGCTGCCTCATTTGCTAAGATATACAGAAAGATAGTAAGAGAAGGGAACGCTGCATTTTCTCTTAATGATTTCATACATATGCATATTTGAATTATGTATCATATGTGAAAATATTACTTGCATAAGCACAGGACAAATTATAATTAAATTTATACAAATGTTGTTCTAATATTGTAATATTTTTAAAATGATTATTATTATTATTTTTGCATTTCTGTGAAATTTGATATTTTTAAAACAATTTTCAATTTGTTAAATAAATTGTAAATGCCAATGACAAGTGACATCAATTTGCATGGCTATCAGTTCAGTAATTTCTATTTAGATTGCATTCAGGGCATGTGCGTAATTTGATTGAAATGTTAAACTGATAAACTGCTGCAATTCTCAGATACAAATCAATGGCCAACTGTTGCACGCTGCCTATTTTGTTGCACTGGCAACTTGCTGCTCTTCTACTGTAAATCGCTCGATGAGCGCGGTAATTCAATAAATTATGTTCCAATTTGCAATAAGAGAAATTGCAGTGTAACGCAAACTTGAATATATCCAAATAAAATCGAAGGAAGTTGCTCAAGCAAGACTTCTTGAGATATACAAATAAAAAAACAATTAAATGTTAAATTTAAAAAAAGTCACCTAGCTTCTGGAATGCAAATATGTGCATTAATTTAATTAAATCTACATTTGCAAATATGCAGTTGCTTTCGGAATTTCACTTTCCATAATGTAAACGAATTATTTGAAGGCTTTTCCCAGTCGAGTCAGGAATATAAGCATTAAAACGCTTTTGTAAATATTAAATTTTCGCTTAATTGCATTTGCATATTTTGATTATATTTAGGGAAATGAAAGTGCCGAAATGCATTGAGAGCTTAGTCTGATTACCGTTTCAAGTGGGTGCAAACGGGCCGGGTGGAGGATGCAGTGAACCAAACTCGAGCAGGAAATTTGAATTCAACGGATATGAGCAACAATTTCTATTGCAGGAATGTTTACTCATTGGTACATTCAATTCAATTGGTAAACTTTCCATGACATGTACCAGTAATTACAGAACACAACCAATTAAATATTACCAATTAACACATAATAGTTAATCACAATTTAGCAATTATCATTAATGAAATATGTCGTTCGTTTTGGTTTGCACACGCAAATAATGCCATCTATATGTTGTCTTAGGTACTGACAGCAACAGCGCCATCTGGTGTTGTGATTCACAAGACAGTTAACATCATCTTTGCTAACAGGGTGTGCCTACAAATATGTGGTCACACTTAAGGGCCAAGCCCGCATTATTTAAAAGCTTAACTTAAATAGTTTTTCTCTGTATTTTTGTACTAAAAATATATATTGAATATAGTTATAAGACATGCGCGACATTTGTACAACTATGACTATGAGATGATGTGACTTACAACTAATCAATACATATTACAATAAACGTAATAGTAAAAGAAAACAAACACAAGTGACAAGAATTCACATATATGGCAACAATTGCGTGTGTGTGTGTGTGTATGAGTGTGGTCGTGTGTTATTAATACACATTTAAATACATATATAATGTGTTAAAATATATTCGCATAAGCTTAAAAACAATAGACAAAAGTCCAGTAAAGCGCGTTGAAAGCCAAGAACATGCCGGGAAATAATAAACGCGATCGTCTATCAATCCACATGGCGATCTCCTGCGGCGTCATGGTTGTAAATGTTGGAGCATCCTTCTCCTTATCCTTCTCAATATCGATAACGTGATCGTTATTGGAACGAGTACTGCAAACGGAAATATTGTCGGCGCACTCAGTGCGAATAATGGGCAGATTTGGCTATAAGAAATCAAACGAAATATATGAATACCAGTTTAACTAACTACAGTAAAGCCAGACTTACATGCACTGTCAGATAATTGTTGAAGCCAGGATTGACAGTACCATTGCCATTACGAACACTCTCCGTGCTGGACACAATATTGTCCAGGCTGGAGCAGGAGCGTGCTCTCGAATCGTTGCTCAAACTGCCTCCAATTTGACGGCGAGAGGGCCGTGGCGTTAATGTGGACTTTATTATATATTTACTGTTCACTTTCTTCAGCTCAATATTCTCCTTACGCCGCCATATGGTGTTGACAAACGCGAACTCCACCAGGCTGCCAAAGATGAAGAACGTGCACCCAATGAACCACACCTCCGACACCTTTATATAACTGACTTTGGGCAGCGTTTTGCTCTGGGATGAAGATAACGTTATAAAAGACAGCATCGTACTAGTGCCTGCAACAAGAAACCAAAGATTTATTATTAAATACTTCTCGAAAATAAAAATGAAGATGCTTTCTCAAATTCAAATCGTTTTTCAATTAATAAACTCAAGCTGAACTTTGTAATAACTAACATCATACAATAAGTTTCCGATAGATTGATTCTTGAGATTTCGGTATTTTCTTTCTTTTCTAATTATATTATTTGTGTTCATTTACTTACCTAGCATAATGCGCGGAGGTGAAGCATCCGCCTGCAGCCAGAAGGTTACCCACGAAATGGCGACAATCATCATGGATGGCAGATAATAGTCCAATAGATAGAAACCAAACTCGCGCTGCAAACTAACCGTATAGCTCAGCATACTGTAGTCACCCTCTGCAAAAAATAAAATATATTATGTTATAAGTGAGTTTCTTAAAGGATTCACTGCAGGATAACTTACTGAATGCACCATGCCGCAGATTGACATCGTCCGAGTGGACAACGGATGTATTGTGCCAGTAGTCTTCCAAGTTATATTCGGTGAGTCGCATATCGGGATCAAAGGATATGGGCATATGATCCTCCCACTCCAGCAATAAATCGGAAGTATTATACATCCCTGGCAGAAGTAAAATCAATTACTAAACATAATCAACTGGGGAAAAGTCAGCATTGCTTACAGCTTTCCATTATCGTGGAACAATATTGCTGATCGAAGGGAAACTTCTTAAAGTTCATCCAGCAGTAGAGGGTTGCCTGAATACGCGTGGAGATGATCACATTGCCATCGCGGGAGATGGAGGTGAGCACATCCTTCTCATCGGTTCCAAGGATGCTCGACTCTCGCTCATTGGTAAAGAATATGTGCGGCAGCCAGAGGCGTTCACTCAAATGTTTCTGCCCCAGTATCGTTTCCGTTCGTGATGGCGCAAAATCCTTGTATGCCAGTCGTTTATCCTGGAAGCTTAGCTGGAGCAGTGCATGCATCTTGAACTGCAGCAAGTCGGAGTTGAGATTCTGCAACAGGTAAACATAGATGCGCATCTTCACCACAATCGGCAAACGCTTCGATGTTTCGACGTCGTATTCTGTAAGGAGCCATCAAAGGTTAGGATCGGAGCTGGAACTGCTGAATGAATATGCTCCGACGGCACACACACTTGCCTATGGGCCGCTCCAGGCGATCGTAGCGACACACATGCGTCATTCTTTGGATCAGTTCTGTATGTTGAAGACTTTCCGCATCCGTGAGCGGTGGACAGTTTGCATCCACGGTGTCATTAGCAGCACTACAAGTTTATCGAAGAAACATGTTTTTTCGACTTTAGTTTTGTTTACAGAAGCGGATGAGTTATTTTTGAGCGATGGGATTTTAAAAATAATGTTAATGAAAATTATTAAATAGTTGTTATTATATTAGTAAAGCTGATTTTAAAATACACATGCAAATGGCTTTTAAATAGTTTATCTTAAGGGCAGTTATTCTCTCATATATATTCTATTTACGCCCACGTAGCCAATTTAAATTAATATGCAGGTAGCGAAAAGCTGCAACACGTTCAATTGGCTCGTAAAATGGCTATAAGTTTAATAGGTTAATGCAAATATTATGTCGACTTTATTACATTTACTTGGAGAAATGGAAAGGGGAGCGAGTCATCCATTGTGCAGCTGTGCAAGCTCATTTGGAGCTGAGTAGCCAAGATGTTTGCCTTCTTTACACTATTTATTTATATTTAACTTTCGTATTGTTTCATATTTGTGATATTATGCACAATAAATACAATAAAACAGAAAACAATTCAATTATTGCATTTGGCCTGATCCCTAACCAGATAATCCATAAATAAACTCCAGCAGCTCGTTTATTTCTGGTTTGCTTTTCAATATTTACTTATTGACATTGCATTTAAATGACAGAAAATAATTTTCCATGAGCTCTCTAACCTTATTATACACAGCACATAAGCCCCGAAAGTTAGCTTGAATTAATTAAAAAATTTCTGTTCTCTATTTCTACACCTTCAAATTATGGAAATATTTGCTTAACAGCGTCGGCGGCATATATAAATAACGGAAAAATCGAATGGCGCATGGCGTATACGTAATACGAGTTAATATTGTTGCCCAACCCAAATTTTTACTGTTATTTTTACTGTTTACTGTTTATTTTTTTATAAGCACATTTTCTCTCGAGAATTCCCTGTGCAGTTACCAAAACTGATGAAACATCTTCTAGCTAAATAATTTTCATATTAAAATTGATAACAAACTCTTGGCTTTATCTTATTACAGCAAAAGGAAATGTTTTCTTTACATCATATCTCTTATAATTTTCATCAGTTGTGTAACTGTCAGAAATTGTGTAAATTTAAACTCTTAATTAACAACCGAAGATTATTTCATGCTGTAAATATTTCGCATGCTATGCAATTGACAAATACCCAAAACAAAACAAAGAGCTGCAAAAATACTTAGGATAGCAATGAAGAAAAGAAGACCAGAACAAAGAAATGGGCAAAGTCGAAGAAGTCAATCAGTTCTTTTCAACCACTTTCGGTATAATTTGGTTGTATCTGACAAATAGAAACATATCAATGCTATTAAGTTTTATCATACGCAATTGTTGTTTTTTTTTTGTTTTTTTTTTTTTGTGCTCTGCATTGCTCATTTTTTTGTAAAACCCAAAAAGAAATTAAAATGACTATCAGCAGAAGAAGAAGGATGTAGAATGAAAGTGATTTTATAATTACTTTAATGGGATGATTTGGCTAAATGATTTGTTTTGACTTACCAAACGTTATTTAGGATATTGCCCAATGTAATAGTTATTAATAATATTTTTGAAATGTGCACAAAATATAAATTCTTCATTGTGTACAAAATTGGTTAAAATAACTAACTACACTAGATTTAATGCACTTATTTGTATTCAGTTAATTTTAGTTATTTAATTTATTCTTTCAGTTTGTTAATTTTTTCTTTAAGTTAATTTATTTTTTCATTAAACTTTGATATTATTTGTTTTGTTTAATGCTCATATTTTGTTGTCGAACACTTGATCTGTGATACTCTCTATTTTCACACGATCTTTTATCCTCGCTTCGCCTCACATTCACTTTGCCGATCGCATTGCACTTTATTCAAATCACAAATTGTTTGTAAGAATCGAAATACTCAAATTGTGAGTGGTTCGATGCGGTACGGATTGCAATTTGTTCTAATATCGAGGACGTGGACCTGTTGCCAGTCGCTGGCGTTTTGAGCTCGCGTCGCGTTTGTGCCTCGCAGAAATAGCTGACTGAAATAGCTGCTTGGCCCACCTGCGCTGCTGCTTTTGCTGCTGCTGCTGCTGCTGCTGCTGCTGCGGTTATCGTCGACGGCGACACCTCAAAGAGCACTGCGCTCTAAACGCTCGGCAACTGCTAGAGGAAGCTAACGAAGATTGCCTAAGTACTAAGTAGTTGCCCAAAATGTACGTTATGTTCAGTTCGGTTTTTGTGATAAGCCAATCAGCCGACGAACAAGAACAACAATAACAACAACCACACCGATAACAACAACAACAAACTTGTAAAGCTGCTTTTTGTGTTTATTTTTTTTATATTTTTATATTTTGTTCAGTGCGGCGGTGTTACCTGTCGAACAGCGTAAAGGCAACAGCGCAGGGTCGCTGGAGATCGCCTCACTTATAAACTGGGCACAGCATCAACAGCAGCGGCAACAGTAGCAGCAGAACCCCACTAGCAGTGGCTCGATTGTCAGATACCCTGCACTTACATAACTTCAACTAGAATTGAAATTAGCAAATAAGATTAATAAGCTAAGTTTTGAAGAATTTAAATAGAATGTAATTTTGGGGAAATACCACACTATTTATCCCTTACTCTAAGACATGTTTTGCACTGAAATTAATCTATCTGTAGCAAGAAGAAGAAGCTAAGACATTTAATTGCCAACATTTTGTGTTAATGTGCCTTTTGCATTATTACACAACTCACACACATATAGGGTACAATTTCAAATGACATATAAAATATCTATACATATAGGAAGCATTACATAAGTGTTTGTGCTGGAAAATGTGTAAACCGGTATCCCCAAGTCTTCGAAATGCGTTCTAGTCAGTGCAAATAGTGCAAAATGTGTAGTAGTTAAACTTATAATGAAATGCACTTCAACATTCATTATTGTGGCATTAGCATATCAATAGGGGTACAGTGGGCGGGTGGTAGTCTTCACTGCTGGATTTAGAGTGTGTGATCAGGTGTTTTGTTGCAAAACTTGCGTTCGACATATTGACAAATGTAATTAAGCAATTGGCAATCGAATTAGTCGGGGAGAAGCGGGGCACATACAATGTTTGACCAAGGCACACGCACATGATTTGTGCAAATTAATTATCGAATGTGGCATATGAATTATTATATAACTTGTTATTGCTATTGCTACTTGCGGTTTACAGTTCAACAAACTGACAAATGCTTTGAAAATTATTTTATTCTTATCAGTTAACAATTACGGGAGAAAAATCATTGATTATGCCCATTTTCGATCAGTTGAACAAACTTTATTGTTTGCAATATCCGATGCTGCCGGCTTATGCCTATAAAGGTCAATTGTTATTGTCAAATTAATAAACAATAGCAAAAATGTGTAAAAGTTGAAACGTGCCACAGAAATGTATGTGACAATAATTGAATATCACAAATTGCCAATAACAAAATGAGTTAATAACATTACGATTAATATTGACTGCAACAGTAGCTGAAAGCCCTGATCATGATCATGATCATGATTGTATATTGTCGTTGTTGCTTTGTTTGTTTATTGTTTGTTTAATTGATTTTTTTGTTAGCTTAGGCATTGAATGCTCAATTGGAAATAACTTTAGCAAATTGTTAATCGAACTATTATTAAATGCAAGACTTGACAACAGCTTTAATTATAAAGGGTATGGAGATGTGTCACATCAGTTTGAAATCTTATGTGGCAAATCCTAAGTATTTGTGTTAAGACTAAAATTTACACAAATACTTTAATTCAGTTCACTGTTCTTTTTCTTATTTTTTTTTTTAAGAAACACACGTCAATTAGATAACAAATCTCATAGAAAATGGTCTCGAACAGAAAGTTGCACCATTTTGTTTAGTTAATAAGGAAACAACATTATTTAAGTATCATAAGCTTAACTTAGATCATAAACTGTCGGAACAGAACCCATAATCTGTAGATAGTATTAGATAAAACTGTTTGACACACGGTTCTACAAATATTTGGATTAGTAATTTGTGAAAATAATTGAAGAGTGACTAAAAAAGACAAAATTTTTAATAATGTCGATTTCCTAGAAGCCCACATCTTCCACTCATAAGTTATTTATACAATTTTTATATATATTTAGCTTTTGCAACTGCGTCAATTTGTGTGTTGACCAAGTCAACTGAATATCTGCAAATATGAAAATATTTTTTATCTGTGCTTTAATTAAACTAAACATGAAAGCATTTTTAATTATTGTTCGCAATTGGCAAATAAACAAAGCTTTATTTTATTTTAAGCTCACACACACTTTCTTCTGTCGTCACCCGAGTTGCATGCGCAATGTTGAAAAGAAATTTTGCTTATCATCAACTGTGTGTGTGTGTGTGTTTGTGCCTGGATGTGTGTGTGGGTGTGTATGCTCATACAACATTTGCTCCCCCTTATGGCCTTCAGATCGTAGTAGGTCTCTGAGGTGTTGCTTGTTGTGTCTGCCTTGTGGCGGGGGCTGAGAGAGCTGGGACAACATTGCGTATACGTGTTTTCGCCCATTTAGAGGTTAAGCATGTATTTACTTACCTTTTTTTGTACTTTTTTATGGGTCACCGAAAATGTGATTTCATATTTGTTTCGTGCGCTAGCAAATATTGACAATTTGCGCTTACCAAAACAAATTTAATTATATACAAGTTAATGAAAATTAGCTGATCGTTTCAACACGTGATTTAATTCGACTTACAACGGCGCTTTTGAAGTTTTGCCAACAGCGTTACCACAACAACAACAACAACAACAGCAGCAGTAGCGGCAGCAGCATCTGTAGCCAAGATCTTGACATTATCTTTGCCATAGCATGACTCACACGCCTCCCACTGGGGGGTGCATTTGGGGGATGCGTAGTAAATTTTTATCTGCCGCCTGTCAGCGCGATAGCCAGACAGTTACTTGTGTTTGGGGCCGCTTAACTGGACCAACAATAACATCAAACAACTAGTTGTATTAATTATAAACTGGTGCTTGCTATGTAAACAAATATGCCTTAGTAAGTAGCCAGCCAGTCAGATAGCGGTACTAGTATCATAAATAGACATGACCGAAGAAAAGTCAATTAAAAATATAAATAAAATATAAATATAAACTGGCTGACGGTGCAAATAATCTTTCAAGTGCTCTTTGAGTGCCGACATGGCTAAAATTAAATCAGTGACAGTTACAGCGACGTGCTGCAGTTGTCCTAACGGCATTTATCGCTAGCTTGTGTGTATTTTGGAACGCTCTCAAGTGCTCCACACAATTAGGGATATAACCAAAAAAAAAAAATTAAACAGTCCACAGTACAGTTAGTTGTCTCTAACTGTCCGTTATCAGTGTGCGGCGCACGTTTGGCCCTGCGTCTGACGTCTGTTCATTTATTGTTGTTAGCTTTATTTTATTTGCGCCACTGGAACGGACAAAGCCATGTTTAACGTCTGATATTTGAACGTGTGCGGCGGCGTGTGCGTAATAATCTTCACTCTACACAAAAATAAAAACGGAAGATGCTGAAGTACAGCCATAATTGGTTGTAATCTGTAATAATGTGTTATAAATGTCAACAGGGAGCCAACAAGTTCCGCTCTTACGGGTTAATCAATGAGTCAGTCGGCCAATAAGATGATAATAATGTTGATGTTGATAATGACAAAACATCGCTCTCAGAGATGAGTGACGTTGCCTGCCACAATATTTATTTTTTTATCAACTCTCACAACAACCAAAATAACCTACTGCAACTCTTTTAATGATTGACTGTGTGGAACATCGCGCCAGCAATAATAACTTGCTATCAATCACTTATCGGAATGCCGACGAAGTCTCTTGTTGTCACAATCATACCGGCAATTGGGCATCCGATAGGAATAAAATCCAAATTCTTGCTAGTTATTAAAATAAATAAGTTTTATCGGTGTGCAAATTGTTATCTGTAAGGGATACTTATTTATAAAATGAATAATTTAATTGCTTCTTGAGATAACTTTTACTAGTTTTGAATAATGAGTCAATTTTTGTTTAATTTTGATATCGTTTGGGGTTACCCTCTGCTCAATGATACTCTTTTTTAATTCACGTGTTTCTTGCACGCTCATCGTTTAGTTGGTGTTTTATTTTGTCATCATCGCTGGTGGCTTATGCTAATAGTTTATTTTTGCCCCATAATAAATTAAGAGCTAAGACTCTTGTTGCTTATCTGTTGTTTTAAGTGATGAGAAATGTTGCCGCGACTGTTTAAATATAACATGTAAATCACGCCGAGAACTCACAACGATTTACAATTAGCTTCCTCAGAAGGAGCTAAAGATGTGCACCAGTTTCGTTCATCATCGTGATAGTTTAAATCAAATGCTAATGCTTAATAAGGTTTCAAGGCGGCTTTCACGCTTAAGACATAATATTGTTTATTGCTAGCACAGAAGATGGAGCACAATACGCGGAGAGAGAGAAAGGTATAATAATATTAGTAGTCAAAGAGCGACGGCTGCTCTTCTATCATCTATGACTCTCTCATCAAACGCATAGCTGCTCGAGAGCTTATCTGTGTGTTCTTGGGGAGAGTTGGGGATGGTTTTCGTACATAAACATAGTATTCAATATACTAACTATCAACTAACATGAAAACAGCCTGCTATTGAACAGATAAGCATTGCACATCCTTGGACAACTATTTCGCCGTCGCCGTTGCTGGCTTTTCGCTGGCGGTGATCGCTGGGGATTTGGCAAAGTCGTCGAATGTGTCTTTCACCTTCTTAAGGCCTCGGCCCGCATAGCAGGGCAGCATGTGGACAAACCGAAACGAGCTCTTCACCCCCTCATTGTAGTAGTGCTTAGCCAGGAAACGCATCTCGCCCGCCTTGGGCAGCTGTGGCACCTCGAACGGCAGCTGCTTCTTCGCCTTTTGCACATATGGACAGAGCTGCGCCTTTACGTTGTTGTAGAGCTTATGCGACTCCTCGGGGTTGCCCCAGACGCCAGCCTTGTTGGTGTAGTAAAGAGCACCACCGACGAGTCCGCCGCGCAACAGGAGTCTAATTGGAGCAGGGCCGTCAAATTAGCGTTGGGATTACGTAATTTTTGCACATTTACTGTTTGGCTTACCCGAATACCATTTTGTTTTGTTTGCTTAGTAATATGGAAGGGGGAGCGTGTTCGGCAGGGAGTAATCCAAACTTTGCCAAGTCTGGTCGTAGGTTGTTAGTTGCTATTAACTAAAATTCCGCTAAGAATGTGGATTTTGCGGAGATAACAATAACAATTTGCTATTTACTTTTCTCTGGGCACCCTACAATTTTAACAGTTGCGGAAATGTTATTAACAACGCGCTTTTATTTGTACCGTAAAGAACTGCAGTAAAAAATAAATTACATTAATCAAGTCCTGTGCTAAGTTAATATTATTGTTTATTCAAATAAATCTTTTAGTGTCCATTTTATAGAAAACCATTCAGATAACATTAAAATAACTTTAACAGCTGATTTAACATGTTTAACAGAATTGCTCCACACCGAACGAAACGTTTTCACTGTTATTCCACGCTTAACGCAGCAAGACTGCACATTCGTTTAAAATTGAAAAGCAACATACATTTTTAAATTTTAACACACATATAATTCCATTTATTAATATAAATATTGTTTGCATCTCTAGTGAATACGGATTTCAGATGCAATAAACAGGTAATATAAAACTCTTATGCACTTTTTTAAGGAGTACGTATAACATTTTTGGGTTTTATCTGATTTTTCATAAGTACAAATTCCTTCATATATTTTGTTTAGTGCCAATGCCAATGACTGCCTGACATTTGTTTTTATAGGTTTGGTTTTTTGCAACACATATATAAGAAACATGGATTAAGAAACATTTGTTTGCGTTCTTTCGATTTATAAATTAACACTCAGATATAAAATACATATTTAGTGTGTATAAATATCATGTAAAGTGTGCTTTACATATATGATTATCAATAATTACGTTGGTAGAAGTTGCATCTGTGAAATATGTACTATTTTTTACTGGTTTCAACTTGACAAAACGAAAAATGTATATAAGTGAAAATAGAGTTTTTTCTGATATTTCTCATGCATTGTTCAGTTATAGAACGCTTTTAACATAACATGCTTATTCGTTAATTTATTTATGGTAAAATTTTCGCTGCTTTCATTCGCACTCTGTGCTTTATAATTATTAATTAATTACAGTTTGTTATTGCTTCTCATTGTATCTTGAACAGAAATTGACATTTTATTGACCTTGCAGCGCACAATCCATAAATAGAACATAATTTTACGAACATCAGTCTTCGCTTGTAAGCTGATTGTATATTTTATATATTATTCTTATATACATACAATTTCAAAGTGCTTTTCCAAGGAATTGTTTTCATATAGTTTACACAAACAATAAACAGGATATAGGCGAAAGTTGGAGCTGTAGAACTTAATTATTAAAAGCTCGTTTATATCCACAAAGAACATTGAAAATGATAAAAGTTATTGTTTTGTGTGTTTTTCACAGTTATTTCAAAAATTTAACAATAGGAAGACTATAATTTTAATACATCGAATAGTGCCTATGGCAACATAGATAACGATTTGTAGTTAGTTTTTATCAGTATTTAATACAGCTATAATAATTTTGAAAAATGAAAGGAAAAGATGCTTGAGATCGTATCTGTTTTTTTGAGACGGTTTTCTATGCTAAACTTTGTAAACTTAAATTCAATTTGTCGGTGTACCAATTGTTGCAAGCTTATCAAACATTTTGACAATATAACCGTTTTTAAAGTAACTGTCATTGGCTAGCGGTAACCAATAATTTGATATACCGTAACAATACACACAAACACACATTTATATAATTATCTACAATTGATTTAGGTATCGTTTGGATCTTTTTCAAGCTCTGCTGTGGGTGAATCTTCCGCTGTCTTTGGCTTCGCTGTTCCGGCTGCTGCTGACGTCCCCTCCTCAATATCTATTGAATTCTCCCGCTCCCTTATATCCGGCATCTTGAGCGAAAAACTGCTTAGCTTACGCTCCGCGGAGCCCAACGAACTCTGGGAATCCGCCTTTAGCAATGTGGAGCGACGCTCATTGATCACCCTGAGGGAATCGTACATCTGCTCATCGTTACTGGCCGAACTGCCGCCACGCTCCAGCGAGCGTATATAGAATATGGAATCATCTCGATCCTTGACAATGCCGGGCTTGGGCCGATAAAACTGCCTGGAACTGTTGCTCCTGTAAAGCAGTGCAGGGTTTGTCTTCTGCTGCTGCTGCTGCTCCTCTTGTTGGTGTTGTTGTGGCTGATCTGTGCTGTCGCCGAGTGGCAGAAAGTCGGGACGTTGTTTCTTCGGTGGCAGACTGTGGCTGTGATGCGTCAGCTTATTTATCTCATTGTAGGACACATTTGTGTTCATGTTGTTGTTGTTGTTGCTGTTGCATTCAATGTCAACGCGTTCATCGATTAGCTCTACATTTTCTTCAGGCAGAGCAGGTTCCATGCTCGACTGTCCCGACAATTGACGCATGGGTGGTGGTGGCTCCGAACAAACCGACAACTGGCTGCTGTATAAGGATGCATTTTAACAATAAGTTATGTGACAGTCCTTTGTGCTGTGCTAAGAATAGACACACTTACCGGATCTCCTTATCGACGGATGGCGTGGCAGATGGACCGGAACTGTAGCGTTTGGGGGAGCGCAGTATCGACTTTGGCATCACCTCCGGACTATGGAGATCCACTTGCACGCGACGCGAATCGATGCTGGAAGTGCGACTTGCCACAGAAGCACAACGTGCCGTCCAGCGGCCACTGTACGATGAATCAGACATGGTCGAGTTGCTGCAAAAGGATGCAATGTGATTGATGAATACTAATTAATAAGTCTGTTTTTTTTTGTGAATGAATATTTTTAGAATTTTCTACTGCTTCGTTAATTAATTAATGCGCTGTTCATTGGAGGAAAGCTCTTAACATATTGTTAGTCATTAAGAATTAATGTGCTTCCTGTGTTTTACAAAGGACAAGCTGAAAGCACGCAGTCATAGCTCAGTCAATAAACTATTGCTAAGCTTAGAAGGTTTTAAGCTCTTTTAAGCACTTACCGTCTGTGTCCCAATGGACTGTAACGATCCCGATCCCGGTCACGATCTCGATCCCTCTCCCTCGCCGCCGCTGCCTCCTCATGCTCGATGGGACGCTGGCGAGAGAGGACATGTCGCTTGGCTGTATCGGAGCGTTTGTTGCGCTCAGCGCGTTTCTCGCCGTGACTCGAGTGTACAGGGATGCCCACTCCCATGCCAGCATCGAAGGATGAGGCCTGCCAGTAGACACGACTCGCTGCCGGTGGCTGGAGCAGAGTGCAGGTCGTATAATCTCTCGTTGCGCGCTGTATCAAACTGGAGGAGTTGCCGCTGAGGCGTGTGTTGGAGCCACTGGAACCACCGATTCCACCACCACCAACAGCAGCGCTGCCAGCGGTTCGAGATTGACGAACGCGTCGAACACTGCTGCTCGATTGTTGGTATTGTTGTTGTTGTTGTTTACGTTGTTTGTGTTGATGATGGCGATGATGATGATGATGTCGTTTGCAGCACATATTTTGCAGTTGTTGTTGTTGTTGCAGTTGTTGATAATGATGTTCCAGCGGCGATTGAAGATGCGACGAGAACAGATTGGAGTGATTAGAGTCGTTGCAGTCGGTGGATGGATGAGCATTTGCAAGGATGGTGGACAGATTGGGCACGGAACCAGTGAAGGTGAGGCGACGCTGAGACAGCTGTGGCGAGTATCGTGTGGATGCGCTGATGGTAGATGCAAAGCAATCACAACAGAGCGATTGAGATAAAGATAGAGACGCAGAAAGAAAGACAGAGAGAGATAGCAAGACAGAGAGAGAGTGAGATAGAGACAGAATGAAGCAATATGAAGCAACCAATTACGATTTGTAGCAATATTTTACAGTATGCGATGCTTAATGTGGATTCAATGCACATGTTGTTATGGTCTATAAGTGGAGTAAATACCTGAGCGACTTGGAGAACTTGACGAGCTCCGCAGTGAGGGCCTCGCGATCGAAGGGCTGCGTCGGAGCCGATCCTGTGGCACCAGCGACCTGCAGCTGCTGATGTGCATCGTTGGGCGAGGAGCGAAAGACGCCAAAGTGCTGATCCCAACGCGACGACTGATACTGAGCACCTAAGCAAGGCAAGATATGAGAAGAGGCGTCCTCATTAGAAGCTTCTTCATTTATTTACTCAAGGTAAAATATTCGTGCAAAACAAAAAAATTTTCAAACATTTATCAAAATCTCACTATTTCGGATTATATCAAATAATAACTGTTTTCTTTTTTTAAAGTTCGGCATGCCGAATCTACTTTATGTCTATGTTCATTCTTATTAATATATTTTTTTTTTCTCTTACCCATTCCACGTCGCTGCGAGGCGGAGCTGCCTTGATTACTGCGAGCCGTGGATTTGTTGCAAGTGCTGCCGCCGCCAGCGCGCAGTCGAGCCGGCACCACCTTGGCAGCGGAGTCGCGTGCCTCGAAGGTCATGACACAGGAGGCAACCACGATGAAGCCACCGAAACCCATCACAATCGGTCCCACATACGCAAAGTTATTCAAATGGAAGCCCTTCAGATCGTTCTTGACGCGCACCGTCACATTGCCTCTCAACTCGGAGCCCATGGACAGATGATCCGCATAGTAGCCGAGGGTGGCCATACCAGCCCCGACCAGCATTAGGGCCAGGCCCAGGATTAGCGCTCGACAGGCATGCCACAGGCACTTTGAGGACATCTTGCCACGCACCACTTGGACATTCCATGTGGCACCGGATGCCGGATGCGCTCGTCGCAGATTACCCAGCGAGTGCTTGCGCCGTGTGGTGCCAACACCACCGCTGCGACGTGACGGCATTACAACCACATCGACCTTCCACTCTCTGCTGTGGTGCTAGTACTAATATCCAACGAGCTGCTCATCAACGGATGCGCTGCAGGACAAAGCAAAAGGAATCATTAAAGAAAGAGCATCCAACAACTGATTTTCTGAATATGATTTATAATGTTTCGTTAAAAAAAAAGGCGCTATATTTTTAGCTAACAACACCATTTCAGATTAATTAAGAAGACAAATCAGTGATTAATTTCGCTTTGTAATTTGAAATCAATTCAGTTTGTTATTTTTAAATTTTAATTTGATAAAACGGTATGAGCTTAAAGTATTTAAAGGACATTTCCAATAAAAATTCAATTAAAATTATAAATATAAATAACAATTTTTCCAAGGAAAGCCACTTCTCAAAGTGTATACCTATCTTTCTGTTTCCGTCAATTTTCAAATCTTCCTGCTACACAAAATGAAAAAAATCCAATTAAGCTTCCACTGATGCCAATCGTTAATCCTTTCACCTGCAGGTTTAGTGTAGCAAATGCAATGTCTAAGAATAGCTAAGGGCACACATCGCATCACACACATCCACCTGTTGTGTGTGTCTTGTGGTCTTGTGGCAGTAAGGTCATCTCATTCGTTACTCGGGGCTGTTTAGACAGAGACCCGAGTTCAAGTATGCGCACACACACTGAACTAATTGTGCACATAACAAGTCAACAACAACAAGAGCAACAGCAACAATGTCAGTGCCAAGAATAGCAACGAACAGATCTTAAAGTGCAACAACAACAAGGCAGACACTTGTAGAGAACCACAACAAGAGACAACAATTAGCACAAATCCCCCAACTGGAAACTGAAGCATCTGATAACAAGCTGTTCAAGTTGGGCTCTGGGCTGCCTTGTCTCTTGTGTCTCTGACATTTTCAAGCGATACAGAAACATTTGTGCATACTTTACAGACACCTGCAAAAGATGAACCCAAGAAGGATACGTTGACTAGCCAAGCGCAAGTAGTAGCTGAAACCCCATTAGGATGCTACGTCTCCTGTATTTTTATGTAACTACCATTTGAGAACAATCAACGCACAAACACTAACACACTGCTTACTATGCATAATTAATTACTTACTCGTCGCAAGCTTGATGGATCCTTAATTTTAAAGCGTTTTTCTAATTGATTTTCATTTTCGCAGGCGCGCTTTGTTCGCTTTCTCTTCAGTTCGGATTTTCTTTCTTTTTGTCGCTTTTGTTTGACCTAAAACAACTTTTCTTTTCACTTATATATATATGTCTGTATGCGTCGTGTGTGTGTGTGTGTGTATATGTATGTATTTATGTACACCAAGGTATTATTCATTAGAGCGTTTCACTTGTCCTCTGCGTTAGTTGTGGCTTTGTCTTTGTTATAACAAAAACTGGACAATATCCTCATTGCTTTATTATTTACACGTTCTTTAAGTTGTGCATGTGTATGTATATTAAAAGACAAACTTCACATTTTTCCATTCGACCGAGACGTTTTCGCACTTTAAACTATTTGCAGCACAATTTATTTCAAGTGGCAGTACTGCCAAACAAGGACCAAGGACGTCTGCACCCGACCAGCATCCAAGCGTTTCTGATAACACAACAGTCACAACAGTGCCAGATGCTGATTGGCATAATTTGAGGGTGAGAGACACGAAGAGAGATTGCTAGAGAGAGAGAGCAGCTTTAAATGTGCTCTGAGTGTTTTCTTTAAGTATCTGGTGCAGTTAGGCATAAAATGAATGTGGCGCCATCTGTTAGTTCTTTTAGATAATAAACGTGCTCTTATACGTATGCCAGTTGTAGCCTGACTTATACATGCCTTGTATAACTTAATTAAGCAATGTGTAAACTGATATAAAAAGTCATCTTTGCTGAACAACATATGATTTGAACTAATTACTTTTATAGAATTAAGCCAATATACTACAGATAGATATATCAGCACAACAACAACAATATTTCACATTCAAGAACCACTAAACTTAAATTCTTAAGGTGAAAGTAATTTAGACCAAAACCACAACCCCCTAGATTGCACTGCTTTACCGAATTTATGCCAATCTTTTTACAACACACAACCCCTAACAAATTCGGAGTTGGAGAACTCACCACTCGTGTAAAATTCAACAGACCAAAGGAAAGAAGCTTTGACCCCGCCACATTCCCCATGGCAAGAGCCGAGGCACACAACGAGGCAGAGATTTGGCAGTTTTGATGAGTTCGGCCAGTCAACAACAATTCAAATTCAACAACCCACTGATTTTGGCTGCTTTCAGAAGGACAGTCATAAACGAAGTGTAACGGCGTGTTGACGTTTTCTCGCACCAGCTGTGCAAGGAACATTCAAACGTGTTTGAACCGTATCCGAAACTCGTAGAGTCGACGTTGGTCGTTGGGGCGAATGTAGATATTCAAACTTGCGTGTAATACTACGTCAAATCATAGCTATTCAGATTTTTGATATTCTATGTGGTTCGTTGCAAAAGAAATGCTAATTTTCCGTGCATGCCATCAAATTATAATAGCAAAAAAATACGAGAAAGCACAAAGCAAAAAGAAATGAAAATAAAATAAATAATAAAATATTCTAGTTGTCAAGTGAAAGTTGTTCTGATTACATATACAAAATAAATATGCAGAAACAACAAAGTTCAGTTTTTTAACATGCGGCTAAGCTCAAATTGAAAGTGCTTTACGAATATCATAAAGAATCGAAACAGCAAAAGAGAAAAAAAGATAAGATGAAAGTTGGGCGGAGCACATAAATGGGATTCTCTGTCGCGGTTTTATGCCCTCGAGAAAATATAGGCCTCTGAGACCGTTAGTGAAATTGTGTCTGCTAAATAACTACATGCGTATGTAATGACCACATACTACATACATATATATCTACGACTAGCAGTACAAATGCGGAATTAAAACAATTCCAACGTTGTGGCGAAATGTGGCTATAAAGCTATTGTTCTTGTATTACCTAAACATATTTTTTTATGAAAACGCATTTAGTGCTAATTTACATATTCATTTTTATTACCTTACACATTTCAAATTCAACCATTACAAATCGCGAATTATGTTTTGTGATTGAACCGACAGCTGCCTTGTGTGCGTTGACTTTTATAATTCCGGATATCCCAATTTATGAGAATTTATTACGAGTGCAGCACCAAACAAGCAAAAACAAAAAAAAAAAAACCAACAAACAACATACAATGCAAAGGGCTCGGGAATTGTTCAGGTTTTACTTTTTCCATTCTTTTTTTTTTTTTTGGTTTTATGTTGCCCTAGTAATGTGAGCTATTCATATAAATAAATACATGTATTCGGCGTCAAGGATAAAAAGGATAGGTAGCATAAAAGCATCTGCAAAACAAACAACAACAAAAAGTAGATTATGAAAAGAGGTATTGCTATCAAAGTCAGTACTCTTCTATCTACACACATTATTTTTTGGTACAGTAACAAAAATAATCATATTCATAATTGCTTGAGCTAGATTTATTCAAGCTAGATTTATTCAAGCGATAAATACTTTAAATCTGAGCCAAATTCAATTATAGGCTGCATATAAATGTAAAAATTGAGCAAAATATTAAAAGTAATCTATTTAACATATATTATATATCAATAATATAAATCGTTCTAGCTAAAACACTCACAGAAATTCAATTATAAATAAATTTGCCAGTTAATATCAGTTATCAATCGACGCAAATATTATTGAACAAAGTTGCAGCAATAAAGTTTGAAGTGCAAAAACCGGAGAACTAAAATACAACATAAAATAATAACTAGAAACTGAAAACAATAGCAAACAAGTTAAATAAGTGGCAGCAGCAGTGGCAGTGGCGGTGGCTGGGGCAGTGTGGCAACAAGCTCGATGCAGTTAGTGAAATGTGTTTTGGTTAAGGCAAATTCCACGCAGGAATTCACAAATACAAAATGCGTTTAAATGCAACAACAACAATAGCAGCAAAAACAACAACAACAATAATAACAATAACGAGACGCATTAAAAACACAATCAAAACGAAAACGAAACAAACAACCGCAACAAAAATAGGAACAAAAACAATCCCCGCAACAAGCCAAATTAAATGCTTTATATGCAATTTAATACAATTAGTCACACTAACAACGATGATGCTTTGCACCGCTAGTGCATTGGGCAGCGGCTTGATGCTTCCGGTACAGGCACAACCCACTAACATGGATGCGTTTAGTAGTGGCCAGCAGTTTGAGGAGTTGTCACCCACAGACTACGAATCCGCGATGCTTGTTGCAGCATCTGCAGTGATGGACGCTAAGGCTACTGTTGCAACAACAATAACAGCAACAATGCCATCCGCTGGATATCAGTTTACAACGGATGCATACACACACTCGCATTCTCACACTCACACTCACACTCACACACACACACACCCGCACACACACACAACACAGCACAGGCAGCAGTCGGCAACAACGATACGCGTTAGTTACGGTAAGTGGTTTGAGTTCCTGAACTCTGCGGTTGGCCAATTGACTGACTGACTGACCGACTGACAAAAGAATTGTGGAATGTGTGTGTAATGTAATTGGCTGCACGCCACGCCCACAAGCGACCTCGAACTAATTTCACAATAAGTTGGCTAAAAGACCACTTACCAACTGGTGACGTTTTCAATTTTAAGCTCAGCTTTCAAACTTTTTTGTGCGGCGTCTGCAAAAAACTTTTGCTTAAAAGTCTAAGTTATACTATCAATATGCGACTAAATTGAATAGGAATTGTTGTAGAGGAACTCTCAAGCAGATGAGTTCTTTTCAATATATAAGTTTAGTATTGACTTCATAAATTATTCCTCAAACAAATAGTTGTCGCTAAAAAGCAATATCAAGGCCTTAACATTTCTTGGCCAAACTTAATGAAACAATCTTCGAGAAAATGAAACCATATATTTTGTAGAAATGCAATCCTAGCATTTCCTCTGCTATTATGTGTTAAACACACGTAATAAATAAGGAAAATAAGTAAGATCATTGACGTGTACCATGTTATTTATAGACTCATTAATCTAAAGTAATTTTTTGGAAAAGCTCACCACATTTTTTGTTATATTTTATTTTGACGAAAATCTGTGGCAGCTTTAACTCAACACGAACACAGTTGAACACCCAAAAAAGAAATACGTTCCCGTCAATGCTGAAACTTTATTACAACATATTAATCACGTCTCAGTTAGGAGATGTAAGAAAGACCTAAGTGGGGCGCAAGCAAAATACCCTTGCATTAAATATGTCAGCTATACGATTATATATATATGATTAGAAAGTTTTTCCAAACTAGAGTAAAAACAACTTATGAATCCAAATGGATGTTTAAATTGCAAGCGTTAAGTGTAATTACATGCAGAATAGATTCAGAGTAACGTATAAAACTTTTAAAGGTCAGCGATTGCCACCCTCCTCCCTACAGGGCATTGCAGAGAGTAGTAATTCTAGGCCTATGTAAGTGGCACGTCGAATGTCCTTTAACTTAATTTTGTCTTGTCTTCTTTTATTATATGCCATAGATTCCAATGAAATCGATAATTCCTATGCCGCTGCGGGAGCAGCAGCAGCTGGCATCGAGGCTGATATTGGCTTTGATGCTGATGTTGATGCCGATGCCGATGACGTTGACGTTGAAAAGTCTGGCGATGATTACGTCATTGCCATGGGGCAGGGGCAGAACACAACGAAGGACAAAAATGAGAGAGCAGAGCCAAAATCAAGGGAAACAACAGCAACGCCGGTTGCCACAACGAGTGGCAGACAACAACTAATGAATGCAAAAACACAAGATTTATTATCCTTATCGCAGCTTAGCTCGCACCAAGCATCGACACAGAGAACACCAGCGGCAGCACCAGCGGCAGCAGCAAATGTGGCGCAACATGAGAAGAGCACATCAAGTCTGAAAAACTCCATCAGCAACAACGGTGGCACATTTCAACAAATTGGCTCCCAACGCATCAATGGAAATGTGCCAGGAACTACGGCAACCGTTGCCAATGATAGTTCCAGTTCGAGTCAACAGGTCGCCAGCGCCAGTAATGGATCCCTGGTAACTCCAACCCCATCGACATCGGATAAGTCTCATATACGCACCTCGGCCAAAAAAGTGGAGAGTCGATATGTATTGCCGAAGCAGCAGAAAACCGATGCACCAATGTTGAACTACATCTTCGATACATTCTCATCGGCCAACAAACATCATCATCATGATCAGCGGTAAGGTGATGCATAAATCCTATAATCTACTTCATTTATATCGAACAAATAATTCAATTGCATTTCTCGCGTCGCAATGTTTTCAGAATATTTAAAAATGAGTTATTGAGTAATTTATTGTATAGAATTCGCATTTTCTCTTTGCACAATTCATTGCCAGGCGCATTTTTCAAAGTGTGACCCAATTTAATTTGGGCAAATAAATATTTTAACAACAGAGAGCAATTGCGAGGCCAGGGGACTTCCAATCACACTTTATAAATCAATAAAGAATAACTAATAATGACAACATTTTTTCCAAAAAAAAAAAGACTATATACACATATATTAATTTATCGTTTGATATTATAAAAGACACGACAGTATAATTATAGAGACATGACATCCGTAATTTGTTCAAATAAATGTACAGCAAACAAAGCAAATAAAATAGTTGAACTGCATAGTTATTAAATGGCCTCTTCAAAGGTGCTCTGAATCCTAGTAGCCAGCAATAAAAACAGCTTACCGAAGGTCCTTTGAACTTAAACCCTTAAGACTCTTTTACAAGCAATAACTGGTATATATATTTGTCTGCGTTTTACTTCTTACTCACACACACACCTGCTGTCCAATAGATATGCACAGATATATACTATATAGTTCTGTACATTTACTTAAAGCTACTCAAATGTTTATCTTGCTTACAGTTACGGGCCACATTTTGAGGACGTGCAACGCGTTGGGCAGCCAACAAATATGACTGTGCAGGCTGGTAGCAGCATTCATTTAAATTGCAGAATATCATTGCTGCAAGATAAGACTGTATGTGTCCAAACTAAAAAGATAGCTTCAAGAAAACTATTTAGTTGTTTTACACAATTTTAAACAGGTTTCCTGGGTGCGTCGGAACACGCTAAATGAGGAGAATGCTTTGGACCTATTAACTGTTGGCCTGCACGCTTACACCGGCGATAAGCGTTATAAAATGGAATTTCAATATCCCAACAATTGGCGACTGAAAATTGGGAACGTGAAGAAGGACGATGAGGCGACATATGAATGCCAGATCTCAACGCATCCGCCTCGCGTCATACAAATAAATTTGCATGTAAACGGTGGGAAATTTAATAATTCCATATACCATACTTGATACAAATAACAATTATCTATTATCGTACAGCGCCCAAAGTGATGATTGTGGATGAGTATGGGGATCCATTGCAGGAGAAATACTATGAAATCGATTCAACTCTGCAGTTGTCCTGTATCGTCCGCAATGTGGCCATGACCAGTTCCGTTGTATTTTGGAAGCACAGCGAAAATGTGCTCAACTATGATGTAACACGGGGTGGTGTTAGGTAGGTTTACTAAAATCCAAATCCAATCTTAGCTCTGAAATATATACATGCTTTAGTGTTAAAACTGAACTGATGGAGGATGGGGCAAACTCAACATTGTCGATTGCCAAAATTCACAAAGCTGATTCGGGAAACTACACTTGCTCAATAAGTGAATATCAAAATTTTACCATTGTAGTGCATATACTAAACGGTAAGTTTGTATAGCTATTACCTATTTTGAATAATGCATAATATGCATCATTTTGTAGGCGAAAGTTTTGCCGAGCTGCATCATGGTGGGGCAAATGCTGCACTTGCAACGTGGCAATATATAATCGGACTGTATTTCCTGCTGCTAATGCGATGGATCGCTAGTAATACAGTGTTCACATATAGGTAAAGTTAACAAATTTGGAACACCAGACGCCTACATTTTTACATATAAATAAGTACATGAATAAATAAATGAATTTAGGCATTAATTGTTCTCCAGGTAGTCGGTCATCTTATGTACACTTTTGTTAATTAATTGTAAAGAATTTGGATAGGCATTACTTAGCAAAGAAGTTATTAGAAATAACTAAAAACTAAGTTTAAATCGAAACAAAATAAACTGAATTGTTGTTGTAAGCAAGTACTGTAAGTATAAATGCCTATTGAAATTATGAAATAAAATGTACTAATTATTCTTGATTGATTTTCGTTAGCATCAATTTGTACATGTAAAAGCACACATAAAGTTAATGTTAATAACTAAGTCAACTAATTGCGTTTGGCGCAAATGCTGCCAACCAATTTCGATGCAAAACAATTACAAAATCAAAAAACCCGCATATGAAAATTAAAACCAAAAATAAATACAGGAATGTAAGATAACATATGAACAAGCGATTGTGGTTTGGGCTTTTATAAAAACAAAATAAATAAAGTACACACATACAATACATATTGCAAGCCCAACACTGACATATACACACACATACATACACACACACAAACACTACTACTACTAATATTTCAAGGATACCACAGCGTATAAATGTGTAATTTTATGCTTACAATATCTAGTAAATAAGGTGAGATACGATTAACAAATAAAAACTACACAATGATAAAAAGAACCAGTGAGTATTTTTTTATAATTGTATTATAAGGAATTGGTTTACAACTTCAACGTTACACTTTCAGTGCTAATAGCATTATAGATAAAGGTATTATCAATTGGTTTATATTGTTTGGTTATTATCTTGATCACCTCCTGCGCCGCACAGCCTCCTGTAAGCAGAATGTTCAGTTAATCAACACACGTATCTGATGTGTGTTATTCAATTGATATTTACCAATAAAAGCGGACACGGCATGAAGCTCGGCGCCTCCGTAGCGACAAATCTCGTGCAGCACATCGTCGCTAATGGTCGCATGCAGGCCCAAGTCGTTTAGCATTTTGCTGGTGATGCTCTTCAGACGGCCGATGTCCTGCTCGACAGCGCACTCGCCGGGAATGCTGCCGCACTCGCTCAGAAAACGCTCATAGGCACGCAGTGCAAAATGGTAGACGGTTAAGGTACCCTGTAGCTCGTTCTCCTCCACTGCACATTACAACAGGAATAGGATTTGAATGGTGGAATTACAATTGGAGTGCACGTTATTTATACTTACCTAATGGCAAGAGACGACAGTTCTTCTCGTACTCATCGGCGATGCGTGTGCCATGTAGGACAAACAGACCGGCAGCCTCGCGGCAAAGTAAACGCACAGTGCGCTCATCTATGCTGTCCGGTGGCAGGGACAACTGTTTGAGGTAGTGTTGGCACTTGTGGTAAACCTGAGCGGCATCATGCAAGGCCTGCTGACGGTAGATGTGTTGCAGAGTTATATAAGAGTCCGTGCTAGCGGTCATATCGGGCAGTACTCCGGGCAGCGGTAAATAGCCCTTGTTTTCCTCCACAACGAAGTGTTTAAGTGCCTTGGCCATAATCCAAAAGATATCGCTCTGCTGCCGAAATGCAAAATTGATAACTGTGCTTTGAAAGAAATAAAAAGAACACACCTTTTTGTGGAGCTGCTCACAAGCATCTTCTTCGAATATGGCCTTGAGAGAGCTGGGCACCAGGCCGGCGCCAAATGCTGTATTCACCGCCTTCATAGCCTCCTCGTAGTTTTCCTCGTCCTTCTTCATTTCAGCTCTGATTGCCTCGCGGAGATTTGTCTTTTCCTTGTAGTTGCTGGGCGCCAGCCGCCCTGCTTCCTGTTCCTTTTGCCAAACTTTTAGGAATTTGTACAGAACCACTAGCCAGGGCATTTTGCTAGTGACCTCTGTGGCTTCCAAATGCTCGCGCAAAGCATCAAACGGCTGCTCCAGACGCAAATCGAACTGACGATTGTCGGGATGAGCCTCTACAACGCAGTGCTCCTTTAGTTGCAAGCGTATTGAGCCTAACATGCCCAGGGACCGACAATAGACAAGCGGGACATTGGACTCCCACAAATGGTTTGAAAGCTGCAGCAATGATTGCTCAATGAGATTCGAGGCGATTACCAAATCAAAACTGTCAAAAAAGTTCGGACGATTTGCCAGGATATAATCAACGCTCTCCTCAACGTAATCACCATTGACATCCGTGTTCAGCTCCTGCAACAGCTGTTTACAGGCAAGTGCCTTTGATTTTCCCAAATAACTAGAATCTAGAAAGAAGCTACACTCAAACTTGTTAATTGTTTTTAGCACTGAGTTAAGAATAGCAATCTGCTGTTGATGACGTACTTGTTACCGAGATCCTCCTCCTTAACTGTGCTGCCATCGGCAACTGTGAAGCCACCAATGCCCGGTAGGACAAGTCCCTTAGCTGCTTCGCAACCCACCGCTGTCACATTGACCAGGCAAATTGTAGCTGCCTCCAACAATGCCTGTCCGTGGTCACCCCAAAGTCTGTTAAAGGCATGTTATGCTAATCATATTACATGAGCAGTCTTCATATATATATTTACCTGATTTGTCTATCATATTTTTTACTTTTATCTGATAATTCAGGCGACTTTGGGGGCGCAGGCGAAGACATTTTTCAAGCCGGCTGAAATTTGCAATGAGTTGTAGTGTAAGTGTTGCAAAACGTGATTAGCTATCGGGGTTGCAATCGATATACATATTCAGTTATCAGTGAAAGCCGCAAGTTTAATTTTTGTTTAACATTTATTAAATAATACGTTGTACATCATTCACATGTTTTTGCTCTAAAATTTATTTCGTTAAACATTCTGGTCTTATTCGACTACATAGAAGAAATCAGTCTTTACAAAAAAATTGTATTAACTTATAGTTTGTTATTTGAAATATATCGGCAAAAATAATACCAAGTTATGAGCAAACCATAAATGTATTGAGGACGTAACTTTTCATTTCAATTACTACTGTACAATTTTTACTAGTTGTAATTTCAGTTATAATTCACTCCACTCGATAAATTAATTGTATAATACCGCATCTCTAAATGGCCTGCCGCTCGTTTTCCAATACTTAATCCAAGAGGCCACACATGTTTTACAATTACGCTTTGGTACATTCATTCGCGTTGTTATTTCACAACGACGCAAGTTTTTTTTGGCTACATTTTCCAGCTTTAGTTACAGGGAAAAGGGGCAAAAAATTTAAATACATATTAAAATTATCACCGATAGAATGCCAGCCAGGAGAAGCACTGCAAAACCATCAACCAGTCGAGGCAACGCCGATAGGAGTCCACAGTCAAATGATTCCGATTACAAGATGAAAAGAAAAAAGAATAACGAGGTAAGTGTAAACAAAACAATATACAAAGTTTCCACCTAAAAATAGCATCTGGGGAAATTAGGGCAATTGTGATACACTATTTAATATACACATTACTGCATTAAACCATACATTTAAATTTTCTTATAGGCAGTGCAGCGTACGCGTGAAAAAACAAAGAAATCTGCCGAGGATCGGAAAGATCGCATCGAGAGATTAAAAAACGAAAACATCGAATTATTGGCCCAAATTAGTGCAGAAAAGCAACACATTAGCACACTGCGTAATCTAATTATACAGGGCAAAAAGACAGAAGAACAGGATCGTCAAGTCAACGAGATATTGAGAACGTCTGATGAGGACGACGACGACGACGACAGCTAATATTCAAAATGACAAACGAGCAATTGATCTTAATCTATTTAATACTATTCACATATTTTTAAGCGTGATAATCTACTACTAACCGTCATATACGTCGAGTTTTTCCATGTGCAATGAGAAAACCTCGTCCATTTTGTGTTGTTGTTGTTCAATGTAATAAATCAACGTAAAATGTATTTGAAGAATTCTTTCTTTTTTTCTTGTTGCTGCTTGTGCCAATGTCCCGTTACAGCCGCTCAGTCTTATGCTCCTTGTTATTGTTCCTTGCTTAGGTCACCACTTCCGCCTACTTGCTGCTGGGCATTGATTTATTGCACTTCTCTCATGTGCTGTGTGTGTGTGTGTGTAAGCGTTAAATTTAGTCTGCACTTTGCTGAATTGCCGGGCAGGTATTTTGTATATTTTTACACATGTGCTCACGTTCCACTACAAATTATTTATCAGATCATCTGCCCAGACTAGAGTTTAAGCTATAATTAACACGTCCAGGGTGATTTGACAGCAATTAAATCATAGTTGCTACGAGTAACGTCACATGCCAAATAAAAACCACAATGCCAAATGCACAGCCAGCTCTGATTAAATGAGTAGTAGTTTTATTGACGCTAAGTGTTCAACTGCGACTAATTTTCTGTTTTTGGAATCGTACGGCTGGCCATGTCATTTACAATTTCCTCTTTTTTCCATTTAAATTTCACGTAACTTTTTGTTTTTGCTGCTTTGTTGTTGCCCCATGGCCTGTTTACAGACTCGGATGGCGGACAGCTGCTATTTAACAGTGTACTGTTGTTAACAGCTTGACTAATTCCCAGTGTTCCCATGTCACATACATTTTAGAAATCCACTAAAACTAAATATTAAAAATAGTATTATAGTATAGTCAAATAATAAATATTTTTCTTTCTAATCGCTTTTTATGTGTTAGAATGTACTGCTACAGAAAATAATCAGTGCTGCTTAGAACTGTTCGTCGATAAGTAAATTTCGATTGTGTCTAAATACATTTCAAAATTTCGTAAAAAAATTTTTTTTCCGTTTCGAAAATAAAACAAAATTGATTAATATAATAATAATGCTGCTGCCATTGGAGAGATTTGCTTCCAATTTACGCATTAACTCCACCGTCCACCTGCTGAAACGGCAAATAGCTGAAAATGGAACAAAAACACAAACGCAACTATTCCAAGCCTTCCTATTCGATATTCACGAGACAGGAAGCTCCAGCACCGCCAACTTCCAATAGGGAAAGACTCAATAACGCAAACACCACAAATGCCCATCGTGCGGAATTTTCCGAGCAGCTCCCAAACACTCCAAACAGTAGCAGGCTAAAAGGTATACGTGGCTTTTTTAAGCAAACCTTTTTGAATAAAATCAGACCGCAATATGCGCCAGTTAATCTACAAACCGATCAAATACAAAACACCTTTGATGTGCCTCTAGAGGATGAAGATGTACGCAGATTAATTGATCTATATGCAGAGTACGAGATTCTTTACAATCCCAATCACCCGCAATATGGCAACGAACACATTCAAAAGATTTACTACTCGGACATTGCACGCTCCTTCCCAAACAGAAACGGTGCCCAGATCCAAGCAAATCTCCTCGAGCTCCGCACACACTTCGAACGTGAATACTCCATCATTCACAATGGGCAACATTCCAATGGCAGAATCTTGACGCCCTCTATCCCCTACTACAATGAGTTTCTCTTTTTAGTACCCTTTTTGGACAGGGCAGGGAGAACCTCGGATGCGTCCCGAGTAACCGATAGTTCGGATAAATTCCTGCATGTGAATCAGCAGTCGGGGAAAACCTTTAGCAACATGATGAGCAATACTTTGGATTTACCAACGCCATTTCCAGAGAGTAATTGTTTCCCCTCCCTTCGCAAAAGGAAGAATATTAAAAGGGAAAGATCGGACACAATATCTGCAGGAAAAGAAAAAGGTCCAAGGATAAAGCGCTCGGTGCAAATCAAGGAGGAAACGATGAAACAAGAGTCATTGAAGCAGGCAGAGCAACAGGGAAAGCAACAAAAAGAGCCAGAAGAGGAAGTGTCATGGGCATTAGCACAGAAGTTGGAACAGCAGCCAAAGGAACAAAAACAACCGCAACAGCAAATGTCATTGGAGCAGGAACAAGAGCAGCAGGCAAAAGACCAACAACGAAAAGAACACAAAGCGCCATTGGAGCAGGAAGAAGAGCAGCAGCAGACTCAAAATATCAGACATAATAATCCGCCGCAATTAGAGCAACAGCAGCAGCTGCTGGTAAACGAAGAGGCTTCGGAGCAAAAGCAATTCTCGCAATCGGACTCAATAGGACAGACACAACTAGAAGCTATGAATAATGCAAATGAGCACCCAGTGGATTTAAGACCAAATCTGCATCAACGACGATTTGGAATTATTTATGTGGGACCACGAGCAGCTCAAGGATTTAATCAAGCGCCTGCTACTGCTGTAAAGAGCCAGAAGGCAACTCAGGATACTCGAAATACTAGAGAGGTAACAATCCAGCCAGGAACTGATTCTAATCAGAGACAGCAAGTGCAAGTGCTGTGCGATATGATACAAGCGGAACTTGGATCCGCACCAGATTTTATTTACTACGATGCTAAGTGGCGCATCATTGAGATCTTACGGGACGTGAACAGGCGTCAAATAGACCACACAAAATGTGCTGCAACACGAAGAACAAGAAAGGAACCCAATGGGTTTGCACTCGAAGAGAAGTCCGAGCTGGCGCGACAGTTGAAGGTTTCTCAATGTTCCTACTGTCCCAAATGCTGTAAACATTGAGCTTTCTCTCTCTCTTTTTCTCCCTCTGTCTTATCAGTCAGCCGTTTCGTTGACCATGACCAAGTTTTTTCGAGAGATAAGCAATAATTTTGCTCAGTTCGCCTGCAGCTGTAAACAAAGATGGAAGCTTTTTGGAGCAGTTCAAAGTTGCTGAAACATTGGCCAAGCATTCTGCTGGGATTTCTTCTTGCTTTGGCCATTAAATACTTGCAGAACTACAGAAAACGACGGCTGCAGGACAAGCTGGTGGATGGGACAGAGGATGTTGCAGGTAGTCAAAGTTCAATTGATACTTTAATGCACTCACTAACAAAACTCGCGTCCAGTTGAATTTCCGGTCGCTGTTGACAACGACGCAGAACTGCAGCCTGCCTTGGAGGAGAAGCCACATGTGCCATTTGTGCCTGGCCAGAGTCTCAATCCGGATGGCGCCAGGCGTTTCTATGAACTGGTGCGCGATCGTCGCAGTGTGCGCGCCTTTGATGCGAGCCTAAAACCACCCATCGAAGTATTGGAGGATTGCATACGTTCAGCTGGAACGGCACCAAGTGGTGCTCACACCGAGCCGTGGACATTTTGTGTGGTTGAGCAATTGGCACTGCGCCGGGCGGTGCGGGAGATTGTGGAGCAAGAGGAGCACATCAACTACAGCACACGCATGCAAAAACAGTGGGTGACGGATTTGCGGCCGTTGCAGACAAATGCATACAAACCGTATCTAACGGATGCGCCATATCTCGTGCTGATCTTTAAGCAGACGCATGGAACAACGACGGATGGTCGCAAAAAGCTGCACTATTACAATGAGATCTCCACGTCCATTGCTGCCGGCGTGCTGCTCTGTGCTCTACAAGCGGCCGGACTCTGCTCTCTGGTGACCACACCCCTGAATTGTGGGCCTGCCTTGCGGCGTCTGCTCGACCGGCCACCGAATGAGAAACTGTTAATTTTGCTTGCTGTGGGTTATGCAACGGAGGATTGCAAAGTACCGGATCTGGACCGGAAAGCGCTTCAGCAGATTATGGTAAAATATTAATTGCGCTTGTAGTTGCACAAAACAGCAAAAACAAATATATTCTAATTCAGTTATCAATTATATGTTGATTTTTCTGAGTTTATTTAACTTATTTACATGAGGTACTACATGTTGTGATGAACAAAATGGTTTGTGCATGTAGAGAGAATACATAATTAAATTTTAAGTGAGAAAACCATGCTTAGGAACTGCTCGTATTGGATGGTGATGACACCATCCATGTCGGTATCGTGTTGCCGGAAGGCGGCAGTTAACGTATATAAGGCGATGCAGCATTGGATGAAATCATCGAAGAGAATGGTTCCTTGGCCAAAGCGATCAAATTTACGTATGAGGACGCCAACAAGTTGGTCAGAGAGACGATAACCAAAGGTGCTCAGAGCTGTGTTGAGCTCTTGCTTATCAATATTGCCGGAATTATCCCGATCGAATGAACGAAAACAATTTTGCCAATCGGTAACGTATTTCCAAAGCGCTTCAAAGTCCTGAAAGGACACAGTGCCCCTATTCTCGCGATCAAACATTCCAATCATGAGTCGCACTGTTTCCGGGTTGAAAGCCGACCAAGTGCCATTGGAAAGGGCCATCTGAAGTTCATCAGCAGAAATCTGACCGCTTCTGTCCTTGTCAACCCTTTGGAAAACGTCCCAGAGGAACGATTGATCTGGCATTGCTCCTTGCTGGTAGGCCATTTTCAATGAAACCAACCGAAACACTTGATGTTCACAATTCTAATTTAATAATTCGTTACGAAACTCGAGTTGTCAAAGTGCCAAAGAAATTAAGCTGTTAAACACAATTAACGAAGAATTTTAATAGCAAACAGCATGCAATTGTGCTGAATTAGTCATTTTAATTTGCGGTGGTGGTCTGCCGATAACCTACGAATTCTCAGCTGTTATTGTATGGTAATCGGTACGCATTCAGCGTCTATCGATGCGATTATACTTTGCCTTTATAATATTTATTTGCAATAATTAACCATAATATCTGTCATAACCCAGATTAAGAAACCTCAAGCTCATTTTTTCATGTTATCATTGCCAAAAATAATCGAAAATGCGAACGTGCCCAAATCATCGATATAAATATATATGTGCGTTGGTACATATCGATTAGAGCACATACCAGTTCATTTTATAAATAACTTCAATGTGTTCGGTTGTGTTGTCGGGAAATTATCGAAATTACCAAAAACCCGAATGATTAAATTGGTAAATAAAACTATTTACTTCGAATCCAATGCAATTGCAATCGCTTGTGAACAATGCGGGATAAGAAATGTTTGATAAATTATAATAAAAATGTGTTGTATTATCGATGCAACAGCAAATAAGTGGCAAAGAATGAGAGCGCAAAGCAGATGGCAAAGAGCGTCGCGCCGCATTGGTGTTGGTTTTGTGTGCGTGTGTGTATGTGAAGTAGAAAGCGGCGGTAAAAACTTGTAAAATCCACACGTATTAAACACACACACACACATTATTACATATATTAATATATATATATAAAGAGAAAAGTAAATATATGCTTCTCAATTCCTCCGAAATCGATTTCATCGTCAATTGGAATTTAAAATAAGTCAAGCTTATTGCACGTCGAATCTGCAAGTCAAAACAAAACAAACGTGAAACGTAGCCGAAAAACGCCATCGTGTTTGTGTGTGTGAGCGTAATAAGAAAAAGCCACAGCAAAAAAGACAAAAGAAAAATAGTGCACACGAAGAGCACGCGCAAAGCGCAATTGATGAAATTTGTGATTATCACAATTGTGTATTAACAAATGGTTGAATAATATCTAAGCTTGGGCTCTAAAACTTTAATCAACATATTCACAATAAAATCAAACACAGAATTTGTCCCTTTTTATTAACGCGGAACGTGTGCAAACATATTTGTGCAGGGCTATTTTGCGCCCTTTGTTGCTCTGAGGTGAGTTGAAGTTGATCTTTTAGAAGAGTTTCCAATCGTCGCTGTTTGTGTCCAAACTGTACTAGAGATGAGCGCGTGATGTATAATTCGGCTCTATCAAATACTTAAACGTTTTAAATCGATTAAAGACTTGTAAAAAATAAATTAAAATAAAAAGTCCGCATCACGTATGCTTATTAGACTAACATATTTTGACACTCACGCGCTCATCTCGAATCCAAACTGTACCATATTGATGAGAAAACACAAAGAGAAAGAGAAAGAGCGCACTTAACAAATTTTCATTCGCACTCTTTGCCATTCTCTAACTCATGATAATCAGCTGCTACAAATCGTCCTGAACAGTTATTTGCAATAAGCCACTCCACACAAAATGAGTCGCATACAGAAGAAACAACAACAACAACAGCGCAATCAGTGCGAAATCGTTAGCAAAGGCACAAGCGGTACGAAAATCACAAAAGGCAAACGCAAACAGCCGCCGCTGCCAGATTTTGAGGATAATGAAATAATGTTGCGACCAGCTCAACTTGTCAACGGACACTCCAATGGAACTGGCAAAATGACGAAACGACGACGACAGAGCGACGACGACTCCGATGAGCAGCAGCAGCACCACCAATTGACCAATGGGAGTAGTAGCAAAAGTGTCAGGCTAAATGAGGTGGCTACGACAACAACAGCTAGTTCGGTTGCCAGTAGTGGGCAGCGTTACAACAACAACGGTAGAACTGTCAATCACAACAACAATAATAATAATAACAGCAGTAAGAAGAGCAAAAATAATGCAAGTAAATTGTTTGGAAGGCAACACACGACCACCACTAAGAAGAAGAAGCAGAATACAGCTGCAGCAGCAACAACAACACCAATGGAATACAGTTATCGAAATAACATATCCACCATACCAACGCCACCCTCACCAGCCTCACCGGCTTCGCCGCCGCCAACGTCGACGTCGAAGATTGTACCGGAAATTGTTTGTATTTCTGATGCGGACAGCGAGGAAAATGAATGCATCGAATATTACGATCAGGATTCGGAAGAGGATAGCGACCTGGAGATCGAAGAGTCGCCCACTACCAGCAAGAGCAGTCAATCTAAGAGCAATAACATTAACAGTAACATTAACATTAACAACAACAACATCAGAAACAATAACAAAGCGGCGGCAGCAGCAGCAAAAGCGGCAGCAGCAGCGGCAAAAGCAGCAGCAGCCGCTGCCTCAATATCACCCACATATGCGATGCCACCCACAAATAGCACGCCGCTTGATCTGGACAATGAAGCGCATCAACGGGACTTGGAGAACGTGACCGACCTGCGCTCCTATGGTGAGTAGTAAACAAATCAGTCTAGACTTGATTCCCTCAAGCTAATAAATGCATGTGTGTATGTATGTGTATATACAAATATAAGTGTGTTTGGGTCTGTTATGGGCTGGTCAATGTAGCCCGCATCGACCTCTACGTCTCTCTGTCCTTTCGAAGTGGGGCACATGCATTTAACCTTGACACACTTGGATACACACAGACGCATATAGAAAATGGTTTTATTTGGGTTCGCCCGTTGTAATTCACCTCAAAAGTCAACTCACCACACCGCTCAACAACAACAACAGTCGACGCGCGGACATGCATGTGCTCTGTGTATGCGTGTGTGTGTGTGTGTGTGTTGAGTATATAAGTAATTGATTTACTTGAACTTGACAATGCAACAGGCCCAGCAACAACTACGTACATGCATATGTAAACATAAATGTGCATGCTAAATAATGTAAAACATGTTTGCCTTTGCGCTTAATTGGCAATTTGCTATGTACCTGTGAGTGAGCATAAATGCATACTTGACACGACTTCAACTCAGAGAGGAGAGTTTCTTCCGTGATGCATTCTGTTATCATGCGTGCTGCTAGCTGATCGTGCACTCCAGAAAGCGGCAGCGAACTCTTCATAACGGTTGTCGAGTAAGTGTGTGTGTGCGTGCGTGTGTTGCATTTATGCATGCATATGCCATAAACATTGCTGTGCGCTTTCTGTTGCTGTTGATTGTACAGCACCGCACACAGTTTGACAAACTTTTAACAGAACTTTTTGACAGCCTTAACAGCTAATTATCTTCGATCTATTCAGTAGACAACATATATTTATGGATGTATGTGTGTGTACATGCAAACATAAGTTATTAACATAGGCTGTCTGCGAATTTTATTTCGAATATATAATGTTTGGAATCATTTTTGTGATGAGAACGCAGCTGTTTATCATATATTCTGTATACTTCTGCTCACATTTATCACGTTCATTAAACTTTGGCTAACCGAGAAAAACAAAAATTATACCAAAACCATTATTTAAAAGACTGCTAAGATAATTTTGGATAATAGGTCCAGAAATATTCATTTAGTATGTGCATGACACAAATATGGCTCTTCAAAGCCAATAATTGTTTATTGAATGTTTTGCTGTTAAAAAATAAATTGTACAGATAAAGAGTTATAAAATTAATTGAAAAACCCTAATATCGTAATAGGTTATATGGTTGTCGAGTGGGATCAGTAGATCGTGGAAGTTGAGTCGTGGAAGCGCAGCTTTAAAGTCGTCTATAAAGAGTCGTCAAAATCCTGAGTGCCATAAATTGTAAAATTGTCGGCTCGTTCTGGAATCAGGTCGTTAATTATACAGTCGCCTTTTACTTTAAATATCGCCGGCTTTTAATTAGTTCATTTATTATAACAATATTCAACAATCCCCGACTTAAAGATGAGTAGATGCTTAATATGTTTATCACTTCTTCTAGTTTTGTTTGTTGGATCAATAATTTTGCTAGCCATTCAAAAAATAAGTATTTTCGTTGAAGTACATTTTATTTACTTACACTCAAGAAAAAGCTGTTACTACTCAGTTCGTTGCCCCTGCTAAAAGAGACGTGCTAGGAACTTGTATTTTGAATTATAATATAAGTATATAAGTAATAATATGTAACAGGTTTGTTGCAACCAAAATAACAATTAGCAAGGTAATTTCATTAACCTTTTCGGCTGTGTCAATGAGCTGCGAAAATTTCACAACAAGTTGAAATTTCGATGGGAACAGAAACAGAAATAAACATACATATGAATAATTGCATTGCCAGTGAGAATTCCATATCACTTTTGAATTTTTTACTTATTGTTTGTTGATAGCGTTCTTCGTAAGATGACTAACACTTTTGCCAAAAAAAAAAAAAAAAAAATTGGCACGAATAGCCGAAATGAAAAAGGCCACGGGTTCAAGGACAAATGTCCAGCAATGGCATTCAACTCGCTTACTCTACCTCCGTCTCTATCTCTTAATTGCGCTCTCTTCTCTTCTGCTCTTTGCCGCAGGCTCTGCTTGTCAGACAGATGCGCTGTTAATTTCTCAAAAGAGCGAGCAGGTGCTTGCGACTCAAATAGAAATTAGTCTGTTGGGAAATTGTATTAAATATGCACTGCTTTTGTTTGCGTACGATTTTTATGACATTTTCATTTTCCATGCATAATGTACAAATATCGTCTGGACGCCGAAATAGCGAGACAAGGCCACTGAACCGTTAAATGGCTATAGGCATCGAGAGAGAATCTGGTTGCGTGTGAGTTAGCAACTCGCATTTGATTGGTTGGTGTGCAGCCTTTTTCTCTTCTTGCACACACCCACACACTTAACGTTCTCTCAGTGGGTCAGCCACCTGCTGCAATGACGCCCGTCGTCGCTGTGGGTGTCCTTATAAAATGTTCATACGTGTGTATATGTTTGCATGTGTGTAAGTATGTATTTATATGTAGTCAGTTCTCTTTGCATGCTTGCATTGCAAAGCGTTCACATTTGTAGCTGAGCTGATTATATCAAGTGTCGCACGTGCTGCTGCTGCTCAGCTAGTAAATTGCGATAATGCTAATCACATGCTTCAACTACATGGTAAACAATTGCACTGTAGTTTTATACCACCCTTATGAGTGTGTGTGTGTGAGCATTTACTTATTATCGTCTCGCTTTTATTGTTTTATTCTTAGCGCGCATTAGGCAACAATACTGCTTAAGCTAATCAATCTGCATTTCTATTTTGTCTTTCACAGTTAAACTGTACAGCGATGAGAGCGTGTGCTTAAATGATTTTCAAATCATGCGCGTGCTTGGCACGGGCGGTAAGAATAAAATATATAAATTACTTTAAAAAAATGACAACGGATTTTAATTATCACTTTTTTTTTGTTTAGCTTATGGACGCGTTTTCCTGGTCCGTAAACTGACCCGACACGATGCAGGCAAATTGTATGCAATGAAGGTTCTCAATAAGATTACCGTGGTGCAAAAACGGAAAACGGCCGAGCATACGAAAACCGAGCGAGTGGTAAGTAGATTATCAAAATTAAACGAGAGCATGGAAAGTGTTGGTCGCAAGAACAGAAGAGAAAAAGAAACAAGATGCCATCAATATGCGAAACGTGTCCAAATCAAAGTTTTCGTTGCCAATTAATTTTGGCGTTTTTCACTTTGTGCTTTAACTTTTATATGATCAAAAAGCGCATCAAATTAAAAGCGAAACCTTCAGTTGCTGGTGCACGTACCCAAAATAAAAAAAAATCAAAAGAGCAAGAGAGAAAAGTAAAAGAAACGTACTAAGAATTGAAACGTGCTCGTGACACACATTGCAATAAGCTTGCTACTCAACATGTTGCACCGGCAAAAAGCGAATTGTCAGTGATATAGTGGGTGCGAAAGAGGGATAGATAAAGAGAGGAACAGAGATAGAGAGAGTGAGCGCCAAAAGAGAGTTAGCCGATCTACTAAGTATGTGTGTGTGCAATTTACGACCGGTTTGCGGCATTGGAAATAGTAAAACGTATTGAAAATCTTGGTTAAATAACTGCAAGCACAGGTGAAGCGTGGTGGGAGAGACGAGAGTGAGAGTAACAAATAACAGGGGCACTTTTTGGCGGATAATTCATAACTTAAACAAAGAGTTGTCTTTGTCACACACACACACAGACAAACACGCACACGCACTTACAGTGCGGTTGTTCAAGGCACATAAACAACGATGACTATGACGCTTGTGCCAGTAACCCAGATTGCAACATAATATGTTGCTGTGTGAAATGAAAATAGAGCAGGGAGGTGGAAGTGGTGGATATACCGGCTATAATTGTATATACATTTACCGCCCTGCTTTGTGTGTTTTTTGTTGTTGTTATTATTTTTTGTTTCTGCCAAAAATGGAAAGGAATAAATTCGTGAGATGTGAAAGTTTTGCTTTGCAAGAAGAGATGCTTGACAATTGTCTATAAGAGCAAAAGCAAAAAAAAAAAAAGATTAAAAAAAAGAGAGATGAAGCAAATAATCGCAAAATTAAATTAAATTGTACAAAAATATATTTTCACTTTCACGCGCAAAGTAGATTTAATATAGAAACATGATTTTATCGGTATGCTTAATTACTGTGGCTCTTTTGCGTAATTTCTGGGAAATTTGTGTTATAGTAAAAATAATAAAAATAAATAAAAATAGAAAAGTAAATAGTGAACGTAAAGATAAGCAAACAAAGCAAAGTGACAAAGGTCAGCACAAAAAAAAAAATAATAAAATAATCTATAAGCAGGAGTGCGCCTGGTTATCGATTTTCAACTATTTGATTAAAAATAAAAGGAATATAAAAAAAGAATACTACAATATTTAATAAAGAAGTATTAACAATTAATTTTACCGTTTCTTGCAGGTACTTGAAGCGGTGCAACGTAGTCCATTCCTGGTCGGTTTACACTACGCCTTTCAGTCATCATCGAAGCTTTATTTAGTGCTGGGTAAGATCTCAATGATTCATAATTTACCACCACAAATGATTCAATTTTAAATCCTATGCTTTTTGTAGACTTTGCGAATGGCGGGGAGCTGTTCACGCATCTCTACCATGCGGAGCATTTTGAGGAGTCACGTGTGCGCTCTTATATAGCTGAGGTGGTGCTGGCACTGGAGCAGCTGCATCAGCTGGGCATCATATATCGCGACATTAAGCTGGAAAACATTCTGCTGGACGGCGCCGGGCACATTGTACTTTCCGATTTTGGACTGTCCAAGATACTCTCCGCCGAGAATGAATATCGTGCGCATAGTTTCTGCGGCACACTGGAATATATGGCGCCGGAGATCATACGGACCGGGCCGCCGGGCCATGACAGTGCCGTGGATTGGTGGTCGGTGGGCGTCTTAACATTTGAGTTGCTGACAGGCGCCTCTCCATTTGCCACGTCAGATGGTCAGAGTCCGCAATCGGAGATCTCGCGACGCATACAAAAGGAACAGCCGTTGATTCCATCATCGTTTAGCCCGAACGCCCGTGACTTTGTGCTCAAGATGCTGGAGAAGAATCCGAAGCGTCGACTCGGCGGCAATCATCGCGATGCCAGCGAGATCAAGGAACACCCCTTCTTCACTGGCATCAACTGGACGGATCTGCATGCGAAGCGACACAAAGCGCCCTACAAGCCAATAATCAACGCCGAGGACGATGTGCAAAACTTTAGCACTGAGTTCACCGAGCAACTGCCCGAGGATCTCGAATGTGAAGCGCCGCCCTCACGCATCCGACTCTTTCGCGGCTATACGTATGTGGCGCCAGAACATTTGGAGCAAATGCGACGCGACAACCACTGCCAGATTGAGTACTGCAATCCCAATCTGCATGTGAGTGTTTTTCCGCTTAAGAGCTTAAATTCCATCAATCCCAACTAATTAAACTGCATTGCAGACAATACCCACACGACCCGATGATCTGCAGCTAGGCACACGCACTGTTAAAGGTGCCTACGGCACTTGCCATTTTATCACCCACTCCAAGGACATAGTGTTTATGGCCAAGGTTATACCGATGTCCAAGTTCCGGGCGTCCGAGGTGGATGCACTCACATCGTGTGCCTTAGACGGGAACGGTCACAAGAACATTGTGAGCTATCATGGCGCATTCCGGGATAAGTGCGAGGTGTGGGTACTCACCGAGTATCTGGTCGGCGAGGAGCTTACCAATTATTTGCTTCGAAAGCATCTCGATGAGCAGCTCGCACGTGTCGTCTTTATGCAGCTGGTGCAGGCTGTGCAGCATGTGCACGCCAAACACTTTTTACACGGCGACATCAAGCCCGAGAATATAGTGTTTGTTAACCGCGAGGCCATGAATTGCAAACTGGTGGACTTTGGCAGTTCCTGGTAAGATTAACAGTGCAACTAGCAACGAGTAAAAGATCCTTATAAATACTCATTCTTGAATTTTTACAGCTACAATAAGCGCTTTGAGAGCTGGAGGGACAAACCGCGGTACACTCTGGATTATGCCGCGCCAGAACTATTGAAGGATGCCAATGTGGTTACCTATTCGCCGGCAGTCGATATTTACGGTCTGGGCGCGACGCTCTACAAAATGGTTGTGGGTCATGCACCCTATCGACTTTATCAAGGCGACTCCGAGCATAGTCCCGAGATACATCATACGCTGCGTAAACGCATCGCCAACGAGTCGTTCAATCAGCGCTCCGAGTGCTGGGTGAATGCAAGTCCGGAATACAGGCATCTGGTCAGCTGGTGCCTGCAAAAGGACCCTTCTCAACGACCCACACTAAATGATATCCTCAAAGATAAATGGCTGAAAGATATTAAGAATGTGGACATGGTTCCATCGAACGATCAGCAGGATATCGTCGACCTGCGGGACGACTCCATAGAGCCAATGAAGCCTCACTCTGATCTGCAGCAGGCTGCTGATGCAACGACCAACATGGACGAGGGCATTGTTGTGCATGGCATCTTTGATGACGACTTTGACGAACCTGATTTCTATGGCTTCGATGAGGACACGTTGATATTAGGTGTGTCCAACCTGCATTACGATGAGGATTTAGATCTGACCAGGCACAATGATGCCATCAACATCAACAATCCAATGCCGCCACCCGCAGTACCTCCTCCGCCTCAACGTGCACAACCTGCAGATGGCGCTAAGCGTCCACGAACGCGACAACAAAACCGCTTGGAGCCTTGCGAAACCACCGATTCGGAGGACTCAAAGGTGGCTCTCTATTTCCTGATGGAGAAGATACCACCCAAGGACGATTCGACGGCGCCACTGGTCAATGTGTTGCCGCCGCTGCCGACGAGCAGTAGAAGTCGACGAGCATTCACGCTACGTCCAATTGAGAATTTCTGTGGCTTTAACAAATCGTTGTGTGCGTTGCGCAAATCGAATGCCAGCTGGCGTCACTTCTGTCTGCTGATCAACGGCATCCAAAAGGTGCTCAAGCAGCGCTTCAAAAAGGAGCGACGCGTCTACTGCTCACCCAACATCAAAAAGGAGCCCATCAACGAAGCGTACGAGAAGCAACTCATATTCCCGCGACCAAAGCCACCATCGGAGCGTGCGCCAAAGCGGCCTCCCAAGGTGCCGAGCCTGCCGACGCGTGTGCAGCCGGAGAGAGCGCGTGCGCTGCGAGAACGTTATGTGTTCGACTGACGAAGGCGGTTGCGAGGCCAAACCACTGCTGCGACACGTGCCGACATCGAAGCCGAGGAGCAGCGAATATTGCTTTCCATTCTCGGAGCGAGTCGAGTACGATTGGCGCGCCAGCGGCGTTGGCAGCTATTGCAGCGGCGCAGCTGTCGGCCAATAAGTCAAATGTCGATGACTGTCAACGTGAAGACGCTGGACGGACGACGGATGCGAGCGCGCTTCGTAACGGCAAGATTTCAATAAACAGACACATACAGGGGGGAAATACACACACACACATGCAAAGATACATTAACGGTACATGTTTAGATGTATGGTTGATGTGGAAAGAGGTGGGTCTAATGGATCATTGAGCAGCACCAAAGATCCTGTCGATAGAGATTTAGAAATTGTTATCGTGCTAAGTTAATGCTTAAGTGGACTTTGATTTTTTGATTAATTATTGGAATTTCTATATCACATCAACACCCACAACCACACCCACACCCACACCCCACACACAAGTTTAATAGTTGGATTAGTTAATTGTTTACGTTGCTTATGTAAAAAGTCAAGAAACTACAAATCTTAACGCTTAAATTTTAAATGTAAACCTTTTTGTACATTTTTTACAAAGAATCACAAGAGAAAAAAAAAACCAGAGAAATGCATACAAAAATTTGGAAACTAGTTTAGAGCAAAGATAGTTAATTAAGCTAGTAAACGAATGGAAAATTAAACGCATACATATTGTTAGTCTCATACTACATGCATAGATGCACATATATATATATACATATATAAATAAATATACATATTTCTATGTATATAAATTAATAATACACATTAAGTTGTGCCCTATGTGAAGCAAAAAACCATTATAACAAGTATAAAACATTTATTATTTTACATAGAATTGTTTTGAAATATAGTTTTTTCAATCTTTTCATTCATTTTCAGCATTAGACAGAAAAAAAAAATTATATTGCTACTTTTTTGACTTAACAATATTTAAATATGTAAAATCTCCTATCTATGATTATATACATATTTTTTTAATTTCTCTTTTGTTAACTTATGTTTTCTTTTATGTTTTATCGATTTTGTTTTGTTAGCCAAATGAAAAAATTGAAACTTAAATCCATAAGAAATTAATGCGTTTATTATCTGTATGAATTGAATTGAAATAAACTGAAATGCTTAATAACATAAACAATACACTTTTATATTATTATTTACTTTTTTTAAATTTAATTTACAAACCCCAACAACACAAACAAAAACATATCCGGATTTTGTAAAAAAAAAAGAAAGAAGCAGAGCTCATGATCCCAAAATTATTTAGTGTAAAGCGAAATGACTTTAATGATATATTAAAGTTGCCTTTAAACGAGTTGCCTTAGAAAACAAAACAAACTATGAAAATGTTAAACCAAAACTAAAAAAAAAAATTTAAGAAAAATAAAACATGAATTACCACTAAGAGGAAGCCAAAATACAAAATGCTGGGTGAAATATTACGAGCCAAGCATTTTGATAATTATTAAAATGAGAGTTTTTACTATCTAAGCAATAGACTCTAGGGTTCAAATAGAATATAAATAAATGTCTAAGCAACCACACACACACACACACTCACACACAACAACAAAATAAGGCGACGACACCAACTAAACAGTTACAAGTTAAGCTCAACAATCAAATCGCAAATAATATCGTATTTTAACCTTTGTAAAAATAATACATAAATATGTAAATACAAAGCGCCCAAATGGAATTATGAATTATTATAAGAGTTATAATTTTCAAGGCGTTGTTTTTAGCTGTACAAATGAAGAAAAAAATGATAAACTAACATTTATTTGCTAACCGTAAGTCACCAAAGTTTGTACATATACATATACATATATAGTTAAAAATAAAACATTTCAAATAAAATCAAACTTGCCACAATTCATTTAATCAAGTGAGTCGAGAACTTTTGATGGAGATATTGTTTATCATATATTTATTTGTATTTTTTATTTAAACAATTCATAATCACATCCCGACTTTTATATATATTTAAAAAATCAAGTATCGACTTCTCCAAGGCCAACTAATGCTTTCGTTTCTTGCCCAATTTGGGTTTGGCTGCTCCAAACTTTTTGCTTGTGTAGTTTTTGCTATTCGAGCGACGCTTCTCCTCCCATTTCAGTTGCTTGTCGGATGCTTTGTCCTTGTTGAAGAGGGCATTGCTGGTGCCTTGTCCTTTGGATTTGCCCGTTTCCTCCAGCAACGCAGAGAAATCATCTGCAGCCGCAAACAGCGAGCTCATATCTAAAGATCACATTTGAATTAAATACAAATCTAGGAAGGAACACAAATAACTCATACGCACCGTTGCTGTGTTTTAGTTTCTGTGCGAAGCCTCGCTCGTCCATGGTGGCGCTTTTGCGCGACTTCTTTGACTTGGGCGCATCCTCGTCATCATCTTCGTCCTCGTCGAGACTTTCGGGCGCATCGCTTGAGTCACTGTCCACACCCATCGGTATAGCACCTTCCTCATCATCATCATCGTCGTCGTCGTCATCTTCTTCGATTTCATCCAAAGGCTGCAAGTCAATTGAACCCGTCTCATCATCGGACTGATCCTCTGCCTCTGCATCGGATTGTTCATCGGCCTCATCATTGCCCCAATCTTCATCAATGTCTTCCATATCATCATCCTCTGTTTCTTGTTTCCTCTTCTTTTGCTTCTTATTGGACTTGTCCGCCTGCAGCTCACCGCCCAACTCCGCCAGGTAGTTTAGCTCGTCTTCATCCTGCTCTCCGTCGCCGCCTTCCTTGAGCTTCTTGCCAAAGAAGCCATCCAGATAGGACTCGAACTCATCATCATCCACTTCGCCCTCTTTCAGATCATCAACAGCAGCCGCTTCGGGCGTCTCCTCCTCAACTTTGGGCTGTGGCTCCTTCTTGGTCTGTTCCATCAGCTCGGCTTGTTTGCGCTTATGCTCCAGATAATTGAATATAAACATTTCATCCTCTGTGCATGTGGATTTCGTCAGCGACTTGACCGGCTTGCCGCGTGCACCAAATGACTTGTATTTCTTGTGCGACGCCTCAACAACCTGTTGATGGTCGAGCTTCTTGGGATTCTTAAAGGCGAAACGCTCCAGGAAATGCGGCAGTCCAAAGTCACGCAACGGATCGCCATAGTAATCGATCCGTTTTTCTGAAAGATAGATAAACAAATCAGTTGCATTTAGAATCCATGGAGTGGAGTACAGCTACTCACCCAGCAATATCTGCTCGGCAAAGACCTGCACGGTAGGATGGTAGTGTTGACGCAGCAGGAGCAGCTCATTGCGCAGCGCATAGCCAGCGCCGGCAAATGCGGGAACCCGATGATACGGATCATATTTGCAGGCATCAATGTTGCGCACCTTCGACTCGCTGGCCATAAGATTTACATGATGCCAGGAGCTGCTGCTGCTGCTGGCAGGCTTTTTATCATTCTCTTCCTGCTTTAAAGCAGTATCCGTCTGCTCGACATCCGCGTCCTTGTAGACCTCCTCGCTATCGTTGCCAAACTTGTCCAGATCCTCAGCGGCAGCAGCAGGAGGTATCAATTGCCTCGCACTCTCAGCCATTTCCACATCACCAATGCCAGGGACGAGTTCCCGTCGCATTCGCAGCAGCTTGTGCAGCACAATCAGGCAACCGGCGGACATGTTGGGCGGTGCATAGAGCGCCAGTTGCAGCAGTCGCTTCACAAAGGCCTGGGCGCGAGCCACGTGCTTATCAATGTGTATGGCCCGATGCACAATGTGCAGCAATTGGGCCACCGTCTTGCTGCCAATATTGATCAGATTCAGGTCCAGCAATTTGATATACAGAGCATTGTAGAAGCGATCCGATTTCTCCGTTTTGACGGAGGCCAACTGGAGGAGCAGTCCCAGCGTTTGCACCGAGACACGTATATCGGCCAGATGCACCAGACGATAGATGGTATCCTGCATCTCCTTGGTCAGCAGTTCGGTGTTACCCTTCGCTGGCTGTGCCTCCAAAATGGCCTTCTGCAGACAGCGTAGGATCGCTTGCATTGTGCGATTGTTGACAGCACCCTTCTGGACGAGCACCTTGAAGAGCGCAAAGCAGATGTTGACCAGCTTGGTGTGCACCTCGGGACGACCCGATGGCGCGATGCTCGAGAGGAAGCAAAGCGCAAAGTGCTGGGCACGCTCCGAGATGTTGTTGCGGAACAGCAGCTTTTCCGCCTCAGCTACAATGACGCCGCACATATTGGGATGGCGTTGGGAAACAAAGCTCAGATGATGCAGTGCCTTCGATGCAATCTTAGGTATGGGATCACCCAGTTTATTGATCAGCATTGTCAGCAACATTTGCTCCTTTTCGGGTGCGTATGACAACAGCTTGGCAGCGGCCACAATGGCAGCAGTTTTATTGTGCTCCTGTCCCGTCTGCAGACCTTGCATCAGATTCTTGAGATACTCGTGATACTGATCCTTCAGCTCATTCTCAAAGTACCAATAGGCGTAGATGCGACGCATCTGATCCTTGTGCAGTTCCCGCTTGCGCAAGAGTTTCCAGTCGGCGCCACGCATATGGATGGCCAACATTTTGCGCTGTGGCGGCAACAGCACCTCCTGCCACAGATCCGTCAGCACTGCGATGACATCGTTGCTGCTCTTGTTTGACAGCTTGCAGAAGCCAATCAAATTGGACAATGCCTCCAAATTGCCCAGTGGATTGCTGGTCACCAACAGAGCGCCCGCATTGGCTCGATCCTTGGCTGTGCCCTTATGCAGTGCCGTCTGCAGCCAGCGGGCATCAGTGGGATTGCCTACGGTGGATGTAAAAAATTAATTAATTTAACATGAATTAAACTTGATAAAAACCTACGCTTATTGAAGGTTGACTTCTCCGTTTCAAAGGAGGCTTTGCACAGATTAAACAGCTCCAGTTGCTCGTTTTCTTTCATGTCCAGCAATTCTTCGCTGCTCGGGTATTCCGTGTGCTATAGAAAACAGTAATAATAACTTTCTAAATATCCATATATCAATCGGATTAAAGATAAACTTTTACCACTTGATACCATTTCTTCTGGGCATCATCGTCGTCTGTTTGTGACTGATGTTTGTTTCGTTTCTTGGACTTCCATGCATTGTCATCCTCCACAGCACCCTCGTCGTCACTGTCTTTGTCGCTATCAGTTGCCAGCTCCTTTTTGGCGCCGTCCTCGTCGAATTTGATGCGCTGTGGTTTTTTCACTTTTCCAGCGGCGTCGACCAGCAACTGGTTGCCTTTCTTCGCCGGCTCCACTTTGGGTGCGGACTTACTGCTGGGCACTTCCTCCACATCGCCATCGTCTCCAAATTTAATTCTCTGCGACCTGTTCACCAGTTCTCGACTACTTGGAGCTGTTTTACCATTTTGTTGCTTTTGTGTTGGAGCCTTTTTGTTGTGCTTCTGTTTGTTGGGCCTGGTCAGCGCTTCGCCATCGTCATTGAAGACGATCTTTTTATTTTTCAATGGGCCATTGATTTGCACACCTGTCGTAACAGCTGCCGGCATATTTTTCATAAATTTTAAGCAACTTTGGCATTAAATAAAACGAAATCCAAATTAAATCGAAATTGCTGCACGTGTAGCAACAATTGCTATTCACAGTGAGCGGCGGCAAGATATACGCAGTGTGACCTCAGCTGGGTCATTTGTTACTATCGATATTATTTTTCAAATACGATGAAAGGGGAGTATATTTCTGGTGCGAAGAATTGGTCACACTGGCGTGCATTGGTTCAACATCAACATCCCTAGAAAGCGGTCGTGTCGCACGGGTTTCGGCTGCAAAATTGTTTTTTATTTTTTTAAATATAATTAAGCCTCGCGCTTCGTTTTGTTGTTTGCTTCTTGTTGTTGAACAGCAACAACAACAACAACAGCACGAAGGCTTAAACGTGTCTCGAATAAAAGCTTTGTGTGCAGTCCCCAGTTAAAGTCGCAGCCGCGTCGCAGTACTGAAGCAACGTTGTTTCTCATTTTCGCTATCTTTATTTTGTGGTGTCTTTCGTGCGCGCATTTCCATGAAAAACGTTAATTTTTGTTTAATTTATGCGAAATTACACAAAGCTAATGTGAGGAATATGTAACACACAAATAAACGCTGGCACGCACACAACCAACAACAACAACAAACGAAGGGGTAAAAATTGTAGAAAATTTTGTGCAAAAAACTGTGACGACAGCAGCAGCAGCAGCGGCAGTATTTTTATTTGTAGTTGTGAGTTGTAGTTGTATTTGCTGTGTTTTCTGTGGGGTGCCTGGCAGCAACAGTTAAATTAATATTAAGCGTCCTCCGCCTGCCTCCCCCATTCGCATATTATGACGACGACGTCGACGATGATGGCCAATTTCCATGCACACATCCAACTGCAGCAACAACAACACAGCCAGCTGCTCTGCCAGCGAGTGTAAACAAAGCAGCACACACACGCATACGCAATACGCACACAAATACACAGACAGTCGTAAGAGAAACGAACACAATACAAGACAAAAAAATACGTTGACGCCGACGTCCTTCACCTTGCTTGCGCCTGCTGCTGCTGCTTGCGCTGCTTTTGCTGCTGCTGCTGTTGCCAGCCACACACATATTGAGTTTCAGTTTCATCTTCACAACCTGTTCACCAGCTAAACACAGGAAGTTTCGCAAAGTGCAGCAGCCGACCAACAACAACAATAAAGACGACAACAACAACGGAAGCGACAACGCTTCGCTGAACCATAGCCTGTGACTTTATTCGGTCAGCTTTGCAGCTTGCAGCTGTTCCCGAAAACCAAAACCCATTTTCGCCAGAAGCTCGCCTCGGTAAGTGTTCTATCTGCGCTACTTCTGCTTCATTGGTATACCCTGTATAAATTATAAGTGGCATAATAAATCTTAAACTGGAAATGAGCTCTTGTTTGATTGGAATTTATTGTAGCTGTATAGAAAAAGACTCATGTATATTGAACTAGTGAACTGCTCATCCTCTATTAATAAGTATCTTCAAATCGATCACTTATATATATTAATAAAACATAGAAGTAAATTTCTAAATAAGTAACCACCAGTCGTTATAGACAAATATTGGAATAGCTTAGTCTGGAATAATGAGTATCTGCTAGGCGTATATCACTGATTTCTCATTGGGAATTTGCGCAACTGTTCGTATTTTTTCAAACATTTTCTAAACAGTTGCAAATGCTTAAATTCCATTTGGTGGTTGATCGTCACCAGAAAGAATTTGATTAGTTTGTATGGTTTGAAACAAAACCGCTTAAAGGGGAGTGTTTTTTTTCGTTCCACATTCGCCACACAAAGCTAGTTAATTGTTTCCGCCTATGTAATTGTTCAATAGTCGCCAAAGAGAGAGAAAGAGATAGATATACATAGATAGGGAGAGAAAGATAGAGATGGAGAGAGCGCTTTGTGTGGTAAACGTTATTATTAGTTGAAGCTTTGTGTAAAGCTTATCGCTGAAGTATATCTTGAGTCAATCTCTAAAAATACAAGCTGTACTCATTTTTTTACTCGTATAACTGATTCTCCCCCCAGCAACAACAATAAAAGCAACCTCAGTTCCGATCTCTTATCGGCAATAATTTCAACTTTAGCACGCGCCAAGAATTCTTTACAAACTTGAAGAAGTTGTTGCTGACATCACGACTGCTATTGCGGTTGCAGCTGCGCTCTCTTAAAAACTAGTACTCTCTTCTCACACACACACACAAATACAGAAGCATTGCGTGGCCCACTTGCATGCAGCGGCTGTAGCAGCGCAGTCGCAGTAGCCGTCGCCGTCGCAGTCACCATCTGTAACTGACGTAATGCTATTATTGATTATGAAGCAGCGACGTCGCCGCATCGTCCATTTTAATTTTTATATGCTGCCTATAAATACGGTACTTTCACTTACACAATTGCACCTATGCCAATTATGCATTGAGTTCGCTTCGGGTTCAAGTTCGCGCTGCCAAAACTAAGACCAAGCCAACAAGTTTGACGGCGAACTCGAACTCCCTTCAAACATGTGCGAGACTCGATGATTCGTGGTTTTTACTATGAAAAATGTAACAGTGTAAATGACGTGACCGTCATTCAAAACTATTTTCTCAAACTGTCTGCGGCTGAGCGTGGGAAGTGCCGCAAAAGCAACAAACATTGATGTTGCAGGCATTCTCACTTTTTTTGTTTTTGAAAAAACAACAAGAAAAAACCATGTCAACAAATTGCGAAAAGTTACATTTTTTAAATGCACTCGAAGAAAAAGCTGAAAACAATTGATATGAAAAGTGAATCTTGAGGATAATTTGAATGAAATGCCACATCAATATATATAGAATTAACCTCACAAATTTGTATATAATTTGATGTATCTTTGTTTCAAACATTTTTCACCAGATTTGTTTCTCCTTTCTTGCAGCTGCTGTGGCCCGTCGACTAACAATGGGCTCACCAGCTGGCGGCGATGGAGGCGCTGGCGAGACCGTTTGGCTGGAGGATCTGCTGCGCGAGGTGCAGTTGGAACAGTTCCTGGAGCGCATTAGGGATGATCTGCAGGTGACGCGATTGGCCCACTTCGACTATGTCCTATCCGATGATTTGGAGCGCTGTGGACTGGGCAAACCCGCCATCCGGCGACTGATGGAGGCGGTGCGCAAGAAGAAGGCGCATCAGTGGCGCAAGAATATACTCTCAAAGCTGATTGGCGGCGGCAAGCAGCCCTCGTCCAAGAAACAGCAGCAGCAGCTGCAACAGCAGCAACAACATCCACAGCCAGGTGCATTGACGTGCCTGATCCATGAGAAAGACATCACGCTGGGCCTGAAGCTGGGCGATGGCTCCTTTGGGGTGGTGCGACGCGGCGAGTGGAGTGCCTCGCCTGCGGGCAAGGTGCTCCCAGTGGCCGTAAAGGTGCTCAAGTCGGACAATCTGACGCAGCCGGGCATCATCGATGACTTCTTTCGCGAGGTGCAGGCTATGCACGCTTTGGACCACTCGAATCTGGTGCGACTGTATGGAGTGGTGCTGTCACAGCCTATGATGATGATCACAGAGCTGGCGGAGCGTGGTTCGCTGCTGGACACGCTGCGCAAACAGTGTCGCCACACATCGCTCACCCACATCTGGAACTGGTCCGTTCAGATTGTGACGGGCATGGCGTATCTGGAGCAGAAACGTTTCCTGCATCGCGATCTAGCGTGCCGCAATGTGCTGCTCGCCGCTGGCAATAAGATAAAGATCGGTGACTTTGGCCTCATGCGTGCCCTGCCTCAGGAGGATGATTGCTATGTGATGTCCGAGCACAAGAAGGTGCCGTTTCCCTGGTGTGCACCCGAATCTCTCCGCTTTCGCCAATTCTCCCATGCCTCGGACACCTGGATGTTTGGCGTCACCCTCTGGGAGATGTTCAGCTTTGGCGAGGATCCCTGGGTGGGTCTCAACGGTTCGCAGATCTTGCGCAAAATTGACCGAGAGGGCGAGCGACTCCATCAACCGGACGCCTGTCCACCCGATGTGTATGCCATGATGCTGCAGTGCTGGGACAAAACGCCCGCAGAACGACCCACATTTGCGGCACTCAAGTAAGCATTCCTGCTCCTTCTATGTTCGATCTTTAGCTAATTTTGTGCCCTTGTTCTCGTAGGGAATATCTGGCGAGCATGTCGCCCCCAGTGATGCGCGCCTCGCGCAGCTACCACGACTCGAAGGGGCTGCAAATCGAGACGGGCGACACCATTGCCATCATCGATGGCCGCACAGAGTTGAAGCTGATCAAGGGCCAGAATCAGCGCACCTACGACATTGGCATCTTTCCGCGTGCTATTTTGGAGCAGCGGCGTCAAGGCGATGCCCAACTGCGTCACGCTTCACCCTTTGGCTTCTGCTGGGCGCCCGGCTCCGAGGAGCGACAACGCAAGTGCGCCTCGCTTACACCACAGGTTACGGCTCATGCCAAGGAGCGCAAGTCGACGTCCAGCAAACAGTTTGCGTACAACAAGCTGACCAACGATTCCAGTGGCCTGCAGCGACGCAATGCCATCAAGCAGAAGAGCGTGGCGGGACCACAACGACCACCGCCGCCAAATCAACAGAATCACCAGGAGGAGGGCATCCTAATTGACATCTCGCCAGAGATGCGACCCAATGCAGCAGCTGTATTGATGAGTGCCGGCGACAGCTCCTCGCTGCAACTGGACAGTTCCTTCTGCCTGCTGGATGCGCCCATTGATGTGCCCACTTTTAATGATGCTGCCGCTGCGGCTGCAGGTGCTGCCTACTCCTCGGGCCCCAATACGCCCACCTACTTCAACGAGCAGCCACAGTTTGACTTTGAGTCGGCAGCTGCAGCTGGAGCAGGAATCTCTCCTGCACGTTTGCAGCCGCCGCCCTATCAAATGCCGCCCACCTATTCGAACACAATGGAATTTGTCCAGCAGCAGCAGAAGCGGGACACCCCACAGACACCCAGCCGAGATCCGTTCGATACGAGCAGCCTGGATAGCAATGCAGCAGGTGCTTTAATGCTCTACTCGAATGCGACTGCTGCTCCCATTTATGGCAGTCCCGCGGCGCGCAAGAACCTCTTTGGTCCGAGCAGCAGCAGCAGCATCGATTCGATGGCCAATGGGCATGCCAACAAGGAGAATATACCAGCTCTGGAGTCCGCTGCCATGCAGTATAATCTAAGTAATCTCTCGCTGGAGCGCCAAGAGATCAGCACAATGAATCTTTCGACGACGACGACAACAGCAACAACATCTTCAAGTGTGCCGCAGCAACAGCAGCAGCAGGAGAGTGTGTTGCTGGACAAGTCGTTTATAGCTGAGCTGGAGAAGGATATGTGGAGTGGCAGCAATAAGGCGCACGAGGATTATCAGCGCAACTCCGCACAGATGTATGCCAGCAAGGACATGGTCTACAAACAGAATCTGACGCCGCTGAAGAATGGCAACCACTCGAATCACTCCAGTCCCACATCGAATGCCAGCCAGGTATCGCCGACGCCCAAGCAGAACAATGTGGAAGCAGCAGCGGCTGCAGCAGCAGCAGTTGCCACAAATGCCACCCAGAGTCTCGTGAATCGCATCTGGTACGAGCGTGTGGCAGCTGCCCCCTCGGAATACTATGCCCAGCCACCAGCCGAGCAGGGGAGCGAGCAATTCTACCAGAATCACCAGCAGCATCAGCCGGAAACGCATCATTCGTTTGTCGCCATCTCGAATCGTGTGGTGGCGCCCAAGAGCAGCGTTTATGCGTCGTCTGCGTCGCTTTATGGCAGTGTGCCAACTGCTGGGGAACGCTATGATCCTGTGGCCGGTTCCACGTACTATGGCCAGGTGCCAAATGGCAATGCGGCCATTTACGATGAGGTCACCCTCGATGACTATCTGCGCCCACATCGACCTGCCCCGTTGGCTCCGTTGGCGCCGCCACCGTTGTCGGCACAGCAAATCCAGCGACGGCTGGACAAGATGCGCCAGCAGCAGCAGCAACAGTTGGAGGGCGCCCATCAGCTGTACGCACCGGTGCCGGCGGAGGCGTCGCGCGAGCAGGAGAAACTGCAACAGCTGCTTGGCGAGCTGGGCAGCTCGGCCGTCGAGCAGGATGTGCGCAATGCGCTGCGTGCCGCCAGCGGCGATGTGCAGCTCGCCCAGCGCCACTACAAGATCGACCAGCTCACCCGTCTCGGAGTCGCCGGGCGACCGCAATGCGAGCTGGCGCTCCAACAGACCGGATGGAGTCTCGAAATGGCCGCCGAGCTGCTGTTGCAGTCAACAACAACGGCTTAGTTAAATGGCTGCAAGTGGGTGGATGGATAACATGATGGGGCACAATGTATTTTAGTTTGATTTTTAGTATTGTGGTCGTCGAGCCGTGTTTTAAGTTTTTAGCCTTAATTATAACTAACTCGTATGTATTTTGCCACTAAGTCTCGATGAAGTCTCGAATCAAAAAATACTCTATGTTGAAATTGCTTGAATTTATGTAGAAACAATGTCCAATGATTGTACACTCTACATATACATCATATAAATATCTTTTATTTGATAAGAAAACCGAATTGAAATGAATTAATCTTTTGGAGTAATTGTTATTACTGTATATAATTTAATGCGACAGGAAATTATTTGCACTCGATTTAACGAATAACAAATGCTAAACGAATAGCCGCTATTTAGTTTTTATTAAATCAATAAATTATACGTAATTGTTACAAACTGTCATGCGATTGTTATTTATTAATTGCAATTTGAAAATAACTGAACAGTATTTTCACGATCGCGTTTCCTTTAATAGTGACTTGCCTATCGAATACTCATAATATTGGTTGCCAGACTGTATGGTATTTCTTAAAGTATTTTTACGACTGTTTGCGTATTTTCCACGAATTGCGCTGTGGTCACACTGATTAACTTTGTTTTAGTTGCAAACGAATCGCCGAAGGTAAAGACACGAATGGTCCGCACGCCGTTTGTTTTCGCACAAAAAAAAAACAATAGGTTTGTGTTTGTGTGTGCAAATGTCGCCTAATTTATGACGCATACTAAGTGCAAGCGCATATTAATGTGATAAAATATTGTGCAACATTTGAACAGCGGCCACAATATCGATAAATTCCAAGCGCAGCACTTTAGTGGTAAAAAGCAAAAAAGAAAAACCAGCAGCGCTGTTTGGAAGAAGCAGAGTGCGTGCACTCGGCCTATGTTCGTTGCTGTGTGTACGTGTATGTGTATGTGTGCCTCTGCTTGTGTATGTGTGTGTGCGAAATTATGTAAAAAAGACAACAATAGGCAAATTTGCCTATTGTTTGGCCTGGCGTCGCTTAGTTATTGTTGTTGTTGCATTTCGTTGTTTGCCAACGTTTAAATTGAAAATTAAAACTAATGTCGAATTCAATTAAAGACAACTGCAAAATAAGTTTAACTATATTTGACAGCCATAAATAAATGATTGCTTATAAAATTCCAATTGCCTTTTGCTCGCTCTCTCGCGCTCTCCCAATTACGAAATGCAGCCACGCTGCGCTCTCTCAAATCTTTACTCTCGCTCTCTCTCTCCATCTATATCTCTATCCATCACGCGGGCCTGCAACGAATGCCAGTGCACTAAAAATTTTCTTGACGTCAGCAGCGACGGCGGCCGGTTTTATTTGCTGTTTGCTTGCTGCCAGCAATTGGCAATTGTCCCTATACCCGCACCCGTTCCTGTTCCTCGTTCCAAATTCCTTAACCATTTTGAGTTTTCTACCTGCCGCTGCCGGCGTCGGCCCGGCAGTGCTGCCTTTGGTACACGTCTGCATTTTACCTGTGCTTTTAATGTGAACACGCAGCTATTGGAAATTGCTCTCTTTTTCATTTTGTTTATTATTGTTGTTTGTTCACAACGTAAAACGAAACAAAATTCTCAGTTTTTTACTTTTCTGTGTGTTTCTTTTTTGTATGCTCTCCAACAACAACAATAACAACAACCAATAATAACAAAAACAGTGTGGCAAAACGGATCAAATAAAATTTAGCAGAAGCAGCAGCAGCAGCAGCAGCAGGCAGCGCAGCAGCAGAAACTGGCAGAGTCAGAAAACGCAGCAGCAGCAGCGCCAAACTCCAACAACAAAATGAGTTGGGGAACTGAGCTATGGGTAAGTTTTAGTTGTTTAAGTTGTTTTTTTCTTCTTAAATTTTGTCTCTCATAAATTAAAGCTCTCATATTCTAGTTGTTCTCGTGTGTAAAGCTTAAAGTGCAAGCGTGTTGTAAGCGTTTTCTTCTCGCGGTTTCTTGCTTCTCTCTCGCTCTCGCTCTCGCACTCGCTCTCCCCCTCTCTCTCTCTCTTTCTGATTTGACCAACAGAACGTTGTTAGCTGCGACTTAAAAATATTTTTAAAAATACTAAAAACTGGTTTTCCTCGTTTTATGTAAATTGCCGCTCGCCATCTGAGAGAACGCCTCAAGCTTTTTGAATTCTTCGTGTTGTTACTGTTGTATTCTACATATTTGAGTGTTTCTTTTCTTATTTATTTTTGGGTCCATTTCAGGCAACAGATTTGTTTTGTTGCTTAACTGTTTTTCCACGGCCTCCTGTCGCCAGTTGGTTGGTGGCACACAGCTGTGCTTTAAGCCAACTGCTGTTGCTGACACGCCCGTTTTACCTGAATACCTCTCTCCCTTCCTCCCTCCTCCTCCCACTGCTGCGCACTCCCCACGCATAAAACTGCTGCTTCAGCTGCTTTATTCAGTTTTGTTTTTTGGGAAGGGAGTTTGAAGAACTTAAGTGCTAAACAATATTTTTTGCTTTACAATTCGATGAAGTTTGTTTTTTGTATTATTCGTTTTGCAATTTCGATTGCGATTTCGGGGGTAGTTTTGTGCACCGCCCTGACGAGCAGCAGCAGCAGCAGCACACCCCCAAACTCTCTTTATCTATAGTTGTAGATGGGTGTAGGTATAGGTGTGCGTGTGTGTGTGTGTGTGTGTGTGTGTGTGTGTGCAGCTGGTAAACTTGCTGGCGCAGCAGCATTGCTGTCTGCTCTCCGGCAGGCTGAAATTGCATGTGTAGACAGTTACGTAGTCAGCTATTAGCATAAATATCCTTTTATTTTCCTCTAAACTCGGATGCAAGCTTTTTTTCAATATAGTTCCAATTCCCAGTTGCCCGAAATTTGTTTGCATTGCGGATTTAAGACGACAACTTTGAACAAATATGAGGAATTTGAGTTACATTCGCAATATGTGGTAAGCTTTACGATAAACAGGAACAGCTTCAACACCACATTTGTTTTCTTTGGCAACACATTTCTTTTTTTAGCTTAAATTCTACGATTTTTGTTGTTTCTTCTTTAAAAATATGAGTTTTACTTGTTTCTCCGAAGCTTAGCTTAGTCATCAGTTGGACACATTAGTTGTTTATAGTCTTAAGTCGAACTATTTGATTCCTAATGCTTTTCAGTTTTAAAAACATGATTTCTGTTAGTTACTTCAAAGTCAAGCTTTGTTTTTGCTTTCGTCAAAAGGTGGCAACACTAATTATGAACACTCAGACGACTCAATTCATTCTCATTTCTTTCTCAAACTTTACCATTTCTTTCTTGTGATGGACCCAAAGGCGTTTCCCCTCTTTTATCCATAAATAAAAAACTGAATCGCTGAGCATTGTTTGAGAGCTCGCCAAGTTGGTAGCCACAGTGGCCAATTATTGTTTTTTACCATAAGCGTTTTCAGTATTTGCATACATAATTTACACGCAAATTAAGATCGTGAAGTGTTTTATTTCATTTGATTGAGTATTTCATTTTACATATCATGCAAAACGTTTATAGAAAGTGCAAGCAGCGTGTTAAATACGTCTAATCGAATTTATCACGTAAATATTATTAGCTATAAAGCAAACTTAAGCCTAAGCCGATGCGGCTTATTGCGGGGAGTGGGTGCCGGGCTAATAAGCAGGTCAATTGCGGGCCTGCATTAAAAATAAGAAATAAGTTTAAAAAAAAGCAAACCACGATGCGTTGTCTGCCTGACGGCCAAGTGAAGCCGATCCAAACCCCAATCCCCAATCCAAGCGCCACTCAACTAAAAAAATAACAACAAACTTTCTTTGCAGTTTTTGTTTCGCTTCGTTTTTTGGTTTCTTACACACTATTATGAACAAAATTTTCACTTTAATTAAATTTGAGGCATGCGCCGCCGCCGTTAAAGCCTGCAACCTGCCCCTGCACATATGCAAAAAGCTGAAAATTTTTTTTAAACTTAAATACAATTGTAATAAAGAAACACTCGTTATTTTGGGTAAGTTTCTTTTTCTCTCTCTCCCTCTCTCCCCGACCTTTTATTTGGTTCGCTGCCGCCCTCAACGCTGCATTCTGTCGCTCTTTCGGGCTGACTCTATAAATAGTCGCTTGTCATTTCAAATTATACCAGACGAGGGGCGGGGTGGGGGTGAGAAGAAGCTGTGCAGTGTTTTTTTTATGATCAACTTTATGTTTGGGGCCATAGCCTATTTAAATTATTGATTAGTGTCAGGAAAATAAAAAAAAAATGCACCTGCATTTTTTATATATAAAATGAAAAGTGCTGCATTTTTCCATTTGTTGTTGTTGTTCTCCGCCTCAATTTGTGTATGCTAATGTATCTTTTGTAATGGCTTATCGATTTGTATCTTTTTATCAGCTGTTTGCCGCCATGTATCTGCCAGTTCGTCTGCCCGTCTGTCTCTCTCCATCACACACACACACACTCTCTCTCTCTCTCCCTCTCTCTCTAGCAAACCAATCCACTCGATGCTCAATGCCGTTGCTGTGGAGTGCAGCTGTGTTGTGTTGTGTTGTTGTTATAAAATTAGAGCGCTGTGTAAATAATTTTGATGTTGTTATTGTTTGGCATATTTTCGATACGTTTTCATGACATTGAAAATTCGAGTGAAGCGCACAATTACCCTGAAATTAAAACATAATCGAAACAATTGTTTTTGTCTTGTGCATCTTAGCGGTTTCTAGCGGTTTTCTAGACGTTGGCTAAAAATAAAATCCAGACAAGATTTAATGGCCTTTTACAAATGACACACATAGTAGCTGTAAAAAAAGGAAGAGGTGGGAGAGAGAGGGAACAAGAACTTTGGGTCATATATCTTTTAGCACTTCTAATTACTGTTTTCAGCCGCATCGTTAATTTAACTAACGTGTGCAGCATTATTAAAATTGTGGCACACACCCCAAACCGAATGTGGCACTTGCGCCAACCCCTTGCCAAACAGCACAGCACAGCATCCAATTAAGCCACATGGGGCGTGGCCGGACGGAAGGCGTCGATTTATGCGCTCAAGGCCAAGTTGTCAAGAAACGCATTTTGTTTTGTTGTTATGGATGCCTTGGGGTCGCACCCTAAGTGCAAATTTCTTTCGTCTGCACATCTCATCGATTTTGCCAGCAGGACCTTCACGGATGGGGGAGACAGTAGCTTCTTGGCGCCTGTCTGCCAGGACCTTCGCCTTGGGAATTGGTTGCAAGGATAAGCCATTTTGTGTTTTTCGCAACGGGTGGTTGCAAAAACTCTACCATGATTTTATTGCATCCGGCGATTTTTTCAGTAATTTTTCTGGGCTGGATTTAAGACGCACTTTGTGTAGTGCTGCAAAGGGTAGAAATATTATTAGATTTGGCCCAAATCGAAATTGAATTCGTGTTCGCTCAGTGTACACGAAGGCCAGCCAAATGCCACTTAAAACTGAGTGCCACACTCAGATTCTCTCTCAGTCTGTCTTCCTCGGCTTTTATGTATCTTTTGCCTCGCTCACTTCGTGATGACAATCTATGTGCAAAATTGCGAATTCCACTCACATTGTCCAAGTGCATTGTAATACAATCTCGCTGTTGTTGTTGTTGCTGCTGTTGTCTGATGTCTGCTGTCTGATGTCTATGGATTTCAGTAGCCTTCAGCCTTCAGTTTGTGCCGCATGCATATTAAGCACTGTCATCGCTGTGTGTCCATCAAATACATTTGGCCAAAGCGTTTAATATGCAAATTGCGACTGTTGCAATACAAAATTGCGGCGCCTGCGTTTGTCCAACTGACCGTTTGCTATTCAAAAATCAAATGTGCAACACACACATACACATATATGTGGTTGTATAGTATCATCCAAGTATATGGCATATTTGTATTAAACCCCTGATAAGGCAAAACGTTCTGTGAAATGATATATGTATCATGTAGTAAATATAATTTTTTAATGGGGCACGCATTTCCTTTGCAACTTATCGCTTGACCAACTTATTTTGTGCTTTTTTTGTTTTGTTTTTTGAGACAGCGATAAATGAAATACAATTGAAGCAATGAACCACAAATATTTCCACACATTTTTTGGTGTTTGAAACTATTTTGTTTAGATACACAATTAAAATGCAAAGAATGTAGGCAAAAATTAATTGCTTCTTCTTTTATACCCTGTATAAATGTATAATTGAGTAATGATGTCTTATGTGACATAAACGGGATATTTCAGCTACTGCTGTGTTTATTTGTATAATTGAGCTTAGCAATAATAAGGTAAAGTTGATTTTCTTTTGTTAATAAGTAATCACTGCTGGCCTGGTTACAGGGCATCTCGTGGGCGAGTATGCCACTCCTTTATACCTGACTTTTGTGAGTGTTTGCATGATTAACACCTACCACATACAAATTAAATTTGTTTAAACTTTATGCGTCATCGCATAATATATTAATAATATTTTTTTTTCTTTCTCTCTGATTTTGGTCAGCATCTTGGGCTCTGATTCATACTGCAATAGATTTCAATTGGTTATTGTTTTTATAGTTTCTAAGGCATTCTGACAATTCATTTTACATTCATTTCCGCCATTGACGAATGCGTCAGGGAATGTTTGTCACTTATCAGTGAATCCATGCGGCCATTCGTATTTGGACTGTGACTAAATTAAATGAACCTGTTGCTGCTCGTAAAAATATGTGTGTGTGTGTGTGATTAGGTAGATATACACTCATAAGGTAAAGTTGTGTTTATCGGGGAATTGCGCGTTATCAGCACACTTTATATGACCTACAGCAAAATGATAATATTATCTATTAACGATAGAAAAGTCATAATATTTGCCAAAACTTGATTTAATTTGGAATTGTAATTGAATATGCTAGAAATGTATGTAAAGTGACTAAGCTGTAAGTTGTTCACTATTCTTCTTTAACGTCTGTTTGGTATCTTGGCCAAGCTAACAGCGATATGAGCAAAGATTAATAAGCAAATATTAGTTGGCCATTCGATACACAGCGTTGTGACAGGTAACTTTAGAAATATTGTGAAATTTTTGTTTTTCATTATTTTGTTTGCATTCTTGTTGGCCCAAAGACAACACAAAGCACAAAACAGCCAATTAATGTTTTTGAGGCAAAGCAACAACATGGCCATGTTTGGGGTGTGGTTGCGAAAAAAATAATAAAATATGGGCAACGCTCTCGAGTGTATAATATGGTCAGGCATTCTTTTGCCAGATTTATTTTCAATAATTAAAAAATCCAAAATGATGTATGAGGTGAAAATAATGAAAACAAAATAACAAAAGAATTTATGCAAATAACAGCTGCTGATAAACAGTTAAATAAAGCATTGACTTGTGATAAGAATGCAGACGATTTACTCCATTAAATAGTTTAAGTTGAACGCATTGCGATATTCTTGCTTTAATTGTTAACCCTGTGCTGTCAGCCTTTCAAAAATATATTAATTACGTTGGAGATTTATGGTCACGTTGTGTTCTCAGCAGCGTACGCGTATAATTCATTTACGCCTAATGACTTTCGATGCCGACATGTGGCTGCCACACGACCAACAACAATATGCGTGCAACATATAAAGAACAAAAGAGGCCCTTGCCATTTTTGCGCAAATCGGTGACAAAAATCGACCACAAATGACTTTAAAATCAAAGTAAAGGAGAGACAGAGAGAGATAGAGATAGAGACAGAGAGAGAGAGAGAGAGAGAGAGAGAGAGAAAAGCCACCCTTGAAGACGCTAAAAACTGAATTCCATTTCTATTTCAACTGTGGCATGCACTTGACATGAAGTGGACAAGTGCCAGGAATAGCGCCTGCAACTTGAGGGGAGACATGGCAACCAGTTGTTGTTGTTGCTTATGCACGTAAACATATTTGAAATGTGTGTGTGTGTGTTGGTGTGTGTGTGTGCTCTAATTTCAGTTAGCATCACGTTTTAGCTGCAACTGCTGATTACACAGAGCAACACGTTTCATTATCTCTACTCTGGCAGTTGACGAAAAGCTTTTCCTTTTTCCATTTTGAGTCATTCGCCCAGTTCAGGCTTTGCTCTGACTCACCCAGCCAAGAATGGGGGATGATATTGCTGAGCCACCCTCCCATTCAAACTGGGCAATCCACCAACAGCTGTTGGTTGTATGACTCATGGCCACAGCTGATGTTCTAAGGGCGGACAATCTGCGTGGGTGGATGGCTTTGTTTATTCACCATTCACCCCCTCACCCCTCAACCCTTGGCACAAACCCTCGTCTCTTGCATTGCGGCAAAATGCTTCATTATGATGTTTGTTTAGCGCTGAAAGTGGAAAATTATTCACTCTGTGCTACACTGTGCAGAAATACGCTAAAAATATAAAAATTCATCATCATTTTCAGGAGTTCATTACCATCTAATTAAGAAGGGTTTAGCAGAGTTTTAAACTGCCCTAACTACGTCTACTTTGATATTTAGATTACATATTTTCTTAACAATTCCAGTACATTCTTTCGCTCAGTGCAGTGGAAGCTGTCACTGGTTTTGGGCCACATCTCTATGCATCTACAGTGGCTTGCAGCTTAAATCGCCCAGTGTCTAGCAACAAATTTAAAGTGCTATAAAGCTTAAACAAGGAAACAAATTCAAAATGTTGAAATGCCAATTTGTTTAATGCTATATCACATTTGAAAAAGAAACTTTAGTTTTTATTTAAATATTAATTAATTAATTAAAATTAATCAAAAACTAAAAAACATATCCAAAATACATATGCAGCTTATTTCGCCCAGTTTTAAAAAAAGTTAAATATTTTGCGTATAAAAGCTTAAATAAGGATGTTAATACTTAGTATGATATCCTTTAGCCTCAACAACTTCCCTTAACCTATTATTCATGGAAGATACCAGCTTCCGGATAGTTTCTGAGCTGATCTTGTTCCACTCCTCCAGCAGAGCAGTCTTGAGATCCTGTTTGCAGGATATGTTGTGTTTCAGGATGTTATTTTCCAGCAGAGCCCACAAATTTTCAATAACATTTAAGTCTGGAGACTGGGCCGGTGGAATTATCACGTGGGGACAGTTCCAGATAAGACAGGACTGTACTATTCCGGACTAATGCTTGTGGTTTTTGTCCTGGTAGATCCGGAAGGTACGTCGGATTCTAGCTTCTCGGCACTTTCGAGTAAATTTTCCTTTGGTATATCAAAGTACACATTCTTGTCCATTATTGTTTCAATAATCACAAAATTTCAGTCGCGGGCTGCCGAGATAAGATGCCCATACCAGGACACTTCCTCCGCCGTGCTTGACTGTTGCCTTTATGTTTTTGGGACTCAGCTCAGTATTGGAGTGTCGCCACACATAATTCCATTCGTCCAAGCCAAAAATGTTTAATTTTTACTCAAATTCAAATATGACTGTGTTCCAGAACTCCAAATCCATGTCCAAGTGGATTTTGACGAACGTCGTCCTAGACCCACAATTTTTTGCGCTTATAAATTTCCTTTTTCGTGGTTCTCGGGCATCAAAGTCATGGTTGCGCAGAACTTGGAGCATAGTTTCCACACTGAACTTTTTTCTTATTTCATCCTGCGCCTAGTGAGTCAGTTTTTGAGCCGATAGCTTCAGATTTCCCCTTGAAATCTTGATGATCCTCTGCTCGTCCTGCTCGGTGAAAATCGGGTTTGGTGCCATTCCGCCCTTGTCCTCTGTCCGATTTTCGTCGACGGAACTCCAAATGATGCAGAATACAGTTGTAATGTTTAGATTGACCATTTTAGCTATTTGGCGATATGAATATCCGATTTTTAAGTGTTCCAGGATGATTTTCCGTTGACCAATAGTAGTCCTTTTGCCCATAGTGATTGTTGGCTTGTTGCACCCGAAATGTAGGAAAAAACTAAACTGACTACGGAGGATTGGTCTATTTATACCAAAAATATTCAATCTGACGAAAAAATCCGGGTTTTATGGCACCCAGCTGTCCATGATGTAACTGGGCGAAATAAGCTGCTGACCTAAAAAGAGGTACTTTTTTACGTAACCCTACCTAGCAGGTGGAAAAACCACAGCTTATTAGGGTCATATATTAATTTTGGTGATCAATAAATGTACCTGCCATGGGTCTTTGGAATTTTTGAAAAATAATGTATAATGAGTTTATGGCAGGCAATTGAAATTTGTGCTAGACACTGGGCGATTTAAGCTGCAAGCCACTGTATGTGTGTAAGCCCGAGGCAAGTTCAAAGGCAAAAGCTGCCGGTTCCTTTGTTATGTTTTGTGTGTGCTGTGTGTGTGTGTGTGTGCGTGTGTTGTTGTCATCTCATCATAAAATGTTATGCGAATGTTTTTTTGAATGAGCTTCAACCATTTTTCCATCCATCAGGGCTAAGTGTAAATAACATAAAAAAAGACAGCCTTTGCCTTGTGCCAGTTCCTTGACTTGCCTGGTTGCGTCTCTGTTTGTTGCCTGGTCTTTGTATTCGATACGCTCCCTCCTTTTTGGCCCAAACAGCTGCCACACCCCGCCAGCAAATTAGCTTCATTTCCTGTCACATGACAAAATGCTCGAGGCTTTAACCCTAACCAAAAATTTAACGCGTTATTTTCTCGTTATTATTCATAAATAAGTATTTTAAAGGCTTACGAAATTTGTTGGGCACTTTATTTTTATTTTTTGTATACTTTGCAGAGTTTCATATAAGAAATCTTTGTCAGTCTAAAAATGTACTTTTCGTATGATAAACAATTTTGCTTCTAAATAAATTCATTTGAAACACAACAATTGTGATTATTATTTTGTTTTAAATTATATAAGAATATTATATAGCTCTACAATTGATAGGGTATTTTACATTCGCCAACCGGAAACTCCCTTATGTATATTTTTATTCGTCTTAAGATTTTTTTTTGTGTTTTTGTCGTGGCTTGCAAAATCTCAAGTCGAATTGTTTATTTCTCATCTTTGTACTTTTTGGGTAGATATTGTTGTTTGCGTGGGCAAACTGTGTGAAGGAGTCGCCTGCACAGCTAACGGAAATCGTTAAATGCTTTTTTGAGAGCAGCAGCAGCAGCACCACCAGCAGCAGCGATAAGCGACCATCTGTGGCAACATGCTGCATGTATGTTGCTGCAAGCTGTGGCAACATGTTGCCAAGCTGTCATATTTGTATGTATTGTGCACAAATACTCATAAATTTTGCAACGACGATGCCAACGAACTCATTTAAAAGCCAGCATGTTTTTTTCGTGTGTATAAAGAAATCGATTCTTTTTAGCGAGCCAGCCGCACAAGGTGGGGTGGGGTGGGGTGGGAGGGGGAAAGGGCAGCGTGGATCGCGCACGTAGCCGGCTACTGGGCACGATCCCCAAAGTGCTTGACTCATTGGACTCGCTGCCGGCCATATTGTACGTGGCATAAACACGAATGGGGTCGCTTTCAGTTTCTGCACACAAAACTGAATCACTCGTCCATAAAACCAACACTCATTCGCATCAACTGTAAGGAAACGCGTGGCAGAAAGTAAAAAGAGTGGGGGGATATGAGGTACTTTCCATTGTTGAACCCCCCTCATCAACGGGCTAGTGTTTTTTATTTTTCTTTTTTCCATTAAAATGCATCAATCATTCAACAGGCTGGGCTTTGTTTTGTCAGCGCATTTAATTGTGGGAAATTGCACTGATATTGTCGCATTTATGATACAGGAGATCATAATGGCAATTTTGAGCTGCCCATCGTTGGGGCAGAGCAGAGTCGATTTAGCGGCACACTTTTTTTTTTTAGCGGCAACTTAGTCGAAATAAGTCAAGAGTCTGAGACGTGACTCGCTAAGTTTGCTGCTGCCACACCGACGTGGCATAATAATATTAAAACTCCACTCGGTCTACAAAAGGCAAAAAAAAAAAAAAAAAAACGTCGGCAACGACGAGCATAAAAGTTGCGCGTTGTTTGCTGCCAGTGGAGCAGAAGCAGAGCAGGCAGCTGAGGGGTGATTGTGGGGTCGGGTGGCAAGAGGCAGGCATAAGAAGTTGTTGCACAGTTGATGCTTGCCGGTGCAATGCACTCCATACGACGCTGTCATTGTGGCAGTTGAGGCAGCTGCCAACTATTTTGCATCATACACTCACATACACACTAATGAGTGTTGCAAGTGTGTATGTGTGTGTGTGTGTTGAGTATGTGTGCGTGTGCTTTGGGTCGTGTCATGCAACTCGCTGCACACGTCGTCTTCGAAGTCTACAACGTTGTCAACGTTGTCGCCTTGTGATAATGCTATTATGCTATGATGGTAGCGTTGATTTCACAAAGAAGAAGCAGAAGAAAAAGAAGAAGAAGAAGTGGAGGAGCCTACGATGGGGCTAAGAACATTGACTTTGATGTTGGCCCCATTGGGGAGTAGACTGGTAGGCCGATAAACTATGGGATGCAGAGCGAATTTTTAATTAAAATATGCTAATCCATGCAGAAAGATAAATTAATCGATTAATCAAGCGTTTGATGGCATGTAAACTATTTAGACGTGTGCTGAATATATATATATATATATTTATATACCTGAATTTAAAGATCATAACTCAATTAGTTATAAACATATATAAATACCATATGCTAATGTTGTTAAATCTATCTAAAGTGATAATCAAAATTCAGACAATGGCTACAATTTATAAAGAGTTTTACTAACGATAAGTGTATCGATAAATCAACTAGAATTTCTCGCTTATGGCTTATGTTATAAAGTTTATTCAATAACTAATTGATAAATAAATAATATAATATAGCTATGTCTTTATATGTATATAAAAGTATCGATAAATCGATTAAAATTTTTCGCTTTTGGGCTATACAATTTCTTGGGCAATCATTCATCATTAGTGTGGAAGGCTGTAGACAATTTGAGTCTGGAATTACCAACGAAATTCACTTGTTCACTTATTCTGTTATTTTCCGCTGCATATTCATTAACTTTCTTTCTCTCTGTTTGCTTTCCAGGTAAGTTCACTGCACAATTAATCAAGCCACGTGAGTTGCTGCCAACATCTCCACTTCCCATAAACACATTTTGCCATTTCCACTCTGTAAACAATCGAAGAGGGTGAGTGAACGGAATGAGGGGGGGATGATGGAGTGGCGGGGGAGATGGTTTAAAGAAACAACAGCCTTTGTTGCGTTCTTTGCCGGCATTGCAATTGATGCGTTTATTTTTATAAGACTCGCGCATTTATTATAAACAAAATATATTTTCAAGCGCTCGATCGATGATCGTTGTTTATAGTGCGCTTTTTGTTGTTGGTGTTGTGTTTATGTTAACATTGGCTGTTAGCAAGCATTTAGAAGAAGAAGAAGAACAAGACATAGACACAGACAGCCACCCACTGAAATGAAACTGCGTCGCCGCCCGTTTCCACTTCTTGACGCATTTCCGTGGCGCATTTCTGTTTTTCTTCGTAGGTTTCCTCATGTTTTTTTTGTTTCTTCTCTCTTTTAGTAAACAGCACGTCGAACACGGATCCAGAGCTATTCGATCCAGAGGTTTTTCTGTTGGCCAGCTGGTAACTTTTACTTTTTTGTGTATATGCATCGAATTGAAAAACGAATCGATTTGTATTTGAAATGCAATGCGTTCATAATTCACTTTGTATTCAATATATGCAATACACACGTAATTGCGCATATATTTTTGGCACTTTCGGTTTCCATATAATGAATAGCGTTCCTATCTCAGCCCTCGGCCTTTCAGAAACCATATATAGATATAACTGATTCGATAAATGCTTATGCATTCGCTTTATTGTGCGCCTGATGAGCTGACTAATCAACTCGAACATCGTCCCCCTCCTCATCTCCAGTATCTCTCTTTTCGAGATTATTCATCAGCATAATTAACATTACAAATCATAAAACGTCAGCCGGTCAGTCAATTTGCATTCCTATTGTTTACAATAGCAACAATAACAAACAACCAACAACACAAGTTTTGTTTTCATAACAGATTTATTTTTCAGTTTTTTTCATACTTCTTTTTCTTTTTCGTTTTTTTTTTTTTCAACCGTTGCTTGTTTTGAAAATTATTTATGCATTCTACTGCCAGCTTTTTCATAATTTAACACATACAATTTGTGGACAGGTGGAAACCGGTTTATAAAATTTAGATTTAACCAGCTCTCGTATTTCTTTCGTTTTCGATGTGACTGCATAATTTGATTTTGTGCATTTCTTTAGGAAAGTCAAAGACTGTTTGGAATCTGGCCGCCTCAATTCTTTTGTTAATTTGCGAAAGTGAAAACATTTTTTTTATTGCTCTACGTTAACAGTCTGTTTTAATAACACAAATAAAATGCAAATTGAACCGACAACAATAAAGTGCTGGATCATAAACTTTGTGAGCTGAGTGGAAAATAACAAAAAAAAAAAACAACAAAATTAACATATGGAATTTTCATTAGTAGAGCGCTTTTCAGATTCTATGCTAACGGTACTCAAAATGCATTCTAACGGCAGCCGTTAAATAATACACAACTTTTGAAAAAGCGCCGTCAAAAATATTCTCTTTTAGAAATGTCTTTATTAGGTTTGCATGATTTTAAGTGGGAAATATTTCAGTTTGAATGATGAGAGATATTTTAAGTTCGTGAACTGCTAAAGATGTATATTCTATTTTGTTTATGAGAAAATGTATTTTATATTCTTATTATTTTGTTTTTTTTTTTAGACAAGCAAAATATTGAAAAATATTGCTAATGGCTAAAAATATTGAAAACAAAATTTTTCTCAGTCTGCTTCTACACAGAAATATTTATATCTGTGTATATGCATTAAAATGGCCACTTGGAAAATCTTTTTCATTTCAAAATAAGCAAAACACTTGACTAGCGTTTTTCTGCACAACCAAAAAAACGCCCACGCCACAGTCCGATTCAACAGCCGGCGAAAAAATTAAGAGAATACATAAAAATATAAAAAAAAAATCATCGGCCAGATTCATAAATCGTTTAGGCTTTCTGGTGTTGCAGGTTGAAGAGGGCATTTGGCAATAATTGTTATGAAACCACTAACACTCCCACCGCCCCTCCCTCTCGTTTTGTTTATTAGCCCGTTTTGCAGACGCTTCATTGTGGGGCGATCATTTTCAATTGAATTTTTCCAAAAGGCGTCGTCCAAAGCCAAAGCGATGGAATTGAACCAGGCCAAAAAACAATAGCAGCAGGCCCAGACTGAGTGGCACTAGGCACTAGTGGCCAAAACTCGTTTAGCGATTTGATGATGAACGGAATTGCAAGCAACTAACTAAACCTCTTTCTTCGCTCCGCTCGACGCGCCCCCCCTTCCTAAGTGCGACGATGTTGCTTCTCTGTGTGTGTGTGTGAGTCTGTGTGTATTTAACGTCGTCAAGCAGCTGGAACAAACAGAAAATCTCGGCTAAACAATGGCAAAGTCCGCTTATTGCACTCAACCATAAAAAATTTCAAACTCAAAAAAAAAAAAAAAAAAAACAACCGCGAGCAATTGAAACCAGAATTTCGTTTGGTTTAGATTTTCACTTTTGCGGCTGTCGGTCAATTGCGGGTAAATCCCTCCCCACTATCCGCTTGCCCTCCCCCTCGCCTGCGCCACACGATGGCCAATCATTGCCAGTGCCTGTGGCTGGCTAGCTGGATCTGGGCCTCCACTGCACTTGGTCCGGAGCCAGCGGCACGTGTTCCCTGGCAGCTTTCAGAGCCAATTTTCTCTTTGTTCTATGGCGAATAATACTTTCTGCATTTCAATCACTTAATTGAAAGCGTCTCTGGACCCGGACCCACACCCAGACCCTGGCCCATGCCGAGGCCGAGGCAATTGTCCACAATGATTAGGTGGCAGCTGCTCAGCTGTGTTGCAAATTGGCTTTGAAATTATTGCACTGCTCGATTAAAGCGATACTTATGTAAAATGCTTTCGTTTTGAGAGCGTAGAAAATTCCGCGAAATGCAGGTGGTTAAGAGTTGTTGGCCATCTTAGAAGCATCGATCCGCTTGCTCGCTAACTATTCAATTGCAATATATAATAAAGGCTAGAAGTTTTTATCCAATTTTCTGCTTAAGACTATCATTAAATTATTACTAACGAGACCATCAGCATTGTTAATTTTCTTTTTATTTAGTATGTAATTTTTTTGTTTATATATTTAAAAAATAACAGAAAAATGTAATTACCAATTAGCTGCTTTTAGTGCTCGTATCAAAATTCTTGCATACAATTGCTCAACTCGCTTAATGATCATGTAAATCTTTCTTTTTTTTGACATTTTTATTGTTGTTTTTTTGTTGTTGTTTTGGCACATAACTTAAGTTAACATAACTTTGGGATTGCTGCTTCCTCAGCTGAAAGTCTTCTCACGTTCAACCAGCTGGCAAAAAGTCGTAGACAATTTAACCTCTTGAACTGACCAGAGAGCCTCAGCTGAGGCAGCAGCAGCAGCAAACTTGTGACGTCAGTTGTAGTCGCTGTTGCATGTCTGGAGTATCTCTCATTGTTATTGTTATTGTTGTTGTTGTTGTTGCCTGTTATTAATTGACTTTTGAGTTGACTCGACTGGGTGAAATGACAGCTTTTAATTTATTGCGCATACGCCCCGCTGTCTGTGGCTGCACGAAAAGTCAAAGATATGGGGAGAAGGAGAGTAGCACCCACAAGTTCCATGGCGACTGCTGCCACTGCTCCTGCTGCTGCTGCGGAAGCTGCTGCTTAGGGAAGCGGCTGAAAGTTGCAACCAATTGCCGAGCTGTGAGGCACCTCCGTCCGCTTGTTGGTCTGCCAGGAACACTCGAATTGCATTTTCATGGCTCATAAATATTGCAATATAGCTCACAGTCTGACTGACTCGCACACTCCTCGAGTTCTCAGTCAATAAGCGTTTAGTGCATAGCTAGGGAAATACCCTGTAGTTTTTTAATGGTTTGCCTTTTTACTTACACATATTAACGAATATACTGCGTTTGGTACATAATAAATAAATAGCAAAACGCATAAAAATAGCAAGAAAAATGCAGCGAAAGTTGCACACAAATTTTTACTTATTTCACTCTACTCGGGGGAGCTCAAATTTAAATATTTAATTTGCTCTTGTTTATTTACGTTCTGGCATGTGAGTACAAGATTCTCTCGCCTTTTCTTTGTTTCTTTCTTCTATTATTATTATGTGTATACAACAGATCTTTTCCGAGTACTCGTATTCGTATTCGTACTCGTATTCGTATTCGTATTATTCGCGCCTAGTTCTTTTGCCTAGTGACTCGCAACGCGTTTCGCTTTTATAATTGCTACCTTGTTTTCTACGAATTTGTTGCGCTATCCATCCGTACAATCAAAAGCATATGTAAATACATACGTGCATACTTGTGAGAATTTTTTAATTATAAGAATGAGCCAACAACAACAACCACAACAAAAACAACGACAACCACAATTAATTACTTACATATATGCATATGTATTTGTTTATTAAATCCATGTATGCCTCTCGTCTTGCACTCGCCTCAGATTAATGATAAGTTGAACTGAACTGAGCTGAGCTGAGCTGAGTTGATTTCAGTTGAGTTGAGAGCTGTCTCTCTGGCGAGGAGGCAATGAGGAATAACCAGAGTGCATGAGAAATTACTTACTTGGAAATGTTGTTCACTTTTTTCTTTTTTTTTTCTCTCTTTCGACGCCGCCTGCTCTAGTTAAAAGAAGGAAAATGTATATATGAAAAAAAAAATGATTAAAAAAATAATAACATTGCATTTTTTGTCGTACATGCAACGGAAATGCAACAAATTGTTGTTGTCTAAGCAGCTCAACTGAAAAAGCGAAACTATGGCAAAGCAAAGCAAAGCTCTGGCTATAAGTCCTGGCCATGTCTATTTATAGATACACTGCATAGATAGTTGGTTGTAGCTGTTTGGCTTTGGCCAAGCCATGATCCTCTTTCTATGGATTCTACTTGTTGTTGTTGTTGTTATTGTTGTTGTATACAATGTCCGGGGCTATTTAGCTGCTGGCTGCTGGCTGCAATGCATTGGGCAATGCGCATGCGCCACTCGGTTCCCCCAACAAAGTAGTTCAACCTGTTCGGCCGCTTTGACTTTGCGACCGGCTAAAAGAATGTGGCTGCGAATTTATAGCTCTTTTGCTTTCAGCTTTAACTTATAGCCAGCCGGCTGCGATGAAGGCTTCTTCTTCCATATATATGTATATACAATGTGTTTTTCTAGCTTTTAAACAGCACCAGCAGCGGCAGCTAGAAAATAGGTAAATTTAACTTTTCGAGTAATTTACGTGCAAGATTTATGCAAAAATGCCAATGTTGCTGTGCAACATAAAAAGAAAAAACATTATCAGGGGCGGGGGCGAGGGTTAACGACCAAAGTCATGGCACCTATGTAAAGGCGGTGTAAAATTGTTGCAAGTGCGAGAAACTTTAAAAATATTTCATATAAATGAGTTTCTAAGGAAATCATTGCAATTTCCTCTAAAAAATACACTTCTACTTGTTTAAAAGAAACTAATATAGAGGAAGTCTATAAAACAAGATCACAGCGTAGATTTCCTTCTATAGTCCAGCTACAAAACGATGAAGAGTTATTTGTCTTGTTTTTCTTTTCATTTAAGCATTGTTTGTCTTAAATTGTCAACATCAATTCAATTGATTTTCAAAAGACCACAATTTGAGTAGCGTATTTCAGCTTCGTCTTGTCAAAGAAGAGAATCGTTATTTGCCTTGCTTTGCATATGAAGTGGACTTAACTACGTTCCGAGTTGAAGTGTCAGTCGAAGAGTCAGATCCGTTGTCATTCACTCATTCACTCATTCACTCATTCACTCATTCATTCATTCATTTAGTGTAGCATCTGTTGCTAGGCTTTTGTCTTAAGTTGTTGTCTTTTGCGTTGTTTTTTTCATTTTGTTTCGTTTCTTCTTATGTAGTTTTTCTTAGCTCTCCGCAGCTTCTCAATTAAGTTTAATGAGCACATGGGCATTTTCATAATTGGAGCAAATTAACTTGGATGGCGCTTGAGTTTGCCGAATGCCTTGGACTGGCTGGCTGGCTGGCTCTATATAGATCAGAGACATGAGCATGATGCTTAAGCAGCCGGAAGTGTTTGTTGGCCAACTGTTTGCTTGACCAACTTGCTCAGTGCCAATTGAATTCGTTTCTGGAAATTATTATAGTTATACTAGTTGTTGATACTTTGCGGGTACTTTGTATATCAGTCAATTGTTCTTGTTGTTGTTGTTGCTGCTGCTGCTGCTGCAGATCTGCGCCTAATGAGCCGCAATTGTCAACTGCCAAGTTCTTTTGGCCTGGCCCACAGCAACACGGCACAGCATGCGCCAGTTTTCTGCTCGTTGTGGGCACGTTTCGAGGTCACTTGGTCAGCGCGCAATCAGCGTAAAAAAAAAACGCCATAAAAAATCTTTAAAAATAATACAATAAAATAAATTTCAAAAAGAAAAAAAAATATGCGAACGATTCTGCGTTTTTCATTGAACCAACTCGCGATTTGCGCATTATAGTTATTGAAATTCTTGGCTTATCGGCACCTCAAGTGTCTTTTGAGCCACTTTAGCAAAAATGCCAGAGCGTCCAGAACTTGACCAATTAGTTTACATCTGGCTTTCAACATGAGCTGCCTATTTGGATATTTGACTGCTGTTGCACACTTCAGGCAAAAGGATTGGCATATGGAATTTTTGGTGAGTGCCAGCAACAAATGCAGCAAAACCAAAACAGCTACAAGAACAGCACTGCAGGTGGTTAATAGACTGGCTATTGACTGCTTACATTAACGTGGCCAACCAGTTTGCAATTAAATGTCGCCGTTTAACTTTGCTTTGATTTTTGCATAACCAACTGCAAGCAAAATGTGCTTGTTGCTGTCGAACTGTGGTATTTGTAATAGTGCTGGCCAAAGTTGTTTGTTGTGTTGCATTGGCTACTTAGAAAGTACAGTCAAACAGTGAATAACATTAATATGAAGTGAGATTTATGTAATGATGATTGGTAAGTTATCGTCTAGTAATAGTATGTAGTAAAGGGGGAACTTATGTTTTCTGGAATTTCTGGGCTCTGTAAGATATATAATAGAATAAATGGGTTAGTTAAATTCATATTTTATAACTATGGCAGATAATAGACATATCTGAATTTGGAAATATAAAATATATTAATAAGTTCAGCTGTCTATAAAAGAACCAGTTTCATTTTACAACTTAACTTAATTAAAATAGGCAAATTTGTTTAAACTTAAACTATAGCTGTTTAGGAATGAAGCAAAAAGAATTTGATACTTTAATTTTTGGAAGTTGTCTTGCCAAAAGTTTGATTTCGCTACAAGCGAGTTGAGCTTATTTCGTGAGTGATGTTAATTGAGCGTGAGCCGTTGCGTTTGAGCCATTCACGTGACCATCTCGAGTTAAGTTAGTTTGCAGTGGCCATTGGCTACCAAGTTGACCAACTACCTGCTTTGCTGCTAGCTGTTAAAGTTAAAGTTCAAATAAACGGCGTTGTTCAAGTATTTTTATGATTATGCTACTTGTCTGCTGCTGGCTGTTAACGGTTTTACACACACACACACACACACACACACACATACACATACATGCATATAATATATATAAATTTACAATGTGTGCGTTTTAGATTTTTTGGTTGATACTTTTTGCTTCCTGTTTGGTCTAGCGAACCGACCGACCGCACATTATCAGTTGGCGTCGTCATCATTACGAGCGTGAGCATCTTCTGGCCAAGATCATGTAGCTGTAGCTGTTGCTGCCACTGCCACAGTCGCAATGTTGTTGTTCTCATTGTTGCTGCTGCTGTCTAGCGCTTGGAGATTAACTTGACTTGCTGCTCTGTGTTGATTCTCAAGATTTGTTTTTATTTGCCAGCGGCTTTGGTTTTTGCCTCAAGACTTAACTGTGAAAAGGCGTCGCTTGATTTATTCATTTATTCATTCAGCTGCTGTATATATTATGTATACTATGTATGCAAGTATGTACATACATATATTCATATATCACACATACAAGTATGTAATTATTGTAGCTTGTAAGACAGCAATTTGTTGCTGCAACTATTGTACACATGTTTCTGGGCGCTGACTTTGCGACTGTACCTCTTATTATTTTTACTTAGTGTTATCTTGTAAAGTTTATAATTGGATAAGAGCGCTTTGCTTTTGATCTTTGTTACCTTACCCAGCATATATATATATATGTATATATCGAAATGGATATTGATTTATGTGTGCGCACGTTGCAAAAGTTATTTAATCAATAGCAGCAACAACAAACGTGACACACAAAAGCAACAACAACAGCAGCAAACGGCAGCCAACAACGGGTTAATGTGCTAATTTTTGGTACGCCAGGCAAAATACAAACTAAGTCAACCAAAGAGAGAGAGAGAGAGAGAGAGAGCGAGCGAGAGAGAGTGAGGCCACGCACATATGCACTACATATAAATAGCATTTGAAATGTCGAAAGGGAGAAAGGTAGGTAGGGTTAGGAGTTGAGTGGGTTAACAAGTGGCAGGCAATATTCACACAATGGTGCCCACAAGGGCTTCGTTGTTGGTATTGTTGATGCGGAAAATCGTTACAACAAATTAACTGAAAATGAGCAACGCGAACGGCAACAACAAACGAGCGCAAAATAAAAGCCGCTTATAAATAGCTAAAAAGAAACGGGTCAGGAGTTGTTTTTCTATTTGCAGTTTTCTCTTCACTCTTTGCCTAGTTGAGGTTTTGCCTCAAATCAAACGAAATTAGTGCAAAGTTGTGGAAAATTGCATGAGACAGCTGGCCAAATTGTTTGACAATTGTTGTTGCTGTTGTTAGTTAGTTAATGTTGTTGTTTTGTTGTTGTTGCTGCTCGTTCATTGAACTGCCCACACAATTGTTGTTGTATTTTGTTTTACACTCACCCAACGCCAGAAATGAACGTCACTTAATGCACTTCAGGCACACATCATGATGAGTTTGACAGTTTATAGTCAAAACAAAGGCGCCGCCGTTTTTTAAATTGTAAAAAATATATACACACACTACAGGGTGCCACGACGATCTTGGGGGGGTGGTGTGTGTTGTGTGTTTGTGTGGTGAGTCGGTTGCTTGTCAATGCAGCCAATGTCAATTTGCGAGGCCCAAGGCCCCAACCGGGCGACGACCAACGACCAGCGAAGCAGCGTCATCCAAATGTCAACTGGGTGCAGCAAACAACAATTGCAATAACAACATTGGAAACAACAATAACACCAACAAGCGACACGCCGGGGCGCTCAACTTCATTGCCGATAGTTGTTGCGCTTATCAGCGGCAACAGTTGTTGCTGTTGCTCGCTGTTGCAATTGTTGCCATTGCTGCTGCTGCTGCTGCTGCTTTTGCTCTGGTTTGCTTTGCTACATTTCTTGCGCGCTTGTTTCGCGTGCCACGTCCGTTGCAGATAAAACGCGTGCTGTGGCACTTCCATTCAGAGGCATGCGCAAGTTGTTCTTGTTACTCTTATTGTTGTAATCATTCAGACATTTGTGTATCGATGCAATGAGTCAACAGCATTATTTAAAGCGAATTGCCTGCAGCAAAAAGAATTCAATGTTATTCCTCTGACGCAATTAAAAGAAATTCAATGGAATTTACAAAATGTTGCTTAAGTGGAAAAATATAATTATCGAGACATTAAAAATATCAACAATATTGAATACTGAGCAGTTCAGGCTAACTCTACCAAGTAAACTAAAATCCATTATATAAATAAATATGTATATTTTTGAATAGTAAACTTGCTTGGGACCAAACCAGATGGGTAATTTTTGTTCTGTAATTCTGTGGCCTAGTGTAATTATTGTGGCATGTCTTTGGGCGGCAGCGCCTTAAGCTGTTGGCATGTTTAAGACAAACCACACCACCAGACCCGATCCATTTCCACCCCGTTATTACTGCGCCTGCCCCCCGCCCATCTGATTGCCTATGGCTTCCAGCCACAAACGGGCAATTGGTAACCAAATCGTTGCCGCTGCACCTGTTACCCACTTTTTGTTAGTTGCTGCCATTTTAGCCTGCTGCCGTCCGGGGTAACTAGCTAGCTAGCTTGGTTGGTTAGTCGGTCGCTCAAACTGGGTCTAAAAAATGGTAAAACAAAAGCGTTGCATTGCCAAAAGGAAGCCAATGTTTCTGGTCGAGTGAACGCCTCGACAATTGTAATGGAAAACAGGAACCATATTGTGCCACACGATTGTGTGTGGCGGCAATGCGATCAGTGCGAGCGAGACAGTTGTCTAACTATATGCTGTCGCTTTCTGCTTCAATTGACACCCTTCAGCTGAAGTTGCTGTTGCTGTTGCAGTTGCAGTTGCATTGTTGGCAGGCAATCATTACATAAAAACAAACATTGACAAAGCGCGGCACAACTCATTTTGGGGGCCATCATGTTGTTGCCTCGTCGTAGTTGCCTCGTTTACTCTGTGGTTTCCCACAAAGACGGCGGCACTTGCACAATATTCGAATTGGCTTTTGGCTGTGGCATCTAATACACCTGTGTGTGTGTATGTGTGTGTGTCTGTCACAGACAGATTAGATAAACAAAACCCCGGGCAGCTAACTGCCAGTAGAATTGAATTTATGACAGCCATCAAAAGCAAACAGCTAAAAACCAAAACCTCCAATATCAAATCGATGCAGTTGCTCGCGGTGTGTTTATTCATTTTTGCAGTTTTATTGCATTACTTTATCAAGATTTGAGATTGGATACCAAGAATGAAATTACCAAAAAATGGTAAACGAATAAAAGGGCAATAGACGTAGATAGAGAAACAATCTAAGGGAAACATTACTAAAGATAAAATATAGCTTTGCTTGTGTATTTAAAATCTTAATTTATTTGAGATAAAAGGGGGTTTTAAATGCATTAGACAAGTCTGACAGCTGATAACTTTTGGACACGTTTCAGTTGAAGAACTTAATAAAAGCAGCACTTCCTCCATTGCATTTTATCGTGCAACCAATGTTTTGATCAATTGTCACGAGCACAACTTAAAGCCAACCAAAATAAAAATAAAGTAAGAAAACGAATCGAAACAAATCGTAGCAGTGAGGCACGATTAATTTAATGAACTTCAACAATGTCGATTGCGAGTGCTTTAATCAATCGCTCAAATTTCAATCTTGACCCAGTGGCAATGTGTCACTGGCGGGGGGACAGACCTCAGACAGACCTTAAAGCTCTCAGACAGACCCCCCTCCAGTTGGGTCTGGGCAATGGAAACGCCCTTATGCCTTATGTATGTGGTTGATATGTGCTTCGGTGATTCCATTTCACGTTGATTGCTCACATTCCGAGTGAACAACAATCGATGACAATCTTCAATCGAATTTAACACTTTTGGTTTTGGACACCGAATGTCGTGTTTTGTTCCTATTTGTTATTGTTGCTCTCTGCAATTTGTTAATTTCTTTATTGGTTTTTATTGTCATTGTTTTTTCGGTTTTGTTGTTTCTTACGCTTGGGAAAGTGTACGGCTATTGTTGTCTTTAAATTCTTATTGTTATACTTACTTGATTGGGGCACAAAAAAGGGGAATACAAACGGGATCGGGATCGGAAGCGGGTGCGGGTACGGGTTAGGTGCGTTTGCCGGGTGTGAACACATCGGTTGTATCAGTGAAAGCGTCAGACTGGTTAGTGATTTTGGGGGAGATTGGTTTTGGTGCTGGTGGTGGTGTTGCGACTAATAACTCGATGGATTCCAAAGTGGAAGTTGAAGTGCGCCTGATGACATTTCTTGTTGCTGATGCTCCCACTGGCCACGCTCCTCGCCCCCGCTTTCATCTCTTGTTGCTTAACTTTCGCCATAATTTATTGGTTAGCATTTTCAGACATTGTGACATTAATCTTATGATTCGCTCAAATAAATAAAAAAAAAATATTTAAATGTTTATCTTAGCTTATCGTCAAAATCAAAGGTTATTAAACCCAAGCGAGGCAAAGAAAAAAAGCAAGTAAAAAACTTGTCGCTGCCCCAACATTCAACATTCAACTTGAACCACGCAACTTTGCGCTCCCCATTTGGCATCGCGTGTTGCCACATGCTGCAGTCGCGAATCGGAGGATGTCGCATGCCGATTTGAAACCCTTGCTCGCTCCCCAATGCTGTTTGCTCCTTATATAAGCATTATGCCTGTGTCTGTATACGTGCCCGCCTTTTATAGCCGGCTTGCGAATCATTTGCTCACTGACGACTTGCTGGCTGGTCAAGGTTAACTATGCGATCTCCAATTCGTTGCGTTGCGTTGCGTTGCGTTCGTTGGGTTGTTTCGCATTCCGAGTGGCAAGCAACAACCTCCAAAGTCGTCTGTCAATGTCAACCGTGGACCTGCCGCGTGCATAGAGATGAACTTTTAATGCCCGTCGAAGCGAGCATAACTGATCAGCATTTTAATCTGTAGATCAGCGTTGATCAGCCCATAAAATGTTACAAAGCTATGCGCTGTTCGTTGACTTCAAAAAGTATTAATCATTTGATTTAGTGGTAAAAATGGGCTATGACCAATGCTGAGATTTGCAAATATAGCACAAAGAAAACCCTGAGAAAGACGTTATTTTAAAATTTGCGATAAGATTCAAATGAGAAGTGGTTTTGGTTTTATTAAAAATATTCATTTGTTAACCAACATCGTATAATATAATTAATAAGCAAAGTAGTTGAGAAAAGCCTCTGATTACATTTTAACTGAGCTGTAGCTGATTTTCATCAGTCATCGGGCATTATTGAATGATTATCACTGTTCCTCCTATAAACATAATTTGATTGCAATCTAATTATTGATTTTGCCCGCTCACCTGTTATTAGCTCTTTATATAAATCAATGGCGCTAATGGCAACTTTCCTGCCCAGACACAAGCAATTTGCCACTCGCAATCGCCCATTTAAGAGAAAAAAAAGTGGCACAGATCAATTGAAAAAGTAATTTCCCGCTGGCAAGGATGTTGCGCAAGCGCAGCGACGCTAACAAAAACTAATAACAAATAAATTTGAAAAGCCATTTCGGTTTTAGCCAGTCCCAGCTTAGTCCCTGGGGCGTTATATAAAATGCGAGCTGCAGCAGTTGACACTTTAATGCTCTAAACCCGCCGCTTGACAAGCTGCCACCCACATTTGTAGCACCACCAACCACAATGTGCATGCATAATGCATGCCGCATTGGCAACCCCTCAAACGTTGCAACATTCGCCACTCAATTATCTGACGTGTGTGTCTGTGTGGGGGAGTCGGAATTTTTCTGACCATTTTCTTGATTAGTTTTTCTGTGAGCACGAAAATGCTTTTCATTTAGGGCCACACCCACACACAAACACAAACACAAACACAAACACACACACTCTGGTGAAAGTTTGTGTGACAGAAAATTCTACAAATGCCACTTAAATAGTTTTTTCTTTCTTTCTTAATTAAATGCGTGCACGTTTTCGAGTGAAAATCGAAGCAAGCGACATTGCCAAATTTCACTGATCAATGCAAACGCAACCAATTTAAATTCGCTTCACATTAATGAAAGAAACGGTCAAATTGCTGTGCTCGACTTGCAGATACCCTCTACATAACTCTAGAGTATAAGTGTGCAAAAGGCATGCAACTCTTTGTTTGCTTATATACATCCCAAACCAATTTTGTACCTATCCACCCAATACGATTAATGAGTACAGGGTATGTATGAAGCCCCCAATAACGTAAATGTTGTGGCCTAAATAGCTTGTTATTGAGGATTGATGTTGATCATGATCATGAGATATAGCAATAGTTGTGGCAGCAAGCTGTAACCTCTGATTCATTATATAATTGTTTGTAATTTTTGGGGCTTACGCAAATTTGCATGTTTGAGGCCAGATCGGAGTTTGTCTATTTGCCGTTTTTTTAACTGCTTTAAATTCAACTTATTCGCCGAATAAACGAGTTTGTTGTTTGTTATTATTGTTGCTGCTGCGTTTTGTAGGCGTGATTGGCAACATTGTCATTTGAAGATGTTACGTAGATTTGTTTTGTTTTTTTTTTTCTTTTCTTGTATTGTTGTTACTTTGCGGCGTGCGAATAGTAAAAAGTGGATCACACTTTGTTTGCTTGCGAGTGGGTCTTTCTCCATTGACAAATTGTATTGAATGGCATTGCAAATTGCCGCAGCATAACTCGAACATTATGTCACCGAAGTTTGAGGAAGTTGCACAGCTTAATGACTTCCATATTTGCGGCAACTGCTACTGTAAATGACTAATTTCATTTCTGATCGCTTAGCATAATTTCAAATCTAAATAGTTGGCAGTAGCTGCTAATTGGCTCTAGTCTTTTTATGGCAATTAATAGCTTTGCTATTTCTTTGGCAAACTGTACAAATTGTGTTGGCTAATTGAAAAGCAATATTGCTGATCTTTATCCACACATGACTTAACAATATATAACTGATATCATACATATAATGTATATGCGGCGGTTGCTGAGACGCAGTTGCCTTTTGCTCCAATTAAATACGAAATTCGATTAATTTTCTACAACGCAGATTTTTGCTGATTTGCTGGCCAATATAGGCAGCGTGCCACACAGTCTTGTTTCTTTGTTGGCTCAGTGTCAAATTGTAAATATTTCTTTTTAATTTTCTATTTTATTTATGGCTTCTTATTGCGTCTCACACAACACACTAATCCGCATCATGTGTCATCTTTGGTATTTATTTTCAGGATCAGTTAGATAATCTGTCAATACACACAAACAAAGGCATTGAAGGACTCGATAAATATGCCAATTTTTTACGCGATCGAGTAGCCATAGAAACGGAATATGCCGGCAAATTGAGGTGAGTGCAATATATATAATTGAAAAATAAAATATATATATATATATATATATATATATTTTAACAATAATAACAATAAGAGAATTATAAAGTGGAGAGCAAGCTTATCCAAGGTTGCTTTTATTAAAAAAGCATTAGTGCTCTTAAGACTTATTGAATTTGTTTCAATAAGTGTCATAAAAACATATAAACGCTGTCTTAAGTCGTAAATCAGCTCTATTTCCTGATCAAAAGGTTAACTTGATAATATTAACATTTGCATTTAATATAACAATTTAATACCAGCATTTAATTGCTGGCCAGCTAAGCGCAAAAAATAATTACAAATTCTCTTAAAGCCTCTGCTAAATGTGTAAATCATGTGGCGCCACTTAATGACCATATATGTATGTCAATTAAATGAATTGTTTTGAGATTTTATTTTATTTATATGTGAATATTTATTTTTTATGCCACTTAATGGCAAAGGCCTCGCCCGTTTGCGGGCTTGTGGCCTGTCAAGACACAAAAAGCGACAAACAATTCCTTACAAGAAACAAGACGCATTAAATTGAGCACGAGTGCAATTCTCATAAATGTTTAGTTTTTGTTTATATATATATATATATATGTACATAAATATATATATATATATATATATATACACACACATTTATTGTAAACTGAAAGCTGAAATAAGCACAAGGTCAGCCAGTTCTAGAGATTGTACGCCATGTGCATTGTGTCCATTGGCCATTCCTGGGCAGCAGCAGCAGCTGAATAAACGACTCCAAACAATAGGAGGGTGAGGTGCCGGAATAATCAACAGCTAATCGTGCGCTTTGTGGCAAGCAGAGTCGAGAGCTCATAAAGACATTACTCATACAATAAATAATATGCTCATGTCGGTCACTTTTGGGGCGCACTTCAATTAATGCCCTTCCATGGGCTCAATTTCGAGAATGTTGCGCCGCACCTCACATTATGGGAATGGGGGCTTGGTGGGGAGAGATGGGGGTAGGGTTTGCGCTGAACCCACCCCAATATACAATGCTCATGTTTGTGTCCAGTTGCCAGCTAAATTGCGCAACAGACTGACAACTAAATAAACACGAGCTGACCACGACCTGCCCCACGCAACTGACACGCGACACCACGTGGGGGAGGGGGGGAGGCAGACTGATTGAAGAGTGGAAAATTCTGTTCATTTAATGTGATTGAGCTTGAGTAACAATGTGTCATAAATGGTTAATTTACTTGAAAATTTACCTAGTTGCTATTGCTGCTACTGCTTCTACAGCTGATATGCCCTAAGGTGTTTGGGGGCACTTGGGAACGCTGCCTTGCAACATGGTAGTCGTTAGCTTGCCATTTTCTTCGTAAAAACTGTATTTCTCAATGCGGTGGCGTCAGTTCCCACAATTTGAATGCCGCAAAATGAGTCGAGAGTTGGTTGAGGCTTGATGACTGAAACTGAACTGTGGCCTCTCTGATACGCTTTTGACTGAACTGACTACTGTGCCTGCAGTCACCAGTTACTGTACTGTGTCTGAGCCCTTCTTATAATGACATTATCATCTTCCCAGGCGCCCAACTAGACCACAAATGCGGCCACATGAAATGGAAAACTCTGCTATATTAAGTACTATATACTGCGTCGCAGCAACCAGTGAAATCAGACGTCTGAAATCTGTACTCGGTACTCGGTACTCGGTACTCCCGTTGTAGTCTGAAATTGAAAGATTGCTTTGCGTGCCTCGTCTCGCAATGCCAAAATGAAAAGTCTCGTGTTAATGCAAATGCCTTAACTTGCCTGCTGTTGTTTTGTTGTTTGTATTGTAATTATTGTAATTGTTTTTATATAGAGTTGTTGCTATTTTCAAAGTTTCACTAATGCCATGCTATTTGGTTTTTCTTTTCTTTCTGCAGGCGCTTAGTGAAAAATTATCAGCCCAAAAGGAAGGAGGAGGAAGACAATGAGTAAGCACAAAAAACATACAAATAAAATAAAATATAGTTGTAAGCATCATGAACATATAATAATAAAAGTGGTGAGAGAGCTGTTAATTGCAACTGCTCAACTGCGTGCTACCCTGTAGCTAAGTGTGTGTGAAATTACAGACATTAAATTATGATGTGATGAAGTGAGTTTATTTTCTTTTTTGCTGTGAGACATTTTCTACCTAATAATATATTTCTGTGGAGAGCAAATGTGAAATTCAAAAAGCGGAATGCTTTCTTATATTTATACAGGGTATTTACGAATTGTAGATAGATTCTCCTGCGCAGAGGTGGTTTGTTAAATCTTTTGGATAATTATTAACAATTCGTGCTACTTACTGTTTGGCATATGTGTTAGCAATGTGTTAAGTAAATTTTGTTTTGGATAACGCTGCAACGATGCCTCTGCTAAGAACTGCTCATATGACCAATCGGACTGACGAATTGTGCAATTGTGTGCGTGTCTGTGGAATTTAATTTGCCAGCAATTCACTCAAATGATAAAATTCATGATTGTAGCTACTTTTGGCTCATGTGTGGTCTGAGAACAATGTTTGCGGCCTGCCACTCAGTTTTAATTACATGCGAGCTATGCTCTATTCCTGACTTACTCTTGCGGCTGAATGCCTGCCACACTGCTGACTGACTGACTGATGGACTGACATCATAGGCCCGCAAATAGCGCGCCGCAAATTTGTAGTAATACTTATGACAATGAAGCCATTTCTGCTTGCGTCCAAGTTGAAGAGTTGGTAATGAAATGCCAATGCTTTGCCTTATACAGTTGTAAAATCCATACATTTATTCATGATTGCCGTTCGGCCTGGAACTCTGCGCCATAAGTGGATTGACAGACGGACAGATGGACAGACTGTGGCGACGACAGCGACGCAGCGTGGGCGCTCAAAAGCGCGTGTCCAATAAAAGGCCCCATAAATCGAAATTGCTAGCAGAGCGAACCTAGGGATAGACATATTGTGTAGTAGTTAGTACTCAAGGCGCGAAAAAGACGTGGGAGGATTGTAAGACCAGTTGAACTGATTGCGCCTGGTTTACTATTTACAGATTTACATCGAGGCAAGCTTTTCGCAATCTCCTCAAGGAGGTGGGCGATCTGGCGGGACAGCATGAGGTCGTGTCCGAGACCCTACAGCAACAGATAATCCAGGGTGTGACATTGCTATCGAAAACGTTGCGAGAGGACCGCAAGGTAACGTATATATACATATATATTAATCTCTTATATATGTACATCTTATCAATTGCTAATTTGCATCTCATTTGTGTCCGTAGAAATGCCTTACGGATGGCACCATGCTGCAACAGTGCCTCAGCGCACAGCTCTCGTCATTGGAGCGCGCCAAGCGTAATTATGACAAGGCCTATCGAGATTCGGAGAAGGCTGTTGAAAACTACAAGAAGGCTGACATGGATCTCAATCTGAGTCGCGCCGAGGTGGAGCGTTACAAGAACATTATGACATCGAAAACTCAACAGTCCGACGATGCAAAGAACGAGTACGCCAATCAGCTGCAGAAGACAAACAATTTACAGCAGCATCACTATAGTATGCTGTTACCCGCCGTCTTCAATCGACTGCAGGAGCTGGATGAGAAGCGTACGCTTGGCATGCGCGAGTTCATCATTGGTGCCGCTGATGTGGAGTCCTCGGTGGCGCCTATCATTGCGCGCTGCATGGAAGGCATTGTCAAGGCCGGCGAGTCCATCAACGAAAAGGAAGACTCACTAAAAGTCATCGAAAGGTTTGTCGTCGAACACATTAATTAGCTATTTGTTTTGCCATTACTAATCGGTTCAATATATATTGTAGATATCAATCGGGCTTTACACCACCGCCGGACATACCATTTGAGGATCTGTCAAAGATGGATCTCAGCAATGTCAGCAACTACAGTCACTCGACCATCAAGGGCACGATCTCGGTCAGAAGAAAGGGAGTACGCAACAACATCTTGCAAAGCATCTTTGGCAGCAACAAGGTGAGATCAAACGTTGGCGATTGGCGCTCCTCGGTTCAGGTTTACAACTTAGTTGCTATTTTTTTTTTTTAAAGTGTTTTGGTCCCTTGTTATGTTCATGTCTCTATCCTATTGTCATTGCCTGGCACAGTGTCTATCTCTCTCTCTCTCTATATATATATATATATATCTGTCGCTTTCTCGATCTACTCTTGTTTGTTGCGAGAGATTCGCCAAAGCACAACTGCCTCTTGAGTTCAGCTGCTTCTTGTTTAGTTTTAAGTTTATCCTTAAGTCATAGTCTTCTTCTAATTATAGTTTTACTCATGCCGTCTCTCTTTCTCTTTTTCTGTTCTAATTTCATTTATCAATCAAATTTGCCATTTCTTTAATTTATGTCACGAAACTTTCGGACGTTGGTTCCACCTTGCTGTAAGTACCAAGTGTCCAGCTGCCTAAATCCCAGGCAGCTCATCGCCGTTTCGTTTCGTGTCGTCCTATCTCATGTCCTAAATGTCAACTAAACATACAAAAAATAAATTGTTGCAGTCTTTCATATACCATGCTCAAGTCATACATACATTTAACAAGCGCATACGAATTTGTACTATATTTTATGTATCTGTTTTATGTCACGTTATTTAATCAAAATTTACTGCTAGTTATGCAACAATTGGCTGCCATCGCTTTTCACTCGCTTTTCAATTTTCAATACATTTGCCTCTGAGATAAATATCACACACAAATATTAATGGCATTTAACTCTTTAATTTCTTTAATCATATATGTTGCTGTCATACAATTTTCTAACACAAAAAAAAAAACAAAAAAATACATGCTTTTACTTACACAAACACAACACACCTACACTCGGAAAAACCAAATCAAAATGTGATACGTTTTCAATAAAATAATCAAATATAAATATGAAATAAATAACAAAATCAATTCGCTGCCAATAGCAACGGCAGATAATTGAAGCCTGTATCACGATGAAGGTATGATGTACTATAATCCCAGCTCTTCTAACTAACTGCTCTTAACACATCAACTAATTACCATTAGCTACTAATCACAATTGCTAAAACTTAATCAACACTAGCAAATTTATAAAACTCTTCATTGAGCCACTTCACCTTGAATACCTAATCACTAAAATTAATCTTACTAAATAAAAATAATATTAATTATATTCCATAAGGAATTGTTAAATAGTTAATTTGTTAACAACATGGCAAAGCAGCACACTCACACATTGCAGAACAAAATATTTTATTTAAAATTTTGATTTTAATCGTTAAACAGTAATTACTTTAATTATTGTTTAGAAAAATTAAGCATGTTTTATTGTTGCAACATGAATTATTATTGTTGCAACATGCATTATTATTGTTTGTTATTAATATTATTATAACCAATTCTGTTCTTACTAATAAGCTTTAATTTTTTCAATTTCTGTTAATGTTTGTTCATTTGTTTTCTTATACCTTTTACAATTCGTTACTTGGCGTCTGCTAAACGTTGTGAATGTGTTTGTTAATATTGTTGTTCCGTCATTTCTGCCTTGTATAGTACTCATTGCACTTCTACATACGATACCTATACAATAGTAATACTCAGAAAACACAACAACTAATGATTGTTTATTTTCACACATAGAATTCACTAACTGCGGACGGACAAAAGGAGGATTTCAGCGATCTGCCACCGAATCAGCAACGCAAGAAGTTGGTAGCAAAAATAGCCGAGCTGCAACAAAAGGTCGATCAGGAGACGAACACACGGGATGGCCTGATGAAGATGAAAATTGTTTATGAGGCGAACTCATCGCTTGGAAATCCCATGACTGTTGAGGGACAACTGAACGAATCCGAACATGAATTGGAAAAACTTAAAAAGGATTTGAAAAAGTTTCAGGACATTTTGGACAAGGCTAATCAGCTGCAGGTCAACAATAGTCCTCAATCGCATCGCAATCAACTGCAAAACGGACACCGAACATCCAGGTGAACCAATTATTTACTCATTAGCTGAAGAAACTCTTTGACTAACCAAACGGTTTACAATTGCTTCCAGACATTCCAATGGCAGCGCTAGCGCTGATGATCATCATGATGCTGATGACCAGCCCGATGACGCTGGCAGCTTAAGCAGGTCAGATTCTGAGGATAATGTGGCGCAAATACAAAATGGGCATAATAATAACAATAACGGGTACACTCATAAGTCTACGTTCAATGTTTATATATATACACAGCTATACTTACACACACACACACTCTTACACATACATTCATTATCGTATTTCATATATATTGCTTATGTTTTGGCTCGTTTTTCTCATCTGTACATTGCTCTCTTATTTTTGGTGGCATTTTGGTTTGGTGTTGGCTGCTTATGTTCAGTTTTACTCTTTATTATCGTATGAAATTATTAAGAAAAAAGTCCACAGTATGCCAAAGAAACAAAACTTCAAACTATTTATCTGTTGTGGTAAATTAACTAAATTGCATTTAGTTATTGATTATTTAATTTGATTTGATTGCTTACACCATACATATAACACATAATAATGTTAAAATTGCAACTTCTTTCAAATATTTCGTTTCATTTTGCCTTTTCCATGGTGAAAACCAGCAGTTCGGCAAGTCCTGAAAGCGGCCTAGGCACATCGCACACATCACTGCCCGGTTCCGGGCAGGGCAGCGCCAATGAAAATGCCATCGGCGAGGAGACGTGCTATGAAACGGAGGTGGAGCTGCTGCAACCACTGGGCACATGTCGTGCGTTGTATCCCTTCGAAGGTAAGTTCTCAGATTTGTCAAAAGAAACAATATAAAGTTTATTTTTTTCATTCCGTACAGCATCCAGCGAAGGCAGCATACCCATGAGTGAGGGTGAGGAGCTGCAGGTGATTGAGAATGATCAGGGTGATGGTTGGACGCGAGTGAGGCGGGCGAACAACTCAAATGGCTGGGACGAGGGATTTGTGCCCACGAGTTACATCGAGTGCACACTCTTTGCTTAGAATCTTGTTGGCAATAGGGGGCAGTTATAAATGTTAACTACTTAACAGCATTTGCATATGTTCCATACATTTGTGTACTTTTGTCATAACTTTGCGTTATTTTGGAAAGCCATAGAATACCACATCAACTATCACGAGAAAATACATTTACGCACAATCATGTAAATTTATCTTAAGATAAGCTAAAAATTTAATTTTCTATTTACATTTTTGTATGATGACTTTTATTTCGAAATTTCATTGATTATGAGTAGTAAAGAAGTAGATATATCATATTATACAATACGATCGATCACTAAACGTAGTTATGAATACTTGCATACATAGATATATACATAAATGCACCCCACGAGCAGACCTCACCTAATCGTAAGCAAACGCACCGCATCGTTTCTCTTTACACAACCGAACTACGAGTATAACAATCATGTATTAACTATTTATATATACATATATAAAATGTAATTTATATGGCACTTAAATGAGTAAAAGAAAAATACACATTTTTCATATTGCATCATCGTGAAAAATTATCTGGTAAACATATTGAAAGCCCTTAAAACTAAATGCACTTTGCAATATGCTTACTAGATTTATTTTTTATAATCACATTTCAAATATTTAATAGCACCTGCTACTTTTCGAGCTGACCAAGAAAAGCGACAGTAATTGTGGCTATTAAATTAAAAGAGTAATCAACAAGATAACCTAAAGCACGTAAAATCATTGAAAAAAAAATAAATACATATATATATAGTAAAAATGAATTCATGGACCACAATTCCGAAACTTTCGAAGAACATGTTTCAACGTTTTAATAACATAGCAAAAGTTATGACAATTTTGCATTATGCATGAGGCATATGCGAATTTGAGAGCAAAGAACGCGCTAGCTTGTTATATATGGAATAGCAACAATTGTACATTTTACTTTACGCATTATGCATAAAACAAAACAAACTTAATTATAATTTTATACCTAAATAACTTTTGTATTGCTTTTTGTCTTGTACATTTTCAAACACAAACATAAAAAACACACAGACATACATACACGCATACACAAAAACACACACATACATATATGTTTAAACTCTGAGATACAGAGAAAGAATGAAAGTCGAAATTAATTTTGTTTTAGGGCCCATTTAGTTATTTAAGTCGAAAACACTTAAGGCTTAAGTCAAATGCAAAGCCGGGCGGCGCTACCTTTTGTTATGTTGAACGCCACTTTGCAATACATTTATTTATAATATATATATTATATATACCATATGCGTACATATAAAAAGAAGCATAAAGAAAAGCAAGCATAAGCATTATTATCCGAAATCAAAAACAAAAAATATAAGTCTGCGGCAAAGTTAACATTTAGCAGGCCTGCAATTTATTTTTTTTTTTTTTCAATTTTCTTTCTTATTTTTCTGTTAATCTCATTTTCCGTCTGTTGTTTTTAGTCTGATTCGCTCGATAAGCTGCATACCTAAACTGGTTGTAAATATGTCACAGCTTTCATTGAGTAACCTACCAAAACTATCTATAAAATATATAATTTGGATTGCTTTAGCATTTAAGTGTGCATATACTGAATAAATATTTGTGTGGCTTTTATGTTAAAATAAACTGTAAACGAATAGTAAACACGAAGAAGATACTGAACTACATGCGAGCGCAAAGATAACAAATAATTCCAAAATTCTTAAATTTATATAATTTATATTGAAACTACTACATACACTTGATGATAAATAAGCAAATGTTTTACATGAAATGAAAGCAGAATGAAATGAATGTGACAAACGGTGTCATATGTGAGAGTGGTTCAATCTTTGAGTGAACATGACAACATATGTAATAAACAATAATAAAGAAAGTAAATATTAAAACTAAATAACTAACTGACTTTCTAATTAAGCCTTTAAATTGCTCATTTGCACGGTGCTTGTCCTAGCTAAGGCTCACTAAAAGCTGCTTGCTGTGATAGGTAGCTTGCGCCATCTGCCGCAAATAATGAGCACTTGCACAAAAAACGGAAGTTGTGCATACTGCTTGGCTGCATTCTATAAATTGAGGTTGGCGCCATCTGCAGCTCATAAGCACATAAATCGAATGACCATCTATCGCACAACAGCTCTTTCACAGCTCCATGCATAAAAATATGGCTTTTCTAATTACGTGTATATTTTATTTTAATTTTAATGCACGCTCTGCACCTTTTATATTATTTAAAAATATGAAACTCAATGGCAAGCCGCTGTCCAAATAAATATTGTATGTTTATTGAAACTCAATTTGATATACATATTGTGGGTGTTTTTTTTGGTTTTCTACATTTTAATATAATAATATTTGTGTATACATATTTTTGTATATATCTATATATATATTTGTGTTTGTTCATATTGTTCACATCTGTCTAAATATATATTGTGTATGTATATGTATTACATGGTAGTAATGCCAGTAATAACTAACGTTTTAACCAATTATTAAAGTTAAAATTTTTATTTTTATATAATCGTAAGCCATGCTACACACACTCTCTGCACTTTTAAAGCGCTGTCCTTAACTTTTGCTAATCCTTGTCCTCAACGCTACACGTTGATATGGTGTTATTTTTACAGTATTATTTTTTTAAGAGTACAATTAATTACAACAAGTAATAATAATAATAGATATAATAGTTAAAGTAGAGATCGTACAGAACGTAGATCGAATAGACTTAAGTTTCAGTTACAGCAACAGTTAGTATTATGATACCTAAGTTTTCGCAGAAAAAATCTTATAGCTTATACAGCCAATACAGAAAATAGAGTTTCAACAATGATTATAATAGTATTTTTCTCATAGCACAACCATGTTTTTTAGTTTCGTTTCATATTATTTCGTTTTGTTGTTACATCAGTTTGCCACAAATATTTCTCGAAAAGATTTTCGGGCTAAGGTCAACAGCCAAAATGTGAAGAGTAATTAGTATTTAATTTAAAATGAAATGTATTTTTCCCTAACACCACTTGAACATTTTACCCTGGGTACCTGGACAAATTGTATATATATATACATTAATACACACATATATATATACATATATGTTTTGTAAGCAGTTGCACAATGATAATGACAATCTTACCGATAAGAGGGATTTTTAAAAAGCAACATTTAATAAGTACATGACTAGATTTCGAAGTTTTTAGCAGTCCCTTTGCTAACGGTAAAAAGTTGTCGCAGTTCTAGAAATAGTTAAGTGTGCTTTAGAGGTTCTCAGTTAGTAGTAGATAGTATAAAGTTCCATATGTTTACAAATAGTCTAATTTAGTATTTATAATATGACTCCAGTGTATGCTAGATAGTAAATATATATTTTAGAAATTTCGTTTTTTTTAGTTTTAAGTTTTTTTTTTTGGTTTGTCTTTTTGCCAAGTTTGAAACTCCAAGTCAATAAGTTGAACGTTATTTTTGTTTAAAAGTCGTTTTTTTGCAACCATTGTTTTCAAAGTTTTTTATTACGAGAGATTGTCCAGTTGGAAGTCAAATGTAAAGCTGTGTGTGTTGTGAAGGGAGGGGGTGGGGGAATGAAGAATAGTGGCATTGCAAGCGGGCAGGAAGTTAAGGATTTTATTTAAGGAAAGAACTTGATTTGTTGTGTTGCGCCCATCACACTGACTACCGAAAAAATGACTACAGTAAATTCGTCTTAATTACGCTTAAGTCGCACTCTCTCTCACACACACACTCGCACAGGCACAGGCACACGCATACACATGAAGATTGTCATATTAATTAAGTTGATATTTTCTTTCATTTTTGTAGTACACTGAGAAAGTTTAGCGATCAGTTTTGCTTTTGATTTGCGTGTGTTATGCAGTTTGAAACCTTTGCGGGTTTTCTTAGTTGTGGTTTTAATTTGTTTAAATTGTTTCCTTCTTGTTTCTTAAATAGTGGTTAATTTACGCAACATTTATGTTTTAATAATATTTTAGTAATAATAATATTTGGTGTATTTTAAGTTTTCTTTAGCATTTGCCAATCAATTCAGCTGCCTTTTCGTTGCCTTTCATTTTCGAGTTTATTTGTTTAAACACAACTCAACTTGCATTAAAATCACTCACAAACACAACAACAACAAGCAAAAATATATGTATATATATCTATATATATCTATTTATATATATTTAATTTTACTTCAACTGGTATATGTTTTGTACGTAGTTCTATATTTGTTGTGGTTTTTCTTTGTTACCTCACATTTCTCAATTATTGTGCTCCCCATTCGAATGGATCTGCTGTCGTACCAAACTAACAAAGCTCTCTCACCAAATACTATATAGTTTTAACATATCGCAAATTGCTATCAAGCTCATTTAACTATAAACTATTAAGGGTCAAATACTTATATATTTGTGGGGGGAGGGGGGTCTTGGTTTTATAACTTGATTAAACAACAAATGGTTTGCGTGGCCCGTGTCTTAGGTACTAACAAATTGAGCTTTTACTTTAAGCAGTAGCATATCTTTAAACATTGGTGTTTTGCATTTCAATTTTATTGTTTTTGTTGTCGGTCGCCTTTGCGTGTTCGGTCAAGGAGAATTATCCGAATCCGAGCCGCCGTAGCTGTGCATGGGAAAGAGCGGATACCAACCATTGATATGCTGGCCAATGTTCACTTTATCCAAATTCACTTCCGTGCCGCCCAATCCCTGATTGTGCTCGAATCCCACACAACGTTGCCACACCATTATGACAATATTCCGGCCAAAGACATCAGCGCTCTGCATTTTTACGTGGTGAACAAGACAAAAGTTAATTTGCATACAAATTGTATTAATGCACTGTGTAATTACTGGGAAATATATAAATAATATATAAATAAATACAGCAGACGCAGCCAATAGCTTTATGGCTATTTTCATTCAGAACACGGCACACTCTGCTGCAAATTGGCCGCCATTAATCGCATTACAATGCAACGCCAACAATAACAAGAAGAGGGGCAGGCAGCTCGTCACTGCCACTTGTCGCCATTTGAATCATCATCATTGGCGCCTCTTTGCGATGGCCCATTTGCTCACCTGATACTTGATGGTCTGCTTGTAAAATGGCTCCGCAGCGTGGCGCACCACGCGCGTCTTCTTCTTGTGCCGCAATCGATCGCCATCTTTAATATAGCATTTGACGTAGGTGTCTGGCGGCGTCTCGCAATCCTCGTTCACAATGTTCCGGGCACAAATAAGCTGGCAAAATTAAATACTCCAATTAACTGAATACTTCTATATATTTTCTTACACTTATAAATATATATTATATAAGAGACAAGTTTATGTAAGTGTTTTAGCTTAAAACTTTGCTTAACTCAAGTCTAATTTGAAAACTTGAAGAAGTTTCAGTCTTTCATCTTTTGTCATAGGCTTAAGTTAAACTTACCTCCACCTCGACATTTCCTTTGATTTTCACGAATCCCATTTTCAGCTCACCATGACGCGCCGTGGTGAGGCGATAGCCCTTGGGATGTATTTGGCTTGGCCCCAACTTGAGGCCGTAGCTGGACTCGCTGCCCGTGATGGCGGCGACGTTGACGTTGGCATAGCTGCCACTCAGGGTTTTCACTACGCTCTGCTTTCGCTGTGGACTCTCCATGCTGCTGTCCGTACTGGGACGTTGATAGACGCTGCCCTTCCTCTGGGAACTGTTCGTGCCGCTCTCCGTGCTGATGCGTTGATAGACGCTTCCCTTGCGCGTAGGCGTGCCCTGCGGGGGCGTGTCGCTGGCAGAGGGCACATAGACGCTGCCCTTGCGCTGCAGCTGCGTTTGCGATTGCGATTGCGATTGTGGCTCGTTCAACTGAAACATGCTGCCCTTGCGCTGCTGCTGTTGTCCGGCGGAGAGTGAGTCCTGGCCACGCAAATTGACCATGCTACCCTTGCGCAATTGTTGTTGCTGGCCGCTGTCGCCCAGGTTGCTGCCCAGTAGCTGGCTCTGCTTCTCCTGCGCCACATTCGAGACGGAAGCGGCCTGCTTGAGCCGGGACAGTGCCTGCTTGGCACTCTGTGGCGGCAGCTGTGTGGCCGAACCTTTCCAACGTGGGCGAAAGCGTTTTTCTTCATCATCGGACGGTGGACTGGTCTCCGTGGTGCCAATGCCAATTGGCAGCTGGTGTTGTTGGTTTTGTTGTTGCTGTAGTTGTAGAATCTGCAATTGTTGCAATTGTAATTGCTGCTGCTGCGACAAATCCAATATTGAGCTCTTGCGACTGTTGGGACCACTGGGCAGGCCAACACGACTGGAACCTGCGGAGGAGTGAACGGGAAGCGAACGGGAAACGAGCGGGAAAAACACAAACAAAATTAATGCAGTTCGGAATTGATGTTAATTGAATGTAGCTCAATTGAATGTAACTTCAACTCAAAGTTTTCAAGTTTTACTGGGCGAAATGTGAAGAGTGTCCAAGTCAAAGATCTAAGGGAAGAGATACGCCTAAGGCTACACAAAACAGACATGCAACATAACAGTTAAAATACACACATTGTGTATGCGTAATATTTATGCGAATTTGAATTTGAATTTGTTTTTGATAAGTTTAAAATTAGTGGATTAGTTGAAATAATAATTAGAATAAAATATAACAATCAGACTTATTCATTATCAAAAATTAACACATTGATCTGTTTAAAATAATAAATCAATAAGCAATTAATTTTGAATGATCTTTCTAAGAAAGAAGCTTCTAAGGATCATCAAGGATGTGTAAGGATCATCACCATTATTATCAGCTCAAATGGTTTACAACTTTTGATGCTTAAGGAACTTTTGAATTTTATGTACTTATTTTTCAGCTTTTTAAAATGCTTTTCGAAAAACGTTCTCAAATTAAATATGGGTGAGGCGAATGTTGACGACGTATTGAATATTCTTGGTAAGCGCGGGCAGCAAATCAATCCTTAAATACTGTTATTCATATGTGGCATCCACAGGCTTTGGCCGCATGCAGTTATGCATATTCTTCGGCTGTGCGGCACAACAGTGGTATGTGACCAATGAGCAGTTCGGAATCGCACTGGTGATTGTGGCGGCCAGGTGTGAGTTTGACATCGATGAGCACCACTTGGCCTGGCTGTTGAATGCAGTGTTTGCGGCACAGGTGTGCTCCAGCCACTATTTGGGCTACAAATCGGATGAGATTGGTCGGCGGAAATTGTTGCTCATCTGCTCGATGATGAGCATATTGACGTCATTAATCTCGGCACTAATGCCCGACTTTTGGTCATTTCTTGTGCTGCGCTTTATAATGGGCTTTTTGTAAGTAAGAGTCTTGTGAATCGTTGTGCATTGTTCATTCAGTTGGTGTCGTCTCGTTGCAGTCTCACTGGTACTGTCATTACGCTGATTACGTATATGAGTGAGTTTACCAAGATCTCGTTGCGCCCCAGGGTAATCAACTTTGTGTGCTACGCCATTGGTATTAGCATGATTTATGTGCCAAGTTAGTGGGAAATAACAATATCAAGATATAGACTTTGCTGCCTTCATACACAGTAAGCGCCTTGGTGCTGTTGCCACTTCACATACGCCTGATGATTTGGGGCAGCTACAGCATTAGCAGCTGGCGTGTCCTATTAATGACTAACCTGCCGCCTGGCTTGATTGCTTGGACCATAATATATTGTATGCCGGAGAGCCCCAAATACTATCTGTCCGTCGGTAAGCCACAAGAGGCGTTTGAAGTATTGCAAAAATGTTGTCGCTTCAACAAGGGCAAGGATACAACCCTGCACAGTCTGAACATCGGCTCCGTGTCACAGCCAGGCCTAAGAACCGATACAGCTCCAGCTGATAAGAAGTGAGTAGCACTAAGCTGCTCATCATGTGTTAAATCTGATTTATCCACAGCTGCTTCTACCGCATATGGTATGAAACGAAGCCGCTGTTGCATGGCAGCAATTTGTGTCACATGCTGCTGTCGATATCAATTCTGTTTTTGCTGTTTGGCACGTACGTATCTGTAGTTTAAGCCAACATTTTTATTAAATATAATATAAATATTATTCACTATGAGTTTTCTCAAAATATGCACCAATTTTATAGCTTTAAAGTAATATTGATATATTGCATTATATTCGAATTAATATTATTCTGTCGGTTTTTATTTTGTATTTCTTGTTATGATTACACATTGTTCCCAAATTATATTAATTTATGAGGCAATATTGCGCTTTTGTTTCGATTTTTATTTTTATTTTTATTTAAAAATACTTAATTTTTTCCATTTAATATGCGTTTTCTTTAGGGGCTTTTGCCTAATTGTTTGGATGCCGCATGTGTTTCAAATGACTGAACAAATTGCAGAAAACATGATACTCTGTGATTTGGTGGAAGAATCATCAGCCTTAAATTCCACCACACCTGTTTCAAAGGTTAGTGATTAATTTATTAAATCTTAATTTTATGCTGATTCATTCACTCTCCAAATATTTCCAACTCCAGTGCGCTGTGGATGAAGTGAATCTGCGTGCTTCCATTTTCAATGGGGTTTGTTGTTTGGCTATCTTTGTGCTGATCAGCTTGCTGTTGATTTGTCTTAACCGGAAGACAATTCTGTTGGCCTTCTCGATGGTCGCCGCCTTTGCCGGGTTTATGCTGAACTTTGTCAAAGTTAATGAATTAGTCGTGGCCTCATATGTCTTTTTAGCCTTACCATCTGTCTGTAGCACTAGACTGGCACTGACTGTTCTCATAGACGTTATTCCTACTCATTTAAGGTAATTTGTCGTCAGTTTTGAGCAGACAACTAACTTCTTTTCCTTGCAGAAGCAAAGCAGTGGCTTTGTCCATGATGTGTGGTCGAATTGGTATCCTGGTCGCCAATATGCTTGTTGGCTACTCGCTGAATTGGAACTGCTTCGTAACGTTTAATGCATTTGTTTTGGCCATGATAGGTAAAAGCGTTAGCTGCGTGTCTTTCAAATTCACCACAGATTGCTTATTTCTTAATTTTCAGCTTGTTTTGCCCTTATGAGCCGGCTGCCGAAGGTTGCAAGGACTGCGGTCATTAAATAAGTCACAAAGGCCTTGCTTCTTGTGTTTTCAAAGTAAATAAATGTTTGATTTTAATTTGTGTTCACTAAATTCTAATAGTTTTCTTTTAATATGCCGGAGACGGAGACAAATAATATACTGACTCTAATTGGTAAGCGCTTTCCCAACAAGAGTACTCTCAGTAGTTGCATTTCCGTACAGGTTTCGGACGCATGCAGCTTCTGATGGTGTTCGCCTGCGGCATGAGTGGCGTTTATGTAACCAATGAAGTGATGGGCATCAGTTCAATGATCGTTTCGATAGGCTGTGATTTTTCAATGACCAAAGATTATCTCTCCCTGTTGGCAAGTGCTGCGTTTCTCGGATTAATTGTGTCGTCCCACTATTGGGGTTATCAGGCAGATAATACTGGAAGGCGTAAGATAATGATATATTCATTATCCTTGACAATGGCGTCATCAGTTATTTCACTATCAATGCCAAATTTCTATTTGATGCTGATTTGGAGGTTCATCACAGGTTTGTTGTGGGTATGTTTTTGTTTTTGATTTGGACAGTGTTTTATTAATGTGTATCTGCCACATAGCGTCTCTGGTGTCTCAGTCACTTACATCACTTACTTGATGGAGTTTACTCCTATCAAGCATCGTCCCCGCATGGTTAACGTTATGACTTATTCCTATGCTCTGGGGGGCATTTATGTGCCACGTAAGTATCCATCTTATGTTGCACATACTCTCATTCAGACTCTAACTGCTGATATACCTTAGTTTTGGCTCACGCGCTCGAACCGCTGAGTCAGTCACTTTTTACAGTGCACAACTTTGATATGTTAAAGTACCGGCTCAATATGATGATGAACACTATACCTGGAATATGTGCCCTTATCTCCATGTGCATACTGCCCCCCTCAGCGCAGTTTATGCTACTTAAGGGCGAGACCGATCTGGCATATAAGATACTCAATCGTCTCTGTGTAAGCAACCGCGGACAGGATTTGGAAAGCTTTGGTGTGGGAAAATTACATCCCATGGCTCCGAGCATCAGTATGGCGGGGATGCGGCACCTTAATTTCTTTCAGCGTCTGGTCCATGATACGGTGCCGTTATTTAAGTATCCGTACTTAACACCCTTTCTACATGTCACACTCATTCTATGCTGCTGCTTCTTTGTGTGAGTTTATTTTGTGAGTGATTCATTATCTTTTGACGAATACTTAGCGCATTCTTCTATCTCTTTCAGCGGCACTAGCATGTCCCTGTGGTTCATGGAAATGCGCCAAAACTTTCCAGACTCTGATCTGATCTTGTGCGATATGATTCGTAGTCATACATTCACTAATGCCACGCATGAGGACTCGCTCTGCTCGATCAAGCCACTCGACTACCTCGGGGGCGTCGGGTTGGGTTGCGCTGTTCTAATCATTTGCTTTTCAATTACAATTATGCTGTTTTTCCTACCTCGCTCCTTAGTTCTGCTCTGCAATGCAACAATCTCTGCAATTTGTGGTCTGATGCTGAATGTACTGACGAGTAAGACAGCCATATTCATTTCCATAGTGACTTTTATAGCGATGTGTACCTGTAGCATTCCGTTGGCATCGTCCGTTATGGTTGATGTGGTGCCCACGGGTATGAGGTGAGTGCTAAGTTTTACGGATTTCTGCTTTTGCACACCTGTTTGTACCAGCCGATCGTAATCTACATTTTTCAGTCTGGATGAGTACGACACCCTTAGAGATAGAAAGGTATATTGCTAGTAAAACCCTTCATAAATCTGGAATCTGCCCATATACCGATTTTCCGATTTTTGAAGGTTCGACCTATGCACATATGCCGATTTTCGGACTATAATTTTGACTTATGCTCCGACCCAAAATCACGTTTTCAACTTTAAATGTAGGATTGATCTAGAGGCCAAACTATGATAAAAACGCCCTCGCTTTTGAAAATGCGTTGAGTTTTGACGAAGTTATGGCATTTTGAAGGTTCGACCTATGCCCATATGCCGTTTTTCGGGCTATAATTTTGACTTGCCGATTTTCGGACTATAATTTTGACTTATTTTCCGACCCAAAATTACGTTTTCAACTTTAAATGTACGATTGATCTAGAGGCCAAACTATGATTAAAACGCCCTCGCTTTTGAAAATGCGTTGAGTTTTGACGAAGTTATGGCATTTTGAAGGTTCGACCTATGCCCATATGCCGTTTTTCGGGCTATAATTTTGACTTGCCGATTTTCGGACTATAATTTTGACTTGTTTTCCGACCCAAAATTACGTTTTCAACTTTAAATGTAGGATTGATCTAGAGGCCAAACTATGATTAAAACGCCCTCGCTTTTGAAAATGCGTTGAGTTTTGACGAAGTTATGGCATTTTGAAGGTTCGACCTATGCCCTTATGCCGTTTTTTGGGCTATAATTTTGACTTGCCGATTTTCGGACTATAATTTTGACTTGTTTTTCGACCCAAAAATACGTTTTCAACTTTAAATGTAGGATTGATCTAGAGGCCAAACTATGATTAAAACGCCCTCGCTTTTGAAAATGCGTTGAGTTTTGACGAAGTTATGGCATTTTGAAGGTTCGACCTATGCCCATATGCCGTTTTTCGGGCTATAATTTTGACTTGCCGATTTTTGGACTATAATTTTGACTTGTTTTTCGACCCAAAAATACGTTTTCAACTTTAAATGTAGGATTGATCTAGAGGCCAAACTATGATTAAAACGCACTCGCTTTTGAAAATGCGTTGAGTTTTGAAGAAGTTATGGCATTTTGAAGGTTCGACCTATGCCCATATGCCGTTTTTCGGGCTATAATTTTGACTTGCCGATTTTCGGACTATAATTTTGACTTGTTTTTCGACCCAAAATTACGTTTTCAACTTTAAATGTAGGATTGATCTAGAGGCCAAACTATGATTAAAACGCCCTCGCTTTTGAAAATGCGTTGAGTTTTGACGAAGTTATGGTATTTTGAAGGTTCGACCTATGCCCATATGCCGTTTTTCGGGCTTTAATTTTGACTTGCCGATTTTCGGACTATAATTTTGACTTATTTTCCGACCCAAAATTACGTTTTCAACTTTAAATGTACGATTGATCTAGAGGCCAAACTATGATTAAAACGCCCTCGCTTTTGAAAATGCGTTGAGTTTTGACGAAGTTATGGCATTTTGAAGGTTCGACCTATGCCCATATACCGTTTTTCGGGCTATAATTTTGACTTGCCGATTTTCGGACTATAATTTTGACTTGTTTTTCGACCCAAAAATACGTTTTCAATTTTAACTGTAGGATTGATCTAGAGGCCAAACTATGATTAAAACGCCCTCGCTTTTGAAAATGCGTTGAGTTTTGACGAAGTTATGGCATTTTGAAGGTTCGACCTATGCCCTTATGCCGTTTTTCGGGCTATAATTTTGACTTGCCGATTTTCGGACTATAATTTTGACTTGTTTTTCGACCCAAAAATACGTTTTCAACTTTAAATGTAGGATTGATCTAGAGGCCAAACTATGATTAAAACGCCCTCGCTTTTGAAAATGCGTTGAGTTTTGACGAAGTTATGGCATTTTGAAGGTTCGACCTATGCCCATATGCCGTTTTTCGGGCTATAATTTTGACTTGCCGATTTTCGGACTATAATTTTGACTTGTTTTTCGACCCAAAAATACGTTTTCAACTTTAAATGTAGGATTGATCTAGAGGCCAAACTATGATTAAAACGCACTCGCTTTTGAAAATGCGTTGAGTTTTGACGAAGTTATGGCATTTTGAAGGTTCGACCTATGCCCATATGCCGTTTTTCGGGCTATAATTTTGACTTGCCGATTTTCGGACTATAATTTTGACTTGTTTTTCGACCCAAAAATACGTTTTCAACTTTAAATGTAGGATTGATCTAGAGGCCAAACTATGATTAAAACGCCCTCGCTTTTGAAAATGCGTTGAGTTTTGACGAAGTTATGGCATTTTGAAGGTTCGACCTATGCCCATATGCCGTTTTTCGGGCTATAATTTTGACTTGCCGAATTTCGGACTATAATTTTGACTTGTTTTCCGACCCAAAAATACGTTTTCAACTTTAAATGTACGATTGATCTAGAGGCCAAACTATGATTAAAACGCCCTCGCTTTTGAAAATGCGTTGAGTTTTGACGAAGTTATGGCATTTTGAAGGTTCGACCTATGCCCATATGCCGTTTTTCGGGCTATAATTTTGACTTGCCGATTTTCGGACTATAATTTTGACTTGTTTTCCGACCCAAAATTACGTTTTCAACTTTAAATGTAGGATTGATCTAGAGGCCAAACTATGATTAAAACGCCCTCGCTTTTGAAAATGCGTTGAGTTTTGACGAAGTTATGGCATTTTGAGGTTCGACCTATGCCCATATGCCGTTTTTGGGCTATAATTTTGACTTGCCGATTTTCGGACTATTTGACTTGTTTTCCGACCCAAAAATACGTTTTCAACTTTAAATGTAGGATTGATCTAGAGGCCAAACTATGATTAAAACGCCTCGCTTTTGAAAATGCGTTGAGTTTTGACGAAGTTATGGCATTTTGAAGGTTCGACCTATGCCCATATGCCGTTTTTCGGGCTATAATTTTGACTTGCCGATTTTCGGACTATAATTTTGACTTGTTTTCCGACCCAAAATTACGTTTTCAACTTTAAATGTAGGATTGATCTAGAGGCCAAACTATGATTAAAACGCCCTCGCTTTTGAAAATGCGTTGAGTTTTGACGAAGTTATGGCATTTTGAAGGTTCGACCTATGCCCATATGCCGTTTTTCGGGCTATAATTTTGACTTGCCGATTTTCGGACTATAATTTTGACTTGTTTTCCGACCCAAAATTACGTTTTCAACTTTAAATGTAGGATTGATCTAGAGGCCAAACTATGATTAAAACGCCCTCGCTTTTGAAAATGCGTTGAGTTTTGACGAAGTTATGGCATTTTGAAGGTTCGACCTATGCCCATATGCCGTTTTTCGGGCTATAATTTTGACTTGCCGATTTTCGGACTATAATTTTGACTTGTTTTTCGACCCAAAAATACGTTTTCAACTTTAACTGTAGGATTGATCTAGAGGCCAAACTATGATTAAAACGCCCTCGCTTTTGAAAATGCGTTGAGTTTTGACGAAGTTATGGCATTTTGAAGGTTCGACCTATGCCCATATGCCGTTTTTCGGGCTATAATTTTGACTTGCCGATTTTCGGACTATAATTTTGACTTGTTTTTCGACCCAAAAATACGTTTTCAACTTTAAATGTAGGATTGATCTAGAGGCCAAACTATGATTAAAACGCCCTCGCTTTTGAAAATGCGTTGAGTTTTGACGAAGTTATGGCATTTTGAAGGTTCGACCTATGCCCATATGCCGTTTTTCGGGCTATAATTTTGACTTGCCGAATTTCGGACTATAATTTTGACTTGTTTTCCGACCCAAAATTACGTTTTCAACTTTAAATGTAGGATTGATCTAGAGGCCAAACTATGATTAAAACGCCCTCGCTTTTGAAAATGCGTTGAGTTTTGACGAAGTTATGGCATTTTGAAGGTTCGACCTATGCCCATATGCCGTTTTTCGGGCTATAATTTTGACTTGCCGAATTTCGGACTATAATTTTGACTTGTTTTCCGACCCAAAATTACGTTTTCAACTTTAAATGTAGGATTGATCTAGAGGCCAAACTATGATTAAAACGCCCTCGCTTTTGAAAATGCGTTGAGTTTTGACGAAGTTATGGCATTTTGAAGGTTCGACCTATGCCCATATGCCGTTTTTCGGGCTATAATTTTGACTTGCCGATTTTCGGACTATAATTTTGACTTGTTTTTCGACCCAAAAATACGTTTTCAACTTTAAATGTAGGATTGATCTAGAGGCCAAACTATGATTAAAACGCCCTCGCTTTTGAAAATGCGTTGAGTTTTGACGAAGTTATGGCATTTTGAAGGTTCGACCTATGCCCATATACCGTTTTTCGGGCTATAATTTTGACTTGCCGATTTTCGGACTATAATTTTGACTTGTTTTTCGACCCAAAAATACGTTTTCAACTTTGACTGTAGGATTGATCTAGAGGCCAAACTATGATTAAAACGCCCTCGCTTTTGAAAATGCGTTGAGTTTTGACGAAGTTATGGCATTTTGAAGGTTCGACCTATGCCCATATGCCGTTTTTCGGGCTATAATTTTGACTTGCCGATTTTCGGACTATAATTTTGACTTGTTTTTCGACCCAAAAATACGTTTTCAACTTTAAATGTACGATTGATCTAGAGGCCAAACTATGATTAAAACGCCCTCGCTTTTGAAAATGCGTTGAGTTTTGACGAAGTTATGGCATTTTGAAGGTTCGACCTATGCCCATATGCCGTTTTTCGGGCTATAATTTTGACTTGCCGAATTTCGGACTATAATTTTGACTTGTTTTTCGACCCAAAAATACGTTTTCAACTTTAAATGTAGGATTGATCTAGAGGCCAAACTATGATTAAAACGCACTCGCTTTTGAAAATGCGTTGAGTTTTGACGAAGTTATGGCATTTTGAAGGTTCGACCTATGCCCATATGCCGTTTTTCGGGCTATAATTTTGACTTGCCGATTTTCGGACTATAATTTTGACTTGTTTTTCGACCCAAAAATACGTTTTCAACTTTAAATGTAGGATTGATCTAGAGGCCAAACTATGATTAAAACGCCCTCGCTTTTGAAAATGCGTTGAGTTTTGACGAAGTTATGGCATTTTGAAGGTTCGACCTATGCCCATATGCCGTTTTTCGGGCTATAATTTTGACTTGCCGAATTTCGGACTATAATTTTGACTTGTTTTCCGACCCAAAATTACGTTTTCAACTTTAAATGTAGGATTGATCTAGAGGCCAAACTATGATTAAAACGCCCTCGCTTTTGAAAATGCGTTGAGTTTTGACGAAGTTATGGCATTTTGAAGGTTCGACCTATGCCCATATGCCGTTTTTCGGGCTATAATTTTGACTTGCCGAATTTCGGACTATAATTTTGACTTGGTTTCCGACCCAAAATTACGTTTTCAACTTTAAATGTAGGATTGATCTAGAGGCCAAACTATGATTAAAACGCCCTCGCTTTTGAAAATGCGTTGAGTTTTGACGAAGTTATGGCATTTTGAAGGTTCGACCTATGCCCATATGCCGTTTTTCGGGCTATAATTTTGACTTGCCGAATTTCGGACTATAATTTTGACTTGTTTTCCGACCCAAAATTACGTTTTCAACTTTAAATGTAGGATTGATCTAGAGGCCAAACTATGATTAAAACGCCATCGCTTTTGAAATGCGTTGAGTTTTGACGAAGTTATGGCATTTTGAAGGTTCGACCTATGCCCATATGCCGTTTTTCGGGCTGTAATTTTGACTTGCCGATTTTGGCTATAATTTTGACTTGTTTTTCGACCCAAAAATACGTTTTCAACTTTAAATGTAGGATTGATCTAGAGGCCAAACTATGATTAAAACGCCCTCGCTTTTGAAAATGCGTTGAGTTTTGACGAAGTTATGGCATTTTGAAGGTTCGACCTATGCCCATATGCCGACATGCCGATTTTCGGACTATAATTTTGACTTATGTTGGCCATATCTCCCGAAATTTAAGAGCTACAGTTACCAAAACTTGAAGTCCGACATTTGTGTTTGTATCATAGTATTTCGCTGTCGGTTATGTCCGACTGCAACGTTCTCTCTTGTTTTCATTTGCTTTCTTTTTTTTAGAGGTAAGGCTGTCAGTTTGAGCTATATGTTCGGTCGCATTGGTGTTATTATATCCACTAATATAATTGGAAATCTGATGAGCTCTCATTGCCAAGGTCTCTTAAATGGCTATGTTCTTATTACAAGTGGTAAGTTGCAGTCGGGTCGTTTATTTATTATACATGCTCATAGCAAAGTTCTACTTTGTATACACAGTGTCTGCGATTTTGGCATTACTATTGTCATATTTAAATTATGAATACGATTGAAAATTAATTTCCTACTTATGGATATGAGGCATATACGTGATATGCTTAATTATTGGGCTAAGCCTCTTCATTAACACTTCAATAATCCATTAGCGTCTGGCACAAGCGGTCCATAAATCATCCAAACAATTGAGTGGATGGCACGAACTGAGCTTGTTTTTGTTAAAAGGAAAAAAGGATAATGGTAAAAGTTGAAATATTTTGTTCTGTCCCTTATCGCTAAAAATAAAGTAAATAAATGCCAAATAAATTTTGCAAGCTGTGCGTGTGTGTGTGAGTGTGTTTGTGTAATTGAGTGACTTCTCCAGATGCCAAATAAAATATGGCCACACGACGCTCAGAGAGAGGCAAACATGCTGAAATAGGACTACATCGGAAACTAACGATGGGATAAAATGTCGTTAACCATCAATGATATTGTGATATTTATTATTTTTATTTCAAATATAGGTCATATTCTTTGTTGTTTTATTGACGTTTTAAGTTTACTTTTCCTATTTGACCTTTTGCTCAACCTTAATAGAAGCATTTGTCATAGGTCTAAATTTGTGAATGGTCGAGTTGATTTCCATATTTAACGGCTTGTTTGCGGCTCATCAAGAAGAAGAGTCGTTAGCCTTTTGTTTTCTCTTTTTCTCATATATTTATTTTTCTTCTTATGCTCTGATTTCTCCATTTTTTGTGTGCGGCTTTTCATATTTCGCGTGTCGCTTGCTTTTAAAAGTTAATTTCAAGGTTGAGCTATTTTATTCGGCGCCACTGAAGGGTTTATGGCTGGCGACAAGGAGTTGTCAGCCAACAGGTAATAAGGCGTGGCAGCTCGCTGGATGGGCGTGTTGTGTGTGTGGCTTTGCATTTTAAATAAAATTTGTTGAGGCTGCTTTGTTGCCTGGCCCAAATAACAGCAATAAGCTGAATTAAGCCAAACCAAATGATGGCATCACAAGTTTTCAAGACTCCGGTGACTTGACTTTTCCTCTCCTTATTTTTTTTTTACGCTCTCGCAACGCTGGATTAACATGTGTGTGTGCGTGTGCGTGTGAAGTGCGTGTGTATTTGCGTGTGTGCGGCTTAATAACATGCCAAGAACTGTGCTGTGGATGAGTGGCAAACGAAGTTCTTAAGCTCAGGCATCGTGCGCAGGTAAATTGTGTATGGCTAAGTGTGTGTTAATTAAGCGGCATGCAGCTAGAGTTTTCCGAGAAAATATTTCTCAAAATAACCCAATATTAAGTACTAGTCAAGCAAAACTAAAACTCAAATCTTGAGATAACGAAACAAAAGTTCATTTTGCTTTCTTACCAGTGGGTGAGTTGGTGATTTTTATTTTGTGTGCTTGAGTACTTTTTTTTGTTTGCTTTGCATTGTTGGTATTTGTTTTTGTTTGTATTGTTTTATAAATATATGTATATATATTTTATGCAATCACATAAACACTTATACTGTCAAGCTCAATTCGTAGTGTGGTTCTTGCATTGTGTCTTGTATAATATGCAAATAGCTTTTTGTATTTTTGTGGCTTAGAAGTTTTTTTGTTGCTTTTTTTATTGTGGTTTCTGGTTTAATTCATTAATATAATT